>JAJFZO010000882.1:0-1200000 GCA_021397835.1 Moringa oleifera | reverse complement strand
GAGATTACTGGCTCAATGATGCTTAAGTTTCTGTGAATTATCATGTTTGTCTTCGTTGTTCAATTATTTAGGATATGCTTGGACCTTAGTCTGTCATTTATCTGATAGTTTGATGTCTCCTGCAGCTGTCTTGGGGCGACTTCCTGGCACTACAGTTTACAGAAATATTAGGCAGTATCCAGAAGCATATACTTACAATGGAATTGTGATTGTTCGCATAGATGCACCTATCTATTTTGCAAATATAAGTTACATTAAGGACAGGTAAAGACCCATGCTTCCGTTGGATCATATAATCCGTGATGGAAGAAGAAATCTTATAGTCTGTGATGGTGTGTCTTAGTGGTGTTTTACTCATGAGTACCCAAATTAAAAAAGAAAATTGAAGTCATCCATATTTCCTCTGCAGGTTACGGGAATATGAAGTTGCTTGTGACAAATCTGCAAGACGTGGACCAGAAGTGGAAAGAATTTATTTTGTCATTTTAGAGATGTCACGTAAGTCTAACCCTTCCTATGCTTCATGAGTAGATTGTAAAGTAGATATGTATGTTTCTGCACTGAAGCTGAAACAATTAGGTCTTTGCTTAAGCCTGCTACCTTTGTTTTAATCCTGCATGTTAAGGATTTTGCAAGCAATGCTGTTTCAATGATTTTCTATTCCCTTGTCCCTTTTTCCCAATTTTTTTAGCTCTGTTCTTTTTCTTCTTCCTTTTTTTTTTTTTTTTCCTTTTGCAAATATGTCACTGATTGCAAGTGAGGTGTCCATTGAAAGTGACTTCCCTTTGTACCTTTATTACAGAAGGCATGTTATCAGAATCCAGAAACTTGGTATTTTGCAAGTAGTGAATAAGCCATAAATGTTTTTCACCTACTAAGCTTCAATGCCAAATTGTAACATGCAAAGTTCTTGCAGTGATCTTTTGTTTTCCTTTTGCAGCTGTTACATATATAGACTCTAGTGCTGTTCAAGCCTTGAAAGACTTGTATCATGAGTACAAATTGAGGGACATCCAGGTATAGTATTCCTTTGACATAATGTGATCTTAGAGTGATTTTCAGTCATTTGTTTCATTGGACCCTGCAAAGTATTAATATTGGGTTCATATTGCAGCTTGCTATTTCCAATCCAAACCGAGAGGTTCTGCTAATCTTATCAAGAGCTGGTATTGTCGAGATGATTGGCAAGGAATGGTACTTTGTGAGAGTGCACGACGCTGTTCAAGTTTGTCTGCAGCATGTTCAGAGCTTACCTGAAACTCCAAAAACTAAAGATGCATTACGTGACAACAAAGCAAGTTTCTTAAATAAATTATTCAGTAAGAAAGCAGAGGATTCATCAACTGCAGATTTGGAGTCAGGCAAGGAAAACATCTCATCTCTTAACTACCCCGAACCTCAATTGGAGCCATTGTTGTCTAAGAACTCTTGAAAAACAGCTTCCCATTTATGGATGCCAATTTTAGCAAGGCAGTTCATATACCAACATTGTTTAGCCAGGCAGTTCATATATGTACATTGTTCTGACTTCAAGCTAAGATCTGATTGTTTATTGGTAAGTAGGTTGGTCTGTTGTAAAATGCATGTAATCGTTCATATTCTGGTTTGCTATGCTTCTCTGCTGGTGCTCTTGTGTAGGCGCATTTTATTGTAAAATATTGGATTTGGTTTCCAATTAATAACACAAGCCGGAGCCCAGAGGCTCTGGGTTGCATTTTCATTATTTTTCCATGCTCAATATGCTTGAATCCTGCAGCTTGTAGACCCATGCCCGATTGGAGTTGTTTGATAACTCAGGAACTTGACTAACAAGCTCTATCCAAGTCTAAACCCAGGAAACCCGGAATGTTTACAAGTTCAGTTTGCTTATTTGACTAATTATCAACAGTGAGATTTAATCAGAAGTGAAAGATGACAGAATATAGGGGTCCGATGTTTAATATACCAATCCCACATCTAAGAGGAGCGAAGGCTAAGTCGTTTGAGGTTGTATAAAACCCCGATGGGTAGCTACGAGGAAGTTGCCTTAAACTAATGAGTAAGGAAAACAAAGCGAGCGGTGGGAGCCGCTCGCCGCGCTCTACCTAGAAGGTGCGCAAGAATTTGTGGAGGGGTTATAGGCTGGCCAGGGGTTGACGCTGCTTACTTTGCAGAACTCTCCTGTGCGGGCCTCCCATATGACACCCCAACAAACCCTAGTACGCAGGTCATTTTCTATTTCTTCAACGTTATCAATGAATGTCCAGCATATTAAATTGAGTAAGCGATTGGAGTGTGATTACTTAGCTGTTGGACCCCAATAAACTTGCGGAGTAATGCTGCCGGTTTTTCTGACTTGTAATCCCACGTCGGTAACAGTGATGAAAAGCATAGGTCAAGAAATATGGGTGAGACCCACAGGATTTACCAGTTTAATTGTTATCAGTGTATCCAGATCAGAGTGCGTCATTTACTCTGTTTTTCCTCACTAGCAACAAGCAAAGTTGATGCAGGCTAGGCTTCCTTTTGGTTTGGTCTGATCAAGAGGTGCAATCTTCGCTCGTGGGTTCTTCTATTCCCCAACAGGGTAGTGAGCCACTTGGATTTGACCTTGTATCCTAGTTTTTTTCAGTCGCTCTCAATTCCTTCTGGGGTTTTCTTGGATTCCTTGTTGCCAGACCAATCTGTCAGGAAATACTCTCTCTCTCTCTCTCTCTCTCTCTCTCTCTCTCTCTCTCTCTCTGTGCCTGTCTGTGTGGTGTTAAAACTGGAAATGAATGTCTTGAGATAAAAGTTGGTGACCGATCTGGAGCTTAATGGTTCTGCTGCTTCAGGTGCTGGATAGCCTCATCCTCGTACAATAAAATTGTGGATCATATGTTTCCTTTGTGCTTTATTCTTATCTTTTATCATGTGATCGCAAGAATTTTGATTTTTTCAGATGCGGAAGAACAGAATTCCCTCATGCTGCTACCCTTTTAACAATCATGCTAATCAGAAGCCTGCCCACTACTAGTTCTTCTTCTATCTTGCCTGTAACTCAAACACTCATTGAGGTTTATTGTACCAAATCTGTTTCCATCAAAACTTAGAAACCCTGTAAAATATTTGAGAAGAGAATGCATTAAACTTTACATGAAATTGCATCAATAGTAGGAACAGAAACTGTGATTAAGCAGGAAGTAGGAACTGATTGAAAAACACTGGTTTTGGAGCTGAGTTTAGCATTGTACGAGGGTAGAAAAAGATTCTTCCTCCATCAACATCTAAAATGACATGTTTTAGGTCATCAATTCCTGTCAAACAACTGTTTAGCTGCTGGTAGTTTTTGTCTTTTGCAAAGAGATAACCAAGTAGAAATTGACTGAATTTGAACTGGTACTGCCTCAGTCTCTTTTCACCCTGTGGTCAATGTTCTTGCTGGTGGTGGGCTGCTAGCATAGCATAATGCATGTCTATGTACGCATGTACCTTTTTCTTTCTTCAAGATGAGTTCTATGTGTTTTTTTTTAATAAAATAGTTTTTGAAATGAACAATGTCAAGATGTTACAAGAAGTTAATTTTTCATGTTTTTTAAATATATTTTTAAAAATTGAGTAAAATTTATTTTTGAACTTTAGAGATATACTTTCTCGCTCTTTAATTAAATTTTGATTTTTAAAATATTTTTAATTTTTTTGAATTAATAATTTTATCTAATTAAATTCTATTAAAAATAATTATGAAAAAATAATGATATTTTTTCTGTTGAAATATTTGTAAAATTACTCAATAGATTTTATATTAAAAACAAAAAAATTTGAAACCATTTGTTATGAATTTTTTAAAATTTTGATGAAATAAATTTTTTAAAAATATTTTTATTAAGATAGTAGTTTGAATATATTTTTATTGTGAAAAATTTTTAAGTTAAAATTTTTTATAAAATATTTTTAATTTAAACATGTTTGATTTTTAAATTTTTAATAAAAATTTATAAATTAAATTTATTTAAAAATATTTTTAAAACAGTAATTAATTGACAAAGAAAATAAAACTTAAAATTTTAATTAATTTTTAATAATAAAAAATATTTTAATATTATAATAATTTAATTTAATTTAATCTAATACTACATTTATATGGACGATGATAATAATTTTGATAAGTCTATTATTTTTCATCAGCGTTACGGAACACAATCAGAAAGTCAGAGTACAGCATCTCAGTGGATGGCGGAAAAACGCCAAACGAAACGTGAAAACTGATTGAGATTGCCGATCACCAGATCATTCCTGAATGAGCAAATCAGCGTTCGACACATTCTGTGTCACCGGAGACGATGAGTTTGACATCGCAAGACGTGTTGAACAGGCACTGTCATCGGTTCCGTAAGCACCTTTAACTCGGCCTTCCTCCTCCTATCAGTCTCATTCTGCAATTATTTGAAGGGCCAGGTGGCTCTGATTTTTCATTTTGATTGGACACTCCCTCATTCTACACTGCTCAATTATGGAAGGTTTCCACAATTTGTTCATAATTAATTTATTAAGAATATCATATGAAAAAAAAAATAAAATCATAATGTTATATCTTGCTTACGAAAAAAAATTAAAATTTGAATTAATTATATTAACAAGATATCTATTTTATTTATGATTTTAAATTAAAATTTGTAAAAAAAAATTGTATTTATTAAAAATATTTAAATTTTTATTTATAACTTTTATTTTGTGTAAATATCTAAATATTTTTTAAATATTATTAAATAAATAAAATATTTTTTCATATTAAAATTAACAAAAAATATAGTATTTAAATATTTAAATAAAATAAAAATATTTTATTTATTATGATAATATTTAAAATATTAAAATAATCATATAAATAAAAAACATAATCATTAATATTAATAAAAATTATAAAAAATCGCATTGAAAATTTAATAAAAATATAAATTTTAAATAAATATATATTTTTTATATATCTCCATTTGAAATTATAAGTAAATTACAAGTTTTTTTCCGATAATTAACTTTGAAAATTTTTAAAAATATAATTATTCTCTTTAAATATATATAAAAAGAGCTTGGCTGGTCAAATTTGATTAAATTGAATATTTTTTTAAATGATGTTAAAATTGATATTAAAATAAAAAATATTTTTATCATTTTATTGTTAGCTCTTACTGGTTTCACATTCAAAATTTTCTTTTGTTGAATTTATAATTTTAAGTGAAAGAAAAATTTAAAATTTTGATGGGCAAATATAATGGATCAATAAAGACTTATTTAAATAGATTTTGAAGTTCAAAATCTATTTATTTAAAAAAGATATTCTTCAAAGTTTTAAATAAATTATTTTGTATATTTTTAATAAAATAATTTATTTATACTATTTATCAATACTGCTTATAATATGTGTATTGGTTGAATATTTATTAAAATTATGAATAAGCTAAAAGCTTACTTTGTAGACATCGGACTACGGAATGCATAACTTATTGCTTAGTTTCTTACAGAGAAGATTTCCGATCTCATCTTTGGCATTTTATTGGAAGAAAATATCAAAGGGAAAGAACATTTTAATACATATAATCCTGTTTTGTTTGATTGTGGCATGAACACTTACTGGAATTCCTTTGTTTTTTTCTCTGCTAAAAGAATATTGATAGTGTTGAATTGAAAAAACAACAAAGAAAAATGACAAAGCTGTCAATATTATTTCTGGCTATGAGACAGAATTTCTGGTGCATGTGAATCATTTATTATAAAAAAGAAGCATTTTCATCATCGGTTTACTTGCAATTTTCAAATCATTTTACCCTTTTTTTGCTTTGTTCATCTAACAGTACTGTTTTACTGTGTTAAAGTTTGATTGATGAAACATCAGATGAACAGATCAGATGAACACCCAGAATGAGATTGTGTCATTTTCAGAAGAATTGGTGTTGGAACTACATCTGAGTTATACCCTTGTATGACCGGCCCTGAACACATTCCTGAGAGGAGAATACAAGGTAGTAGGGATGTGAATTCAGAAAGAGAGAATCAAATAGGGAGAGCTGAGTGGCAGAATTGCAGATGAGTAAAGGCCCACTTATCACGTGAAGAGAGGCTGCGTTATTGGCAAATCCCTACCAGACAAAGAAAATGGTCATTTACAAATCTCCTCTAATCCCCTCTCCACCAATAATCATCAATCTCCCACGTGGGAATCCTGGACCCATCTCCCCCTCCACTTTCTCTTGCCCTTTTTAGCTTCCTATTTCTCCTTTCTTCCCTCTTGTCTATGCCTCCATCATCATCATCATCATCACTTTGCACCCAGCAACTCTCTCTTTTTTCTATGTAGTTAATTTCTTGTGAGTTTTTGACACAGGAAGTGTGTTGGTACTGTTTTGCAGGATCATGGGTGACTCTTCTGCTTCTTACATACACATGGTAAGTGATGATAATTAAGTACTTGGACAGGAACATGCGTTTGGCCTTTTGATGATCTTGATCATCCCCTCTTGGTTTGGAGTTGTGTTTCATGTTTCTTGTGATGATCATCATGTTGTTGTTGTTGCAGGTGCAGCATCTGATAGAGAAGTGCTTGATCTTCCGAATGTCCAAAGAGGAGTGCATGGAAGCTCTCTCTAAACATGCAAACATCAAGCCTGTCATCACCTCCACCGGTAAATCCTCCATTTTTCACTTTCACATGCACCCACTTGACCTTCATCATCAATCTTAATTCCCTTCCTAATTTTGATCATGATCTTCAGTGAACTTTTTGATTATCATGAAGCCGGTGATCTTGATCATTTAATTTAGTCCCAACAAGCCTACACATCAAGCACCCCTTGATCATTTAGTCTTCCTATGGTTCACTTGCCTTTCTAGTTTGATCATGATCAACCCTAATTTGGGTGGCAAATTATCTAATGATCTTGAACAAACTTCCTCATAAAACCTAAATTTCTTCAATTTTTTTTCATGCCAGTTTCAATTCTATCTCATCGAATCCTTTTCTCAGACGGGTATTCTTCAAAATTTATTTTTCCAACAAATAACATTGAACTTGACATGATGATCAAGATATATTTTCACGCTTTTTGAACTTCATAACATAACATTCTACTTCTTTACCTCATTAAGCAAATTAAAAAAATCTTGACCAAGTGGCTTTGATTGATGGTATTAATTAACATTCACGTGAACATATATGCTAACATGCCCGAACAAGGCCTCATGTTATCAATATTATTCGCAGTTTGGAACGAATTAGAGAAAGAGAACAAGGAATTCTTCGAGGCCTACGCGCAATCCCAGTCTCAATCTCAATCAGAAAGCAAAGAAGATCGAATGTCTGAGGAAGAGACAAGTGAAATGATCCAGAAGATGATCTCAGGCTCCTCCAAGGAATCCGACGACTAATCCTACGCCATTGAAAGTGATCTCACATTCTTCGTCTCAGTGTTCTGGTTGGTCTGTTTGCTTCCTCAGAATCCTTCCACATATCCTTCCAAATCGCTAGGGAAAAATATTGTGGTCCTATTGCATATGTACGGGGAGAGCACGGAGTAATGCATACTAATATGTATGTGTGTGTTTATTACTCTCCTCCCAAAGTGATCTCTACATCGCCTTGATCCAAAGCATAATCCATATATGTATATGTCACCTTGTCCTACGTACATGTCGGCATTCTATCAAAGCTTTGGCTCATTTAGTCGGAAAAAAGATAAGGTTACTTAATTCCCTTGTAATCTAGTGAATCAATAAGGAAAAAAAGACTTAAAAATTTAAATATAATCCGATGCGTAGAACTTTAAAATATATTTATAAATTAAGTTTAATTTTGAATTTTTTTATAATTATTGAAAGTTTTTTTAATTGTTAATTTCAAGGCTATGAGAAGAATGCATCTGATTTCAGTTAATCGAATTTCTCGACCTGAATATCTTGATTAATTATTTTTTTTTTAGTTTTACGTCATGTAAAAATAATTTAATAAAATATGATATTACCGAGCTTTTTAATTTATAATTATAGTAATAATAAAAAATTATATTAATTGAAGAACAAGATCCAATAATTTTGAGTATTAGTATAATCAATTAAATGATTTTTGAATTTATCATATTACTTCAAAGATATTTTATTAACTGAGTGAATAAACAAAATGAAAAATTTTATTTTTTAAACAAATCAATGAAACTTATTTTTTTATGGGAGATTTTTAATTTTAATTTTAATTTTAATCAAGGGTTTGATTGTGTATATATAAAATTATATATACTTCCAAGAAGAATAAGACTATTGGTACTTGGAAACACATAGAATCTTTTTGTCCAACATGTTGTCCTATAGGACAGGACTATGATTTGTCTTTACATGGTACCTGTGATAAATGAAGCATACAAGCATGGGGACTACCTAGCAGCCTCGTCACCATCGCCATCTCCGACTGCTCTTTCTTGCCCATTTGAAGGTGATGTCACCGGCTTTTTGCTTTGGCCGGTGGGTCTAAGTTTAGGGTGTGTTCATTATGTTTTGTTTTCAAGTGGTAAAAGAGAGTACTTTAGACATTTTAAGGTTTTGCCCTGCAAATTTTACAGAGGTATATGGAAGTTCACCCACTTGAAGTCCAAGTGTAGGGTAAGCTTATTAGGTTTTGTTTTCAAGTGGTAAAGAAAGTACTTTAGGACATTAAAAGGTGTGTGCCCTCCAAGTTTTGCAGAGTGAAATGGAAGTTTACCCACTTGAAATTGCTCATTGCTGGGTGGGTTTAAAATGGCATCTAATCTGAACTATGGAAGTCTACCGAAAATGAGCTATAGCTTTTTAAAAGGTTTCTCTAATAAATTTTGCTTAACCAATATAATATTATCAACTCAATCTTTGGGTGCTTTGGGAAAAGTCTCCGCAAGCATGCAGGTTCATGCATCCATGCGTGTTGAGTTTTCCTTTCAACTCTTTTTCCAGGAAGAAAAGATGCACTGAAAGAAGCAAACTGAAAGCAAAATAAAATTTTGATAGCTGATATAGTTCTCAAGGTAGACCTGCCATTACCCATTAATCACAAAGCCAAATGGAATTGTTATTACATAGATGGTCTGATAAACAGTCAAGCTCATAGCTGATACATTACAACATTTATTTAACAACTGGAACCGCCAGTGTATCCATTTGGCATAAGGTCTCAGTCCACATTTCAAAAACACAGAGGAAAGACTCCTCATATTCTAGGACTAATTCATGCATTGACCTTTGGCTCCCATCCAGCAATCACGTGTTCCTTTTCAGCTTTGGTTTTGACAAAAGATTCACGAGAGAAGAGCAGCTGCAAAATAAGATTGTATAACGTGTTTCAGATTGGCAAAGTTTAGCAGCTTCAAACTCAAGTTGGCACAACCACAGGAACTTAACAAACAGCCCGTGTCACCAAAATTGTATCACATAGACATCAGTGCAACATAAAGTAAAACTATTAACTTCTACTATCGGTTTCCTACCTATCCCAACCCCAACACCACTGGCCCTGCAAAATAGTGCACATAAACCTACACAAGCATGAATGATATTATCACAGCAGAGTAACTATTGTATCCATGAGCTTCTAAATTCTTAGGTTATATTGCAAAAGGTTTTTGTAGTTGATGCTTTAGGTCTTTTATGTGACCATCAGAATATAAAGCCTAGTTAAGTCCTTCATGTCATGTGTCACAAGCATTGAGCATTAATGTGAAGGCCCACGTTAAACTTAAGGAATGAACTTTATGAAATCCAAAATTACAAGGCTGATCTTCAGTCATCCTCTTCTAAATGCCATAACAAGGAATTTATAGAATTTCTAATAAGTCAAATGTGGTTTATTATGAGCTTCTATCTCTCATGGAATGATCCCAACAACATTGCTCGCCGAAAGTCCTTGAATCAGTACATTTTACAGAGCTTCCAAGAGAAACTGTATAGGCCTTTTTTAACATTTATATTTTTATCAGAAAAAAGTGAATTGTTTCATTATATCAGACCCCCTGGCCAAACAATACATAGATGACATTGGCTTGCACACCAACTCAGTGAAATTTAACCTCAAAGCAATTGTTTTCAGCTTTCTAAATCACAAATCAAGGGAAAAAAATTGTACAATTGACTATTACAACTGTAAATCATGATGAATGTGATAAGAACCCTTTGAAGAACCACATGCTAAAGGCAGAGTGATCAGAATGAAAGAGTCCAAAGTCTAATAAACCCCACTAAGAAGCCCACACCTTCAATATGGGATCAAGTCCCATACCTGGCGACCAGGACCCAAACAAAATAACTATATTAAACCGGTTAAACAAATGTTTAACTTTAACAAAGCCATCTCTCAAGTAGAAGAAGATATGCTGCATATTCAAGTGTATTGAACATAAATGCACAAGTCTAACTGCACACCACAAGTTATGAAATGGAGCAAAAAAACAATAGATAACACTTTGCTAGTGTACCCTTATGTGCCATATATTATATTGCTCTCAACTACAAAGTTTTTAAACTTCTCATCAAATAAGCCTTCCTTAAGAAACAAAGTAGCAGTGCACTGAATGAGCTACACATGAACAAAAGGGGAAGGAGTGCACAGAGAGAGAGAGAGAGAGAGAGAGAGAGGAAGAATGCCTCTTCTGCAATACAACAACCTATGGAGTAGTCTGACATTCACTTTACGAACTGCATTTCATACTAGCAGCTAGAGCCACAACATTCTGGAATCGACCATTATCACAGAGTAATACCAACATAGTTTCCACACCACACATTAAATAATCAGTTTTCTACGAAATTACAGTAAAAAAGTGCTATTTGTATTGAAATAATTTGCAAGTGAAAAGGCAGAATACAGCAGTGACATACCGTCATGTAGCTGCGGACATTAGCCAAGCTTTCAGGAATAGTCCACTTCTTAAAATGGCCAAGTGCAACCTCAAGATGGTACAGTTTTGGTGCCAAACTCAAATCAACTGCAGTGATCTTTTCCCCAGCAATAAATGGACCCTATTTGAAGTTCCAAGAGAAAATATTAATATGATTTAAATGGGACAAGGTGTTCGTGTTTCAGCTTATAAGACTTACATGCTCCTTAAGATGCTCATCCAGTGCCTTCAATTCATCAACCAATGCCTGTTCTGAGCCATCATTGGCATCCTTGCTCTTCAAAAACTTGACAAAAGCTCCAAAAATGTTTGATCCCCTGCAGTCTCAGATCAATTGAAGATAATAGATAATAAGAATAGTAGAAACTTAATCACCAGAAGCAAGACAGAAAACAGAGAAAAGAAAACCCATGAATAGAGCCAAGGTTCCTTCCTTCATTTCTTTCCCTTTATTTTTCTAATTTTTTAACCTTTTAAGATAAAAGTAAGAGTAAAAAGTCTTCAGATTACAATCCCCAGGATGCACATGTATACTTGAATAAATAAATTTACAGGAAATGTTTAACAAGTAAATCAGTTTTCAATTTTTCCCACAAACAAACAGCTAAAGAATACCTATCCAACAGAAAATAAGCAAAACAGCCCGTTCTTTGCAGACAAAACACATGACATAAAAAGGTGGAATAAAATAGAAAAGAGGAAAGTAAACATAAAAGCAACACAAGAATATCAACACAACTAGATTATCATCTCACAAACAAAACATTCCACGAGCTACTTTCCATAACTTCACCACAAACAAAAACACAATGACCAACTAACAGAGAAACAAGTCAAAGAGGGAGGGAAAAGGAGCATACACAGAGGCAACTTCAGCAGGCGGAGTAAGAGAAGGCTCAGGGTACTTCTCCTCCAAAATCCCAACAATAACATCAGAGTCAGACACCCATTTGTCATCAAACTTCACAACTGGCACTTTCCCTTCTGGGCTTATGTCCAAAAACCTATGTTCACCCATAATAACCACAAACAACCCGTTAGCTTAAACATTCTAAAACTCATCGAAACAGACGAAAACAAGGATACGACTATGTACTGAGCATAGATTTTGAGGTTACCATTGCGGTTTATCACTGAGATTGATCAGGTGCAATTTGTACGGAACCTTCTTCTCCTCCAAAGTGAGAAGAGCCCTCTGGGAAAATGGACCTAAAAAGACATCATGAGATCAATTCACAAAAAATCTCAGTTAAAGCATGAAAACCCAGAAATATAACCACGCAGAATTCAACGAATGAACGCGAGAGACAGAAGGAGAGGCATACAGTCCCCCAAAACATCAGGAGCACCAACAGCGGCCTTGACGCAGATCTCCAGAGCCATTTGCTTAGAAAGTTTGCAGCTAGTGAATGGTAGTTTTCTGCTAGAGACAGATATGGCAGGACGGGAGAGAAGCCGCAGCAAGTGAAAGCAGATGGACAGTTGCAGCACTATATCGATTAACTGAGCGACGGTGACAGGCCAGTGCTGAACCGGCGGGGACCGAGACCGGACCCACAGAGCAGCTTGCCATTGTAAAATCAGCACATTTTTATTTTATCTTATTTTTTAATAAAAAATTATTAATTATTTGGATAATCATGAAGAACTTTTTGAAAATCCAGAAGGCTCCAACCATGATTGTTGACTTTTTTACCCTTTTTAATTTTTTTAATCAAATTTGAGATATCTTTTCTAAGTATGAATACAAAATAGCTAATCCTAATGCTAAAATTACCAACCTCTTGAAAATTGTTAATCAAGTTTTTTATTTTTAATTATTATTATTAATTAATTAATTATGTATGACAATTTATTTAATTGAATTCAAATCATTACATTAGGTGAGATTCAATAAGCACACATGCAATTAGTATATTTAGTATCAAATATTTTTAATAAAAAATAAAAGATATATTGCATTTTTAAATATAATTGTTTTTTGAGAAAAATACAAATTTTGAATTTATTTATGATAATTATTGTTATGTTATGTTCTTTTTGATAAAACATGAAAATACATAAATTTGGTCTTACAAACACTTAATTTATGACACATTATTTATCGATTCATTTTATTATATTTTTTTAATAAATATTGAGATGTGAGTAAAATGTGTTTTAATTATTTTTATTTTTTTATTAATTAATAAATTATATTTTTTAATAAATATCAATATGTGATTAAAATGTGTTTTAATTATTTTTATTTTTTATTAATTAATAAATTATAAGTTTTATTAGTACTCAAACCTACCAACTTCAAAGAAATAAAGTAATGGCATAAAGTGAACTCGGTCTCTATCTCGGGCATGTCCTTTGGTTGCCTTTACTTTTCTTTACAAATTTTCGCTGGTCCCACAATTTTAAAGTTATTTTCAATAAATAATAAATATATAGTTATTTATTCATTTATAATGTCACGTGTTTATTTGTTATTAATAATATATTTTACTGATTATATATTTATTTATTAAAATAAATATAATAAAATTTTTATGATCTAAAACATGTTATTTCATGAAATGATGCTTAAATCATAATAAATATAAAAATTATGTTTTGATATCTGATATTTCATCAATATATTTTAAAAATTAAAAATAAATATAAAAAATTGTTGAATTATATCCACTTGATTGAGTTAATTACGTATTTGATACTTAAAAGATTAACTTGAAATGAAATGTAATTTTTATTTAAATTATTTTAATAATAAAATATTTTTTAATTTAAATTGAAAATAAATAATATTAAAAATTATAATTCATATTTATTATAAAAAATAAAAAAATATTTATTCATATTCCCAAATAATGCTATCACATCTCATACAATTTGAATTAACTACCAATTTTACCATGTCCACCCATTCAGATATTCCCTCCACCTTTTCACAAAGGGCATCTTCACTTTTCCTAATGTGGGAGCCTTGATAGGTCCCACTCATTTAAGTTGATATGTAAATAAAATATTATTTATTTTAATCACAAAATTTATATTAACATTATGAATGAAAATAAAAAACAATATTTATTTAAAAAATTGAGAATTATTCATATATTTTCAAAATATAAACCAATTATTAAGAGATTGGGCAGTGTGATCAAAATTGATGTAATAGGACAAATAAATATATTTTTTAAATTTTATTGGTTTATCATTTTGACTTATAAGGGGACACTGTCTAATAAAATATTATTAATCTATTAAATATAATATATGTTAAAATAATATTTGGGTTAGTCAATATTTGACAAAGAAAATATAAATTTAATAATATTTTAAATAATAAAATTAATTATGTCTCTTAATTTTAAAATAAAATTTGGAAACCTATTTTGTCTTCACTTCACCTGCTCAATGACCTACCAAATTGTCCTTTGTAGTTTATTCTATTTGAATTTAGCATTTTTTATTTTTTGATAATTTGTGATTATTATCTGTTTTAAAAGTATATAAAATTGATGATTTATTTTTATTTAAAAAATCAAAAATATTTGTGTGTAAAGTGGATATCAAACTCGAGCAATTTTTCTCATTATTTTCTTTTTTCTGTGCATATTCAAATAAAAAATTTAATAAATAAAATAATTATTTTAAAAATAAATATAAAAAATTGAATTATATATTTAATATTTTGTTTGATTTAAATTGAATATTAATTCAAATAATTATAAAAATTAAAATTATTTTCA
Organism: Moringa oleifera; assembly: GCA_021397835.1. Classification (NCBI taxonomy): domain Eukaryota; kingdom Viridiplantae; phylum Streptophyta; class Magnoliopsida; order Brassicales; family Moringaceae; genus Moringa; species Moringa oleifera. The sequence continues at coordinate 1,185,395 of JAJFZO010000882.1, read as the reverse complement.
TTTTTAAAATTCTCATATAATTATTATATCTTATTTTAATTTCATTCATCAAATTTGAATAAAATTTCACTCTCAAATTATTATATATATTTAAAATTTTGATATATATTTTTTGAAAATATTTTTATTTTTATTAATTTAAATATATATTTATAATTTTTAAATTTATAATTAAATTTAAATTAAATCAAATTAAAATATCAAATATAAAATTAATAGAATTGATATTTTTAGAGTTTTATATTTGCTTTTAATTTTAATAATTATTAAAATAAATTATTTTTATCAAATTAAGTTTTTGTAAAACAATAGATTTTAATTTATAAAAATATTAAAAAAGAGATAAATATCATTTGAAATTTCAAAAGTACCTTTTCTCATAATCTTTACCTCAAACTTCAAACAGAATTTTAAAATATATTTTGATATTAAAATATTTAAATAATAATTCGAATAAATTTTATATTTTATATTGAGTCAATACTGTAATTTAAAATAATTTTTGACTTATGAGTTATTTATTATAAATATTTTAAAAATTTGATATAAGTTTTTATTTTTAATAATAAAAATTTTTAAATTAAAATTTATAATATAAAATCTTTAATTTAAATATTTTTAATTTTAAAATTTTTTAATAGATTTTAATTTGATTATTTTTCATTAACTATATTTTATTTGAAGATATTTTACAATTTAAAATAAAAATAAAAAATATTAAGATTAAAAAGATATTTATTAATATTGACAATAATAAAAAATAAAAAGTGAAGCTAGAGGTTTGGATCCGGCCCAATGTAGTAGCCCTTGGTTAGGATTAGCGATAGGCCTAACATAGGTTCGGACCAAACCTATTTACGTCAAGAGCCTAGTTTTGGCCATGCAATGCAGAATAATATCACGTGTCACAAATTCCAATTGTCCAACCAACAGTTATCCTATTTCCGCCAATAATTTGACTACATCCAGGATTCTCTCATCCTCTTCCTGTAAAAGCAAGCAGTGAAGTAAATCTCACTGCATCAACCTGCACAAAGCAAAACTGTAACTGGAAATATCAACCTCGCTCCTACCTGAAAAAAGAAAAAAAAAAAAAAGAAAATGTTTGTCTCTTTTGTGGCGCGAAATGTGCAATACGACAAGTCGTGTTGGCGCCTGGTAACATAAAACGACAACATCAAAAAAATGGAGGAACTTATGATATAGCGTCTGCTGCTCTGTTGCCTTATCAAATGAAACGTATCTTCTTATCATTTTCTTATAATCTTTTTTAATTCTGATTCACGTTTCCTTAAATCATTGAATTCCGAAGCGCGGGTCCCATAATTTTTAAAGAACCCGAATTACAGATTTGCTGAACCGACCATTTTAGCGTGTCCAAGTTCCTGAAATTCAAGTGCTTGACTTGTGTTTGTCATTAATTAGCCTGTTGACCTAACTTAGGTTTCCAGCTTGCGAGCTCGGTTTCTTCCTTGCTTCATTTTTGCGCGAGACAGTGAGTCGTTTTCTTTGGATTGCTGATTGTCCTTGAAGATGAGTGGATTTTGAGAGCAACTGTTGCATGCGATGGACAGATTGAATTACGGGCGTGTAAACAAACCCAAGAGGAGATTTATGATTCAAGAAAGATCTGTTAAAGAAGGTGAGATTTTCTTTCTTTGCTTGAATCAGGATCTGGGTTTTCTTTTTTCGGTTTTATAATTTTTCTTTTTCTGGGAGTGTTGCTTGCTAACGATATAGCTGGATTTTGATTTTTGCGCGCGCTTTTGTGAAGTGGGTCTTGTTTTGCAGCGGAGATTTAATGGTGGTTGTGCTGCTATTAGTGGCCATCAAAATGATTCTGTTTTGTTTATGTTTAAAATGAAATTGAGGTTAATTATTGTGGTTCTCTTTCTTTTTCCCCTTTGTGGCTTGGCACTTGATATTATGGCAATTTGCTGTGGCTTTACTATATTGAGTCTTTTGTGATTTATGATGGTATGTTCCATTTGCTCTTTCACTTTACTCTTGCTTCTATGCTGTTCTAATCATTGCCTGACCAAAGATACTGTTCTGATTATTTTGTTTCCGCATGTTGATTGCTTATGACCACGCTGTATTGTATTACTCGGGCTTCTAGAAACTTGGTTTTGGCTTTACCGTATGCTGTCATGACTTGCTGCCTTTTCTTTCTGCTCTCCATTTTAAAATTTTCTTTGTTTCTTTTTATTTTCTTAATGGTTTTCCTTTTCTTCTTTCCACTTTTCTTTATTCCCTTTGAATGAAGATAGATATGTTATATGCCATGATGTTTCAAGTATCAGGTTCTTCCAGAAAAGAAATGTTACTCTTTTGTACTCCCACTTTTTAAGATTGTGATCAAGCTTAGGATTCAGTTTCAGGTGCTGGTCATCAAAAGCTGTTTCCTTATTTCCTTCTCTTATTAATCTTTTAAGGTATTTTTTCTTCTTTTGCATATGGCCTCTCTGTTTCTTCACATGTAATAAAATCATTTCCAGGAAGCAGGGAAGAGTGGCAACTCAGAAGCCTTCTGACCTTTGTATCTCATTGGGATTGTTGCTGCAGCTGTAATATGGAGGAAGATGGAGTAAGTAGGTTATCATTGATCTATCATTGAGGCTATATAATTTTTCGATATGTATTTGATTTTTCATATCTAGTAATTGGTCCAAGATGTAAAGGAAAAAGGAAATTGGAAGGCATTTGATGTGTGCAAGTTCCTTTCCATCCTTCACATAGAATCTTCCCCCTTTGGTGCAGATGCCTTTTTGCTTTTTCTAGGGAGCTTCTGAGTTTAGGAGTCTTCAATTAAATAGCATGAGAAATGACTACTAAAATGGAGTCTAAACAAAGGACACCTAGCGTCATTGCAAGATTGATGGGTCTTGATGAACTGCCACCTCAGCAGCCAGTCCTGAAGCAACGGAGAGTGCTCTCTGAGAATTATTTGCACAGAGTTGCTTCTATAGGTGCCTGGGAGAAGCGCTTATCCCCTGAAAGGCGCTCATTTAGGTTTAGTGTTGAAGAGCAAGAAGAATTTAAGGATGTCTTTGCAGTACAAGAAACACTAACGAGAGAAAAACACCAGTATGCATCAGTTGAAAAGAGGAAATCAAACATGAAATCGTCAGAGCTACAGATGGCATTTATGAGCCAAAAGGTCAGGGATGTAGATCCAATTTCAGTGGATCTGGGGCCTCGAACCTTGAAGGAAGCTTATGATGCACCTTCTGTGGATTCCAGAAAGGAGCTTTTCCAAAATTATCTTCAGAAACCAAGTTCTTTAATTCCGAAGCATCTTCATGATCTACAAGGTCTCTCTCCTCATATGAATTCCAGGAGCATAACAGTCCTAAAGTCATCGGGTTCTTCTGAATGTGGAAGGACTGACACTTTCAGGAAATCCAAGAGAAGAAATCATCATGGAAATGCTAAACTGCCACAGAAACCTGAGAATAGTCATCTAACAGGTTCCAGAGGAGATGATAGTACAGATATTGTTTACAAGTTTTTGAGATATCCAAAGGAGTCAAAGAATGAGGCATGCCTTCTCAACAGGAAAATTGTTGTTCTAAAACCAAACCCTGGAAAGACAGAGCACACCTCAAGATGTTCTTCACCTAGTTCCCATGAAGCTCCTCATTTAGGTGATAGGAAGCACAAAGCATTCCTTTGTCTTGAAAATCAGAGTTTATTTGCTGAATTGAAAGAAAAGAAGCAATTGGCTGATGAAGCAGAGCTACTGAGGCAACTAGATAAAGTATCAGGCGAAATGGTGGAGGATTTCCCAAGACAAACAAGGCATGGGATAAGTGACATTTCCAGTAAGGCATCAAGGTCAAGATTCAGAGATGCTGACAGTTTAGGAAGAGAGTCGAAGGCAATGATGGTCTCATCTCCAAAATTTTTTGATTTGAGATTCCGGTACAAGTCCTTGTTATACCCTTCAGATGAGTCATATGTGGCCAGGGAAGCCAAGAAACAAATATCAGAAAGATGGAAGTCGACCAAAATGTCTCGAGAGGCTGGCCTGGGTAGTGAGAGTAGGTGCAAAAACAGAACTCTTGGTGAAATGCTCGCCATGCCTGATAGTGACATGAGGCCAAGATATTTAGATTACAAGCTTGGTGAAGATGGCATGAGCAATTACATTTGTACTGCTGATAGGCATGAGAATTCAGCTTCTTCTTTGTGCATTAGCAGTAGGGATGGCTGGAAGGGTGCTTGTGTCAGGGATTTACCAACATCTAAATTGTCTCCAATGTATTCTTCTAGCATCATGAATCCTAAAACTAGGAGCAGTCAGAGAGCTGTGGAGTCACTAGAATCTATCTTTCTGGCACAGCACAAGTCGGGAGAGCTGGATTTAGGCCAGCAAGTTGGTCCAGAACTTAAAAATGTGGCTGTAAGCTGCAGGAAGTCTCTGTCTCTTCCTCAGGAAGTCTCACTTCATAATCATTCTATAGAAGATAATCACATCATAAAAATTGGGCCAGAGGACAAACTTGCGGAGAAGGATCCACCTATGCAAAATTCTGCAATTTCCATGTCATCTAGTCAACAGGTTCCATGCTTCTTTCTTGTAGAAGTCTTGAACTGCATGATACTACTCCTGAATACTTTTTCTTGATTATTTCAAACTAACCATACTGTGAGTTCATGAGATTTAGCCAATTGCAATCATAGGTTCAGACATGTTTTACATTTGAGGTCTTGTATGTCACTGATTTGTATCATCTTGGGTTTTTGATGTTTTTGTGTTTCTTGAGTGCTTTTGGGTTTCTTTAGTGACCAAAGGAGAAAGTTCTTGTTTGGTGATACCGAATTGTAATGTTAAGGCACTCAAACTACATAAGAATTCCTTTCATAGTGCAGAACCAATTCTATTATATTTTAATTTGTTTTGAACCAAAAGACCAGTGACAAGCTTGTTACTTGCGTGCAAATTTTGTGTCACAATTTTGGAAGTTCCAGTTTTGGTTTCAAGGACATACTGAAGCATCACCCCTTTCCTGTTCATGACATGTAATATTGAACACTAGCTTATCTTATGCAACTAAGTATCTCCTTCTTTGACTTGAAATAAGGTGCATATTCTTTAGAATATGCTGGGGACTTTTTTTCTTTTTTGTTTCTGTATTGTGTGGGAGAGGGGGCTGGAGTCAGGGAGATAAGGGTTTGGCTGATATGAAAACCCACATTTGCCTCTAGTCTGCAATTTTGTTGCATTCTAACCATTTTTATGCTAGTAAAGAGGTAAGCTTGACCTTGGTATCTGAAAGTGCAGGATGATTCAATTATTAAATTTTCTACTACCTTCTACTTATTGTTGATGGTGTTTGTGGATACTGGTTATGAAATGATTCATATCAGATACCTCGGCTTTCTAAGTTTCTGACCTGAAATCTTGTTCTTATATTGCAGGATATATTACTTGGAATATCTGATGAAGGTTCTGTTTCTTCACACTGCTCTGGTACAGACCCAGAATCCATCGGAACTTTGGAGGAGGCTTATCAACCCAGTCCAGTTTCAGTACTGGAACCACCATTCCAGGATGAGATTTCAACGGACTCTGAATGCATTCCGACCATCAATTTACATGGTAAGTGAACTAATGGAATTGCTTGTCTTCATGATGTTTCCCCATGTTCTCTAGTTTAAGTTTTTATTGCTTCCTTAGGTGTGAAGTGGCAACTTGACATTCCAAAATCAGAATCCTTTGAAGCATATTCTGAAGGAACTGGTATGGTTGTCTCAAGTGATGATGAGGACGCAGAGGACCGATGCAGAGGCAACTCTGAAGGAAAAGAAGATGAAGATTTAATTCAATTGTTCAAAGTAGAAGAGAGTAGGGATTTTTCCTATATGGTTGATGTCTTAACCGAGGCAGGTTTCCATGGTAGGAGCAAGGGCTTTGATACATGGCTGTCATCAGAATGGCCGATAAACCCTGTGATCTTTGAGAAGCTAGAGAAGAAGTACGGGGAACAGGCATCTTGGAAGAGGTCAGAAAGGAAGCTTTTGTTTTACCGTGTAAATTCAGGGCTCATAGAGCTCCTGCAGCCATGTCTGGGTGTATCCACATGGGAAAAACCAGTATCCAGAAGGCTTAGCATTAGGCAGCAGGGACCAGAGGTGATTGATGAGCTGTGGACGTTGCTCATCAGCCAGGAAGAGCAAGCAAAGCAGAACTCATCTGCAAATGTGCTGGGGAAAGATGATCGGTGGCTAGCGTTGGGAGATGATATCGAGATTATTGGTATAGAAATAGAGAATTGGTTGATTGATGAGTTAGTGTCTGAGATTGTTAGGATAGAGAGTTTTTGAAAAGTAGTTTCTTTCATTGTTTTGTTTGTTTCCAATTCATTTTTGGGTTAGCAAAACCATAAGTGAGAGGTTGCTGTTCTTCTTTTTGTTGTTTTCAGTGTCTTCATTCATTTCTTGTCAGTGTACATTAGGGACAGGTGTATATAGGAAAAGTTAAAAAAGTTTTGGTCCAGCCAGGTTTGTAGTTTGGTCTATTACCATTCTTGTTGACATTCAAAAAATTTGTTTTGATGTTCAATTAAATATTGCAATCCTTTGCATTTGTTTGAGGAATGAATAACTTTTGTTCATGTGAGTTGGTATTGCATTTTGTTGAAAAAATATAATGTTTTTAAATAATTTATTAATTAATATCACAGAAATATAAACAAATAAAATTATATTAATTTATTAATTGGAGTTTGTTAACATAAAATTTTTTGATGTTACAAATTGTTATTAAAATGCAAATATTTTGGTTTCATATATCAATGGTTTCATTTTCACTGTGATGGTTGGAGTTATGCAATAGTAAGGAATCAATTAGTTATATATCGACGAGTTTGCGTGCAATGGGCATTTGGTCTAGTGGTATGATTCTCGCTTAGGGTGCGAGAGGTCCCGAGTTCAATTCTCGGAATGCCCCTTTTCATTTTTTTTCTTTTTAAAGTTTCAGTTACTTTCACGAATCCTACGATAAAAAGCCGGAAAGGATCCAGTTACAGGTAATCTGAACACAGTTGATACAACAACACAAATTCTCATTTAATTTTCAGATACTTTGACATACAACATACATTACACAGAGAAACTGTCACACCCACCATAGCAAAGAGCTGCTAATGCTGGAGGAATTCGCATTACTCAGTAAGGTAAACATTGCAATGCAGGATGGTGTCGACGCCGTCGGTTGTGTGCTGATCCTCCTGGTGCAGTGTTTCGATGGTAGCATAACCTTTAGCGTTTTCATACTTGCCGGTGCCACCAACTACCGCAATATGGGACTCATGGGACACAGCCCGGTGAACGCCGAAGAAGCTGATAGTGTCGTCGTAATCATGATGATCATGATCGCCATGCAACAGTATGGTCAGTGCGACGGTGTGGCTGGTTCCGTCTAGAGAGCTGGCCAAGTAGAACCCTTGCGCTCTTCCTATCACGGCTGATCCCAGTTCATGCCCTTCGGTCATCTCGTCGTCGACGACTGTGATCGAGCCGAACATGAGGCGTTGAAGGGTGGCACCAGGAGGGAGCTGGCCGGCGGTGATGAAAGGTTGGTTGTCGCCATTGATGAAGTTGTTGTTGGCTCCGGCATTTTGTATGATGGTGTTGGTTTGGGCACCGTTTAGGCCGGTGAGGAGTGGCGCGTTGTTTGGGTTGATGAGCTTGTTGATGTTGTTGAGGTTGACCAGCGGAGTGCCTCCGTTAAGCGGGAAGATGTTGTTGTTGAGCTTCGAGAAAGGTATGCCGTTGATCTCTGTGTTGGCTATGATCCCGGAGACCACTCTGGCTGATGGGTGGGATCCGCCTATGATATCATGCATGAAGAAGGATAACGCCGGGTCTTCCCCTGGTCCGGCAGGCTTTGCCTCCGTGGCACTGGTAGCCGCCACTGTGGCTGGCCCACTTGGCGAACTGGTGGTGGGAGCCACTGTTGGCGTCACACCAGCAACAGGTGGTGCCACCGTAACAGGATCCGGTTCCTGTGCATCAGCTACAGTTGGTGCCGCATCATCTACAGGTGGTGCCACGGTAACAGGATCCGGCTCTGGTGCATCAGCTACAGTTGGTGCGACATCATCTACAGGTGGTGCCGCATCATCAACCGGCTGGGTTTCGTCCACTGCCGTACCAGGTGCCGCAGCGGCGGGGATCTGCCCACTTGGCAGTGTTGCAGCGGAAGGGACAGCGGCTGCTACCAGTGCCGGGTTAGGTTTTTCCTGTGGGTCAGCGATGACTTGCGGTTGAGCTTCCACTTCATCAAGTAATCTAGCTGAGTTTGCAGAAGCAAATATGAGAGCTAGGAACAAGAACAAGATGGTTGCTTTCATTGTCTTGGTGCCGATGAAGCCGAAAGCTTTGTAACAGTACTAAGAGAGAAAGGGTTAGATATAAGAAAGATCCTTTGTGTCTCTTGATGGAGAAAGGAGTTATGGGTTGATGGGTATATATAGCTTGAAAGAGTTTATACTAAGTGGAGCTGCTGATATGGAGTTGTTGCTTACCAAATTTTGCAGAATTTGCTTTTGGTTGAAAGAACCTAAAACCTTTTGTCTATCAGCTTCTGAAAGTTTACATATTTTATCAAAAGGGTCACCAGAATCACTTCTTTCTGGGTCCCTTTCAATTTCAGAAATATCAGAAAACAGGCACTGAAGATGTTAATTTGATGAATGAAACTGCCCTTTTCTCAAGAAACAAACAGAATTTTCCTTAATATTTTTGCTGGGTAGGAGTGAATTAATTGAAGAAACAAATAACTAATGAAGCAGAACCCATGGGTACCATAGGACACAATTAATTTATGTCAGCTCGGGAGCCCGAAGTTGTCCTTGAATGTGTCTCTTACTACAGCCTCATGAACATGTGTAAAGTTTGGATTTTTATTAATGAAGAATTACTGATTATAACTACTGATTGGAGACCAATTGATGTAGAATTTACATTGAAAATCATATGGGACCAAAATCCTCTCTGATCTGAAAAGTTCGGATTTTTTTATTAACACTTTATAATTTGTTTATTAAAAAGCTCTGATAAAATTGTACAGTAAGGTGCAATACTTTATAAGATTATAGATTCTTCCACAATTATAATACTTGCAAGAAAGAAGACTTAAATGGGTGAAGACGACTTTCTTTACTGTAAAACCTTAACATTCCCACAGGAAACAGACTATGATCTACAGTTCTTCAGACCAAAGGAAGGGAAGATCACTAAAGGGACAATATGGTTATGGTTTCTAGCTCTGTGATGATAATCTGCCAACAGGAGCCCTACTGACTGAGATACACAGTGAACAGAAGCAGCATCTTCCCTCCTTGCTCTTCCCCGGCGCCGGCCTTAACTGTTGCATAGCCATTAGCACCGTCGTACTTTCCCATGCCGCCGATAACAGCGACGTGAGACTCAGCAACATCGGTCCGGTGGACCCCCAAAAGCCGCAAGCCATCCTTAAATTCACGGTTAGCAAAAGCTGCCGTCATTGCCATCATATGGCTGGTGCCATTCTCAGAGCTCGCAACGTAAACTCCTTCTGCTTTCCCAACTACCACCGGCGAACCATGTCCTGAACCTCGATACAAGTCCTCGTAAATGTTTGTCACCGTCCCAAACTCCATCTCCTGAAGGGCAGCCCTAGCCGGAAAATATAAACCCAGGTTAGGGATATCGAGTATTGTTTGAGTTGATACTCCGGCGACCGGAGTAGTTGTTTCCGATTCAGGAATTGGGATTCCTCCATTAGGAGGGAAAAGTCCTACTGGTTTGTGGAATGGGAGTTGGTGACCACTGGTAAATTTAGTGGTTGCAGGTCTGGGTGAAGGGTTGGTCACGTTGAGCACGTCTTGCATGAGGAATGTGATTTTCCGGTGGTGGCGGTGGTGGTGATGATGGGTTGGTTTTCCGATGGTTCGAGCAGAACACGATCGGGCGGCGAGAGTCACCAAGAAGAGTAGCCAGGCTAGGGTCACCGTGGAAGGGAGCTTGGCCATTTTTGATTTCGGTGCTACCAATTTTGATGGTTTATAGACGGAAGAGAAGGTAGGCACTGTAGCTGATGGTGTTGTTGGAGTGGTTAGCCTGGTCAGATTTTTGAGTTTTATTTAATTTTTAAAAAATATAATTCATAATAATTTAATAAAATTAATTATTAATTATTAATATAATTTTTATTTTTATATTATTATTATTTATAAAAATATGTTTAAAATTTTATACGGGTCAATCCGAATCGCACTTGACTTGGGCTATGGGCTGAAGTTGGTGTTTCGTAATTTCAAGATAACAGGGCCCAGGGAGAAGACGAAAAACCTAGATATCAGATCAATCTGCTAAACGAAATCTTAGCCGTTGATCCGGCGAAAGCAGCAATGGCGGTAACCGAAGTGTGACTTGACCCCCTAGGGTTTATACTTTAGACCTTCTCTCACAGTGGCTTCACTCCATTCAAAAAGTCCAAATCCTAGAGAACTCCTAGGATGGGATTCCACTAAAGCCGTGGAGCAATTAGAAACTCTAAAACCCCAAATCTTTCCCTCCACAAGGACAGCTGTTGGAGTTTTCTCTGTCTTACTTCTAGCTCACAGAATTGGTGCCCATGTATCTTTACAATCTTACTCTGCAGCAAGCCACCGGCATCCTCTGCGCCATTAATGGAAACTTCTCCGGAGGCAAGACGCAGGAGATCGTAGTAGCTCGGGGCAAGGTCCTCGATCTGCTACGACCCGATGAGAACGGTAAGATTCAAACTATTCTCTCCGTTGAAGTTTTTGGTGCAATTAGATCCCTAGCTCAGTTTCGCTTTACCGGCTCTCAAAAGGATTACGTTGTTGTCGGGTCTGATTCGGGAAGGGTAGTGATACTAGAGTACAACAAGGAGAAAAATGTTTTCTATAAGGTACACCAAGAGACTTTTGGGAAGTCGGGGTGTCGCCGGATCGTTCCCGGTCAGTACTTGGCTATTGACCCGAAGGGGAGGGCCGTTATGATAGGTGCTTGCGAGAAACAGAAACTTGTGTATGTTTTGAATAGGGACACTGCTGCTAGGTTAACCATTTCCTCGCCCTTAGAGGCACACAAATCGCACACCATATGTTATTCCATTTGTGGGGTAGATTGCGGTTTCGACAATCCAATTTTTGCCGCCATTGAGCTTGATTACTCGGAGGCTGATCAGGATTCCACGGGGCAGGCTGCAAGTGAGGCTCAGAAGCACTTGACTTTTTATGAGCTTGATTTAGGTCTCAACCATGTGTCTAGGAAATGGTCTGAGCAGGTTGATAATGGTGCCAATTTGCTTGTTACTGTGCCTGGAGGAGGGGATGGCCCAAGTGGGGTTTTAGTGTGTGCTGAGAATTTTGTGATTTATAAGAATCAGGGTCACCCAGATGTCCGGGCTGTAATTCCTAGACGTGCAGATTTGCCCGCTGAGCGTGGGGTTCTAATAGTGTCAGCTGCCATGCATAAGCAGAAGTCTATGTTCTTCTTTCTTTTGCAGACTGAGTATGGAGATGTTTTTAAGGTTACTCTGGAACATGATAATGACCGCGTTATGGAATTGAAAATCAAATATTTTGATACAATTCCTGTTACTGCTTCCATGTGCGTATTGAAGTCAGGGTTTTTGTTTGCTGCATCAGAGTTTGGAAATCATGCCTTGTATCAGTTCCAGGCCATAGGGGAGGAACCTGATGTAGAGTCATCTTCAGCTACTTTGATGGAAACTGAAGAAGGCTTCCAGCCTGTGTTTTTCCAGCCTAGAGGACTTAAGAACCTACTCAGGATTGACCAAGTGGAGAGCCTAATGCCAATAATGGACATGAAAGTCACAAATCTCTTTGAGGAAGAAACCCCTCAAATATTTTCACTTTGTGGACGTGGTCCTCGTTCCTCTCTAAGGATATTAAGGCCTGGTTTGGCAATCAGTGAAATGGCTGTGTCACAGCTTCCTGGTCTTCCTAGTGCAGTTTGGACTGTGAAGAAGAATATCAATGATGAATTTGATGCCTACATTGTTGTCTCTTTCACAAATGCTACGCTTGTGCTATCCATTGGTGAAACAGTTGAAGAAGTTAGTGATAGTGGGTTTCTTGATACTACTCCTTCCCTTGCTGTGTCTTTGATTGGTGATGATTCTCTGATGCAAGTCCACCCCAATGGTATTCGGCATATAAGGGAGGATGGTCGTATTAATGAGTGGCGAACTCCTGGAAAGAGGTCAATTGTTAAGGTTGGCTCCAATAGACTTCAAGTTGTTATTGCATTGACTGGAGGAGAACTTATATATTTTGAAGTGGATATGACTGGTCAGCTAATGGAGGTGGAGAAACATGAAATGTCTGGAGATGTGGCTTGCTTGGACATTGCTCCAGTTCCTGAAGGAAGACAGAGATCGCGCTTTCTTGCAGTTGGTTCTTATGACAACACCATCCGTATCTTATCTTTGGATCCTGATGATTGTATGCAGATTCTCAGCGTGCAAAGTGTATCCTCACCGCCGGAATCCCTTCTCTTTCTTGAAGTTCAGGCATCAACTGGTGGAGAGGATGGTGCTGATCACCCTGCTAGTCTTTTCCTAAATGCTGGCTTGCAGACTGGGGTTCTGTTCAGGACAGTGGTTGATATGGTAACAGGTCAGCTCTCTGATTCCCGTTCTCGATTTTTAGGGTTGAGGCCGCCAAAGTTATTTTCTGTCATTGTGAGAGGAAGGCGTGCTATGCTGTGCTTGTCTAGCCGTCCATGGCTGGGTTACATTCACCAGGGGCATTTCCAGTTAACACCCCTGTCTTATGAGACTCTTGAATTTGCTGCCTCTTTTTCATCTGATCAATGTGCTGAAGGTGTCGTTGCTGTTGCTGGTGATGCACTGAGGATTTTTACTATAGAACGGCTTGGAGAAACATTTAATGAAACTTTCATTCCTTTAAGGTATACCCCAAGAAAATTTGTTCTCCAACCCAAGCGGAAGTTGTTGATAATTATTGAGAGTGACCAAGGAGCATTCACTGCAGAAGAGCGTGAAGCTGCGAGAAAGGAATGCTTTGAGGCTGCTGGAATGGGAGAAAATGGGAATGCTAATGCAGAGCAGATGGAGAATGGTGGTGAAGATGAGGATAAAGACGATCCCCTCTCTGATGAGCAGTATGGTTATCCAAAGGCAGAATCAGGCAAGTGGGTTTCTTGCATCCGAGTCCTTGATCCTAGGACAGCTACTACAACTTGTCTCTTGGAACTTCAGGACAATGAAGCTGCATTCAGTGTGTGCACTGTGAATTTCCATGATAAGGAGTATGGTACCCTTTTAGCTGTTGGTACAGCAAAGGGACTGCAGTTTTGGCCCAAGAGAAATTTGGTAGCTGGTTTCATTCATATTTATAGGTTCTTGGAAGATGGAAAATCTCTTGAACTTTTGCACAAAACACAAGTAGAAGGTGTTCCCCTTGCTTTATGCCAGTTTCAGGGAAGATTACTAGCTGGAATTGGATCTGTTCTCAGGTTATATGACTTGGGGAAAAGGAGATTGCTGAGGAAATGTGAAAATAAGTTGTTCCCTAACACTATCATCTCCATCAACACTTATCGTGATCGGATTTATGTTGGTGACATTCAAGAGGTATGTATTGTTAATATTGGCTTGAAATTGACCTTGTAGAACCCGTGCAGGTGATGTTTATATAATTATTAACAAACATCCATTTTAAGCACCCCCTTGGTGCTACATTTTTTCTGTGCTGAAAAAGCAAGGCATATAGTAAACTTATCCAATAATTAAACATAATTAATAAAAGAGGTATTAAATAGTGAGATGAACTTTTGACTTCATGAGTGCTAACTAGTAAAATCTAAGTCCTTATCATGAGCATGCAAACAGATAGAAAAATTCGTTGAAGCTTTTGATGATGTATTTTTCCGCTGCCTAGATCTGCCCTGGAAAATGTTCTATTAAAAGAAATATTTCATATGAAACATCCTTGCTTTGGAAACCTTTTAAAAAATTTCAAATCTCATAATGAGATTAGGTATTGTTCTGTTGGATAAATAGTTGTGGAGGGAAAACCTAGGTGGAAGCTTTAAGAGGCAGTTGAAATAGAAGGATTACGAGGTTCTAACAAATTATTTGGAGAACAAAATAGTATGCTGTATCAGGTGTATATGCAGATGCAGATAATGTGAGTATGAAATACAATCAGTAAAATTCAGTCTGCGAATTACAAGCTGATAACATTATTAAAGTTAGTAATTGTTGTCTGGTCAGCCTAATATTTTGGGTACAGATGTATATCGGACTACAATCGCTGGTCCTGGCTTCTTTTTGCTATTTGCATGTAACGGTAGACTGGGATATAATATTTTCTTTTGACCTTTTTCTTTTTTTTTTTTTTTTTTGGGTGGGGGTTTAAGTGGAATTTGATTCAGTAATTCATATCCTAACTTTACTTCTTTGCTCTCTGCTTGCAGTCATTCCATTTTTGCAAGTATAGACGGGATGAAAATCAACTGTACATATTTGCAGATGATTGTGTCCCAAGATGGCTTACTGCATCATATCACGTAGATTTCGATACCATGGCAGGTGCGGACAAGTTTGGGAATGTGTATTTTGTGAGATTGCCACAGGATGTGTCAGATGAGATAGAAGAAGATCCAACTGGTGGGAAGATTAAGTGGGAGCAGGGGAAGCTTAATGGAGCACCAAACAAGATGGAGGAGATTGTACAGTTTCATGTTGGTGATGTGGTTACTTGCTTGCAGAAGGCATCGTTGATTCCAGGTGGATCAGAGTGCATCATTTATGGAACAATCATGGGAAGTTTGGGGGCATTGCACGCATTTACCTCTCGTGATGACGTTGACTTCTTTTCACATCTGGAGATGCATATGAGGCAGGAAAACCCACCATTATGTGGAAGAGATCATATGGCTTATAGATCTGCTTATTTCCCAGTCAAGGTAAACCGTGTATTTCTAATTTTGCAATGTGTCTTTTGATTTCATTTTAGATGTGCTAAATACTAAAAATGGTACATTCCAAGAGCTCCTGACAGTTTAAATAGGTTTTGGGAATCTGCCCTTGCTGTTTGGAAGTTTTAAAAGCATTTACGCCAAAATGAAGTTTGGCTTTTATCATTGGTGCCATCATATTGTTCTCATTATATATATGCGTCTGCGCACGTGCGTGCGTGTGTTCCCACATGCTTGTGTGTTTGTTTATTCCATTTTGCGTAATTGAAATCGCATCTTCGAAGTAATTTTGATGCTAATATCCTAAAAGATAGCTTGATGCATTTGAATGCTTTGTTTTTGTGGCATATCTAAATGATTAATAATGCTTTAGTCATAACATCATTGAACTTGGGCTAGGAAACTTTCCTCATTGAAAACTATCAAGTGGAGCTTTTTGCAGCCATTATTATAACTGAGCTGTATTCTGCTCAAAAAAAAAATTTTTTTTTTGACTGAACTATTGAATTATAATATGTATGGGGTATTTTTGAGAGGAGGGGGGGCATTGGGGAAGCAGGGTATTTAGTATTTATCATCATGTCCATTTTGCTTGTTATGATCTAGGTGGAGTTAATTTTTCTTTCTTTTCATGATCCTTCCTGGGTTTAGTAGTTTCTTTTTCTTTCTTTTCATGATCCTTCCTGGATTTAGTAGTTTCTTTTTCTTTCTTTTCATGATCCTTCCTGGGTTTAGTAGTTTCTTTTTCTTTTCATGAACCTTTCTGTTCTGATTGATATAATATTTAATTGTGGTAGTCTTGTTAAATGCTGGGATGACTTTGCAGGATGTGATAGATGGTGATCTTTGTGAGCAGTTCCCCACACTCCCTCTTGACTTGCAAAGAAAAATAGCTGACGAATTGGATAGAACTCCTGGTGAGATACTGAAGAAACTTGAAGAAGTTCGAAACAAGATTATCTGAGAAAGCATCAGTCTCAAGGTGCCTCTTTCTGGATATACTGTTGCACTTTTGTGGTTCCTTTCGTAGAATAGCAGTCCGGTGGCCTGCATGCTTAGGACATTAGGTAACTCAAGAATCTTTTGCATGCACTGACATGCAAATGGTCATGCTGGGGAAAAGGTGCTGTTTTGATATGGAGAGTCCAATTCAATTAGTTACTCTGACAAATGATAACTGAGCTACAGTGCTTGCTTGTTGTATGATGGTTTATATTTTCCCTATACATGCTGCTGCCTGTATTTGAATTGCGATGTCTTATCATCAGCTATCTTGTGCTTCTGTATCTGTAATTAATGGTGATTCCCAAGTTTGATTCAATTGCTGAATGATGGTTGTTGAGCTGACTGGAAAGCCGGGTCTTGTGTGTGTAGGTCATTTGTGCTAATTGCAGTTACACTAACAAGGTGAAGCCGGCAAACAAGGGAAGCCAGATGAATCATGAAATGACAAGATTAAAAATGATATGGAAATTAGCATTAGGTAAAATGTTTTCGATTATCCAACCCATGTTACAAACTTTACCTATTCATTGTTCGGTAGCAGATCACCTGCAGATCTAAAATGCTTCCAGTCTATTGTCATTACAAGTTTAATCGTAATGAAAGGCCTCATGGATGTTCTTTCAGTTGTAATTATTTAGATGAATCTTGACATGTTCTCTCTCGTGGATTCGATATTGTCATTCCTTTCACAGTATGAACTGAAAAAAGAACAGCAGAACAAGTTGCTCTCTGTCTGCCTCCTTCAGACAATGTGTGAAGGCTTTGGACAGGAGTGGCCTTGGTTCATTTCATGCCATCAGGTGCCCTTACACTTGCCGCCAACATTTTCTTCAGAGTCACAGCCTGCTTTGATGTTTCTGTTTAGGGTTTTCTGTTCTATCATTTGCACTCTTTAGCTCCTCCTCTAACCTTGCTTTTCCCTTGCTAGTTCTCTGTTCTAACCATCCAATAATGTCAGCTAACACTGTCTCCACATTGCGCCTTGGCTCCCCGTAGAGCAAACCATGCCACATGCCTGGATACAACTTCAAGGTCTTGTCTGCACTTGAAGCCATATCGAAAAGCTGCTTGTTGCAGTTTGCATCAGTCACCTTGTCTTCTTCTCCATGGGGAACTATAAAAGGTAAGGAGACCTAATCCAAGGTTTACTACAAATTGGATTTACATTTCCTGAATTGATTTTGTCATCACAAAGAAGATAAAGAACCTCTTTGAATCTTTGCTCGAGATAGTCGCAGATCCCGACAAATTCAAAGCCGGTTTTGAGACAAACACGACCTTTATATCTGTACCGATTTGCCCTAATCTACATTCTTCAACTTTCATGTATGCAGGATCCTCCAACACCAGGATTACAGTAAAATCCGTCAAACCAAGATCAAAGCATGAAATCTTGTAAAGGGTAAAAGCAAATTTTTTCTGGGTATTCTTCAACTTTCATGTATGCAGTGACAATGGACCTCCAGGAATGAAAAAGCGGCTACCCCCGCCCTATCCTATCCCTGCAGCGAAAAGCCGAGTTCTCTATTTATCTTCGGGACATCATCGGACTTAGCAGCAAACCTCTAGATCAAACTCTTTAAAATGAAAAGAAGGATCCACACATGATTGTGAAATGTCCGTAGCAATCATCAACAAGATCATCAAAGTTACCGATGTAAGCCGCAAGACCACTTGATTTTCCATGGCCTTCTGCATCCATTCCATAGACAGCAAAGCCCGCATTTGCAAGCCTGGACGCTGTGCCTGATTAAATTATCAGAGCCCGCATCAGCCAGCCATGGAAATTAAGTATATAATGGAAGAAGGTGAAGCGAGACAGATATCTATATACTCACTGTTCATGGTGATGCTGCATTCCATGGCATAACCATGGCAGAGGAAGATCACAGCTTTTGGTTCTTGATTCACCGGAATCCATTTGCAGGTGAAGAGTTTTGTTCCTCGTGAATATATGATGAATTCCTGTTTGGAAAGAAAATCAAATCAAACAAAAAAAAAAACACTAAGTAATGAATTATATCTGAAATGGGAAATGGATAAAAGTACCTCATGGCATCTAATGTTTTCCATTAGCTGACAGAGCCTGCATAGGATAATTAAGGAGAAGGAGAAATTGATGGTAAGAAATAAGAAAAAAAGAGAGGGAGAAATAGAGATTAACAAACATTTTAGTTCTTAATTGTGGACAGTTCATTAAGTCTATAATTCCGACCTTCATGGTATTTACAGGAATGTGTTTGTGCTTTTATTCCAAATCAATACCTTCTGTTATTTTCAGGTGCTAAGACATTATTATACAGATGATTTGTAATTAGACAAATTTAAATTTTGTAAAATAAAAATAATTTTTTTATCTGATGGATTTATATTTAAAATTAAATATTAATTATTTTTTTAATGTGATTTTGATACTTTGAATCATTACAAATGGAGAGCGAAAGTTGAATTTACGGGCAATGCATATTTATTTTTATTTTTTTTAGTACTACAAATGGGATGAAATTGATTCTCTATTAAGTATTTTAAATTCAGTTTAGAAATTAAATTGTGTTTCAACAATATAAAATTTAAGTAAATTTTTATCTAATTTAATGATATTTATATAATATAAAATATAATATAATGTTTTAGAATTTTATGTTTATGTATTGTGAATAATAGTATTCTCTTAATTAGGTTAAAAATATTCACATGAATTTATTCTAATTTATTTTGTTAGTATAAAATTAAAAATAAACTCATTCAAAATAAATCATTACTTTAAGCAAAATTATGAATCAAAAATCAAAATTTTTGATTCAAATTAAATTCATTTATATCCATTTGTCTTCTTCTTTAACATTTTTATTCTACAAGATAAGAAGATTTTTATATTTTTGTATTTGTATTGAATTTATGTGTTTAAACAATGAAGCATATCAAAATTAATAAATTAATAAAAATTATGATAAGAGTTTGCTGATTTTTCTTTGCATTTATTATAAAACTATCAAAATGAAGAAAAGAAAAAGTTTTACCGCTTATAATTATTATATGATTTTATGTTAATGAAAATAAGTTTATTTTTTATCCCGTTTTCATTAAAATATTTTAATAAATTAATACAAATTAAAATAAAAATTAAATTTTTTTTCCCTTTATCCTTTTTGATTGGTAAAGCATATCAAGGCAAATTAAGGAACGAAAATATGGACCCTTTTTTAGTTCAATTTTCATTTATCAACTTTGTTCAACAAAGCTTCTAGGTTGGACAAACTTATTCCTTTCCTTTACTCTTTAGAACATCATCATTTCTATCCTTTTGCTCCCTCTCAAACTTAGAGTTCCCTAATGAAGATCTCTCATCTAACCAACCTATAATGTCTCCGAACACAATTTCAATATTCTCCGGCGTCTCTCCATATAGCAAACCATGCCACATGCCATGGTACAACTTCATCGTCTTGTCCATGCTCGAGGCCACCTCGTAGAGTTGCTTGCTAACACTTTTGTCGGTCACTTTGTCATCTTCACCGTGAAGGAGTATGAACGGCAAAGAAACCTAATTAGGGTTACAAACAAATGAATCACCATTAGTATTTTTTTATAATAAAAATATATGAATTAAAAATCTTTCAGTGATCATAAAGCCATTTGAACTTTAAATTTAACTTATAAATACTAATAATATTATTATTAATAATATAAATTTAAATTATAAATAAATGAATTATCATTAGTACTTATGTTATCAATAACATAATTTTTTTATTGGATTAATGTGATATTCAGAGAAACCCTAGACAGAAGGGAAGATGATATGAAAGGGGATGAATTGAACCTCTTGAAGTCTTTGCTCAAGATCCATGCTAACCCTAAGAAGTTCAAAGCCGGTTTTCAAGCGAGGGCGTCCCTTGTAGCAATATAGGTTTTCTCTAACCTGTAATTTAGTCACATTCATTAGTAAACAAAGCTTGCATTGCAGTTGCATTATATCATTAACTATATACATTATAATAAAATATTATTTCATTTTTTTCTTAATTTAATTTAATTTTTTATAAAAAAGTCATACATGACAAAAATAGAATCTTCAATCTAAACATAACCCAATGGAAAAACTAATTTAATAAAAATCTATTGGTATTTTGAAATTCGAAAGAATAATTCAATCAAAAACCAACATATGTATATATATATATGTTAAATATTTAAAAATAAATTTAAAATTTTGGTATCCTTGCAAGATCATAGTACTTAATTTTTGAGAAATTGTGAGCAAGCCAAGGAAGGGGAGGGTAAATTTTTGACTTCAGCAACACCCAAGGGAGAAAGGGTACCTGTTTTCTGATCTCAGGCTGTTTGAATGCAACATCAATAATGTCTTGACCTGGAATTATTTTCCAGGTTGGGATGATCCTGCAAAACTGGGTCAGAACCTTGATGACAACAGGATGTGGCCTCATTTCATCAGCAATCTGTATAAAAAACAATATATAATATCAATAAGGCATCAAGATCCAAAGAAAATATACAAAATCAATCAGGCCCTTTTCTTAAACAAAAAATGGGTTTTGCCAGGAAAATAAAATAAATCATCTTCTAGATCTGTCTTGTGGGGATTAATTAAACCAAGATTGGACCAGAACAGTGGAATCCCTTTTGCTTGAAGTGTGAACAAAGGAGGCGCTGAGAGAGCAAGAGGGTTTGATATGAGATGGGTCAAATCAAAGCTGTTTTAGGCTTACTTTTGACTGCAAAAAGTTAGCAAAGGAGGCATGTGCCCCAAAGAAGAGAAGAAAGATTTTTCATCTTTTGTGTGGAAAGATAATGCTTTAGTGACCTTTGTGTGACAGTTTCCACAGAATCTAAAAATGGGTAAAGGTTAAATAATGGAAAGGTTTTTGCAGGAGGACCATACCAAAAAGACCACCAATAATGGGTGTCCTACACTAGGACAAGGTGTGTGGGACAAAAGATAAAACTAAAGAGAGAAAGGTATTGATTTGGTGAGACAATCAAGCACAGCCACAGGCTACATTACCTTACACATGGGTGCAACCAGGACTGCACCGTCCCAATAATCTGGCTTCTTCCTGTGCAGCAGGAGAGCCACTGCTCCTCCCATGGACTCCCCCATCAAAAATCTCATCTTCTCTCTGTTTTCTTTCTTCTCTGAAAGGACAGAATCCCGGGAAACAAGCAAGAATTATTGGGTGATCAATGAAGTCTCTCAATCTTTTTTAAGGGTTCATGTTGAAAAGAGATTGAACAGAGCTTAAAGAGGACAAGAAGAGAGAGATGAAACTGACCACATATGCTTGTGAAATGGTTGGAGCAGTCATCAACAAGATCATCGAAGTTATTGATGTACCCATCAAGCCCAGCTGATTTTCCATGCCCTTCATAATCCATCCCATAAACTGCAAAACCAGATTCTGCCAGCCTCATCGCTGTGCCTGTTTAAATCAGAAAATTGATTAGCATTTGGATTTTGAACTTCTGGGTTCTGATCTTTAATGGGTTTAGATTTAACTTTGACGCAGAGATACTCATACTCACTGTTCATGGTGATGCTGCACTCCATCGCGTAACCATGGCAGATGAATATCAAGGCCTTTGGTTCTTGATTCTTCGGTACCCATTTACATGTGAAGAGCTTGAATCCTCGACTGTTTATGATTAATTCCTGCAGATTTGATCGTAAACTATTCGATAAAATACTTATGAAAGTGAAAGTAAATCAAAACAGAGTAAGAAAAAACTGAAACAGATGACTAGTAACCATGAAAATTGAAGCTTCCAATATGGAAAATCAGACAGACCTCATCATATCTAACGTTTTCCGTTTCACGAGCCTGTAAACCCATCAAGCCAAAACGAAGAAACAATTAAAACTGCTAAGCAAAACACAGAAGGAAAAAAGAAAAAAGAAAGCCCAGAAAAATCAGAGAGGAAGAGAGACTAACCATGACAGAAAGCGAGAACTAGAGAAACAGAAGAGTTGTAAGACGAGAGATTCTCTTGTAGATAAATCAGCTGAAAATCTTACGGTGTATGAAGCAGATAGTTATAACTTACAACAGAGACAACTCATAAATCAGAGGACAAAAAACCAGAAAGTTGAAGCCAAACAGAAAATATCAGATAATTGCCAGTGCAATGCATGGGATATTCAGAACAGAATAGGAAACAGGGTGTCCGCATAATATAGACAGAGAGAAACAGAGAAGGGAGAGAAAGTCTACTCCCAAACAAACAGGATTTTGGGCAAACGCGCGCCACCCAAATTGACCCTTTTGCCCCTGGAACATAATTAATGACCTTAATAACGTGTTATCTTTGAATGGGAAGTAGATAAATGCACTTTTATTATTTAATTAGAATTATAATATATGATAAGATTATTCAAACAAAGACAGAAAGAAGATTGGGAGAAATTCTTGACTTTATAAATTAATGAGTATTAATTTTATCATGTAGATATTATTTTATTTTTATTTTGACAAGTAATGATGAGATCATGCCTTAACGGATATTTATTTTATTTTATTTTCCTTTCATTTATCCATTAATTTAATTTGCAACTTATCCTTTAGTGGACTTTTTGTACGCTATAATAAAGTTAATGTCACCCATAAATTTAAAAATCAAATATTATTTTAATAATATTTTCTAATGATTAAATTTTTAAATCAATTTAATAATAAAAGTTTATCAATCTTTTTTTTAAAAATCAAAATTTTTTATAACTTATCATATTAAATAATTAAAATATATTAAAATATAATACTCCAACATCTCTTTAAGAAATTAACATATTTTAAATCAATAAAAATATTAATTTTACATTTAAATATTGTATTAAATTATTAAAACACGCGTATCCAATAATCTTTTTATTTCTGTCAACTAGGATTTGAATTTTCCCGTGAATTAAGTTAACCTATCAATAACAAAAATCAAGTGGGTATGATTTTGATTCATTTTCATGAATGAATTGTCAAAAAGAGTTCTTTTTTCGTCATGTTGAATTAGTCCATGTCAACTTTTTCTCCATGGGTACCATTAATGCAAGTTTTCCAAGCTTGACTGTTTGGAATCCAAGAAAATGAAATCCTTTTCAGTACTGAGAAAAAGTGAGAGTCCAACCACAATGAAGGGCAAATCCATCAGCAATTTGTATTCAAATCAACCATGGTGGCACCCTTTTGGTTCTTTGTGGGTCTCATATGAATTAAAGTTGATCCCCCACAAGTGACATGATCAAAGTTGGTAGACTATGCATGCATTAAGTTACAACCCTAGAATTTTGGATGTGAATTTTCCGTTACTTTAATTTATGTTATTTTTAAAAAAATTAATGTTGTTATGTGATAATTTTAAAAAATAAATATAAAAATATATCTTTTTTAATTTATATTTTGAAATATCAATTTGATTAGTTATGTATTTAGTGTTTTAATTTAATTTAACTTATTTCTATTGTTAATTTTTTTATAACAATTATTTGAATTGAAATATTGTATAATAAATTTTTATGTTTATTTAAATAAAATAAAAATATAATTTATTAATATTTTGTAAATAATATAAATTTGTATTTGTAGCTATCTGCATAATTGCAGTGGGTGAGATAATGACGCATACAGAATCATGACAAGAGTTTTCAGTTTTGGTGTTCCCACCTATTTGGAGTGAGACTTGCAGAGCGTGCCTGGAAAGTCAGACGGCAGAATTGACCCCTGTATTCACATTCATGCTTTATAAAAAAAATAATAATAAAGATATGAAATATATTCAAATAAATTTTAATTTGTAAATTTAAATTAAATTAAATTTTATTAAAAATAAAAATATTTAAATTAAAATTTAATAAAAAAATTATTTAATTTTTTATAAATATAAAAAATATGCAAATTGTTGTCTTAAAAAAATTTTAAACTTGATTACTAAAATTATTTTTTAAAAAATTTATATCATTAATTTTTTAGAAAATTATAAATAAATAGTTAGTCAGTCAAAAATTATTTAATTTTAAAAATAAAATATATAATATATTTGTGTAATTTTTGAGATATTTTAATAATAAAAATATCATTAATTTGTTACAATTTTTTTTATTAAAGTTCAGTTTTCAAAAAAATAAATTATGATTTATTTAAAAATATATTTTAAATTAAAAAATATAAACTTAAAATTTAAAATAATATTTATCTTTTTAATAAAAAATTGTAATAAATTTGGTTTTGTAATTTTATTTGGTTTTATTAATGAACTCAATTTAACAATTACACTTTTAATATATATATGCGCTTAGAATTATTGGAATAACAAATGTTATTACACAAAGCCTTACAACATAACACATGCCCATTTTCATAATTCAAAACAATCCAATAATTAAATTAAAAATTATAATACATCCTAAATAATTATTTGTTTTGAATAATAAATTTATTTAATGAATTTGACACCCGAGGAATCTACATGGAACTACAATATATATTAAGAAACTTAAAATAACTTTTTGAAAATCATTACTCATCTAAAAGATGAACTTCCCCACAACCCAACTGCCCACAAAAATAGAAAAAAAAAGAAGAAAAATGTGCATTATTTTTGCGGTGGCCACTAAGCTTATCATTAATTTACATTAATTGCATTATCGTTAGCAAGCAAGTGGTTATTGATTCATGCATCACTTAGGGTTATTCTAATCTTATATTATTATTAATTGATTTGCTTGCATATATTGTCATATGTCTTTGTTGACTATGTTGGTGTCTTGTTTTGCTTGGGCAAGAATAGGAGCCTTTAGCAAATGCAAATGTACCATTAAGACAAAGAGATATCAACGACACCACTTGCAATCGCAACCTCTAATCTCAAAATAATTTAATAAGATAATAAAAAATACAGTCCGTGCCACTTGTATTTTGTCATCGAGATCAATTTTGTGAAAAAAAAATATCAAAATCGATATGAAACACATTATTTTTTTTGAAACATATTTCGTAAAAATTATTTAGGATCTAAAAATGTATATAATATTTGAAGAAAAAGATTAATTACATTGTTATCATTAATAATTACTCATTTTTTTTTTTTTACTGTCAGCGGAATTATCCGTCAACAAGGGAATTTTTTGATGTTTAAGTTAGAAACTATGATTTGTAAAAGCTATGATCATAGAAATTTTGCCCCTGTAGTTAGAAGTAGCTTCAATTCTCATGAAGTCAATATATAAGTAATTAAGAGATTTAGTTGGTAATAGGAATCTAAAACCGACCAATTTTAATCCACACCTATGGCATTTGTAGGACATGATAATGATTTGTTGATTGGATTTATTCATGTGGTAGGCCTATTAATCTTGTATGCTATTGGATGGAATATCTAAGCCTTAGGGCCTGCAATTTGTAGGGTTATTTTGATACATAATGTCTGTAAGTCCATAACTCTTTTGTTTCATTTCATGGGTTCACCTATTTGCTTCCATTTGCCTTTTTATTCCATTTTTTTAATTTTGTTAATTATTTTTAAAACTCATGATCACGTTGGAACGTAAGATGCATACCCCTTTTAAAATAAATAATAAATATATAAAGTTTAAAGTAAATACTATTTGAAAATTTTTTAAAAAATATTATATTTTTTAATGTTTGCACTGACCTTTAAAATATCTTTAAATTGATAAAAAATAATCAAATTAAATTTTATTAAAAATTTAAAAATAAAAGATACTTAAATTAAAAATTTTATACTATGAATTAGAATTTAAATTTTTTTTGAATATAAATTATAAATAGGCAAAATTTTAGAGAAGATAATATTATTCTTGCTTGCACACTTTATAATAGAAATACAACACCTATATATTAGGTAGCAGCCTACTAATCAAGGAGTAAATTACTCTTTGATATGTGGTAATAGCCAACCAATCAAGGAGTAGATTATTCCTTAATACATGATACCAATAGATTACTGTTTGATACGTGGTAGTAGCCTACCAATCAAAGAGTAGATTACTCTTTTCTTATTATAAACAATAATATTACAGCTAGTATATCTAAAAATAATCTACTTTAATTTTCAATATAAGACATTCTAACATAAATAAATATTCAAATTATTATTAAAAAAAATTCAATTTTTTTGAGTTTTAAAAATATATATTTAAAAAACTATTATCAAAATTTTAAATAATTCATAATAAATAGCTTATAAATAAAAAATTATTTAAAATTATGTGATTGATTCTAAATGAAGCTTAAAATTTATTTAAATTATTTCATAGGTATTAATTTCAATAACAGAAATATGTTTAATTTTTACAATAGTTTTAGTTAATGTTCAATTTGACTATTTTTTATTAATTATGATTTGTTTAGAGATATTTTGAAGTTTATGATAAAAATTAGGAGAGAAAGTATTTTTTAAAAAGATTTAAAATATCATTTATCTTAAAATTTATTTCATGTTATCAAATAAATCTTAATATTTAAAAAAAAAACTAACAAATCGAATTTTGATTTACTAATTTGATTTAAGTTAAACTTTTAATTTAATTAATGGTGAAAAAGTAAAGATATTTTCATCGTTAAATAGTTAACACATGATTCAAATAAATATTATATTTAATTTAAAATCTATTTTTTAAAAAAATTAAGTAATTTTTGATTCAATATATATTTTTATAATTTTTTTAAATTTATGATAATATCATTTTAAAAATATATTGTCATATTAAACAAAGTTTTGAAATTTATTTTGTGATAATATTTGAATATTTTTCATAAATCAATATTTAATTTTTTTTATAAACTTAAAAAAATTTCATGGTCATGTTTTTTATTTTTTAATTATTTAGTTTCCTATTGGGGTGATATAAGATTTATTTATTTATTTATTGAATTAAAAAAGAATTAAGATAAAGATAACTAACTACCTTACAAAAATAAAATCTTGAAAGTAAAATTAATAATATATAATTATATTATATGGCTTATGGAAAGCTATCAAACTATGCATTACATCATCATCAATACGACTTCTAACTAAACCATATTATTTAGCTATAAGACTATACAAAGCTCGGTTGCTTCCTAATTAACTTAATATGTCAATTTCATTACCCGTTGAACATAGTCATATCCCAGTAAAAAAATATAATTTAAAAAAATATTTATAATTTATACTAACTTGATGCACACGTTTATATTAAATATTCAAACTCGTTTTCGTAACAAATTTATAGGTTTACAAATATAAATAATTTATGTATCACGATTGAAATAAATGGAGCTCAAAAAAATTTTAATTTATTATAATATTAAATATTTATTTATTAAAAATTTAATTAAATTAATAATATGAACTCGTAAAACATAAAATGTCACACACAAAAACTTTAAATAAAAATTAAAAATTCATGCAATAAATATTTAATAAATGCGACATAACCATAACTTTGCGCTGTTAGTGTGATGATGTCACTCTTGATGTTATAGTGCTTGTAGTTTAATTTATTAACAAAATAGAAAATAAAAAAATTTGCCCAGATTGAAACTTTAATTAGGATACTATTTTTAATGTTGATACTCAAAATGGTTTATAAAGGTTTTATTAAAATTTTATAAGATATATTTTTTTATCATAATCGCACAATTTTATAAATAGCAATAATAAAAAAATACATGTTTAAATTTATATTATATTATATTAATAAAATAATAATTGATTTAAAAATATAAATTATTATAATTGAGTAATTATTATATATTATTATTTTAAATTAAAGAAAAAAATAATTTAGTTTGGTAGTACATAATGAGTGTTGTCCTTGAGGCATAATTTCTCACTTGAAGATTGTTGAGTTGATAAAAATACACATAATTAGTTTTTTTTGAATAAATACAAAAATTAAAAATATTGAACTATATTTCTTTTTAAAATTAAATTTTGATAATTTGATTATTTAACTTAATTTAAAAATTAAAAATATTTTTATTATTAAAATATTTTAAAAATTTATTCGAATAGATTTTACGTTATTCAAGTTTATTCTGTGAACATCTTTCAATTCATGACCTATATTTTTTGAATTTTTTAAATTTATAATAACTTGAATTTTTTTAAATATTTTTAATGCTTAAAAATATTTTTAATGTAATATTTAAATTAATTCAAAATATTATATGTACTATTTTTTGAAATAAAAAATAAAAAATAAAATACTTTAAATTTATTTTTTATCTCAAAAGCCAAAAAAAAAAAAAAAAATCAATTATTTGGACTTCATTACTATTCAGCTCAATCCACCGAAGGGCAGCCAGTCCAATGAAGTTTAAAAGAGACAAGCCCAGCCCGGACGAGTATCCAAGCCGGACAAGCCCGAGCAAGAGGGATATATATAAGGCTAGACCCAATAAACTAAACCCTAAGCCCCTTTCTCGCACTTGTTAGGGTTTCTCGAGAAACAGGGACTGAGAAGGCCGCCGTTGGGAGACTTGGAGGGAGGCAACAGCAGCGATGGGTAAGAGATATTGAACGCTAAAAAGGACATGTTTTGATCTTCTCTTGTTTTCTCTGTTTTCCGAAAGTACTCGTTTCTGATTTCTGTGTTTTAATTTTGAATGTAATGAAACGAGACAGCGAGAATCAAGGTGCATGAGTTGAGACAGAAGTCCAAGGCTGATTTGTTGAGTCAGCTGAAGGATTTGAAGGCTGAGCTCGCTCTCCTCCGCGTCGCTAAGGTCACCGGTGGTGCTCCTAACAAGCTCTCCAAGATGTACATCTCTCTCTCTCTCTCTCTCTCTCTCTCTCTCTCTCTCTTTTGCGCAGACATATGTATGTGAATATGTGTACGTATGTATGTAGATATGTCAATGGATACCTTGATCTTAGTTATTGGTTTACCTGAATGACAATGTTTGTGAAGTTTGCAAGCTTGGATGTTTCTTGCTTCCTGTTTCAACTGAATCTTCGTTGTAGGCAGTTTGTTGGCTCTTATTTTTGTTGTATTTATGGCCTTTGATGGATAAATTACTAATCCAATGAACAGTGTGCGTGTATATATGCATCTTCATGGGTGCATGGTTATATTTGTTTCTGAGGTTTTCATCAGAAATTATATTATTTTTAATTGGTTTCTTAAGCTTCACTGCACTAAGCTTGCTTGCTAACCTATTCAATTGGTATGTTGCTTAAGGTTCATATATTTGTCATTTAGAAACTCTTTTTCTTGCTTTCTGTGGAAAAAAATTGAGAGAATGCTGACAAAGCGATAAATTCATTTAAGTGTATATAC
This sequence comes from Moringa oleifera, assembly GCA_021397835.1. NCBI lineage: Eukaryota > Viridiplantae > Streptophyta > Magnoliopsida > Brassicales > Moringaceae > Moringa > Moringa oleifera. Next base: position 1,156,105 of record JAJFZO010000882.1, on the reverse strand, counting down.
ATCCCTTGCCTTGTTGTTGTTGGTTTTCTATAGGCTGATTGTCCTGTTGCTTCATTTCAGGCCTTTAAGCTGATATGTAGTATGAGGCTTTACTTTCCAATTGTATAATTTTGGAAATGCTTTTCTTGTTTTTTGTGTGAGAAAGAAGAAACCATACTGAAACCATTGTTTCTCTGATGGGTGTTTAATATTTAATATCTGCTTCATAGATTTGTTCATATTTCAAGGAATTAAGTTGGGTATTTGTATGATTGCAGCAAGGTGGTGAGGCTGTCAATTGCACAGGTCTTGACTGTGATTTCACAGAAGCAGAAGGCTGCATTGAGGGAGGTATACAAGAACAAGAAATACTTGCCACTTGACCTGCGCCCCAAGAAGACCAGAGCCATCAGGAGAAGGCTAACCAAGCACCAGGTACTGGGTTGCTTCTGATTTAATGTTCCTTTACTTGCTGAAGTCCTTAATTGTGTGATGAGGTTCATTCTTGTTCTTGCTGCATTGAGGGAGGCATACAGGCACAGGTCTTGAATTTTTTTTTCTGAAGATATAAAAATCAAAACTAGCAAAAAGGAAATCCAAGTAATAATCACTTTGCATGACAACAGTGGAGACTTCAATTGCCAATTGCAATGCAATGATGAGTTTCATTCTTGGGATATTGAAAATGCTTTGCAGTTGGTTGGTTAAAAGTCTCTGCTGTTTGTCATGCAAACTGATTATTACTTGAATTCCTTTTTTTGCTAGTTTTGCATTTTATATCTTTGGGAAAAAATCTTCACAGACGTGAGGATTGGAATTGTTTGAAATACTAAGACTTAGTGACAATTGGATTATCTTGCAATTTCTAAATTTGTTTTCTGAGCCAAAAATCATGGGGCCTTTGCTAATTTATTACATGATGGTGGCATCATATGTCTGGGCTGTCTCTTTGCTGCATTTGCTCCAAGCACGAGGACATTGTTTAAGGGGCCATCACCCCTGTTGTGATTGTTTCCCAGTTAATATAAATGCAAAGAGATTTCATTTCATATGGTGTTCTAATGTTAGGAAATACAACCGTTGAACTACATCTGATACCAGAAGATGTGGGAATGGAAATTTTTATTTTCTTATGTTTCTTTCATCTTCTTGATCTTGGCGCTAGAGGCCTTGCCTTGATGCTTTTTATTGCATCGTGCCTCATGTTTGAGTCTCGGTACCATTGATTTCAAAAAAAAAGTCTTATTCAGTGTCATCCCATTGTTGTCCTTATCATATGGTCTTCTAATGTTCTTCTTTTGAAGTGTTAACATACCCGTTGTTTTCCTTATCACATGGTTTCCTCGTCTTGTTTGAACTTTCTATTCTCCTAGTATAAGAGTGCAGAGATTGCCCTGTTCTTCTCATGCATTACTTGTATTTTTGCTTGCACAGGCGTCATTGAAGACAGAACGCCAGAAGAAGAAGGAAATGTACTTCCCCATGAGGAAGTATGCCATTAAGGTGTAGGGTAAATCTTTAAGATAGGTGTTTCAGTTATAAGCTTATTTGTTTCTCAAATTTTGACTTTGTTTACTAATGTTATGTTCCTGAACTTCAGTTTTGTGTTCAGTTTATCTGGTCCAAGCAAACAAAGATTTTCAGTTATTTGATGTTATGGTAGTTGAGAGAATGGTTTCTGTTCTATCATCTAATTCAATTCAGTATATACCTATATTTCTTCTCTTCCTCTTGACATTAGGGTGGCATTTTCCCTTAAATTGACATTTAATCATGTTGTAAATGAATTGATTCATTTTAATTCATGTTCATACATGCGATCCATAATATAATTTATTCAAGTCAGGATAGGATTTATATTTGGTGAGTTTACTTTGATCTTATAATAATTAAAGAATATAAAATGCTAAAGTTAAAATGTTTTTTAAATGTATGTAATGTGATGTTACATAATGTTATATTATGGTAAATCACTGAACATGGAGTCTTATTATGTTACATTTTCAAATGATTCAAGAAACTTGATATGGTATTTAGCTTATAAGGTTACTCTTGAAAAATTGGACGTAGAATAATTAACTATATTTTGTGTACGTGTAATTGTATTTCATTTGTACAATTTGTTTATGATGTCATCTTAAATGGTTAATTCTATTGTTAAAATTAGAGTAAACATAATTTTTTTTTGGACTATCTATGTTTTTTATTGTATATTGAAATATTTAAAATGTTTTAATTGGGCTTAATGTGGATCTTATAATTTAAAAAATAAAAATATTGAAACTATAAATTTTATAAAACGCAAGTTTGATTTAAAAACTTTCAGATGAAAAAAATATTCAAATTATGATAAAAATAATTTTAAAATATTATTTTTGTATTTAAAATATATTTTTAAAAATTGTATTTTAAAAATTTTACAAAAAATAGTTTATTAATAAAAATTATTTAAAATTAAAAAATTTAATCAAATAAAGTATAATTTTTTGCATCATTTTAAAATATTTTGATAGTAAAAATATTTTTTATAAATTAATATTTAATTTATATCAAATTAAAAATTAAATACATTATTATTTTAATTGAAATATTAAAATTTAAATTAAAAATGAGTGTAATTCAAAATTTGATTTTAATACTTAACCAAAAAATTATTAGCTAATATTGATACCAAGAAAGTGCAATAAAGACTATTAGCTAATCTTGACAGAAGTTGAGCAAATTTCTTTGCCTCCCTTGAAAAAGAAGACCAAGAAAATAGAAGAAAATAATGCATTGGAATGATGCATGCATTTCATCACCCATTATGTCATGCTTCTTTCTTCCTTCCCATCTTCACTTTCTTTTTCTTTTAACTTCCAATCAATCAATTTTTTTTTTTAAAACAGTTAGCTTAATTTCTTTATAATAATAAATAAAAAAACTGACTTCTTAATCTCTCTTGAACCTTGAAGGTCCACAAATTCTTATCAACATAAAAATAAATAAATAATTAAATTCTCAACAACTCACCTAAGCAATTAGATTCTAACCCGAAAAATAAAAAACAGAAAAAATAAATATGAATTTATTTAATAATTTTGTTGAAGAACATATACATGCACATCACACATTTTATGAACAAACATAATTAAAAAAAAAGAAAAAAAAAAAAGAAAAAGAGAGGTTTCTTTGTAGATTGATTCAACCACATGAAATGGTCCATGGCTAGCTTCCTTACCTCTTTCTTTGATTTCTTAGTCTATAAACAATAAATTTTTCTGTCAAAGATTCCCACTGTTGCTCCCACTTCACACAACAAGGTCTTCCTAGTCAATGCCCCAAGTATTTGTCTACCATCTCTTTATGTTTTATGATTTATCTATATATTGATTAGAAAAATCATATTTGATCCTGATCGAGATTCAAATATTTAATTATGAATAATTAAAATATATATTTATGATATATTTTGTTATAATAAAAAATAAAATCTCAAATAATTTATGAACTTACAAAGTGTGAAATCATTTAGTTATAAAATGTACATTTTATATTAATTTGAATTGTATTGAATTTTTTAAAAAACTATCAATGGTCAAAATTTTTAAATTTATTTTTAATTTTTTTTAAATTATCGTATATATTACAAAAATAACTTTTTAATGAAAATAATTCAGCACGAATTCAAATCTAAATTATACGATAAAAACATAAGATAGACTCTATATTGAACTGAATTGATTGAAGAAAAAAGTGAAAGAAAAGCTAATAAGATAAATGTTTCACTGCAAGACATATAAATAGCAAGCATAATCCCAATAATTCAGGAAATCAACTAATTACTGGCCAGTGAAGTTGCATGTCAATCAATTTAGTGTTCATAATAACCTATCCAAAACAAATGATTACTTTTCCAAGCAAAGAAAATGAGAATTGATTTGGATTAATTTCACAAACACATAGAGCAAGAATCTAACTGGAATTTGATTCATCTGTCACTTACCAACCTTAATGCAAGTCAATCTGTCATTTATACAAGAGGGTGACAAAGGAACTGGTCCATGCAGTTGCAGAAGAAAAAGCTGGAATTTGATTCATCTGTCATTTACAAACTTTAATGCAAATTAGTGCAAGTCAATCTGCCATTGAAACAAGAAGGTGACAAAGGAATTGGTCCATGCAGTTGCAGAAGAAAAAGCTGCAAGAATAACTTTTAATATTAAGTTCAAGAAATAAGAAACAGTACCAGCTCTTTTCTGGGCAGCTTCCGCTGATAATGTTTTCTAGTCAACTCCACCATTTATGCCAATCACAGACTGACCAAGTCTCTCAGAGTTGATTAAACAAAATACAGAATCTTTGGGTTCCAATATTATAACCCATTTTTGCTTCAATGGGTTCTTGATCATGTTTTCCTTGTTAAACTCCTTCTCTGTGTCTGTCTTATGCCCTCTGATTATCCATCTATGTCGTGTAAAATATGAAGTTTCTGGTTCAACTAATGTGCTCCTCTGATAGGACATTGAGTAAGTCAATATTTCTTGGTCTAACTTTACAGGTAAGCCCATCTTATTCAGTTAGTTACTTGCAGCTCTTTCCCTCTATATAACCCACCAAGAGCATAAGCATAAACCAAGAAAACTTACAGTGAGCTCTTTCTTTCTCACTGTGTCTCTCTTTCTCTGATCATAGACAGTGTTGGAGCTTCATCTTTGACGTTGGACGTTGTCTTCTTCGTCTGAGTTCACAGTCCTTAAAGCTTCACGCTAGACTGCAGAGAGTAATAGAGTCATGACAGGAAAGGGACTGTCAGCTCTGTTCTTCCCAGCTTCGAAACCACTCACTTTCTCCTCTTCGTTTTCAAGCCCTTCTGCTCCTTCCACTCCTGTTCACCACACATTTTCCCAGCCAATGATAGAAGAAACCATTGCAAATGCAGAATCAATCATCATCAAATGGGATCCTAACTCTTCATCGTACACCAAAGTTACCTCTCTTTTTCAGGACAAAAGGAAGGAAGCAAAAGAGTACCTGAAAAGGGTCAAGGACCTGCGTAGAGCAATGCATTTTTTGGTCTCTGAAGATTCTGCCTCTGTTAAGCTCGTGCTTGCACAAAACCTCATGCAGATCGCCATGAAAAGACTTGAAAAAGAGTTTAATCAGATATTGTCCACAAATCGTGATGAACTTGACCCAGAATCAGTTTCAGGTCCATCCTCAGATGGGTCAAGAAATTCTGATTATGAAGATGAGATAAGATCTTAAGATGAGGCTGAACAGAGAACAGTTAGTGAGTCAATCACTGAGGTGGAGAGAGTCTCAGCACTTGTGATGCCCGATCTAAAGGCCATAGCTGACTGTATGATCAGTTCTGGTTATGGTACAGAGTGCATGAGGATTTACCAGCAAATCAGAAAGTCAATAGTAAATGAAGGTCTGGATCTACTTGGAGTGGAAAGGTTTAGAACATCTCAAATTCATAAAATGAATGGGGAAGCACTCAAGCAGATAATCAAAAACTGGCTGACTGCAGTCAAGATTGCTGTGAAAACAGTCTTCACCAGAGAAAAAGTTTTTTGTGATTTTGTTTTTTCAGCTTCAAAAAGAATCAGAGAGTCTTGCTTTTCTGAGATAACCAAAGAAGGAGCAAGTAACCTGTTCAGGTTTCTGGAACTAGTTGTGAAGAACAAGCATTTTCCAGGGAGAGTTTTCCATCTAATGGAACTCTATGAAGCAATCTCCGAACTATGGGAGGATATAGAATCGGTGTTCAACTCTGAATCAACCTCAGCAATTAAGTTGCAAGCACTTTCATCACTACACAAACTTGCCCACTCTGTCTCCACTAGTTTATCAGAGTTTGAGTCAACAATTGAGAAGGACTCATCAAAAACCTTGGCTGCTGGTGGTGGGATTCACCCACTGACCCAATCAACCATGACTTACATATCTTCACTTGCAGAATACAGTGGGATTCTATCAGACATTCTTGCTGATCATCCACTCCCAAGAAATTCACCATTGCCAGAATCTTACGTTGAGAATCCAACATCTAATGATGGTGTGAACCCAGCAGTGTCAGTCCACCTAGCTTGGCTCATACTAGTTCTTTTATGCAAGCTTGACAACAAAGCTAAGCTTTACAAAGACATATCTTTGTCTTATCTCTTCCTAGCTAACAATCTTCAGTTCATCATCAATGAAGTTCGTACAACTCAATTAGAGAACATCCTCAGTGATGAATGGGTGGCAAGGCATGTCAAGAAGGTTAAAGTATTTGCGTTGAACTATGAAGCAACAGCTTGGACTAGAGTCTTCTCATCGTTACCAGAAAAAATTTCCTCAGAAATATCACCAGAAGTGGCAAAGGAATGCTTTAGAGAGTTCAATGCAGCATTTGAAGCAGCATACATGAAACAGACATCGTGGATTGTACCAGATCGAAAATTAAGCGATAAGCTGAAGATGTCAATAGCACAGAGACTTGTTCCAGCCTACAGAGAGTTCTATGACACATGCTTAGTGATGTTGAATGGGGAGGAAAATTTGGAGGTGTTAGTGAGGTTTGGACCTGATGATTTGGAAAATTACTTGTCACATCTGTTCCATGGTTCTCCTATCTTAGGTGGTGTTTCTTCTTCATCTTCACTTTATAATTCACAAGGATATACACCCCCCTAAAAGCTGCAGTTCATATGTACTGCCAACTGTAACCACAGCATTCCCCCTATATAGAATGTAACCACAACAGACGCTTTTTCCTTTCTAAAAATATTTATGATATTTCATACAATAAAAACACAGGGATCAGTCAATTATAAAGAACCATAATGACAATGACTTTGCCTTCTAACTATTACTTTTTGCTTAGACTGAATCTGCATTTTAACTAATACTTTTTGTGTAGTCTGAAACTGCATTCTGAGTGCTACTTGCATCAAACAGGAGAAGTATAAAGGCATTTGAACTAGATTTAATTGATGGGTATTTTTCAACTGAAAATGCTTAACCAAATAAAGAATTTGACCAAGATAGACGGAACAGGTTTCAAATGATATCTAGCATATGAATTTTTATTATTATATGATTGAAAAAAAAAAAAGGGTTCATGGCTGAAGTTCAGCAGATAAAAAAATCGAAAAATAAACAGAAAAGTTATGTCCAAGCTGCAGAAAAAAAGATAGTAAGGAGCTATACAACTACCATTAGGTCTGCTGGTCGAGGTATGGATTGCCAACCTGTACAAATTTGAAGAACATTTTTCAGAGAATCTGAAGCTGCTTCCATTGTCCATGTCGGATAATATTCACTTGGTTGGAAGACATATTGCTGAGAAGGTAGGAAAGCTTGTGCCCCATTCAGGAATAAGTCTCCTTCTGATATTATTATGCCAGACCTCGCCTCTTCCCTGTCTGCTGCCTAAAAATCCATTCCAAGTTCCAACAACATATCAGACAAACTAACAGTAAGCAAAATAAAAACTTCCGTTTTCAATAAGGAACACAATGCGGGAAACACAGCTACAATCTCAATATAGAATTTAATCTTAGTTGATATACAGCGGATTGAGAAAATTGAAAAAACCAGATATGATCTACCAGCTAGCTCATGTAATCTAAACAAAGGTCAGCTGTCTGAGTCATGATTGCCTGCAGATAACCAGACAGTAGATGCTCATCTATGTGCTAATTAGTAGTGATGACATTCTCATCCTTGTGGTAAAGGTCAACAATTAGATATCAAAAACTCAGAAAGAGTCATCAATGACAGACATTACCAAATTCAATCAATGCATCATAAATAAATAGTCAAATAATGAATGTCAAAGATTGCTGCACATGCATAGAATTTTACTCAGCAGATATCAATCTGTTTTATAGTACAAGTTACATAAGATCGATAACTATGCTCAGTTTTCCAAAAAAGAGGCAGCTCAGTGGAGTCATGTAAACCTTCAGTTCATATGTAATAGTATATAATGGTTACCTTCTCTGTATAATATTCAAAAGTTTTTTTCTTCTGCCCGGCTTCGTATATGTTGCAGTGAGAGTATATCTGATAGTAGAAGCAGAACTATCAAATATAACGATAAAGATTTTATCAATTCAGCAAAAAGCAACATATCACAGATGCAAAACACTTCAGTCACTTTAGCAGATAAGATTACCTGGGCTTCTACACTTGCACAGACAGCATAAATACCCCAGTTCTTGGTGTAATTGTTGTACAAATGCACCTTCCCAAATCGAAGACGAGGGTGTCTTTGCCTTGTTCCATCAAAAAAACAGTGGTGAATTGTCACCCGAATGCATCTATCACCAACATGGGAGGGGTCTGCCCCAATCAACATCGTCTTATCATGTTGGGCAAAGTAACATCTAGTGCCAAAAGCAAGGGAACTAATCAATGCCAAGCACTTAATTGCAATATTCAGGCTCATCATGTAATTTCCAAACTCAAAAGCTACCTAGAGACAGTAATATCCGTGCTCTGTCTAGTGATGTCTATAAGTCCATCATCGTAATCGCGAAGGCTGCATCTGTCAATCCATATGTGTTTAGAATTTGGTTTTATCTGAATACCATCAACATCATGACCTCTGCCACCTTCAAATTCTAGATTGCATATAATAACATGTTCACATTCCTTCAGTCTTAAGCCCTTGCCTGTGATCTTTATCCTCTGTCCTCGACCATCAATCGTCTTATAGGATGACACACTCAAGTAAGACAAGAGATAAATGGTACCTGATACTTCAAAAACAATCCACAAGGATTCTCTCCTCCGACATCCTTCACGAAGTGATCCTGGACCATCATCTGCAGACACACACATTAACGTCTCAAGATACTTCCCTTGAGAATATAGAAAACACTGCCTTTTGCACACAAAGCAGAACCTTAACAAAAAGAAAACAAATCAATATGATAATAACATCCAAGCATAAAATTACGGAAAAAAATAAAACAACAAAAAGGGCCCAAAATCTAATCCAATGAAGCTGCAACAAGTTAAGCCTAATCAGAGAGTGGATTCAAAGATCTTTGAGACTATCAACGGGAAGACCAATCATTAAACATGGTTTATGATCAATACCAAATAATGCAGTTATCTATACACAGTACATCATAGAATAATATGCGTATTCATATAGATATACACATTAATTTCTTACCCAGAACGTAAACTAACAATGATCAGTGTCTCCATGTTATTTTATAAACCAAAAGGAGACGACTTTGTTGCAGAAACCAATTCAACGAAGACCATATAATCTACGTCACGGTAATGAACATCTCCTCAATCATTTACAGTACCAAACAGAAAAAAATGGGATTTGACGATGCACCCGCACACATAGAGCTGTATACATACATGTACATAAATGTATTACTTAGAGAGAGAGAGAGAGAGAGTTAACTGGCGAGAGAGGTCACGAAATAAAGAGGACCGTGGAGGCCGCCGACGCAGAACCGACCAAAACCCTCTGCCCGACCGGCCATGGCTCTCAGGCTGCAGTCCACGTCAGCATATGGCAGCGATGTCATCTTCCTCGTTCGGTGTCGTTTGTTTGGCGTTACTTACTAGTGTAAGAACGAATAAACAACATAATAATCCATGATTTTCTTTTTTTTTTTCTAAATAAAAGAGAAAAATACAGATTGCATTGAAGGTAACCAAATTTTATTTATTTTAATTATAATTATAAATAAAAAATTGAGCTCAAAAAATATTTCTTTCACTAAAAATGCTAATAAGTACACTCTCAAATATCACTATCAACTATTTTTTTTATTTAAAATTATAAAACATATTCTATTGACTTATAATTCATTAAACAATATCATAAAGATTCAATATTAAAGCCGTAAACGATCGGTTTTCTCCGATAGGATTATTGAGTTTGATGTATTTAATAACTAAGGTCCGATGATTAAATCTATTTGCATAAAAAACAAGGGAATTATGATGTCTTAAATTTTGAATCGAGATGACCTATCTAACAATCTATTAAATTCAATTAATCAAGCTAAATGGATAATATATCTACCATTTTTGTTTAAATTTAAAATTAAATTTCATTTAATTGACTTTATAAATAAAAAATTAATAATATAATTGATCATGTATTAAGAATTGTGAAAACAATCAAATTAAATTTTATCAAAAAATTTAAAAATTAAAAATATTAGATCAAAAATTAAGTATTATGATTTTTGATTTGATTGTTTTATAAATATAAAAAATTATTCAAATTATCATTAAAAAATATTAAATTTTTTTGAATATTAAAAATATTTTTTAAAACTATTTTTTATTGTAGATAAATTTATAATAAATAATTTACAAATAAAAATATTTAAAATTGAGATATTGATTTGAAATATAATGTAAAATTTATTTATGTTATTTTTTAAATATTTGAATAATAAAAAATATTTAATTTTTTAAATATTAATTTAAAGCAAGATCCAATTTAATTATCAAAGTTTATTTGAATATATCTTAAAATTTAAAATAAAATTAAAAAAGAGAAAACATTTTTAAAAATTTTAAATGATAATTATCCTAAAATTTCTGTCTCTCTTTTTACGCTTCTTCTTCGCCTTCATGATTACCCTTGATCGATATCTTGTAATTTATTTTAATAATTTTTTCTTAAATTATTGCTAAATTAAAACTTTTTTCTAAGACCAAATAATTAAAATTAAAATTATAATGTTCTTTGCTTTATTTTATTAAATTTTAATTTAGGCAGTTCCTTTTATATATTAGTAAACTGTGATTGGCATTAATTTTCTACTCATCTTGAACATTAAAGAATGAATTTAATATAATGATTAAGTGAACAAATTAAACAGTCAACCTAATATGCCACTACTCCTAAAGCAAATTGATTAAATAACTTCATTAATAACTATAAAGGAAAACAATATAAAAATATTATAAACAAATTATAGAGAAAAATAATAAGAACAAGAATAATGTGATTGAAATTTTTAATTAAGAAACAAATTAGAACCTTTCCATTAATAATTTTTTAAGTTAATTATTACACTATAAAGATATATATTTTTTTTACTTATTTTTAAATTGAGATGTACAAATAAATTTGCATATCATTAATTAAATTAAGATATACATTTTTATATTTATTTATGAATTTAATATGATGATTAACGGAAAAAATGCACTGATAATGGAGAAAACTAAGGAGGATGGCAGAGGGAAAAAGAAAGAAACAAAGGTCTGAAAAAAACTGATAATTAAAAAAGTAAAAAATTATATATTAAATAATTGATGTAATTTTTTAAAATCTTAATTTAAAAATGGGGTTGATTACACTAAAGGTAATTATATTTTATATAAATTTTTAAATTGAGATTAACAAAAAAACAATTACATCAACTGATGATTTATATTTTGATATTTTTCAATGCGGTACTTTCGTTCAATAAATTTTATTAATTTTAATATTTATAATTTTTAGTAAATAAAATAATGATAATATAAGCTCTTATACCTTACACATGCTCGAATTTTTTTTTTTTTGCTCATTAACTAATTATAGAGAAGATATATTTATGTTCTTTTTTTAATATATATATTTAATTATCATATTTTGTTAAAATAAAAAATAAAAAACAATCTTCAATTATTGTAGGAGTATAATCCTCATTTGATACATTACAAGTCATAAATATTAAAGTGAATGATATTTATTGGATGAAAGCTTTACATTGAAAAAAAATACTAAAATATAAGTATTTCACTAATACATTATTTTTTTTTATAAATTTTAATTTGAGAATTTATACAAAATAAAAATCTCTCTTATGTAATTAATCTTTAAAATTCACGCAAAACATAAACTTTTTTCATGTGATTAATCTTAAACCTAATTCTTTTGTTACATTTTATCTGTTAATTTAATAAACAAACGCACACACAATACCCTTAATAAACTTCGTGAAAACAAATTGCAAATAATATAATACAAAAATAAAAAAAACATAATTCATAAACTTCAAGAAAATTTTGGCTTTTAATTTTTACAAAATATAATCAGTAGTCCAGTAATTTCCTTTGTTCTTGGACACTTTCTTTGTGTTTAGCCACTTTCAATTGGACCATTTCCTCCTCTGACTTCAAGAAGGATTGGTCACAGGTCCTGCCTACAAGTAAGATGGTTTCGGAAACCATTGGCTTGATATGGATAGACCCACTAACCGTGGGAGTACTGAAGCCTCAAGTTCACGTCCCACTGCTGTTAGGCTTTAATTTACCTCAATATTTCAACAAGGCAAGTCTAATTTTTTCTTGGATTTTGAAGTGCAATTCTGATAATCCTATCCAGAAGTTCTTGAACTATCAATGCAATTATGTTGATTTTTCTTTATCCTTGTCACAGTATAAAGTGTAAGAATAGAACACTATGCTTCAATGGCACTAAAAAAGGAGTTGAAATTAGTCAAGCTTGCTAATCTTCAGTACTCATCAAGCTGATTCATTAAGCTATTTACTTCACCCACAACCTGCTTCCATTTGCTTAGAATTCACCTCTGTCATTGATAAGACTGTACAGTTTGTATCTTCCGCAACCCTTTTAGCTGCTGCTCTGGTTAACTCCAGCTATATTGCATGTAGCTGGAGCCCCGGAGAGACTCGAGATCCACCATTCACTTGAACTGTAGTCAATAATTTAAGCCTTAATCTCGTGGTTTAATGTCTTAAATCATCTGGGTTTTCCTTTAATAACCCCTCTGAGATCATACCATGGATCTTCAGACGTATTCAGTGTGCATGCATTAAACATGCAGCATCTGATTTTTATGGGCATGAACGTGCATTCTTCTTATGTGGATATAAATTTTATGTATACTTTTCCATGTACTAAAGATAGTGATAGTGATATCAGATATTTATTATCAGAAATGACTACTCTTGGCCTCACCATGTGTACTAAGCTTTTTTGATCCTGTCAGACATATGAATCTGCTTCTACAGGTCTGCAATCCATGTGCTTATCCAACCATTGCATTGTTCAATCTTAAATGCGAGGATGATAAGAGATAATTAAACTTGCCTTCTTTTTCTAATTGTCCACGCACAAGAAAATATATAAGAAATGTTCCCTTATGTTGATTGGTTGTCCTCTACCTCAATAACATATCTTCTGGTGTGTGGACACGAGCAAGAAGAGGAGTTTGATTATCTCTTCTCTTCCTCCTCATTTAAGATTGATTAATGCAACGGTTGGCGGGACAAGCATGGACTGCAGATCTAGCCGTAAATTCATTTGATTCATCCCACCAGTACAAGGACTAGTATTTTTCTTCTCTGCATGGTAGAGACAAGTCCTCATCTGATAACACACATATGATACGACTCTCCTAGATCTGTTAATAGAAAGGATAATCACACATATATAGAGAAAAATGTGTATTCTGTCTTTGTGAATGCTATAAAAATCAGATTCCACGTGTTTAATGCACACATACAGCTCTGAACATCCACGATCTCTCAGTGTGACATGGAGCTACTGATGGCAATTATAGAGTGGATGTACGTCCTGTACATGAGTTCACATGTTTGAGTTCTATATATATGAGGAAGTCCTTCTTGCAGGGTTCATACCAGAAGCATAGAATATCCATAGATCTCAGTGTATACTCTGATATGGAGCTCCTGATGACAATATATTTACTACTATTTGTTCAGATCATCTTTTACCTCTGCAAGTCAGTTCTTCAAAAGAGAAACCATTGTTGCTATATGCTGCACTATGAGTGCCACAAGCCCAGTGAGGACAGGAAGGTTAATGTCGAATCTTATTTGAAAGTCTTCCAGCGAAACAAGAATTTAGGGCTGGAGGAACACAAGTTTCTCTCAAAAATCATGGCCAGATCTGGTATTGGTGAAGAAACCTATGGGCCAGCAAACCTCGTCCAAGGAAGAGAAGAGTTTTCTACTCTGATGGATGCATTGTCAGAATCTGATGATGCCATCTTCAACACACTCGATAAGCTCTTCGTTAAGACGGGTGTTTCACCGTCAGAGATTGACATACTTGTTGTGAATCTCTCATTGTTCGCTACAGCGCCATCCTTAACAGCTCGGGTGATAAACCGATACAAGATGAGGGAGAACATCAAGGCTTTCAATCTCTCTGGAATGGGCTGCAGCGCAAGCATTATAGCTATTGATCTTGTCCAGCGCTTGTTTAAGTCATACAAGAACACATACGCTATTGTTGTTAGCACAGAAACCATGGGTCTGCACTGGTATGGCGGAGGAGAAAAATCTATGATGCTCACCCACTGCCTGTTCCGATCAGGGGGGTGTTCCATGCTCTTGACAAACAATAGAGCTCTTAAACACCAGGCCATATTGAAATTGACCTGTACAGTACGAACTCATCTTGGCTCAGACGATGAAGCATATGGCTGTTGTATACAAGTTGAAGATGAGCAGGGCTACCAAGGCGTTACGCTAACCAAAAACCTACCAAAGGTTGGTGCTAAAGCGATGATGACAAACTTTCAAGTGCTATTACCTAGAGTTTTGCCATTGAAGGAGCTGCTTCGCTATGCAATATCATCTCTCTTTATAAGCAAAATAAAAAGAAAAAGCTCCCTTGGTCAAGAGGTCCAGGGATCAGCTCCCGATCTGAAGACTGGAATTGTACACTTCTGCATACATCCAGGAGGAAAGGCAGTTATCCACGGGATTGCTAAGAGTTTGGGGCTTAACGAACACGATGCAGAGCCAGCTAGAATGGCACTTCATCGATTTGGTAACACATCGTCTGCCGGCCTGTGGTATGTTTTAGGTTACATGGAGGCCAAGAAGAGGCTTAAGAAGGGTGACAGAATTCTAATGATCAGCTTGGGAGCAGGTTTTAAGTGCAACACTTGTGTCTGGGAGGTCATGAATAATAGGCAGGATGCCAATGTGTGGAAGGACGACATAGATAGATACCCTGAAGCATCGGAAATGGCCAATCCTTTCTATGAGAAACGTGATTGGATCCCCAATGAAGATCTCGGCTTTGCTAGATCTCCGTAAGAGTTTGTCGGGTTCTCCTCCTTTAGATATTCTCTCCATATACCTATAGATATGTACCATTAACTGTTGTCTGTGTCTGAAGTTGATTACTTGTTCCCCTTGCTATGGTGAATCAATTAAACAGGTAATAAGAAAGATAAAGATATGTATCTCTGGTAATAAAATGCATGCTATATTGCTATGTAATATTGCCGTGCCTTTAATGATATAATAAATCTGCTATAAGCAGAAGTTTGGTACTAAGAGGCACAACTTTATTTCTTTAAACTGCTTGTTCTGAAACTAATAATTTTTCGCTGCTGTCATTCACCACGCGTGATTTGATGCATCCAATCTTTACCATCTATTGTTGGACATCAACTCTCCTACCCCATCATGCATAATTACGTCCAACCTAACTTTTGTTACTTAGTGTAGGATGATGGTTGATATGTTCTAACATTAGTGTCTCACGAAATTTAAATAAGTAAAATATTTTTGTTAATAGGAGATTTAGTTAATATTCAAGAATTATTATCTAGAGAAAGTCGTGATGGACGATATATATTTTTATATTGTTTAGAGTTTTTTTATGGATTGTTAAATAAATTTTTTTTAATCAAAACACAAGCAAAGATTTGATTCTTCAAAAATTATAAGATTTAATTAATTAATTATATTTATTTTTAAAATTTTTCTTATACCTTTTGTGCTAGTCAAAATTATTATTTTAATTGGTTGCAATAAAAAAACTATTCATTCAATCATCAAGACAATAAATTATTAATCAAAATTTTAATTATTTAAGCATTATAATATAAATGATAAATAACATAGTTGATTACAAAGATAGTTTTTAATTTATATTATGAATATTTATAATCTAATTTAAATAAACTTACTTTTGTTTTTGTTTGGTAAAATTGATAGTCTCTATGTTAAAAGTAGTTATATATTTTTAATAAATAGTTTGATTGTACTTAATAAATTCTAATTGTTAAAGGATATTTTTAGGTTTGACTTATTATTTTGATTGTTACCACATATTTGGAAACTATTAAATATGTTGATGTTGGATATATTGGTGTTAGATATATTGTAGATTTTTAGAGCTTTTCACTTGCTCAAAGAATATTTAAAATAATAGATTCTTATGTCAATAAATAGACTGCAGTTTCCAATATTTGAATCTTATATTTTTACTTTTAAGATTTGGTATTAAAGCCAAGTTATAGAGGCTTGATCAAAACTTGAAAACAACAGTTCTTTCAAGGAAGTGGCAAGTAGATGGCAGTAGAAATCACCTTTTGTTCAATTGACAATTCCAAAACTCGATGGTCATTATGATCATTGGGTGATACTCATGGAGAATTTTTTGTGATCTAAAGAATATTGGATCTTGGTAGAGCGTGGAATTCTTGAAGCAGCTGAGGGCGTTGTTCTTATTGCAGGATAAAAGAAGGCAATGGAGGAGCAAAAGCTCAAGGATTTGAAGGTAAAAAACTATATCTTTCAAGTAATTGATAGACTGATTTTAGAGACTATCTTAAACAAAGAAACATCAAAGAACATTTAAGACTCCTTGAAGTTGAAGTATCAAGGGATAACAAAGTCTAAGCAAGCGCAGCTACAAATATTGATTCATTGTAAAGTAATTTGCTGGTGCATGAATAATACATGAGCAGTTCTATGATTGAAGAGCAAGTTTTAAAGGTAACTCTTGAAAGGAAAGTAGGAACAGGAAGAGGACGAGGTCGTGGAAATGTTCATGGCAGGGGAAGAGGCTCATTATGTTTTGATAAGTCAGTTGTGAAATGCTATCATTGTCATAAACTTAAGCATTATCAATATGAATGTCCACGTTAGTAGAAAGAAGCAAATTTTGCAAAGGTTGAAAAAGAAATGCTTTTGATGGCATATATTGAAGATGACTAGCAACAAAGAAAGATGTGTGGTTTCTTTTCTTAGGATCTAATGACCATATGTGTGGGAATAAGGAATTGTTCCCTAAATTAAATAAACATTTTAGTGAAATTGTGAAGCTTGAAAACAATTCTAGCATGATGGTGACAAAAAAAAAAGAAGGTAACATAAGGCTACAATCAAGCAAAGTCATACAGATTATTACGAGAGTATTTGATATTTCTAAACTGAAGAATAATTTATTAAGCATTAGTCACCTATAAGAAGTAAAGGGTCTGACAATTTTATTTCAACACGGGAGGTGTAAGGTTTATCATTTAGAAAAAGGTTTAATTATAGAAAAAGCAATGTTTTCAAATAGAATGTTTCTTTTACATCTTGTTTCTCATACAAATATTTCATCTTATTTTTGCATAATCACTGAGGATTCAGATCAATTTTGACATTACAAATATGGCCACCTAAGCCTTAAAGGCTTAAAAACCTTTGAACAGAAGAAGATGGTGAATGACATGCCTCAACTCAAGACTTCTTCTAGAATTTACAAAGATTGTCTAACAGAAAAATAAAAAAGTTATCTATTTTCAAAAGAAAGTACATGGAGAGCATCACAAGTGTTGCAGTTGATTCATGCTTACATATGTGGTCCAATCATAGCCATCTCAAATGGAAAAAAAGAGATATCTAATGACCTTCGTTGATGATTATAGTCATAAAATTTGGGTGTATTTAGCCAAAAAATCACAAGCCTTTGATACATTTAAGAGCTTTAAAAAGCATGTGGAGAAGGAAGTTAATGCATCTATAAAGTTTTTGCGCACTAATAGAGGTGGTGAATTTACACCCCAAGAGTTCCCTATTTTTTTGCAAGGAGAATGGCATAAATAGCCAATTAAAAGTTATGTACACACCACACCAGAATAGGGTTGAAGAAAGAAAGAAAGAACAGGACCCCGTTATTAATATGTTTCGCAGCATACTTTATGGAAAAAAGATGCCAAGAACCTTTTGGCCTAAAGCTATAAATTAGACAATCCATATATTGAATCGATGTCCAAAACTTGCAGTGAAAGATAAAACTCTAAAAGAAGCATGGAGTGGAGTTAAACCATCAGTTAAGTACTGTAGAGTTTTTTAATGTGTATCTCATGTCATATTCTTGATGAAAAAAGAACCAACTTAAATAAGAAATGCGTGAGTTGTGTTCTACTTAGAGTAAGTGAAGAATCAAAGACATACAAGTTATATGATCCATCTACTTAGAAAACTATTTTGAGTAGAGATGTTGATATAAGGTGAGGAAGCCATTACAGTGGACTTGGAGTGGGAAGATGAATAAAAAGACGTTGTTGGTGCTGAAAACGATAAAGTAGACACAAAGATGCATTTACAAGTAGTAAGAAACATTTTAAGGTAATTGAAAGGGACAAGTGATTATAGGGTGTTTTACAAAAAGGAAGAAAACATAAAACTTGTTGCATACATAGACAGTGATTATACAAGAGACTTGGATGGTCGAAAAACCAATTCAAGATATATATTTCTTTTAAGTTTTGATGCAATATCTTGGTTATCTAAAATGCAACCAATGTTATCCTTGTCAACTATCGAAGTAGAGTTCATAGCTACAGTTGTATGTGCTTGCCAAATAGTTTGGTTGAGAAGGATTTTAAACAGGTTGCGTTACACATTGTGACAATAACTTAACAAATAAACTTGTTAAGAATCTTATGATGTATAGATGTAGCAGGCACATTGATATGCGTTTTTGTTTTCTTTGTGAACCCACACAATATGGAACAGTTGAACTAGCTAATGAATTGCAATACTCAGGAACAAGTGACATATGTGATGGTAAAGCCTTTGAAGCTAGATACATTTGTGAAGCTAAGTAAACTAATGGGAGTGTGTTCATTATTGGACATAAACTAATTGTTGTTAAACTAAATATTAACAATAATAAGGGAGGATGTTAAGTGTAATTGCAGAGATTTTTAGTGAGTAGTTTAATTGTGCTTAATAAATTCTTGTTGTTAAAGAATATTTTTGTTTTTGACTTGTTATTTTGATTGTTACCACATAGTTAGGAAGCTCTTAGATACGCTGAGATTTTACAACTTTAAATGAGTTGTAGTTTTCACTATTTGAATCTTATATTTTTACTCTGATAAATTAAATTTTAAGAACTTATTTAAAGTTATTTATTAGTAAGGAAAGATTACAGATCCTACCTTGATCATCGAAAAGGTGAAAAAAGATAAATTATTAGATCATATCAATGACTATAATTAATTTGATAAAAATTAAAAGATTTTACCTCTACATCAATAATCAATTTCTAAACTAATTTTAAAATTATTCATTTAATTAGATACTTTACTATATTAATTATATTAATTTTTATTAATTTTATTTATATATATTTATTGAATTTATAAAAAATAAATATAATATATTTTTGTGAAAGTAATTTTGCTAATATTTTTATAATTTAATTTTACTTTTAAAACAAAAATTTAACTTGTTGATTTCAACCACCATTAATTGATGTTAAACGAACGGCATAGATGGCACAGATTGGATGCATCAAATCACGCGTGATAAATAAAAGAAACAAAAAATCATTAGTTATAGTAAACTCAGTGTAAAGAAATAACGTTGTCCCTCTTACTACCAACTGATCCTCCAATGCATGGCAATGTCACATAGCATGCATGTTATTACCAGAGATACATATCTTTATCTTTCTTATCATTTGTTTCATTGCTTCACCATAGCAAGGAGATCAAGTAATCAACTTCAGACGCAGACAACAATTGATGTACGCATCTGTAGGTTTATAGAGGGAATATAATAAAGGAGTAGAATCGGACATACTCTTGCGGAGGTCCAGCAAAGCTGACATCTTCAGGATATCTATCTATGTCGTCCTTCCACACAGAGCCACCGGCAGATTCTTCATGACGTCCCAGACACAAGTGTTGCACTTCAAAACTTGGTCCCATGACTAATCATTAGAATTTTATCACCCTTCTTAAGCCTCTTTTTGGCCTCCAGGTAACCTAAAACATACCCCACGCCGGCAGATTGATGTGTTACCAAATCGAAGAAGTGCCATTCTAGGTGGCCCTGCATCGTGTTTATTAAGCCCCAAACTCTTAGCAATCCCATGGATAACTGCCTTTCCTCCTGGATGTATGCAGAAGTGTATAATTCCACTCTTCAGATTCGGACCTGACCCCTGGACCTCTTGAGCAAGGGAGCTTTTGCTTTTGATTTTTACTTGTAAAGAGAGATGATATTACATAGCGAAGCAGCTCCTTCAATGGCAAAACTCTAGGTAATAGCACTTGAAGGTTTGTCATCATCGCTTTAGCACCAAACTTTGGTAGGTTTTTGTGAGCGTAAAACCTTGGTAGCCCTGCTCATTTTCAACTTGTATACAACAGCCATATGCTTCATCGTCTGAGCCAAGATGCGTTCGTAACTTGTTAAGTCAACGGGTTAACCCGTCTTCAAAACGAGACCCGCCTGCCATGATCCACAAGCTCAACAGGAAAAGCCCAAATTCCAGAATCAGAAGAGAGAAGCCCAAGGAGACTGGAGCCCATGAAACAAATCAAACAGTATATCCTTGTGTACATAATACCATATTTAGAGAATTAAACCTAATGTAATCTTTACATGTATAAATACATCATATGGGGTCTCAAGGTTAATTGAGCAGCCACCATACCATTCTAAAAGAACAGAAAAATACAGAATTGTTTACAGCAGTGTTCTTTACAATCGTTTTTTGGTATCAGAGCCATATAGATCCGTTACCATGGCTTCCTTTGCAAACTCCATCTCCAACACCAATGCTGCAAACAACCAGCCCTCAAAGACCTCCTTTCCCTTCTCTGCATCCTTGAGTTTCCAGTTCAGCTTTAAACTTGACAGAGAGAATTATGTTATCTGGAAAAATTAAGTCCTTGCTCTAGCCAAGGGCCACAAAATAGATGGATTTCTACTGGGAACCAAGCCCTGTCCATCAGCATACCTGTACATCATAGATGATGAAGGAAAAACAAGAGAAGAGGATAATCCAGAATATCCAGAATGGATCCGACAGGACCAACTTTTGGCAAGCTGGCTGATGTCTATCATCTCACTGGACATTCTGAGTCAAATCAAGACCGATACCACAGCACATGGTATATGGTCAGGGTGGAGTGATTATTTGGAACCCAAATGAGGTCCAAATTCATGCAACTGAAATCTACACTCTACTCCACAAAGAAAGGATCAGCCTCAGTCACAGCATACTACAATCAACTCAAAAACATCTCAGACAGTCTAGCTATGACAGGTAATCTACTCTCAGACCTAAAATTCATTACTGCACTACTCACCGGTATTGGAAAGGACTATGATGCAGTGACCATCAACATACAATCCAGAACCGATGAACTGTCCCTACAGGAAGTCCTAGCACTGCTACTAAGTCATGAACAAAGACTTGAGCAGTATAATCTAGAAACCATAAACAATGTCAATCCAGTGGCCAACATAGCAGTAAACAAAAACCACAGAAACCTTACCCCTTGGAGAAGTGGCAACTTCAATCGAGGTCGGAACAGAGGAAGAATGAATGGCCGTGGCAGAGGCAGAAACAACAGTAGGCCAATCTGCCAAATCTGCACCAAACAGGGACATACCGCCTATGACTGCTGGTACAGGTTTGAAGACTCTTTCCAGGCACCAAATAACAACAGCAGCAGCAATACAAATCAAAATGCATACCTTGCATCCACTGATTCCATAGCTGATCCCGCCTGGTATGCCGATAGTGGTGCCTCCAATCATGTGACTGCTGACTTGGACAACCTTTCTCTGAGAGCTGCCTATACTGGTAAACAGAAACTGGTGGTTGGTAATGGTAAAGCCCTCAATATATCTCATATTGGTCACAACACTCTCACCACACATTTGCCAAATGTCAAGTTACATCTTAAAAACATCCTGCATGTGCCTACCATTTCCAAAAACCTTATCAGTATCTCTAAACTGATTTCTGACAATAATGTCTTTGTTGTGTTTGACAATAAACATTGTCTTGTGAAGGATCAGGTCAGCTGGAGAACACTGTTGAAAGGGAAAGCTAAAGATGGTCTCTATCTACTGCATTCCCCTGCTGTCACTGCCACCACCAGTCACATCCTCTCCAACAAGAATCACCTATTGCACACTAGACCAGTAGTTAATAAGGCAGTCCGTACTGCTAAGTCTGAGTCATGTCAAGTTAGTCTACCCTCCTGTTTCTCTAATTCTATGTCAGTAGATAATGACCTTTGGCATAGATGCCTCGGTCATCCTTCGGATTCAATAATTAGGACTCTTAAGAGATCTTGTATCACTTTTTCTAAAGTAAAAACAAGTTCTTCTTTTTGCTCAGCTTGTGCTATTGGGAAAAGCCATAACCTACCATTCAATCTCTCCCAAACTAACACAACCTCACCACTTGAACTAATCCACACAGATCTTTGGGGTCCTTCTCATGTATTATCCAGGGAAGGTTACAAATACTACATTCATTTTATTGATGATTACACTAGATACACCTAGATATACCCACTCAAAGATAAATCATAAGCACTGCTAGTTTTTGTGCATTTCAAAAAACAGATTGAAAATCTTTTAAACACAAGCATTAAAACAGTCCAGAGTGACTGGGGTGGGGAATACAGGTCATTCTCATCTTTCCTACATCAACAAGGAATAGGCTTTAGACATCCATGTCCACACGTACATCAACAAAATGGCAAAGCTAAAAGAAAACATAGACACATCACAGAGTTAGGACTTACACTCCTCAGTCAAGCCTCATTGCCCTTACACTTCTGGTGGGAAGCCTTTGACACTGCAGTGTACTTAATCAACAGGCTGCCCACTCCCCTCCTGTCTCACAAGTCACCCATCCAGTTGCTCTTTCATAAAAACCCCGATTATAACTTTCTAAAAACATTCGGGTGCACTTGCTATCCCCACTTAAGACCCTATAATAAACACAAGATTGAGTTCAGGTCTGCTAAGTGCCTCTTCCTAGGATACAGTCCCACTCACAAAGGCTACAAATGCCTACATCCCTCAGGACGTGTCAATATCACTAAGAATGTCACCTTCAATGAACTTGAATTTCCTTTCCCTACTCTCTTTCCCAATCCCACCTCAACACCCACTAATGTCCCCATTCCTGCATCCACCTCAGTGTCAGTTCAACCCAATCCCAGTCCCCCACCTGGTGGCAGCAATGACATATAACAGAACTCTCTGGACTCTCCTATCTCACCCTTATTGGTTTCCCCCTCTAGCCCTTCCTCCACTGCCCCTCACTCCTCACCCCCCACTACCCCTTTATCTCCAACACCTCCCCCTTCATCCCAACCTTCCTTACCTAACCGATCAATCATACCTCTCAGACTACCTACTCACCCTATGATCACAAGAGCACAAGCAGGGATATTCAAACCCAAGTTATTCCTTACCTCTACAGCTGCACCACAGCCTCTGCCAACCAGTACTGCTGCTGCCCTCACTAATCCAGTCTGGAAGAAAGCCATGCTTGCTGAATTCCAAGCCCTTCTACACAACAAGACATGGGAGTTAGTGCCTAAACCTCCAAACCACAAGGTGATTGGCAACAAATGGGTCTTTAAAGTCAAATATCATGCTGATGGCTCTATTGAAAGACACAAGGCCAGATTAGTTGCCAAAGGATTCCAACAATCCCCTGGTATTGATTTTTCACAAACATTCAGTCCAGTTATCAAGCCCTGCACTATCAGAATTCTACTATCTGTTGCTGTGTCAAAGGGCTGGGACATCCAACAACTGGACAATCACAACGCCTTCCTTAATGGTCATCTCCAAGAAACTGTTTTTATGTCTCAACCACCTGGTTTTGTTGACCCCCTTCGACCTCAACACGTTTGCCGCCTCAGAAGAGCTCTCTATGGTCTGAAACAAGCCCCTCGAGCTTGGTTTCACAACATCAAAAAGCAACTTCTGGACTGGGGTTTCCTCAACTCTAAGGCTGACAACTCCCTGTTTTTCCAACTCTCTGGTGATAACTGCCTCTATATCTTAATCTATGTGGACGACATCCTTGTGACAGGCAACAATCACACTGCCATCCACCAATTCATCTCCCGGCTCCACAAGAGGTATGCACTTAAAACCCTTGGCTCCCTTAATTACTTCCTAGGAATTCAGGTATACCGTTCCCCTCACTGCCTATTTCTAACACAAGCCAAGTATATCAATGATCTCCTCAAATCTCACCACCTACACCTCTCCAAACCCTGTCCAACCCCTATGTCACTGGCACACCACTGTCCCTCACATCCGGCTCTCCACTCCCACAACCTACAGTCTACAGAAAACTCATTGGCTCCCTTCAATACCTCACCCTAACCTGACCTGACATCTCCTTCTCAGTTAACAAACTAAGCCAATTCCTACATGCCCCTACCACCACTCACTGGACAGCCTGCAAACGCCTCCTCCGTTACCTCAAAGGGACTGCCAACCTCGGCCTCACATTTCAACCCTCATCCCAGTTCAAGCTCATGGCTTTTTTCGACGCCGATTGGGCTTGCTGCCCCGATGATCGGCGTTCTATCAGTGGTCACTGCGTATTTCTCGGTAACAACATCGTTTCTTGGAGCTCCAAGAAACAGAATGTCGTCGCTCGGTCTAGTACCGAATCTGAGTATCGAGCCCTAGCTCAAGCTACTGCCGAAATTAATTGGATCAAATCACTACTCAAGGAGACGAGGCTCTTACCTGATTGTCCGGCCACACTCTGGTGCGATAATCAGGGCGCTGCCGCTTTTGCCGCCAACCCGGTCTTCCACTCCCGCACCAAACACATCGAGGTCGACATCCACTTCATCCGGGACCACGTTGCCGACGGCTCGCTCAAGATCAACTACATCCCTTCCTCCAAACAGATTGCCGATGCAATCACCAAACCCCTCTCTCAACCTCAGTTTCGGGTTTTCCGGCACAAGCTTCAGGTCGATGAAGCTCCCCTCAGCTTGAGGGGGGATGTTAAGTCAACGGGTCAACCCGTCTCCAAAACGAGACCTGCCTGCCATGATCCACAAGCTCAACAGGAAAAGCCCAAATTCCAGAATCAGAAGAGAGAAGCCCAAGGAGACCGGAGCCCATGAAACAAATCAAACAGTATATCCTTGTGTACATAATACCATATTTAGAGAATTAAACCTAATGTAATCTTTATATGTATAAATACATCATATGGGGTCTCAAGGTTAATTGAGCAGCCACCATACCATTCTAAAAGAACAGAAAAATACAGAATTGTTTACAGCAGTGTTCTTTACAATCTTTCTTAACTGCACAGGTCAATTTCAATATGGCTTGGTGTTTTAAAGGCTCTATTGTTTGTCAAGAGCGTCGAACACCAGCCTGATCGGAACAAACGGTGAGCATCATGGAATTTTGGCTGCCGCAATACTAATGTGAACCCATGGTTTCTGTGCTAACAACAATAGCGCATGTTTTCTTGTATGACTTAAACAAGTGCTGGACAAGATCAATGGCTATAATGCCTGCACTGTAGCACATTCCCGAGAGATTGCAAGCCTGGATGTTCTCCCTCATCTTGTATCGGTTTATCACCCGAGCTGTTAAGGATGGCGCCGTAGCGAACAATGAGAGAGATTCACAACAAGTATGTCAATCTTTGATGGTGAAACACCCGTCTTAACGAAGAGCTTATCGAGTGTGTTGAAGATGACATCATCAGATTCTGACAATGCATCCATCAGAGTAGGAAACTCTTCTCTTCCTTGGACGAGGTTTGCTGGCCCATAGGTTTCTTCACCAATACCTGATTTGGCCATGATTTTTGAGAGAAACTTGTGTTCCTCCAGCCCTAAATTCTTGTTTCGCTGGAAGATTTTCAAATAAGATTCGACATCAAGCTTCCTGTCCTCACTGGGCTTTTGGAACTCATAGTGCAGCACATAGCAACATTGATTTCTCTTTTGAAGAACTGACTTGCAGAGTAGAAGATGATCCGAGCAAACAGTAGTAAATATATTGTCATCAGGAGCTCCATATCACACTGAGATCTATATGGATATTCTAATTGTTTTGGCACGAACCCTGCAAGAAAGACTTGCTCCTATTTTATAGAACTCAAACATTTCAACTCACATATATACAGG
The DNA here is from genome assembly GCA_021397835.1 of Moringa oleifera. Classification (NCBI taxonomy): domain Eukaryota; kingdom Viridiplantae; phylum Streptophyta; class Magnoliopsida; order Brassicales; family Moringaceae; genus Moringa; species Moringa oleifera. The sequence continues at coordinate 1,129,934 of JAJFZO010000882.1, read as the reverse complement.
ACATCCACTCTATAATTGCCATCAGTAGCTCCATATCACACCGAGATACCATGGATGTTCAGAGCCGCATGTGTGCATTAACCACGTAGAACCTGATTTTCATAGCATTTACATAAACATGAATACACATTTTTCTCATGTATATATGTGTGATTATCCTTTCTATTAACAATCTACGAGGGTCATATCATATGTTCGTTATCAGATAAGGACTTGTCTTTACCATATAGAGAAGAGAAATACTAGTCCTTATACTGGTGGGATTAATCAAATGAATTTGCTGCTAGATCTGCAATCCATGCTTGTCTCGCCAACTGTTGCATTAATCAATCTTAAATGTGAAGAATGAGAAGAGATAATCAAAGTCCCCTTCCTGTTCCTATCCACACAAGATATGTTGCCAACCATAGTAAGCAATCAATATAAGGAAAACGTTCCATTATTGGTCCCCTCTCTTAATTAACAGCTTTAATCTACTCCTTTTTCATAGTCTTCGTTCTCTGGCTTCATCCAATAGTGAGCCTTTAAGTCAATAGTCCGCTTTCCAATGATATACCAGTTCACTCTGCTAATAAGCTTTACGTTTAGAGCTCAATATATGTGCTCTAATAGGGTATACCACTCTGAGTTGATAGAAATAAGCTTAAGCATATCTTTTAACAAGTTGATAGAAATCGCCATGGAACTTGAGATATGCTTTGACAAGGCCAACTTTGCATCTACTGAACTCTATAATTGGAATTAACATGACCACAAGATCAGAAAAAACAGAAAATTAAAAGAAAGAAAGAAATCTTGACGTAGATATTATTAAGCATTAATGCGAAGTTCCATCTTGACAATGAAACATAAGTTGAAGAAAGACTTAGCTATGGCAACTATGTCTTGATCATCTTCCATCGACAAACAACTAACTCTCATAAATAAGATATGAAAATAAAGAGGTAACAACTAAACCTTATGGCTTTCATTTCTCTAATCATTTTACTATGACTTTCTTCTATTAATGTCTAATAATAATCATAATTAATTCTAGTTACGCATTTTGATTTGTTTAATTCATTTTCACAATAAAAAGTAGAGAAGTGAGACGTTCTCGGTAGGATCGGGGATGCCTCCTATACTTTTGTCTTAAAAATCAAAAATTTTTCTATTAACCATTTAAAATTTTTATCATCGTCGACATAATCGACGATTTCAAAACCGTTAATAAAATTTTTTTTTATGGTAATTAAAATTTCTTTTGGAGGTAGAGAAGAAAGAAGATGAAAAAGAAAGATATTAAAGCTAGCAGTCCAGGGAGAAGGGACCATTTACATCAAAAGGCAAACCCAGTGGGAGTGGGCTGAAACTCCTTATATGAATTAATTGCAGATATTTTCCTGTGTGTGGACAATTAGAAAAAGAAAGGAAGTAATTTATTTTTAAATTGAGACTTAAGAAAAACATCAATTAAAGATATATATGCACTTTGACATTTTTTGTGGTGAATTTTTTAATAAATTTCATTAATTTTAATGTTGATGGCTTTTAGTATGTGAAAAATGATAGCTACATTTATATAATAATTAATTATCATTTTTTTGACCTTCTTTTTTCTTTTTCCTCCTCCATCCTCATGCTCAAGCTTTTGTCTATTATCACATCGCATTTTTCAGTTAATCATCATATTAAATTCACTCATTATTATTTGTTCTTTAATTTGTTTTTTTTTTAAAATTGTACCTTAATAGAAAATTAAATAAAGAAAAAGAAATAAAAAGAATATGATTATTAAATGTTATAAATAAAAGTATAGTTATTATTTTTAAACATTAAAAACACAAATGTTAAAATTAATGAATTTTTTACATAAATAAATGTTAAGATGTATAGGTTTAATTGATATGTAATTTTTTTAATATCTCAATTTAAGAAATTATGTAAAAGAAAATATGTCTCTATATTATAATTAACTTTAAAATTTATTAAGGGAAAGGTTCTAAACTTTTTTTTTTTTTTTTTACTTTTTGTTTGATAACAATTACTGAGATTTTTTTTCCTCAACAAGTGGATCTTAAAAGGTTTCAATATTCTTGTTCTTATTTTTTATATTTTTTATATATTTTTTTAATTATTACTAATTATCTTTAGTAAGTTGTTGTTACTATGAGATTTAAATTTGATTTCTAAGTAAATTCTTTTTTGTTGATATTAAAAAACTATTTTAAGTTAGTTCTCTTTTTTTTTTAAAAAAAAGTAAAATAAAATATATAAAATTATCATCGTTTTTTTAGTGTGATTGGTCACCTAAATTTTATTTTATTTTTAATTTTTTAAAAAATAAAAATAAAATATATTGATCTTTTCCAACCATAAATTTTGAGATAAAGAATCGGTTATACTTGAAAATGGATTGACACCCCTGCATGCACCCAAATTGATGCCAAATAAGTAAAATCTTTTTTCAATAAACAAATGCAGCGGACAAATATCAAATTAGGCATTGATTCACATAATATTATCTACATGAAAGAATAAGAATACATGTTTATATATATATATATATATATATATATTCAATATGGAAATAAGATACTTAGAACTTGCTTTTTGGGTATTTATAGTGAAAACAAAGATTATATAACTATTAAACGTGATAAATATTATCTCTAATAAATTATATATATCTTTAAAATAGTTATCAAAAGTTTAAATTCCTAGATAATCACCAAAAACAAGATGAGATAGGTTCCAAAAAAGTTTAAAATAAGAGATAAGAATAGAAACAACAATTTCTCATTTTAAAACTTGTTTCTCATCCTTCCAAAAGAAGTCTTCAAAGTTGTTGCCTAAATATTACCACTAATCAAGTAATAACAATCCCAAGAGAAATTTGATTAATCTCTTCTCTTCTAAGAGGCTTCATCAACAATCAACCATGTGATCATTATTGCAAATCTTCAATACTGAAATTTAACTCATGTCTTTTGCATAATCAAGATCCACAAAATCAACCAACCAAAAAATCTCGATCATTGTCATACAATATAGCTCCATGAAGTACCTTTCAAAATAGAGATTTTCATAATTATCCAATAATATCTACCCAATTAAGAACTTAGTAACATATCCTATTGCTCATGTTGTACACATCATGGCAACATAAAAATTAGCACTACAACAGATATAATCTTATGAACACCTCTATCTTCCCTGCTTTTATGTTAGAGAATTATTCTGAAGACAACTATTAAGCAACAAAAAAATAAAGTACTGATTAGTGAGTATCTTGCTAAGTAATTGGCATAAAACCTTATCAGTATAACTATTAAGTTATTTAGTTTTATTTCTTTCATTCTTTAAAAGTTGTTGGAAGACTCTTACATGCAATTCTAACATTTATAAAATCCACAACCAACTGAGCTTTCAAGTTTGCAATACACCTGTAACTAATAACTCATCCACAAATAAATATTAAACAACCATTACTATAAATAGACATCATGATTAGTATCATATCTATAGAAACCCTAAGTTCATAATGAAGGAGTCAAATCACTTGTATGAACACCCTGATATCAATTTCATCATACAACAATCTGCTCGTCACACTAAATTCTTCACTTTCAATCGTGAAGTCTTTAGCTTAAGTCATATATGTAAGTAGACACATCAAATGAAACAAGATAGTTATGGACTCTACTTTATAAGAACACTGATGTTCCTCCAATCATCTTCAGTTGTCTGCTTCGTCTGCATTCCTCATTCTACATCTTTAGTTTTCCAATCTTTCCCATAATCCTTGGAAATATTGAACAAAATCACCTCTTTTAACGCCAATTGGATATCTACTATTATTAGTTCTTCTCTCTTGACAAATCAACATTAAACATCTCTTTGAGCTTCTTTATATTCAAACAAGGGCTACAGCACATCCATCCTTCACAAGACTCACATGCATCTTCAAAACTGGATAATTTAAGCTATTGAACTTTAGATCTCAAATCTAGTGGAAATCACTCTCACTATCTTTAAATTACAATGAAAATCTCATGCATAATTAACAATCACAGCCAAAGCTCTAATACCAATTGATGAGAATTAAGAGAAATTGATACATACAAGGTAATAATTAAAAAATAACAATGACAATAGAAAATAAGTTGAAGAGAAAGGAAGACAGAGAACAAATAGATGTACATGGTTCGAAAATATGCTTACAATCACGAGATGCAACATAAGATTTTGTTTCTTTTTAGAAACTTCAAATATAATAAAAGGATTATCATACCCTATCTTTCTAAGAACTAGGAATCCCACATCTCTCAACTTGTAGAAAAAGCACTTGGGCATTTGAAGTGAAAATAAGGATGGGATAACTATCAAATATAATAAACATTATCTTTAATGAAGACATATGTCTTCAAAATAATTATTAAAATTTTAAATTCTTGTACAAATATCAAAGAATAGATGAGATAAGATCCAAAAGTTTAAAATAAAAGATAAAGATAAAACACAAGTTTTTATAAATCCTATCTCAAAGAGAGATCAAATTAGATTCAAAATTTGAAATGAATTTTCATGAACGGCTTGTAAAACAAAAGCTCATAGAATTATGGCTCTGATACAATGTCAAGATTAAAAACAAAATATGAAAAGAAAAAATGGCTAGGGTTTCTTACTGCTATTTGTTAGATCATGTTATATCACTAACTAGTGATGACATAAATTACAAATAAATTCTTTTCAATGAAATTAAACTAATTTTAACACTAATCTATCTCAACCAAAAGAAAAAAGTATAAAAGATAAAATTAGTCTATCTTCACTAAATAAAAATAAACATAATAAAGACAACATAATCTAAAGTTTCTAGAAATTGGATCTGCTAACTTAAAGACTCACCAATTCTTCATGAAGATATCAAAGCTGTCCACAGATCCCAACTTAATTTAAAGGCAAGCCAAATCAAAGTTGCTTTGAAACCCATATGTAATTCCATCCCTCTACATCAGTAGCTTATCTTCTGCATGGTCTGTGGCAGAAAGAAGATGGGGAGTTTGATTTTCTATTGTCAACCTCCACATTTAAGATCCTTTAATGCAACAGTTGGAAAAGCATGGATTATGTGCCAATGATAGACCTAAAATATTATTAGAATAATGTGGAAGAGTTCTCAAATCAATTTTGGATGGCAAATATGGACGTGCCTCTCTTGAATCTGTTAATAAATAGAAAGATAAAGATATTCAGTCACTGTATATTAAGATAAAATCAGATTTTCTGCTGCGCTTTTCAATCAGATGATACATGGTTCAATGCAAGCTTACAGCTCTGGACATCCATGATATTACAGATCATATATAGTTGTATTAGCAGAGTGAATCTATATGTCTAATATGGGTTACAGGATTGTTGGCTTAAAGGAAAACCACAAGGGCAAGGCTGAAATTGATGACAATAGTTCAAGGTAGCTGATGGTCATCTCGGTCTTTACTGATATTACTTGCAAGCCAAGGCTTTACCTGCTGCAAATATATATAACTTGACTTAATTCAACTTACTAAGAGGGTTTTACAAGATTTGAACCGTACCATCTCAATGTCAGAGCTAAGTTTTAACTGATGAAAGCATGTACTACTCTTACATACATAAAATGCAGTATTTTCATATCCATAAATAAAATCTGCAATTATTCTTTTTATTATTTTTTAAAATTTGTTAATACGTTAAGAAGAAAGATTCGAAACCTGTTATTATTCTAGTTAAAGCCTGTAGAAGACCTTCCTTAGTGAATTTACCTCAAAGTGGATGAAGAAAAAGGTGAAATGGAAGCAGTCTGTGTACTTTACTATTTGGGAGAGTCTAATGCATGTCATGGTTACACTACATGTAATATAGCAAAATCAATAAGCTTTTTTGAGTAGGTTGACGTTATGGCAATCCTAAAAACTTTACTAGCAAGTTGTGGAGTGGATCTCATGATATCTAAGAGAAACGGCTTCACTTGGACTAATGTTTAGTGTCAACTTAGTTTCAGGTATAGTGATCGAAAATTTTGCTGATTCTGACTGTGCAAGTAAGAAATGAAAGGAAGTCATTAGACTTGCTGGTTTCATAGCACCAAATACTGTTTTAAGGTACAAGGCAAAGTTACAACCAATCTCAACAACTTCTACCACAAAGACAAAATTTGTAGCGGCAATTAGACTTGTCTGCTGTTCGTCCAGAACCAGCTGGGTAGCTGCTGGTAGCCTTTTCGGCACTCTCTGTTTTAGTCTCTGTCCACACAGCCAGCCATTTTTCGACCATTCCCCTGTTTGCTGTTCATCCAGAACCAGCTGGGGTAGCTACTGGCAACCTTTCCGACCATCTCTTTGTTCTCTGTCCAGGTAGATGAATTTTTATTTTAAGAAGTTTTTGTTTAATTGTGTTAAGTGAATTGTTATTAATTGATGAAATTTTAGTTTTTTTTCATTGGTGTATTTTGATGAACATATTTGGTATGAATGGATATATATTGATAATTTATTATTTCATAATTATTAAAATTTTTAGATTAATTAATAAATTAAAAATATTAATTAGATGAATTTATATTTTGATAAATTAATTATATATTAGGTGTAGATGAATTTATGGTTGAATTAATTTTTTTACGTAAAATTAATTGATATATTTTATCAAATTTAATTATATTGATTTCATTGTTAACATAAATTAATATATTTAGTTAAATTTTAAATAGATAATTAATTAATTATATGCTTGTAATATAAACCATTAAATGTTATTTAAATTTTAATCAATTAAGTGCTTATATAGTAAATTAGATGTTAAGTAAATATTGACTATATTTTAATTAACTAAGTAATTATTAATTATATATTTAAATTTTAATTAATAAATTTGATGCTTGTAAAGTAAATAATAACTGTTATTTAAATTTGAATTAATTTAATAGTTAGTTAATTAGATGCTTTCATTAACTTTTTGTATTAATTAGTTAAATAGTTATTAATCGTTTATTTAAATTTCACTTAGTATATTAGTGTTTGAAAAGTAAATAATTAAATGTCTTTTAAATTTCAAAATGGATAAAATTTGGATGTTTGCTGATAGAAGATCAGAGGTATATGATGTAGGGGTGAATAACTTTTTAGATTATACTGTTCAGAATAGTGATAACACTGAATTAGTTCAGTGTCCATGTATTAAATGTGGCAACATGAAGCGTCATACCCCATATGAGATACGGAATCATTTATATATATATGGAGTTAATAGCAGCTATTAAAACTGGATATGGCACTGAGAAACCAGTATTGTTGAGTCTTTTTACTAGTAAGAATGCTAAAGTTGTTAGGGAGGTAGAACACATCGAAGAAGTTGATAACACTGTAGAAATGTTACAAGAGGCATTTGCAGAGTATGATAGTAATCCTAACCACTTTGGATAAAATTTGGATGATAGAAGATCAGAGGTATATGATGTAGGGGTGAATAACTTTTTAGATTATACTGCAGAATAGTGACTGAATTAGTTCAGTGTCCTAAATGTGGCAACATGAAGCGTCATACCCCATATGAGATACGGATATTGGAGTAGCAGCTATTAAAAGATATGGCACTGAGAAACCAGTAAGTCTTTTTACTAGTAAGAATCTAAAGTTGTTAGGGAGGTAGAACACATCGAAGAAGTTGATAACACTGTAGAAATGTTACAAGAGGCATTTAAGTATTAGTATCCTAACCACTTTGAAAGAACTGTGTGATGCACCTTTGTAAATTAGTGAAGTTTACTAAATTATCTGCTCTAGTTATGTACAATTTGAAGGCAAAATATGGGCTACATCATATTTATATTGTTATTACTCTTTATTATTTCAGTAAACTTTATACAGATTTAACTGCACTTGGCTTGAGAAAGTATTTTGTATTTGCTGATCCGTCAACATTGTCATATGGAATGTCTATAAGTATAGACACTCAAGCTCGTCACTTAGCCAATAGAATGATAGATCCATGTGACGAAGGAGTAGTGATATATCTTTATAACTTGAGGTAAGTTATAATACTAATTAAAATTATTAATAAATTTGTTCAAAATATTTTTTACATTTATTTTTCATAATGTAGGCAGCACTGGTTGTTGGTGGTTGTCAAGTCTCCTAATTTTATGTACAGTATTTTTGATCCTTTGAACCATGGTCCTCGTCAAGAACTAGATCAACTTATGTCCACATAAGTGAAAATATTTTCATTTATGTTAGTATATATTTTTTCTTAGTCTCAATAATATTGATTATTTTCTATTGACAGTTCTTTTAAATTATTTCAAGTTTTCAAAGAATCAAACAATAGGCGCATTCTTAGGAGTATTCCTGCTAAGGTATGTATATTTCAACCTATATGTGATGTTAGTTTTATTTATTTTGTAAAATATAATAATGATAAATTTTTAATGCAGTGTCCACATCAGCCTTCAAATACTGAGTGTGGATATTATATTATGAAATTTTTAAGGGACATCATTGATAGACGTGATAAAAATATCCCATATGCAAAAATGATAAGTTTTTAATCATTTGCTTATGTAAATACTTAAGTAATTAATTGATGTGTTTATTAAAAATTTTAATTGGACTAACTTTCTTTTTTTTTTTTTTTTTGAAATATAGTTAGTGGACATAGATACTTACACCTAATCGGATATTGATGAAGTTAGAAAGGAGGTTGGACAATTTCTTTGGAGTGTCATATTAGAAAGTTGAATCTTGAAGATTTTTGTACACATGACTATTATTGAATTTATATAGTTGAATTTTTCGGATTGTGTAATATTTTAACTCATGTATTGTACGTATAGAGTTCAATTATAACATCAAACTTTAGTGATCTTTTGTTTTGTTTGTCTCTTATTACTTTTTTGGATTAGATTATTTTGAGTGTTTCTAAATATGAAAGAATAATGACGATCTCTGTTAGAATGGTATTGAAGTGTATAACATAAAAATTTTGGTTGCATATGTATTGTGAAGAATTGTATTGATGTATATGGATGATGTGAAAACAGGTTTTGAATAATTTGAATATAAAATTTTTTTATTTATTTTGAAATAAATACAAAAAATACCTTTAATGGGTATCCCCTTTAACGACAGTTTTAACAGAACTGTGGTTAAAAGGTCCCCCCTTTTAATGATAGTTTCGTTGGAACTGTCATTAAAGGGTTACCCCTTTAACGACAGTTCTGTTGGAACTGTCATTAAATAGAACTGTCATTAAAAGGTGATGTTTTCAATGACAGTTCAATAACTTAACTAAAAGGCAAGCCAAATCAAAGTTGGTTTGAAACCCATATGTAATTCCATCCCTCTACATCAGTAGCTTATCTTCTGCATGGTCTGTGGACAGAAACAAGATGGGGAGTTTGATTTTCTATTATCAACCTCTACATTTAAGATCCTTTAATGCAACAGTTGGAAAAGCATGGATTCCATGCCAATGATAGGCCTAAAATATTATTAAAATAATGTGGAAGAGTTCTCAAATCAATTTTGGATGGCAAATATGGACGTGCCTCTCCTGAATCCGTTAATAAATAGAAAGATAAAGATATTCAGTCACTGTATATTAAGATAAAATCAGATTATCTGCTGCGTTTTTCAATCAGATGCTACATGGTTCAATGCAAGCTTACAGCTCTGGACATCCATGGTATTACAGATCATATATAGTTGTATTAGCAGAGTGAATCTATGCATCTAATATGGGTTACAGAATTGTTCGCTTAAAGGAAAACCACAAGGGCAAGGCTGAAATTGATGACAATAGTCCAAGGTAAATGATGGTCATCTTGATCTTTAATGATATTACTTGCAAGCCATGGCTTTACCTGCTGCAAATATATATATAACTTGACTTAATTCAACTTACTAAGAGGGTTTTACAAGATTTAAATCGTAACATCTCAATGTCAGAGCTAAGTTTTAACTGATGAAAGCATGTTCTACTCTTACATAAATAAAATGCAGTATTTTCATATCAATAAATAAAATCTGTAACTATTCTTTTTATTATTTTTTAAAATATTTGTTAAAATGCCTTAAGAAAAAAGATCCGAAACCTGTTTTTATTCTAGTTAAAGCTCGTAGAAGACCTTCCTTAGTGAATTTACCTCAAAGTGGATGAAGAAAAAGGTGAAATGGAAGCAGTCTGTGTATTTTACTATTTGGGAGAGTCTACTGCATGTCATGGTTACACTACATGTAATATAGCAAAATCAATAAGCTTTTTTGAGTAGGTTGACGATATGGCAATCCTAAAAACTTTACTAGCAAGTTGTGGAGTGGATCTTAGGATATCTAAGAGAAACGGCTTCACTTGGACTAATGTTTAGTGTCAACTTAGTTTCAGGTATAGCGATGGAAAATTTTGCTGACTCTGACTGTGCAAGTAAGAAATGGAAGGAAGTCATTAGACTTGCTGGTTTCATAGCACCAAATACTGTTTTAAGGTACAAGGCAAAGTTACAACCAATCTCTATACATTCTACCACAAAGGCAAAATTTGTAGCGGCAATTGACCCAATGAAAACAGGGATGTGTCTCAAAGCACTGGAAACTTAAATTTGGTAACAGTTAGTGGATACTTGGCATGTTAACGTGAACTTGCATAAAGAAAGGACTAAATGCAGCATCGATATTAAATTGAACTTTATGCTTATATGTCAGTTAAACATGAAAACATGGTGAAGATAATTTCATCGAGAAAAACCCTAATATGCTGACAAATTTACTTCCTACTAAGAAGTTTAAATTAAACTTGTTCAAGCCTGATTGGAGTCAGACATTATTTGAGAGAAGTGTGAAAGAGAAAGAACATTAAATGAACCAGTACTTAAATCAAGGAGGAGTATTGTAAAGACAGGACTCATATGAAGAATAGAAGTTGTATTGGATTATATTAGTTCTATTTGTGTTATTATAATCTATTAGTTGTATTTTGTTTGGTGTGATCTATCAGGATAATTACTATACAATATTTATCGCTTAGTATTATAAATAAAAGGTGATTACCTTAGAAAATGAACAAACATCGGCATATTGGAATCACAAGTCATAAGCAGGTCTTTCATCAGGGTGTAATTGAATGTGGCAAAGAACTTGTAGAGAGGATGCCCATAAAGTCGTAGAGAGTGGATGCCCACGCATGCAACTGAGTTGATCTGTTAAATTGAGCTCTACATAAGATGAGGAAATCTATGTTGTAGGATCAAGTTACACACGAAGAAACATAGAATCCGTGGAACTAATTCTGATGCATATTAAACTTTCTTTCCTTTTTTTTATATATTTTTCTATATGGAGCCCCTCATGAGAGTGTATCTGCTACTATTTTCTTACATCTTCTTCCAACTCTGCAAATCAGTTCTTCAGAAGAGAAATCAATGCTGCTACATGCTGCATTATGATTGTCACAAGGCCACTGAGGATAGGAAGCTTGATGCTCAATCCTGTTTGAAAATCTTCGGCAGAAACAAGAATGTAGGGCTGGAAGAATACAAGTTTCTCATAAAAACCATGATCAGATCTGGCATCGGTGAGGAAACTTATGGGCCAAGAAATGTCATCGAAGGAAGAGAAGAATTTGCTACATTGATGGATGCATTGTCAGATTCTGATGATGCCATATTCAACACACTCGATAAGCACTTCGCTAAGATGGGTGTTTCACCATCAGAGATTGACATACTTGTCGTCAATGTCCAATTGTTCGTTCCAGTAACATCCCCAACAGCTGGAGTGGTGAATCGATACAAGATGAGGGAGAACATCAAGGCTTTCGATCTCTCTGGAATGGGTTGCAGTGCAAGCGTTATTGCTGTTGATCTTGTCCAGCAGTTGTTCAAGTCATACAAGAATACATATGCTATTGTTGTCAGTACAGAAACTATGAGTTCACATTTGTATTTAGGCAAAGAAAAATCCATGATGCTCTTCAACTGTCTGTTTCGATCAGGTGGGTGTTCCATGCTCTTGACAAACAATAGAGCTCTCAAACACCAAGCCATGTTGAAGTTGACCTGTGCAGTACGAACTCATCTTGGCTCAGACGATGAAGTATATGGATGCCGCATACAAGTTGAAGATGATTTGGGCTACCACGGTTTTAAGCTCACTCGAATCCTAGCGAAGGTTGGTGCTAAAGCTTTTATCACAAACCTCTGAGTACTTGTACCTAAAGTGTTGCCACTAAAGGAACTGGTTCGCTGTGTAATAGCAGCTCTAGTTAGAAGCAAAAGCAAAAGTCCCCTTGCTCATGACGCAGCAGGGTCAGGTCATCCAGATCTGAAGACTGGAATTGAACACTTGTGTATACATCCAGGAGGAAGAGAAGTTATTGATGGGATTGCTAAGAGTTTAGGGCTTAAGTAGTCTGATGCCGAGCCAGCTAGAATGACCCTTCATCGATTTGGTAACACATCATCTTCGAGCCTATGATATGTTTTAGGTTACATGGAGAAGGGTGACAGAATTCTTATGATCAGCTTGGGAGCAGGCTTTGAGTGCAACAATTGTATCCGGGTGGTCATGAGGGACTTAGAGGATACAAATGTGTGGAAGGATTTCATAGATCGTTACCCTCAAGTGTCGAGCATGCCCAATGGTTTCCACCGGAAACATAGTCAGATCAACAATGAAGATCTCAGCTTCCCTAGACTTCCCTAAGATTAACAATCGATGGTTCTTGGTGCCTCTATACTTAATTATTTAGATGTTCTTAATATCCCTATAATTATATGTGTGCATGTAGGATGGATTTGACGTTATCCTTTTTACACTGTATGATCAAAACGGGTAAGAAAGACAAGGGTATAAATCTCTGATAAGAACATGCAAGCTATCTATAAATACTGCATTTAATGATATAATAAAGTTGCTGTAAGTAAAAGTTTCATCAAGGCATTTCAGAAAACTTTTCCTCTCATCATCAAATTGAAGAAGCTGAACGGATGTCCACTAGTGTAATATTCATAACTCTTTTCTTACAGATGAAAAACGTAACTCAATTGAAAAAAAAAAAAAATCCTCAACGGAGCAAAAAAATGTATACTACTATGAATTGACAGAGTAAAGTAAAGATGGAAGATTACATATCAGAGGTCTAAGATGATACAACATTATAGAAATTAATCACAGAGTAAAAATAAAGATTAATTTAAAGTAAAATTCAAAACAACTTATGAATTGATGTATAAGAATTTTTGTGCAGGTCCCGTGATATTTCTGCCGACAAATATAGACAATCAATTCTACTGGTTATACTACCACATGATCTAATTGTAATACTTGGCACATTCTCATTCACTAAGCATTTATAGAACTACATATCTGTAAGTAAGATTGGCGCATTAAACTCAGTGATACGCCTTTAAGGCCGATATATTGAGCTGTAAACATAAACCTAACCAATTTCGTAAGCTCATATTAGGTTGAATTGATATATAAATGGAAAGTAAAATGAATTAGGTGTTGAAAATTTGGCAACCAAATCCCTAGTTGATGGATTAAATATTAAATTCTTAAAATCTAAAAGCAATAATAATAAAAATAAAAAAATTAAACAATCTCAAAAATACAAAATTTGTAATGATTCACCCTCAATTGAGAGTTACGTCCACTTTGCAGCCATTATAAAAAATATTTTCACTATAAAAATAAATTCTAATAGAGATAACTATTTTTTTCTAGCTCTTCCTTTATTATAATAAAGCTTAGGACTCTTATTTACTCTCTCCCTCTGTGGGTAGAAATCTTTCTTTTATATAATAAAGCCCAAAGCTAACATTACATGTGTAAAAATTTCAAAATACCTTTCTAAGTAAATTTATCTCTACACATACTCAATAATTTCTCACTTGAAGATTAATTCATTATTTTAATTGTTTCTTCCATCTGCAATTACTATGACTCCCCAATCAGTAGCTGAGAAGTCCCACTGAAGTTGTAAACAACTTCAATTTATCAATTATAACAACTTAATCAATATATCAGCTGGATCTGACTTTCTTGTATTTTTTCAAGTGATAAGACACCATCTTCCAAAGCTAATCTTGTGAAGTAATATTTAACTTGTATATACTTTATCCTAGCATGATACACAAGGTTCTTTGCCAAATAAAAGGCACTCTAGCTATCATAATACAATATACTTTTTTCAAAATTGTGTTTTAGTTCATCCAAGACAAATAATGATTATATCATCTTCTTGCTTGCTTTTGTAAGAGCAACATATTCAGCCTCTGTGATAGAAAGTACAATTATCTTTTATAGTTTAGATATTCAGCTCAATGCACCTAATGAGTAAACATACCCTGTAGTACTTTTTTTACTATCTATATCACTAGTTATATCAGCATCAACATAACCATGTAAACTCATATCTATTTTTTTGAAGTATAAAGCTAAATCTACAATACCTTTCAAATGCCTAAAAATCCATTTAGCTACTTTCTGGTATTGTTTTCTTGGAGTGCTTATGTATATGCTAATAACTCTCACTGCATGTGCTATGTTTAGTTTTGTATATACTGTGGCATACATTAAACTCTCAATAGCAAAAGCATAAAGCATCTTATCCATATATGCAATCTCATCATTAGTTGAAAGAGACTAACTCTTGATAGCCTGAAGTGACTAGCTAAATGTATACTCACGGGTTTCTCATCATTCATCCTGAATCTAACAAGCACCTTGTCGATGTATTTTTTCTGAGATAGCTTGAGAATTCCATTTTCCCTGGTAATTCTTATCCAAAGGATTTGTTTAGCAAAACCCAAATCTTTCATAGCAAACTTCTCTGAAAATTACTTTTTAATTTTTCTATCTCATGCAAATTAGCTCCAACAATAAATATATCATCAACATATAATGATAGTATATATAAGAGTTATCATACCTCTTAGCTTAACAACAATGGTCTGCTTGGCATCTTAAGAAATCATTATCATGTATGAAGTTGTCAAACTTCTTGTATCATTGTTTAGGAGCTTATTTTAACCCATGCAAACTTTTCATAAGTTACTTTTGACTTCAAATCCGTGTGGTTGATTCATGTAAATTCTTTTCCTTTAAATCACCATGAAGAAAAGCTATTTTTACATCTATTTATTGCAGATGCAAATCTTCTTCAGTCATTAATCTAAGCATTATTCTGATTATAACCAACTTAACTACAAGGGAGAAAATCTCTGTGTAGTCAATACTTTCCTTTTGTTGAAAGCCTTTAATTACTAACATTGGTTTATACCGCTTGCTACTATTATGTTCTTCTTTTATCCAATAAATCTATTTATTTTGTAAAGCCTTGTTTCCTTGTGGTGGTTCTGCCAACTCTCATGTTTGATTATTCATTAGAGAATTCATCTCATCTTTCATCGCTAACTCTTACTTCATTGATTTATCAACCTACAAAGCTTTACTAAGACTCTCTGATTTACCTCTATAGAGATGATAAAAATTTTTGTGGTGCTTTTACGGTCCTGAAAGATCTTCTCGCTTCTGTCATAGGAGTGTTTGGATTTACCTTTAAAGGCATACTTTCTTGAATTTTCTCAACAATGTCATCTTTATCTTTTTGAGTATTCTATTATAACTAATTCACTAAAATATCTCTAAAGTGGATTATTTCATGCCTTTTTACCTTAGAATCTATTATTTCTAAACTCTTCCTCAAAATATCCTTGTACGGACTTGCTAATTGGAGATTGCACCTCTACTGATCCTAATGATCTTCCTATTTTAAGTATCCCAAAAACGATAATCAAACTCATTGTCACCATATCTAATGAATTTTTTTTTTAAATTTAGGATCAAGTTTACCTCTAACTGCAGCATCAATATGGATACACGACAAGCAACCAAATATTCTTGGAAAAGATAGATTTATCTTTTTACCACTCCAAACCTTCTCAGGTATTCTGCAATCCAAAGCTATAAATCAGAGTTTATACCAATGTTAACAACAACCACTGCATCCTTGCAACTCCAGGTCATAAAGAAAGTTTTAATTTTGCTCCCTTGAGCAACAACTATGGCACCTTTAGTAACTTTTCAAACATTATCATTGATAATCACCTTGTGCCCTTCATTATCAAGCTGTCCAATAACAGTCAGATTTCTGATCAACTTTGGCACATGTCTCACACTTCACATTTGGCATCTTCAATTTGACATTACCCATAACAATAATATCCAAAGATTCTTCATCACTAAGATAAACCTTTTCAAATTTACCAGCAATATAATTCTCCATTATTTTACTATGTGCGGTGATATGAAAAGATGCCTCAGAGTTTAGAACCCAAGACTTAAGAGGATTATCAATAGTAAAAAAAAATAATGCATTATCTACCTCATCTATTACAGCATTTACAATGTCATCTTTATTCTCACCTTTTTTTTTAGTGATCGAAAATCTTTCTTTATATAGCCAGTTTTCTCCATAGTTCTAGCATTTCATATTTCTTCTAGATCCAGATTTGCTTCTTCCTTACTTAGATTTACCCTTATTGCAATTAAAATTTATGTCACTTTCTCTTTCCTTATTTTTAACATTTAGGACAAAATTTGAAACTAATGTTTTACCTAAATCCATTCTTTGAATATGTTCTACTAAAATTCAATCATGAACATCATTGAAATTCAGTTTTGAACTCCCAACAAAATTGCTAAACGTTGCTCTCATGAGCTCTTAACTATTTGACAGTG
This sequence comes from Moringa oleifera, assembly GCA_021397835.1. Classification (NCBI taxonomy): domain Eukaryota; kingdom Viridiplantae; phylum Streptophyta; class Magnoliopsida; order Brassicales; family Moringaceae; genus Moringa; species Moringa oleifera. The sequence continues at coordinate 1,113,174 of JAJFZO010000882.1, read as the reverse complement.
ATGCCAAAAGCATCCAGGCATGTACCTCATCATTAAAGTAAATGTAACAGAAGATAATTGATTGACAGTAGTATTAAGCTTATTAAAATAAGTTGCTATAGAATTAACTTCACCCATTAAAGGCTCACCATTTGATGCATCCAAAGCAACTTAGTCAATCTTCTAAGTAAATTTGTTTCCGCATACTCAACATTAAAGGCTCACGATTCGATGAAGCCAAAGAAGGAAGAACAAGAAATTAAAAAGAATAGATTAAAGCTGTCAATTAAGAAGGGACCAATTACATAAATAGTGAAACCGTTCCCTTATATTAATTGCTTGCCCTATATGATCAGTGGTATATCTTCTGGTGTGTGGACAAGAGCAAGAAACGTAGTTTGGTTGACACTTATCGTCCTCCCCATTTGATTAATGCAACAGTTGGGAGGATAAGCATGGACAGCAATGTCAGTAGATTCATATTGATCAGATCCCACGCAAGCTTTCCATCAGCAAGGAGATCGAGTGTTTTTCGTCTATCCACTAAAAACAAGTCCTTTTCTAATAACAAACATATGAATGATGTGACTCTCTTAATCTGTTAAGAGACAAGATAATCATTCATACATACATACATATATATATATATATATATATATATATACATGAGAAAAATGTGCATTCATGTCTATGTAATCGCTATAAAATCAGATTCTACATGTCCTAATCCCAATTTTTCTTTTGCTAGGCCCATAACTAACAAACCTACTTCTTACCATTGCAGGTTCATTGGAACGTGAAATCCAATCCTGGAAATTAATGCCCATGTACCGCTCTGAACATATGTCTACGGAAATCTACTATGCTGTAAACATCCATGGTATCTCAGTGTGATATGGACCTAGTAGCGGTGGCAATTATAGAGTGGATGTCCTGTGCATGACGTGACATGTTTGAGTTCTATAAAATATGAGGAAGCCTTTCTTGCAGGCTTCATACCAGAAGCATAGAATATCCATAGATCTCAGTGTATACTCTGATATGGAGCTCCTGATGGCAATATATTTACTACTATTTGTTCAGATCATCTTCTACCTCTGCAAGTCAGTTCTTCAAAAGAGAAACCAATGTTGCTATATGCTGCACTATGAGTGCCACAAGCCCAGTGAGGACAGGAAGCTTGACGCGGAAACTTCTTTCAAAGTCATCCTCCGAAACAAGAATTTAGGGTTGGAAGAACACAAGTTTCTCTGTAAAACCTTGATCAGATCTGGTATTGGTGAAGAAACATACGGGCCAAGAAAGGTCATCGAAGGAAGAGAAGAGTTTCCTACGCTGATGGATGCATTTTCATGCATTGATGATTCCATCTTTAACACACTTGATAAGCTCTTTGCTAAGACAGGAGTATCACCATCGAAGATTGACATACTTGTTGTCAATGTCTCATTGTTCGCTCCAGCACCATCTTTAACAGCTCAGGTGATAAACCGATACAAGATGAGGGAGAACATCAAGGCTTTCAATCTCTCTGGAATGGGCTGCAGTGCAAGCATTATAGCTATTGATCTTGTCCAGCGCTTGTTTAAGTCGTACAAGAACACATACGCTATTGTTGTTAGCACGGAAACCATGGGTCTGCACTGGTATTGAGGCAGAGAAAAATCTATGATGCTCACCAACTGCCTGTTCCGGTCGGGCGGGTGTTCCATGCTCTTGACAAACAATAGAGCTCTTAAACACCAAGCCATATTGAAATTGACCTGTGCAGTACGAACTCATCTTGGTTCAGACGATGAAGCATATGGCTGTTGTACACAAGTTGAAGATGAGCAGGGCTACCAAGGTTTTACGCTCACCAAAAACCTACCAAGGGTTGGTGCTAAAGCGATGATGAGAAACCTTCAAGTGCTATTACCTAGAGTTTTGCCATTGAAGGAGCTGCTTCGCTATGTAATATCATCTCTCTTTGCAAGAAAAATCAAAAGCAAAGGCTCCCTTGCTCAAGAGGTCCAGGGGTCAGGTCCCGATCTGAAGACTGGAATTGTACACTTCTGCATACATCCAGGAGGAAAGGCAGTTATCCAGGGGATTGCTAAGAGTTTGGGGCTTAACGAATACGACGCAGAACCAGCTAGAATGGCACTCCATCGATTTGGTAACACATCATCTGCCGGCCTGTGGTATGTTTTAGGTTACATGGAGGCCAAGAAGAGGCTTAAGAAGGGTGACAGAATTCTAATGATCAGCTTGGGAGCAGGTTTTAAGTGCAACACTTTGTGTCTGGGAGGTCATGAAGAATCTGCAGGATACCAACGTGTGGAAGGACGACATAGATAGATACCCTGAAGTATCGGAAATGGCCAATCCTTTCTATGAGAAACGTGGTTGGATCACCAATGAAGATCTCGGATTTGCTAGACCTCCGTAAGAGTCTGTCGGGTTGTACTCCTTTAGATATTCTCTCCATACACCTACAGATATGTACCATTAATTGTTGTCTGCTTCTGAAGTTGATTACTTGCTCCCCTTGCTATGGTGAATCAATCAAACAGGTAATAAGAAAGATAAAGACATGTATCTCTGGTAATGACATGCATGCTATATTGCTATGTAATATTGCCATGCATTTAATGATACAATAAATCTGCTATATATAAGCAGAAGTTTGTTAGCAAGATCTACTGCTTTATTTCTTTAAACTGTTTTTAATATAATTAATGCACGATTCGTTTCTGTTATTCACTGTGTGATTTGATGCATCCAATCTTCATCATCTATATATATTGGCTCGCTTCACATCAACTTTCATAACGGATCATGAATTTTGTCCAACCTGTCTTTCATTGCTCAGTAGGATAAGTTGGTTTATATGATCAACATTAATTATTAACGAAATTTAAATAAACACATTTCATGTTAATATTGTATTAGGTAATACAAAAATTAAAAAATATATATTTAAAACTTTAAAATTAGCCTATTTTCTTGTTAAAAAAATTTTGAACAATAAAAAGATTTTCAAATTAATAAATTTTGATTGATAATCAAATTAGATTTGGTGTCTGCCCATGTTAATTTTTGCCATTACTAGAACAATTTCATCCGACTAAGTTTATTCTTTCTATCTGTAATTAAAATAATAATAAAAAAAAGAATCTGCTTGTTTTCATTTCAATAGAGAGAGAGAGAGAGAGAGAGAGAGAGGCAGTTGGCCTTAGAAAGAGAAATTGGAAAATTGAAGAGATAAAATATAGGGGAAGTAAAATTTGGAAAGGAATAGTGAATTAGAGTGTCATAAATTGATATTGAAGCTAAATTTGTGAAGAAGTGTCATCGATCAACACTAAATCGAGTCATGAAGAGTGATGCTTTAACACATGACGTTAGATATCTCTCAATGTGGTTTTACGGCAAAATTATAAATTTTATAGATCGCGAAAAATTTATAGGAAAAGTTTTGAAGTTGTGATAAAAATGTGGAATATAAGTTTGTATCACTGTGAAATAAATTTGAAAATAACAATATATATTAGCAATTAATAAAATTCAAATTATTGACAAAATTATTATAAAAATTAAATTTTAATTTATTGATCTATCAATGATAGATTAATGATGAAATTTAGTGATTAACAAAATATTTGTGATTAAATTTAATTTTAATTAATTTATATTTTTTGTTTCAGCACATAATTAGCAACTAATTAGCAACCGATTATGTCGGTGGCTAAATTTAACTACAGAAGAGGCTCGGTTGGCAACCGAAGTTGTTAGTCACCAAAGCTGGCTCGACAAGTAGCATGCATGGGTGGCATGCTGGCGACCGCTCACAGCAATCGCTAGAATGCATGGCTGACATGCTAGTGATCGCCCTAGCATGCTGGCCAGCAGGCTAGCGACCGCCAAATAGTCTGTGCGCCAACGATTGCCGCGCGGCCATTGCTAGCCTCTCCCCCACCCATTCTCTCTCTCTCTCTCTCTCTCTCTCTACAACTCTTCATTTTTCTATCTGCACACTCTCCTTTCTCCAGCTAGTCTCCACGTTAACAGAGAGTTTAAAATTTTGGTGAACGATAGCATCTCCTCTTGGCAAATTTACTACTCTGAGTTCCTAAAGGTCAATATAAAAATTTTGGTAAGATTAATTAAAAAAATTATTAGTTAAATTAATTAGAAAAACTATTAGTTAGATTAATTAGAGAAATTAAGTTAATTGGTTTTTAAATATTATGTGTTAATAAAACTATTTTTGTTATATATTAGTTAGATATAATTATTTAATTAGATTGTGATTAATTAGTGATAAATAATTTGAGTAGGTTTTTTAAAAAATTTAAATTAATTAGATGTTAATTAAAATTTCTATTTGTTAATATTTTATTTGTTTGGTTTATGTTAAATTAATTATTTAATAATTAGATCATAATTGGAGATAAATAATTTGAAGAAATTTTTATGAAAATTACATTAATTAAGATGTTAATTAAAACTTAGTAGTTATTAATTTTATTTGTTAATGAGTTTAATTTATGTTAGACTAGTTAGATAATTGTTTATTATATTTTAATTAATTTGAAATAAATAACTTAATTAGATTTTTTGAAAAATTAAATTAGTTATATGTTAATTAAATTTTGCAGTTGTTTATTTTATTAGTTAATAAATTTAGGTTTTGTTAGATTAGTTAGATATAATTGTTTCATTAAATTGTAATTAATTTATAATAAATAATTTAATTAATTTTTTAAATAATAAATTATGTCAATGTTAATTAAATTTATAGTTGTTAAATTTATTTATTAAAAAATTTGGTTTATGTTAAATGGATCTCAAGCCAACCAATGTTGGTTTGAGATCCATATATTAATTCCATGCTTTCTACATCAGCAGCTTATCTTCTGCATGGTCCGTGGACAGAAACAAGACGGGGAATATGATTATTTCTTATCATCCTCCACGTTTAAGATCCTTTAACGCAACGACTAATTGGAAAAACATGGATTCCATGCCAATGATAGACATAAAAATATTATTAAAACGATAGACCTAAACGATCATTATTTTTCTTAGTTTTTCGAAATTGTTAATACTTTAAGATGAAAGATTCAAAACCTGCAATTACACTAGTTTGAGCTCTAAAACCTTCCTCAACGATCGAATTCACCTCAAAGTCGTTGAAGAATAGGGTGAAATGAAAATTTACCATACTTGGGAAAGCTTAATGTATGTCATGGTTTACGCTTCACGTAGTATAGAAAAATCAACAACCTTTTTAAGCAGATCGATGGTATGGCAGTCCTGAAAACTTTACTAACAAGTTATGAATTGGATCTTAAGATATGCAAGAAATGGAGAAAAGTCATTAAACTTGCTATGGTTTCATAGCAATGGTTACAATCATCAATGTCTACACTTTCTACCACAATGGCAGAATCTCTCGCTGTAATTGATGCATAAAAGAAGGGATGTGGCTCAAAGCGATTGAAACTTAACTTGGTTAATTTAGATCAAGATGAGGTTAGTATTTATAACAGTCAGCTTATACCTTGTATCTTAATTATAATTGAAAGCCAAGCACATAAAGAATGGATTAAACACATTGATATTAAATTGAACTTAATTTATTCTTATATGTCAGTTAAACATGATGTAAACATAGCGAAGATTTTCACCAAGAAAAACCATGATGCTGACAAATTTACCTGTCATGTACTAAGAAGTTCAAAATTGGTTTAAGCCCGATTGGAGTCCTCATTACTTCAGACAAGTGCGAAAGGGGAAAAACATCAAATATATTGCCTAAATCGAGATGGAGTATGCATGGTACAAAGATAGGTGACTCAGTTGCAGAATTAGATATAGTATAGTCATCTTGCTGTACTCCATGCATGGTTGTTCTCTTGGATTAGGATGTTTGTATTTGAGTTATTACATTATCTATTATTCTCATTTTGTTTGGCGTGATCTACTAGAATAACATACAACATTTACCACTTAGTGTTATAAATAAAAGGTGAATGCCTTAAAATTAATAAACTGATCATATTGGAATCATAAAGTCATAAGCAGTTCTTACAGGATGAAATAATTGCATATAGTGCAGAAGCTGTAGAGTGGATGCCCATGGAATTATAGAGTGGATGCCCATTGATGATGTCACTTGACATGTTAAATCGAGCTCTATATAAGATGAGGAAGTTCTATTCTGTAGGATTCATACACAGAGAAACATAGAATCTGTAGATCTCGTGTAAATTCTGATATAAATTGAACTTTTCTTTTCTCTATCTATCTGTATTGAACCCCTCATGAGAGTGCATATTTGCTACTGTTTTTTCACTTGTTCTTCCATCTCTGCAAGAAAGAATGTAAAGAATACTGCTGTAAAATTCTGTATTTTTCTCTTCTTTGAGAAGGTTATGGTGGCTGCTCAATTAACCTTGAGACCCTATATGATGTATTTCTACATGTAAGGATTACATTAGGTTTAATTCTCTAAATATGGTATAATGTATACAAAGATATACTGTTCAATTTGTTTCATGGGCTCCAGGCTCCTTGGGCTTCTCTATTCTGTTTCTGGACTTTGGGCTTTTCCTGTTGAGCCCGTGAATCAGTGTAGGCGGGCTCCTTGGGCTTCTCTGCCTTAGGCTTTTCCTGGTGGATCATTGCAGGCGGGTTTCGTTTTGGATACGGGTTGGCCCGTTGACTTAACATCCCCCCTCAAGCTGAGGGGAGCTTCATCGACCCGAAGCTTGTGCCGAAAAACCCAAAACTGAGATTAAGAGAGGGGTTTGGTGAGTGCATCGACAATCTGTTTGGAGGAAGGGATGTAGTTGATCTTGAGCGAGCCGTCGGCAACGTAGTCCCGGATGAAGTGGACGTCGACCTCGATGTGTTTGGCGCGGGAGTGGAAGACTGGGTTAGCGGCAAGAGCGGCAGCGCCCTGATTATCGCACCAGAGCGTGGCTTGACAGTCAGGTAAGAGCTTCGTCTCCTTAAGTAGTGATTTGATCCAATTAATTTCAGCTGTAGCTTGAGCTAGGGCTCGATACTCAGATTCGGTACTAGATCGAGCGACGACATTCTGTTTCTTGGAGCTCCAAGAAATGATGTTGTTGCCGAGAAATACACAGTGACCACTGATAGAACGCTGATCATCGGGGCAGTAAGCCCAATCAGCGTCGAAAAAAGCCATGAGTTTGAACTGGGATGAGGGTTGTAACGTGAGTCCAAGGTTGGCAGTCCCTTTGAGGTAACGGAGGATGCGTTTGCAAGCTGTCCAGTGGGTGGTGGTAGGGGCATGTAGGAATTGGCTGAGTTTGTTAACTGGGAAGGAAATGTCAAGTCGGGTTAGGGTGAGGTATTGAAGGGAGCCAATGAGTTTTCTGTAGGCTGTAGGTTGTGGAAGTGGAGAGCCGGATGTGAGGGATAGTGGTGTGCCAGTGGACATAAGGGTTGGACAGGGTTTGGAGAGATGTAGGTGGTGAGATTTGAGGAGATCATTGATGTACTTGGCTTGTGTTAAAAATAGGCAATGAGGGGAACGGTGCACCTGAATTCCTAGGAAGTAATTAAGGGAGCCAAGAGTTTTAAGTGCATACTTCTTGTGGAGCCGGGAGATGAATTGGTGGATGACAGTGTGATTGTTGCCTGTCACAAGAATGTCATCCACATAGATTAAGATATAGAGGCAGTGATCACCAGAGAATTGAAAAAACAGAGAGTTGTCAGCCTTAGAATTGAGGAAACCCCAGTCCAAAAGTTACTTTTTGATGTTGTGAAATCAAGCTCGAGGGGCTTGTTTCAGACCATAGAGAGCTCTTTTGAGGCGGTAAACGTGTTGTGGTCGAAGGGGATCAACAAACCTAGGTGGTTGAGACATAAAAACAGTTTCTTGTAGATGACCATTGAGGAAGGCGTTGTGAACGTCCAGTTGTTGGATGTCCCAGCCCTTTGACACAGCAACGGATAGTAGAATTCTGATAGTGCAGGGCTTGATAACAGGGCTGAATGTTTGTGAAAAATCAATGCCAGGGGATTGTTGGAATCCTTTGGCAACTAATCTAGCCTTGTGCCTTTCAATAGTACCATCAGCATGATATTTTACTTTAAAGACCTATTTGTTTCCAATTACCTTGTGGTTTGGAGGTTTGGGCACTAACTCCCATATCTGGTTATGCAGGAGGGCATGGAATTCAATAAGCATGGCTTTCTTCCAGACTGGATTAGTGAGGGCAGCAGCAGTACTGGTTGGCAGAGGCTGTGGTGTAGCTGTGGAGGTAAGGAATAACTTTGGTTTGAATATCCCTGCTTGTGCTCTGGTGATCATAGGGTGAGTAGGTAGTGTGAGAGGTATGATTGGTCGGGTAGGTAAGGAAGGTTGGGATGAAAAGAGAGGTGTTGGAGGTGAAGGGGTAGTGGGGGGTGAGGAGTGTGGGGGAGTGGAGGAAGGGCTAGAGGGGGAAACCAGTGAGGGTGAGGTATGAGAGTTTAGAGAATTCTGTTGTGTGCCACTGCTACCACCAGTTGGGGGACTAGGATTAGGTTGAACCAACACTGAGGTGGATGAAGGAATGGGGACATTAGTGGGTGTTGAGGTGGGATTAGGAAAGAGAGTAGGAAAGGGAAATTCAAGTTCATTGAAGGTGATATTCCTAGTGACATAGACACGTCCCGAGGGATGTAGACATTTATAGCCTTTGTGAGTAGGACTGTATCCTAGGAAGAGGCACTTAGCAGACCTAAATTCAATCTTGTGTTTATTATAGGGTCTTAAGTGAGGATAGCACGTGCACCCGAATGTTTTTAGAAAGTTATAGTCGGGGTTTTTATGAAAGAGCAACTGAATGGGTGACTTGTGAGACAGGAGGGGAGTGGGCAGCCTATTGATTAAGTACACTGCAGTGTCAAAGGCTTCCCACCAGAAGTGTAGGGGCAGTGAGGCTTGACTGAGGAGTGTAAATCCTAACTCTGTGATGTGTCTATGTTTTCTTTCAGCTTTGCCATTTTGTTGATGTATGTGTGGACATGGATGCCTAAAACCTATTCCTTGTTGATGTAGGAAAGATGGGAATGACCTGTATTCCCCCCCCCCCATCACTCTGAACTGTTTTAATTGTTGTGTTTAAAAGATTTTCAATCTGTTTTTTAAAATGTACAAAAACTGGCAGTGCTTGTGATTTGTCTTTGAGTAGGTATATCCAGGTGTATCTAGTGTAATTATCAATAAAATGAATGTAATATTTATAACCTTCCCTGGATAATACAGGAGATGGACCCCAAAGATCTATGTGGATTAGTTTTAGTGGTGAGGTTGTGTTAGTTTGGGAGAGGTTGAATGGTAGATTATGGCTTTTCCCAATAGCACAAGCTGAGCAAAAGGAAGAACTTGTATTTACTTTAGAAAAGGTGATACAAGATCTTCTAAAAGTCCTAATTATTAAATCCGAAGGATGACCAAGGCGTCTATGCCAAAGGTCATTATCCACTGACATAGAATTAGAAAAACAGGAGGGTAGACTAACTTGACATGACTCAGACTTAGCAGTACGGTCTGCCTTATTAACTACTGGTCTAGTGTGCAATAGGCGATTCTTGTTGAAGAGGGTGTGACTGGTGGTGGCAGTGGCAGCAGGGAAATGCAGTAGATAGAGACCATCTTTAGCTTTCCCTTTCAACAGTGTTATCTGACTGACCTGATCCTTCACAAGGCAATGTTTATTGTCAAGCACAATAAAGACATCATTGTCAGAAATAAGTTTAAAGACACTGATAAGGTTTTTGGAGATGGTAGGCACATGCAGGATGTTTTTAAGATGTAACTTGACATTTGGCAAATGTGTGGTGAGAGTGTTGTGACCTATATGAGATATATTGAGGGCTTTACCATTACCAACCACCAGTTTCTGTTTACCAGTGTAGGCAGCTCTCAGAGGAAGGTTGTCCAAGTCAGCGGTCACACGATTGGAAGCACCACTATCGGTATACCAGGCGGGATCAGCTATGAAGTCAGTGGATGCAAGGTATGCATTTTGATTTTGATTTGTATTACTGCTGCTGTTGCTATTTGGTGCCTGGAAGGAATCTTCAAACCTGTACCAGCAGTCATAGGCGGTATGTCCCTGTTTGGTGCAGATTTGACAGATTGGCCTGCTGTTGTTTCTACCTCTGCCACGGCCATTCATTCTTCCTCTGTTCCGGCCTCGATTGAAGTTGCCACTTCTCCAAAGGGTAAGGTTTCTGTGGTTTCTGTTTACTGCTATGTTGGCCACTGGATTGACACTGCTTATAGTTTCTTGATTATACTGCTCAAGTCTTTGTTCATGACTTAGTAGCAGTGCTAGGACTTCCTGTAGGGATAGTTCATCGGTTCTGGATTGTATGTTGATAGTCACAGCATCATAGTCCTTTCCAATGCCGGTGAGTAGTGCAGTAATGAATTCTAGGTCTGAGAGTGGATTACCTGTCATAGCTAGACTGTCTGAGATGTTTTTGAGTTGATTGTAGTATGTTGTGACTGAGGCTGATCCTTTCTTTGTGGAGTATAGTGTAGATTTTAGTTGCATGAATTTGGACCTCATTTGGGGTCCAAATAATCTCTCGACTCCTGACCATATACCATGTGCTGTGGTATCAGTCTTGATTTGACTAAGGATGTCCAAGGAGATGATGGACATCAGCCAGCTTGCCAATAGTTGGTCCTGTTGGATCCATTCTGGATATTCTAGATTATCTTCTTCTCTTGTTTTTCCTTCATCATCTGTGATGTACAGGTATGCTGATGGACAGGGCTTGGTTCCCAGTAGAAATCCATCTATTTTGTGGCCCTTAGCTAGAGCAAGGACTTGATTTTTTCTGATGACATAATTCTCTCTTTCAAGTTTAAAGCTGAACTGAAAACTTAGGGATGCAGAGAAGGGAAAGGAGTTCTTTGAGGGCTGGTTGTTTGCAGCATTGGTGTTGGAGATGGAGTTAGCAAAGGAAGCCATGGTAACAGATCTGTGGCGGCTCTGATACCAAGAAAGAATGTAAAGAATACTGCTGTAAAATTCTGTATTTTTCTCTTCTTTGAGAAGGTTATGGTGGCTGCTCAATTAACCTTGAGACCCCATATGATGTATTTATATATGTAAGGATTACATTAGGTTTAATTCTCTAAATATAATATAATGTATACAAAGATATACTGTTCAATTTGTTTCATGGGCTCCGGGCTCCTTGGGCTTCTCTATTCTGTTTCTGGACTTTGGGCTTTTCCTGTTGAGCCCGTGAATCAGTGTAGGCGGGCTCCTTGGGCTTCTCTGCCTTGGGCTTTTCCTGGTGGATCATTGCAGGCGGGTTTCGTTTTGGATACGGGTTGGCCCGTTGACTTAACACTGCAGATCAGTTCTTCAAAAGAGAAATCAATGTTGTTACATGCTGCACTATGCCACAAGGCCGCTGAGGACAGGAAGCTTGATGTTCAATCTTGTTTAAAAATCATCGACGGAAACAAGAATGTAGCGCCCGAAGAATAGAGTTTTTCATAAATACCATGATGAGATCAGGCATTTTGGTGAAGAAACTTAGGGTTCAAGAAACGTCATCGAAGGAAGAGAGTTTCCCACAATGATGGATGCATTGTCAGATTCTGATGCTGCCATCGTTAACACACTCAACAAGCTCTTTGCTAAGGTGGGTGTTTCACCATCAGAGATTGACATACTTGTTGTCAATGTCTCATTGTTCATTTCAGTACCATCCCTAACAGCTCAAGTGGTGAACCAATACAAGATGATGGAGAACATCAAAGCTTTCAACCTCTCTGGAATGGGCTGCACTGCAAGCGTTATTGCTATTGATCTTGTCCAGCACTTAGTCAAATCATACAAGAAGACATATGCTATTGTTGTCAGTACAGAAACTATGAGTTCACATTTGTAATGCGGTAAAGAAAAATTCATGATGCCCTTCAACTGTCTGTTTCGATCAGACGCGTGTTCCATGCTCGTCACAAACAATAAAGCTCTGAAACACCAAGTCATGTTGAAGTTAACCTGTGCAGTACGAACTCATCTTGGCTCAGACGATGAAGCATATTAAATGCTGCATCAAGTTGAAGATGATTTGGGCTACCACGGTTTTAAGCTCACTCAAATCCTAGCGAAGGTTGGTGCTAAATCTTTTATCTGCTTGCACCTAAGGTGTCGCCACTAAAAGAACTCCTATGCAATAGCATTTCTGGTTAGAAACAAAAGCAAAAGTCCACTTGCTCATGAGGCATGCAGCAGGGTCAGGTCCAGATCTAAAGACTGCAATTGAACATTTCTGTACACATCCAGGAGGTAGAACATTTATTGATGGGATTGTTAAGAGTTTAGGGCTTAATGATCAGTCTGATGTCGAGCCAGCTAGATTGACCCTTCATTGATTTGGTAACACATCTGCTGGCATATGGTACGTTTTGGTTACATGGAGGCTAAGAAGAGGCTTGAAAAGGGTGACAGAATTCTTATGATTAGCTTGGGAGTAGGCTTTGGGTGCAACAATTGTGTCTGGATTGTCATAAGGGACTTGGAGGATGCAAATGTGAGGAAGGATCGATTTCGTAGATTCTTACCCTGAAGTGTTGAAAATTCCCAATCGTTTCCACGATAAATATATAGTCAGATTGGAGTTGAAGACTTAAGCCCTAGACTTCCCTAAGATTAGTAAGGGCTCTACTCAATTATTTGGATGTTCTTAATATCTCTATAATTATGTGGTGCGTGTGGAAATCGCCAATGTGTTGCATTAGAAATTGATTAATGCTGTCCTTGTTATGCTGTATTATCAAAACTGTGAGAAAGCTAAGGACATTGATATCTGATAAGAACCCGCAAATTAATGAGTTCATTTTTCATCGTTAAATTTAAAGTTTCTGTAGATTAATCACTGGGTATCGAGCTTCCTGTTGATTGAGCAATCTCGAGTGATAAAAAAATTCAACAAATATTATGATTATAAAAAAAAAATTAGTTTTATAAATTTAAAATATTAAAATTATGTGAAAACCTCATCAAAAGATCCTCCAAACTCAATCGACATATTGCTTTCAGTAAAAAATAATTAAATATGCAAATCCATTCAATTATAATCCTATTAAATGATGAAATCTTGTTAAAACACACATAATCACAGTATCGATTACAATCAAAAGTCCTACACAAATTAATTGGCTAGAGAGTCAAAAGCAAACACCTAACGTTTTAGGTTGTTAATCAACATCGGTATGAGCACTATATTTTTCTCTTCTGCATTTATGGAAGGGAGTTGTTTGTTAATGGAAGACCACGAAGACATAGCTATCATCTGATATCGAAGAAGAGTTCCTGTAGCTCTGGCTTTTGTCAATTTCATATGCTTCATTATTAAGCTGAACATCGCATTCTTATTAAGACAGTTGCTATTATGAAGTTCATTATTGATTACATATTAATTCCTTTGTCAAAGTATGGCAAGTTGGATTTTGGGTTTTATCAGCAACTTGTTAAAAGATCTGCTTGAGCTTATCTTCTCTAATCTTTTGTTCCAAACAAGCTCCTATCTCCAGCCTCTTCCTTCTTTTGCTTTAATAATGAAATTAATTTGTTTAGGGTAATAAATTATATCTTTGTTATTTTTTTTGATTTATCACATTAATTTAAAAACTCATACATGGAACAATTTTATCTATTTATCTTATGTGTTATATATTTACATCTCTTACTGATATCCATTAAATCAACAAAACGATTTAAAGCTTTTTATAGTAATTTAAGGTACCTATGAGCACCATATGTTAGGATCCTGCAGTTGCTAGACCTTCCATGATTGACAACCAGATCATCATGTCCATGAATGAAGCAGATACCTACTCATAATCTAACCCAACATTAATTTTTTTCTTCACTTCATTAGTTAAGATTACCATAATAACCCTAAAATGCATTGTCATACCAAGTTCTTAGTTTTAAATATAACTTTTTTGAAATATTAAATATATTTTTATATGTTATATTAAGTACAGGATTTAATGAAAGACAAGTTAAGTCAATGTGAAAGTTCTAATAATCAAATCAAAAAAAGTATTAGATTGGAAAAATGATATATACTCGTAGGTAATGAGACCAGAGAGAAATGGTCTCATGGGTAGATTAGGACTTGGTCTAACTCCAAAAAGTTTACTTCATCATTTTCTTGCAGAAGAAAAAATTTGAATGAGAATACAATTGATGAGAGGGTTCATAAGCTGAAAAATGATTTGAAAATGATGAAAGAAAATCAAAAACGTTTGAAAGTTGAGATTACAATGATGAAATCATTGTTACCAAGGAAGATCTTTTGATATAATACATATTGAACATGATAGATCATTTAACAATCAGGTATGATCTACTTCCTATCTTTTATTTTCTATGAAAATATGAAGAGAAACCCACTATGTTGAAAAACAACATATTACAGTTAAACTTTATTTTATTTTATATTATTGAAATGCATAATCGTTTTTTTTATCTCATAAAAGTGTTGAAGAAAATGATGAAAATTTGGTATCTGAACATTCTCAACGTAAATATTATTTTTTGTTCTTGTGAAATAGTTATATGTTATACAAATTCTTGCATATATTTTTTATTTTTAGCTCATACATTATAAATTAACTATCATTCAAAGGAGATTAATAAAATGATATTTTGTAGAATTAGGTTACGAACTTTTAACTTTTCAAAGTTAAGAGCATTGGTGAACTTTTTACTAAGGAATTATATTTTTGTTAAATGATTATTGGACATTTGGATATATTTTATTATATAAAAAATAATATAGATGATATTTTAGTTATGAATGAGTATATTTGTTTTAATTACATTGTCAGTTACAATATCAAATTTTTATTTTTAATTTTTAATTTTTTTAAAAATAATGGTTATTCAAATATTAATTTTCTTAACAAACTTATGGTTTAGTTTCTATCGATAATTATATTAACATTTAATGGTAAATGTTAATTGTCACAAAAAATAAAAAATAAAAAGTTAACTAGCTTTTAACAATAATTGCTAACTACTTGATAATTACCGTAAATACATAGATATTTAGTGATAATTGATAATTAATTAAAAAATTAGAATATATCATAAATTTTGACAATGTCTGAATTAAGCTTTTTCGATAATATTTCATAAATTCTGAAAATAAAAATAGGTCTTCATTTGATGGTCCCTAGAATGGATCCATTATAGTCCCACATCTAGAATTCTAACATAAAACCTAGAATGCTGATTGCACAAGTTTGGATCAGCAGAATGGATCCATCTCAGTGGATGGGTTGACTTGCAGACAATATATATTTGATGCAGATCGAAGAAAAGAACACCAGAGAAAAGACATTAAAGCTGTTGAGCCACCACCAACTTGACCAAAAGAGCAAACCGATATTCAAAGTTGGCTGAGACCAGTACATTAATTGCACCCACTACGTTCAGTAGCTTGTCTTCTAGTCTGTGGAAGCCAACAAGATGAGTAGTTTAATGTTCTCTCATCATGCATCCTCCACATTTAAGATGTGTAGATTAATGCAACGGTTGGGAAAGATTGACTAGAATCATTAAAATGGTAGAGAAAAGCTTGACGCAACTCGAGGATCTTCTTTTGTGGTAGAAAATAATAACCTTTTTTATTGTATAACTCGTTGCAGAGCTGAGAAGATCAATATCCTTCATGGGTGGCGGCTAGCTAGCATATTGCGTCCATGTAATAAATTATGTATTTTTTTTTTCTTGTCTATTCATAAAAGCAGATCGTTTTCTGATGGTATATAAATGATAATTAATGAAGCCTCTCTTGGATTCACCTAATAGATGGAAAGATACAAAATCAAATAGTCTTCTTGTTTTCATTTTGCATTCATTCATGCACATGTGTTGCTACAAAGCTGGGAAAGTGCAAGTATAATGGCTCCGACCACTAAGGTTTTTTATTGGGATAAATTTTTTTTACCGATTTTAGCTATGTACTAAGGTTTTTAATAAAGAGTTATAAAAATATTTTAATTATTTATAATATTAATAAAAATTTAAATTATTAAAATTTTTAAATTATTACATGTTATAATCTCATTAAAAGCTTAGTATAGTTTAAATTAACAGAAGATCTCAATTTTTTTTTATTGATTTGAATTGTATTAATCTTTTAAGATAATGTTAATAGGTGATAATTTAACAAAATAAATGGTTTAAGATTTTTAATTTATTTTTTATATTAACATAATAAATTATCAAATTTAATAATATCTTTTTATATTCTTTTTGAAAAGCTCAGAGCCAAGTTGATCTTCAGCAAAGGACCCTCATTCATGCTTCTAAACATATGTAATGTCCCAAACTACTTGTACTAGCAAAGTGAGCCAATCAAAAACGTGTTTTATAAGCGGTCGACTTAAAAGCAAACCTTGATTTTTCGTGACATCAAACAACAAAATTTGAGGCTGAGATATTGATGACTATAGTGCAAGGTAAATGCATGCGTGGCACTGGTCTCTTGCCTTTGCTGATGTTACTTGCTCCCTTCATGGGCTACCTGTAGTAGCTGCAATACCTTGACTTTGAACACAGAAATGAGTTAAGGTATCAATTGGATATTCTCCCTCAAATTCCTATAAGCCATAGGGTAGCTAGACAAACAAGATTTTTGAGGCTTAATGAATGATCTTGAGTGAATCTTCACATTAACCTTCATTCGAACTTCTTTTTCAGTACCAGTAAAGCATAGGGTTTCGGTATGCGCAAGTTTTCATGTCAATAAATTTATGTACATGTCATTTATGAATCTAGGTGTTAGAAGAAAATTGAGCTGTAGCTTTTTTGTTGCAAGATTAATCTAGGCTTTCTTGAATAGTTCTAGAGGACATTGAAGTGTCGTGTTCATGGATTTTGTTAGTGAGTTCTTGGTGGGAGTTCTTAAAATAAAATATTTTTCTGAGTTAAAGTGTTTCACATCCCCCAACTCAAATTATTATCCAAAAGAAAAATCAACATAGGTACTGGAGATTGGTAATTTGAGAACTTCTTGAAGGAAAATTGCTTCTTAGGTAGCTAGATACACTCCCCATGACATGCAATCTATTTTAAGGCTTTAGTCCAGCTCAAATTAATGGCTTCACCCAGCTGCCGGCTGGCCAACGCTTTCAGAACCCTCTTAAATAAAGGCGGTGCCTGTGATCAATTATCAAACGTTCTTTACTGAGGGCACGACTAGGAGAAACCAATGGTCAATTTGGAAGAAACCGAAAGCTGGACTTTTCTTCATGAGATGCACTGTTACGACTCGGTGCCATTACTAAGGAAGTTGTAGCGTAGACGCCAGTTGCATATGAATTGACTCATTTCAGTTCTATAAAAGGAAAGGAAGCTTATCTTGTAGGATTAATATATCCATAGAATATCTTGTCTACACTTGGATCCTAAACTCTCTTTTCTCTCGTCTTTCTAACTATGGAGCTCCTCATGACAATATATTTGCTATTGTTTTTTCATGTCGTCTTCTACCTCTGGAAGTCAGTTCTTCTAAAGAGAAACCAGTGTTGCTATATGCTGCACTACGAGTGCCACAGGCCTACTGAGGACAGGAAGCTTGACACTGAATTTTGTGCAAGTATCGTCCAGAGAAACAAGAATCTAGGGCTGGAAGAATACAGGTTTCTCTTGAAAACCATCACTCGATCAGGCATTGGAGAAGAAACTTATGGCCCGAGAAACATCATCGAAGGAAGAGAAGAGTTTCCTACTCTGACAGATGCAATTTCAGATACTGATGATGCCATCTTCAGCACGCTGGACAAGCTCTTCGCTAAGACGGGTGTTTCACCATCGGAGATTGACATACTTGTTGTCAACGTCTCGTTGTTCTCTCCAGCACCATCTTTAACAGCTCGAGTGGTGAACCGATACAAGATGAGGGAGAATGTCAAGGCTTTCAATCTCTCCGGAATGGGCTGCAGTGCAAGCGTTGTTGCTATCGATCTTGTCCAGCGCTTGTTCAAGTCCTACAAGAATTCGTTCGCTGTAGTTGTCAGTACAGAATCGATGGGTTCACATTGGTATTGCGGCAAAGAAAGATCCATGATGCTCTCTAACTGCCTGTTTCGATCAGGAGGGTGTTCCATGCTCTTGACAAACAACAGAACTCTGGAGCACAAAGCAATCATGAAGCTGACCTGTGCAGTTCGAACTCATCTTGGCTCAGATGATGAAGCATATGGATGCTGCATACAAGTTGAAGACGAGCAGGGCTACCAAGGGTTTAAGCTCACCAGAAGCTTAACAAAAGTTGGTGCCAAAGCACTGACCATGAACCTTCGAGTCCTGGTACCTAAAGTGTTGCCACTGAGGGAGCTGCTTCGCTATGTAATAGCTTCTCTCCCTAGAAGCAAAAGCAAAAGCTCCCTTGCCCATGAGGCAGCACTGTCAGGTCCTGATCTGACAACCGGAATTGATCACTTCTGTATACATCCCGGAGGAAGAGCTGTTATTGAAGGGATAGCTAAGAGTTTAGGGCTCAATGAATATCATGTGGAGCCAGCTAAAATGGCCCTTCATCGATTTGGTAACACATCAGCAGGTGGCCTGTGGTATGTTTTAGGGTACATGGAGGCCAAGAAGAGGCTCAAGAAGAGGGAAAAAATTCTTATGATTAGCTTGGGAGCTGGCTTTGAGTGCAACAACTGTGTCTGGGAGATCATGAGGGACATGGAGGATGCCAACGTGTGGAAGGACAGCATAGATAGTTACCCTGAAGTATCGACCGCAGCCAATCCGTTCAACGAGAAATTGGGTTGGATCAACAATGAAGATGTCACCTCTTTCACCTCTATTAAACTTCGCTAAGAGTCAGGCCTCATGCCTCACATGGTCTCCAGTCCTTTAGATTCTCTCTATGTTCTTACCCATATGCTGCCTGTGCTTTTCTGCCTGCATTAGAAGTTGATTAGTGTTGTCCTTAATTAATTGTTAAGATGTATCATAAAAACTGGCAAGAAAGATATTCACATATAAACGTGATAGGTATACACTAAATTTAGTGAACAATAAAGTTATTGTACTGACGTACCAATTGGAAGAGTCAATTGTTAATGTATCTCCGTGCATGGGGTTCAGCAGGAATGCCTTGGTTGCACGTTAACTAGCTGGCTTATGTCTCAAGGGTGTCTTTTCCTTGTTCTATTGAGAAAATAATGGTGATGGCATGGGTTTGCCCTAATTTGATTTTTCTTGCTTTCAAAATCATGAGATTATCATACAACCTATTTTAATGAACACACCTAACGCCTGAAGCTAAAAAATTAATTAATGGCCGCTCAACGTCATCTTCTCATATAACCTATTAATATCTAATGCACAAAGGTAAGAAATTAATCAGAATCAGCCTTATCTTTGTAACATGCTTCCCTCTCCCCCCCCCCAAAAAAAAAAATGCAGATATGAGCATGCTAGCTACGGGAAGTTAAACGGACAATGAAACAATGCAGTGTCTTCAGTGATTTTGGCTGTCTGAACAGATCAACATCCTAAATTGTTCAATGCATACTCCATGATTATCAATGGGAAATTAGAAATGCTACCAAACCCTAGAACGAGATCACGGGATCATTTAGTATTTCATGAAGGTACAAGTACAGAACTAGATCAATGTTATACCGTGCATACTCATAACCTTGAATCTCAAAAGATGTTTATCTCCACCTTGTTATTTAGTTTTCAGCTTCACTTTCCCATGAAACTTAGGCTTGTAAACTCTAGTAAACAAACTTTAAGATAATGTATAGCCTAAGAAGAGATTAAAACCTAAGGTACTTATGCTCATATTCAAACTCCTTTCAAGTCTAATTGCACAAGAAGACTTTGTATTACTAACGTCATTATCACTGAAAGAACTAAAGAGCATGAATATGACATTTCATTCTTCAACAAAGACAAGATTATGTAAGTGAGAAAGGCGTTAAGGATCAATTGAAAATCACTGTCAAGGAACCATATATGCAATAATTCTGCTGACTTCATCACACAACTAAATTGGTTTCACTTTTAATTTCTGAACTACTGACTTGTTTCTATGTTTTCTGGAAGTATCGGACTTTCAAATTATTTGGGTTTTTCAAATTTTACTTTCTCTTTCATATTTTCCCTTCCAAAATTCCACGTGAATCATTCTCATTGCCACCTAAAATTAATGAAGGAGATTAATTTATCTAATTAAGGCTCACAATTAGTATTTTCTATGTTGAAGTTCTGGCAATACTAAATGATAATTATTTCTTTAAGCACATGTAGTCATGGACATGTATGTGTATATATCATAAGAACAATATCTGGGCAAAGTAGATTCTAATGTTTTTTTTTTTTTAATTTATAACTATTTCATGACTTTTGTAAACGTGCAAAAAGCTGCCTAATATTTTGAAGAATTAACTCTGACATTCTATAAATTTAAAATTTACATATATCTTCATTAATTAATAGGCTTTATTATTAAAACTACAGCTGCATTAACACATCCACACAAACAACAATAAGATTATCGGGTTTAGGGTTTGCCATATAATTTCTACTGCCACAAAACTGTCAATGACTATAGATCAAAATGTTATTGGATATATATCTGAATTTTAACAATGAAATGCACCAGAAAATGGCGAACACTAGATCCAATATAAGCGAATAATGCAAAATGCCTGAACTCTTTTTTTTTTAAAAAATAATTATCATAAACAATCAAAGTGTGTATATTCTATCTACATTGAAGCAAAAGGGTGCAATCTTTCACTAGTGTTGTTATCTTTGGAAGACAGTTTTAAAACCTATAGATCATTCTGTGTTGTATACCAAAAAAGATTATCCGATACCAACAATGTTAAGGTATATAACCAATAATACCTAAGCATCTCAGCTAGTGTCTCAAGTTTCTCAAGTCACACAATTAATCATGGATATACGGTCAAACATTTTCGTGAATTGCCAAAGAATATGGAATCAAAATCTTTTTTATATAAAAGGTCTCTCACCACAGCATGCCAAAATCTAATAGATGTATCACACTTTACTTTAAACGTCACGTAAAGCACTAATTCTTTCTACCTCTTCCTAATGGTCTTTCACACGTTAGTACTGTAGGCTTCCTTCCCTCTGCCATCATCCATATCCCCACCTCAGTGAGTGATTACTAGGCTTTTGAATGAAGCAAAGCTTTTGAATATGATGCAAAGCATACTGTTTTATGGCTTGACTGATTATTTGTTTGACTAAGATATTCACTGCCCATTGCTTGTTTTCCTGTTCACGGCTGATTCCACAGCTTACCTGGATTTATAAATACAGCAGTTCTCTCCTACGCCAAAAAAAAAAAAAAAAAAAGCCTCTTTCAATGTAATTGGGTGCTTCCTTCCACATTCAATAGCTCGATAATGGAGACTGTAATAGACAGGGCATGGGAGTTAGATGTCGCTTATCTTCTACATTTATGATACAGTAGTGCATGGAACAGAAGGACAAGTGGACGTGGTGTCAACTGTGGAGCCGAATATCAAAATATTGATGAATAAGCATTCTTCTCTGACACCAAAAGACAGTATCTTCAGTGTCTATCCCTACAGATGATTAGTTATGGGCTTCAATGAATGAGGAGAATCTCGGTGCCTCTATGAAACTCCTCAAGCATGTGGGGCAACCATGGTTTCCTTCTTTTCCAAAGTTACTGTCTCCATATATATTAATGTTTACACACACAAGTCCTTATGTACGATATAGCCAAAGATGAGCTCATAGACTAATATAATGAGGTTTCATACACAGTGTCGAATGCAGAAATTGGAGATAAACTTGAAAAGCTATTCTCAATTATATTATATATATAGGAGATTAAGTTAATTGTCGGGTAAACTACAGCAAACTCAGTTGATTAACATAAAAATTCATATATAATCATGCTTCTATATATCTATTGGAGCCAGGTAAGTCAAAAATAATAAAGGAAAAAAGTATTTATAATTTCTTGCTTACTGTCTCTAAGTACTCCTATTTGACTTAGACATTAAAAATTCCTAGTTTGATCTCAATGTTGAATGTTTGGCCATGATCTTCATCATTGGTATTGATATCTCCAGCAAACTCTGTTGACAATCTCAAATGCATGGGCAGAGACAATTAGCCGGGATGTTAGTTAAAGGATGAATGATTAATGGAAGCAACAAAACAAAAACTTATATCTTCACTTTTCCCATGAAAAGTCATTATGTCCATAAAGAATGGTGTAGTGTAGATACCAATGGCATGTGATGGACCTTTTCTATTTTCACTTCTATATATAACTGCTTTATGAATCTTTTGCTTATGAAGAGAAACCTACTATCCCCGTAGAGCTCATACACACTCAGTTATTCACCAAACCCTTTTCCTTCCTCTATCTATTTCTATGGAGCTGTCTTTGACAATATATGTACTACTTCTTCTCCACATCATCTTCTACCTCTGCAAGTTGACGTTTCGTAAGAGAAATCAGCACTGTTATATGCTGCACTTTGAGTGCCACAAGCCTGCTGATGATAGAAAGCTTAACAGTGAAACCCAAGCGAAAATTGTCTGGAGAAGGACAAACCTGGGTCTCGAAGAACACATGTTTATCTTAAAAGTCCTAGTGAGATGTGGCATTGGTGAAGAAAGTTACAGTCCAAGAAACATCATAGAAGGAAGAGGAGAGTTTCCTACTCTTGAAGATGCATTTTCAGAGGTTGATGAAGTTTTCTTTGACACACTTGACAAGCTCTTTGCTAAGACAGGAGTTTCTCCATCAGAAATCGACATACTTGTCGTCAGTGTAACAACTTTTTCTCCAGCGCCATCTCTAACAGCTCGAATAATAAACCGATACAAAATGAGGAACAACATCAAGGCCTTCAATCTCTCTGGAACGGGCTGCAGTGCAAGCCTTGCAGCCATTGATCTTGTCCAACGCTTGTTCAAGACACACAAGAATGCATTTGCTGTTGTTGTCATTTCAGAATCCATGGGTTCACATTGGTATTGTGGCAAAGAAAAATCCATGATGCTCGCCAACTGTCTGTTTAGATCAGGCGGGTGTTCCATGCTTCTGACGAACAGTAGAGCACCCAAGCATCAACCCATATTGAAGCTGAACTGCTTGGTACGCACCCACCTTGGCTATGATGATGAAGCATATGAATCCTGCATACAAGTTGAAGATGATCAAGGTTACCAGGGTTTTGTGCTTACCAAAAGCCTGACAAAGGTTGCTTCCAAAGCTCTGAACATGAACCTCCAAGTGCTAATACCTAAACTGTCACCACTGAAGGAACTGCTTGACAATGTCAGATTTTATCATCATAACAAAATCAGAAGCCCTACTGCTCAGAAGGCAGAAGGGGACACTTTCAATCTGAAGTCTACAATTCAGCACTTCTGTGTGCATCCTGGAGGAAGAGCAGTTATCGCTGCCGTTGGTAAGAGTTTAGAACTTGGTGAGCATGATCTTGAGCCAGCGAGAATGGCGCTTCATCGGTTCGGCAACACAGCAGCTTGTGGTATATGGTACGTTCTAGGTTACATGGAAGCAAAGAAGAGGCTTAAAAAAGGCGACAGTATTCTGATGATTGGCCTGGGAGCAGGTTTTGAGTGCAATAATTGTGTCTGGGAAGTGATGAGGGATTTGGAGGATGCCAATGTGTGGAAGGACTGCATAGATAGTTATCCCGTGGTGCCCAAAACCTCCAAATCTTTCTTCATCAACTTCGATTGGATCAGCAATGAACATCTGAGCTCCATTAGACTTGACTAGAAGCCAGGCTCCTGGTTCTGTATGGTGAGAACGATACTGATCAGCTGTCTCGTAAAAGCATGGTAGGCCATCTTCATTTTAGCACTGCAATAAAATTTAGCACTCTTTCTCTGTACCAGTATGTATCGGTTAGAACTCTCATGAGCAAATAATCGATATCGTTGCCTGAGACGATAAGGGTATTGACTTTGTTGTCTTTACTGTCTTTATGTCATTCTATTGTGAAAACAGATGCATCTGACTCAGAAAGATGAGCATCACTTTATCACATTGCATAATGTTTAATATATATGCACATATGTTGCCAAAGGCTAAGAAAATTTGTCAATTAGATTAATCCAGCATTTACTTGCAATATGCAGCCTCATATTAATTAAGTGACCCTTATATATATATATATATGTGTGTGTGTGTATTTTTTGATGTGAATTTATTGAGTTTTTGAGAGAAAAGGAAAAATAAAAAATATAACTGTTAAAACTTTGGAATAATTAAAACTGCTTCGAATGTATGAAAAAATTTGCTTTGTTATATTGATGAAAGTCTTATTTATAAAAAAAAATAAATAATCAAATCTAAAATTGTACTATTATCTTAAAATTTAAATTTAAAATTTAAATTTAAAAATTATTTTTATTTCACTACTTGATAAAATAAAAAAATAATTATTCTCTGAAATGCATAAAGCAACAAATAGAGCATCTTGCTAAAAATATGTCTATATAACAGCTCAACTTGTATATAATTTTTTCTTTTATCTAAGTCATTCCACCACCCTATTATTATAAAAATATCAATTTTTTACATTTATATGTTTAAAAACTATGAAAGAGACACCACTATTATTTATGGCTTGCTCTGCTATGTTCATTGGTTCATTATTCATGATCAACACTGTTTATTTTGTTACGTGGATATCTTCAGAGCTGCCGACGCTATTTATTCATGCCAACTCAAATATTTTTAAAGTTCAGTTTTATTTGAATGACTTCTGAGTCATGTCCTCTATCATCTCCATGCTATACACTGCATATGATCATAAGCAGTCCTAATTAACCACTTGTCTGCAATATTCATCCACACTATGTCCTCAGCCATTATTCTATCTTATGAGACATCACATTCAAGTAGGTGAAGAAAGGAAGATGCTCAGAAACTTGAGTATACGCTGGGTAAAAACACTGTGTCTTCGCCAATTGGCCAATTACACAAATCAAATCTTAACAAGAAAGTTGTTCGTTAATTATGTAACAATATTTCAATGCAAATTAGACGTGCTACCAAGCCTAACAAAATAAAAAGTTTAAAAACTAAAATGAATGAAGCTGCTTGCAGAGGCTTCACATATAAATTCATTACAAGACAAACATGATTATAAATTAACAATATTGCAATGTATATAATACAATTTACATATACATATTAATTCATACTCTAAAACAGGGATCTGTGTGGGTGCCTGTATGTATTTACGTCTACCTAAGTTTAAATCTATAAATATCACAATGAATAAAGTGGAAAAGAGTTTGTGGTTCCCTCAGAGGATTAAGTGCTATCGATTTTTGTTTCCAGAGATCCCTTCATGCTATGAACAAACCAAAAAAAACAATGCTACACTAATATGCATATGCAACTAATTCATCATTAGATTAGCATATTATGGTACTTTCATTTGTTTTGAAGAGGTGTAAACTATCCATGAATCATACATGTCCAATTTATCACATGAAATAATCTAAATTATGAATCGATTTATGAAATAAAAGTGGAAAAAGAACACCCAAAGAATCACAAGATGCATGCTATTGACTAAACCAACAAATGTTTGCACATTAATTATAGTCTCCATTATATTAAAGTCTCTCTGGAACAACCCCCCGATTAAAGCAATTACTTCTACATTTTCTTATTACTAAGGAAGATTTACATGAAAAAAAGTATTGAAACACAAAGAGTAATCACAGAATCACAAGAAGTATATAGCATCACTCAAAAAGAGCTCATATATTTGAATTGATTAATCAGATTTAAAAGTAATTTCAAAATCATTTTTTTGAACAAATAAATTGAATCAAATCAATTTTATTTAACAGGTCAAACTGAACCTCTAGACTTTTTGTTAAACTTAACAAGTAAACTGATAGATTATTAATTAACGATATAAATGAGTTTATGAAATAGTACAGCACCACCTATAGTATTCTGATTTCCTTTGTGAGTTTCTATAAAACTGACATATTAATATGTTCTACGAAAGGCAGGAGAGCCCATGTACGCTAAAGTCAACAAAAAGCATACCAATAAGCAAGCTTCATAGTTAAAAACAAAAAAACAAAAAGCAAAAAAAAAAAAAAAAAGAGGCAGAAAGGTATGAACGCAAAAAAGTAGAAAATAAGAAACCCATGGATCTAATACTTTTTTGTGCTTCGTCTTTCTAAATTTTCCTTTCCCACCTGTTTGCAACAAGCTCTTATGTATCATCACAGCTATGAGATCTTGCATTGCAAAACGAACAAGCAAACTATGACAGATTGACAATGGCCGTTGTATATTCTTAACTCTCTAGGTTTTCTCTGCAGAAAAATTGTACGTACATTGAACAAAAGGCAAATGTGGTTGTCACATGAATTTACCAACACAAAAAGAAAAATGAAAATCACGAAGCCCATGGGATCTGACAACTAAGGTCAAGACTGGAGCAAACATGGGATTAAACAATTAAACCATGTATGTCATAAGTAAGCATGTAGTGTAAGTTTCATTCTAAGCTTGTAAACTAGAAAATAGGAACTAAGAAGAACTAATTAAGAAGATGTAAAGCTTTCAGGAAAACAGCGGGACCAGTGTTAACAATAACTCTTCCGTCTACTCTATTTATTAAGGCAGGTCTTCCTCTCTGATGTAGTTGTGTCAGTACCATAAATAAAGACCTGCAAACATTAATCATTGTAGCGCAAGATTAGTTTAGACTACTATTCTCCCTTGTAATACTAAACCTTTTTGTCTGTAATCATTTGCACAAATCAAGAACCGAAGAGCTTGTGCAGACTTAGAAAATACCAGAACCAATGCTATAGGCTTAACAAAGGGATATATCATTGATGATCTTGTTCAACTACCATATGCCACATATAACCACTGAATGTCACACTTAAATGCATTACTCTAGCTGCATAGTCTAAACTCATGCAAATTCAATTAGAACACAGCTTGAATTTAAAGTTCAGTGGGTGCATGCCTTTGACAGTTCATGCAACAAGACATGAAGGTAGAAGAAGAGCCCTGTTTGTCTCCTTCTTGGGATGGTTTTAGCTCACCAAGTTTGAACATGTAGAATCAGCCGTTGGCCCATAAAGGTAGTGCGTAGCTCACTCTTTACCATCTAAAATTAATTGTTCCAGTCCACTCTACAGGCTGTAAAGGAATCTTCTTTGACTGTTATTCACTTTATTGGGAGAAGCATTAAAGAGCAGTGAGATATTTTTTTTTTAAAAAAAAAGCAATTGTTATTGTTTAAAGGAGCTTCCCTGGTAGATATCAAAGAGGAAATAGACAGACTTGTCTGATTTCTATAAAACACACATAAATTTATCGAAAGAGAAATATTGAAGTTTGGCGAAGTTCTATATCTCATATAAACTCTCCTAAAAGCTTCCCTCCTCCCGCCCTATCTCTGATCTCTCTCTCTCTCTCCTACTATGGAGCAACTCTTCATGACAATATATTCCCTATTACTTCTATACATCATCTTTGAGTTCTTCAAGTGGGTTTTTCAAAAGAAAAACCAATGTTGCTATATGTTGCAGTATGAGTGCTTCAGGGCCACTGAGGACAGAAGGCTAGACACTGAATCATGTGGACAAGTGGTCCTTAGAAACAAAAAGCTAGGGCTGGAAGAATACCGGTTTCTCTTGCAAACTATTGTGAGTTCTGGTATTGGGGAAGAAACTTATGGTCCAAGAAATGTCATTGAAGGTAGAGAAGAATCTCCTACTCTTTTGGATGCACTTTCTGAGATGGATGATATCATCTTCAACACAATGGACAAGCTCTTTGCTAGCTCAGGAGTTTCACCTTCAGATATTGACATACTTATTGTCGATGTGTCGTTGTTCTCTCCAGCACCCTCCCTAACAGCTCGAGTAATAAACCGCTATAAGATGAGGGAAAACGTCAAGGCTTTCAATCTCTCTGGAATGGGCTGCAGTGCAAGCCTCGTGGCTGTTGATCTCGTCCAGCACTTGTTCAAGTCATATAAGAATACATATGCTATTGTTGTGAGTACAGAATCCATAGGCCCACATTGGTATTGTGGCAAAGAAAAATCCATGATCCTCTCCAACTGCCTGTTTCGGACAGGAGGGTGTTCCATGCTCTTCACGAACAATAGAGCTCTAAAGCATCAAGCCATCTTGAAGTTGAACTGCTCGGTACGAACCCATCTTGGCTCAATCGATGAAGCATATGCATGCTGCATGCAAGTTGAAGATGATACAGGGTATCAAGGTTTTCTGCTTAGTAGAAGCCTAAAGACAACCGCTGCTAAAGCCTTGACCACGAACTTCCAGGTGCTAGTACCTAAAATGCTACCACTGAAGGAATTACTTCGCTATGTGATAGTTTCTCACTTAAGAAAGAAAAACAAAAGCCCAAATCTTGAAATAGCTGGAGCAAGTCTGAATCTTAAGTCTGGAGTCGAGCACTTCTGTATACATCCAGGAGGTAAGGCAGTTATTGATGGGGTTGGTAAGAGTCTAGGGCTCACTGACTATGATCTTGAGCCAGCTAGAATGGCTCTTCATCGATTTGGTAACACATCAGCTGGTGGCCTCTGGTATGTTTTAGGTTATATGGAGGCTAAAAAGAGGCTTAAGAAGGGAGATAGAATTCTAATGATCAGCCTGGGAGCAGGTTTCAAGTGCAACAACTGTGTGTGGGAGGTACTCAGAGACATGGAAGATGCAAACGTGTGGAAAGACTGCATAGATCGTTACCCTACAAAATCTAGTGTCAACCCTTTCATGGAGAAGTATAGTTGGATCAATGACGAATATTCCAAGCTTCATCAAACTTGATAAGGATGGAGCCATAGTTCCTGGGTTTTCTAGTCCTTCGTAAGCTTTCTAGCTTCCTATATTTGTTGTATTTTGTTTCTGATATTAGGAATTGCATGGACTTATGCTCTTGCCAAGACATGTTTGGGACGGTAGAAAAAGATATGATATCTCTAATAACAAGTATGTTATATTTACTGCATCTAGGGCTATAAAAAGTTCTTTCTCTCTACTTGTAAGCGGCAACCACTAAATTTATTAGTAAATTGAACTTGTATAATTTGATCTCTCATGGTGATCTCAAATCTTTCCTTGGTCTAGCCTAACGTTGGAGACTCTCCTTTTTTAATCTGCCATAGACAAAACTAAGAAGAGAAAGATTATTGTGCAGTTCCTAATTGATCATCTCATGAAGGGAACAAATTAAAAATTCTAATCCACATTTTTGTAGGAACCAACCTGTGCTCACCTAACTATAGCCATTAGGATCCTTTCATGGTTGTTATTATTGACGCATGGCCCAACATTCACATCAACTCAGAACTTCTCGTCCTGTGTTCAGCTCTTGTCGATCTAATAAATTAGATGACGAACATGAATCATGACAGCTTTTAGATATTTTCAACCGCAGGATGAAAATGCAAGTGGAGATGTACCAAAAGTCATGAAGAGACAGAAGCATGATCCACGGCATTTCTTGCATAGTTGAACTGTGAAGTTACTTCCAATTGATGTCAGTAACATATTGGCTAGCAACCAAGAAAATGTGTAAATTAGCTAAAATAAGAGGGAGCCAATTTGGAGCCACAATCTATAATGAAGCTAAAAGGGCGTGCAAACAAAATCAGCCAAAAGGTTTCCGCTACCACCTGTTTAGCAAATAAAGGAAAAAGCATATACCACCTAATAAGCATGCATGATCACTTTTAAGTGCTACAGTTAAGAAGGCAAAACAAGAGATACTGAAAAAGATCTACCAGATGATTCAGTTATTAGACAAGAGTCCTGCAAATTACTGCCTTGAAGAATTATTCTGCCAGTATATGCCACCAATGGTTCCAGACCTCTGCACCTATGCAAAAGGGTAAAAAACTAGAAGCATTATCCATGCAACAGAGTAGAAAGTAGAAGCATAATTGGAAGGGAAAGCACATAACTATTACCAACAATTATAATGTGGATTCGGGAAAGAAAAAGGAAAAAAAAAATAATTAAGTAGCCCAGCTCATTTATCCCAAAAGACCTCCCCCGACAAACTTTCCAGAGTAACAATCAATCCTCATTATGGGATCACCTAATAACTCGGTTTTTGGGCCCCCCCAAAAGTTTGCAAACCTGACATTGGCCTGTTCCTAACAACTATAAGTTTGATCATTTTCTGTGGAACCTTATTACAGTCAATTCAGGGCAAAGTCCAAAGAAAACCTAGAAACAATGACAATTCAAGCCTAGCACGGAAAGCTCATTACTGAGAAAAGCCGCATCTTAAGTTTTCAACTACTAGAGTCTTATCTAAGAAGGGCTTCAACAACGTCTTGTTGCAATGTTATCATAACAAGACATAGGATGTGACGCCCCAACTAATGAATTCTCTTTTGCTTATTCTGCTATTTTTAATCAAATTTTGGATTCAATGATCTCATGCTTAACAACACAATATAATTTTCTTTCCATCAATTAATCCCAGCATTATAGACCAATTTCTAAGATATATGTCAGAGTCACTGATCTGGATCTTCTCTGCCTGTGTAATTATGATCAGATATCAGACATTCATAGGCTAAAACCCTGCTGTTTTCTTGGCAAATATATGATTTATCACAAAAAGAAGAAAAGAACTCATGTAAATAATTGGCAATACTTTGATCATTTGCCAAGTGAACTGATAGCTTGAGGAGATGGCAGATAGCTCACCTGAAATGCCCCTGGGAAGAAATTAATGAGTAGATTCTAGGAAACCCATTCCTTTGTCATTCAAGCTTTTCAATGAGCTGATGTTGCCCAGTCTTGACCTCTTTAAATTTCAAAAATCACTGCACTCTCGGCCCACCACTGTCTATGCAATAAGTATAAAACATGATAGGTCGGCAACATTGAGATAATCACCTAGAATACGAGCAATGGCAAGTTTCATATTGCAAGGACTGATACATGTGCTATGACTTAACTTCCCACCCCATAACTATTCTAGTGAACCAAGTGAACTTACGTGCAGCCATTACCCTCCCAAGGACTTGGCACTTAGCTACATGCCCTTCCAAGTGACTACAACAAACATGCACTTCCAAGCCACCATATTCTCGAGAAACATACCACATTAGCCTTGTATGTATTGACAATCAGCAAATGAGCTTGAACATAGCAAGCTCGCAAATAGCCGGAAGCGGACTTCCCATGGGCTTCAAAAAGAATATCCTCTGTGTTTCATCAACCTGGTACCAACTTTGGCATTCACATTTTCCAGTGCAAAGTGACAAATCTCTAATACCAAGCTTTCCTGTTCTCATGGCAGAGCCATTAATCATTTTGCATAATGTTTATCATTCCATTTGCAAACAGTAAGACAAACTCAAAAGATATGTTCACAAGTCTTTTCTCCGTCGTCATTGGCTTATTGCCTATCAAGAAACTAAGATTCCATTTAAGCAATGAATCGAACAACTGGTGAGCTTAACAATATGATCCACATACACACAACTCCACTCATGACTAGTTTGTTCCCGAGACATACACATCCATCACACGCAAAGATTGATTTCTTTTCCCCCTCCAGAAACATTTTCCTCCAAAAACTTTCAGCCAACAAGTGAAAAACTACCACAGGGAACCAAATGTGGCCCTTCCATTTGCATGTAAGGACAATACAACATTTGTCCATTGATGAATTGGTCCCACAACACACGTGCAAAATGTGAGTTATTAGGTTAAATAAATCTTCAGATGATTCAGAAACAAAGAGATAATTTCAGATAAGCTGACAGCAATAGCATCAAAAGTTTAATGAATAAACGAAGCAATTCTCCAAGGAAAGACAAATTTTTCAGAACTAGCTAGGGATTGCTGCATTCTGCAAGATAAAAATCTGAAAAATCGAATAAAGTGTCATAAAAAGACATTAATAGTAATAAGAGAGTGACCTGTGCAGAGGAGCAATGTAACAGAGCACACACAAGGAAGTGGCACAAGATCCCACATCGACAAGAGAAAAGAGCTGTCACAGCCAACCCACCCTCATATAAACAAGAGCCATTAAAGATTCCAAGTCACGCAGCCGCGCGGTGAGCACAGAGCGAACTATTCTTTCGCCTTTTACTAAAGAATACCGTGTGCTCGTCGCTGAAAGCGGCATACGCCAATTTTTGGAGGGGTCTTCCTTTGCAGGAAAGCCCCTTACCAACTTGGAAATAAATTAAATAAATAAATAATTTATTTATTTAAAGAGAAATGTCAATTTTTAGTATTTAAATAAATAATTTATTTGAAAATTTATTTTTTATTTTTATTATTTTAATAACGTATATTTTTGTGTTAAATAATGAGTCCACAACAAAAATGAACCCATCAAGTTGGCCCAATTCTGTTTGAAATCATCAATAATATCATATGAAGAGGTAGCCCAAGACACATGGCCAACAATCATGACAGCCCATCAGCCACAGCAAGCCATCAGCATGGAAAGCCAACCCAATCCATAAGACATCCAGTTTTTCTGCTTAACTTTTTAATACGAGGAGTGTGAAGGATAATTTTGTAATTCACTTAGTAATGTGAAATATATACAAAATAAATAAATAAATTTAATTATTAATTTCATTAAATTAATATGTGTAATAATCTCTTTAAAAATTTTGATATAGTAAAAAATCTTAATCCATCCTGGGAATAATCCAACTTAAACATCATTGTTTTAATTTTTTAATTGTGCATCAAAAGTTTTAATTTGCTTTAATTTAGACATTAATCAAAATGAATATATAGAATTAATGATATTTTTATTATTGTTTAAACAAATTTTACACTTCATTTCAAGTTCATTCATCAATTTGAATAATTTTTGATTTATGAATTATTTTATAAAAACTTTTTGAAAGTATAAAATTAATAAAAAATATTTTTAATATTCATAAATTTTTAAAATTTATTGTGATTATAATTTGATATTTTTTCTACATAATATGTAAAATATCAAGTTAATTGATAATTTTTTCTCCAATTTAAGCATTTTGATTTTTAAATTTTTTGATAAAAAAACTGACTTAAATTAAAAAATTAAACATGAAAAAAATAATAAAATTTTATTTTTGATATTTATTTTAAATTTATTTTATTATTTAATCATTAAAGTGATCTCACATAATATTCATTAAACTATTTAATCAATTTTATGCAGCAAAACCGACATATTGATTTTAAATTAATTAATTAGCAAACACAATTTGATTTGCAAAATAAACAAATGTTTAAATTTTATATTAATGACAGTAATATTTTTATTTAAAAGTCCAACCTAAGGAACTAAATTGTAATGTAATTAAGTTCAGCTACGGCGCAATAGAAGCCCAACCCCACTGAGAATTAACTTCTTAAAAAAATAAAACTTACCATTTTTTTAAATTTAAGATTGCCGCCAGTGTTGACTTAGAAGGCGGATATTATTAATATCACCATTAGCACGTCTTAAAATATTTTAAATTTTGTAACAATATTCATTTTTAAATGAAATTTAACTACGTGAACTTCAAAAATTTTAAAGCTTTTATTTTTTTTTCAAAATAAATATCAAAATAAAATTTTATACTATTTTTTATGAATTTATTAAAATTTTGATAGTATAAATTTTTTAACATATTTAATTTTATTGTTATGATACTTTAATTTTATTGTGCTTATAAAATATTAAATTAAATTTAGTATGCAGATTTTTAATTTAAATTATTTTTAAAAAATCAAAGACGGTGATTGATATAAATAAAATAGATTTTTTATGTGTAAAATTGATTAAAAAATTGTAATAATTTTATTAACAAATACAAATGATATAACATTTATTTTCATATCTGTTTTATTTTTTATTAATTTAAACATAATAAGTTTTGGCAATTTTTTTATTCTTAACGTGAAAGAAAAAATCAATTTAGCTTAACTTTGACTGTAATAAATATCTACACTCTGAAAGGGTTAGATCATAACAAAATTTTGGATTTATTTTTACTAATGAGCCTAGGTGAAGCATTTGGTATTTTTGTTTTTTTAGTGTAAAAGAACATTTAAATTATTATCTAAAAATTTATAATTTTTAGTTTTTGAAATATTTTTTAAAATTTATATTATTAATTTTTTAAAAAATTATAAAAATAATTTATTAGTAAAAAGTATTCAAAATTTTAAAAATAAATTAAAATAAACTATATAATTTAATAATAAAAATATTTTTAATTTTAAAAATTATTTTATTGACATTTAATTTAAATAAATTTAATAAAGCACGTTTTCAAGGTGAAATTTGATTTAAAAAAAGTGAAATTTGAAGTTTAAAATACTATTTATTTAATAATTAATAAAATATTTAATTTTAGAGATTATTAAAAATTACTAAAGTAACGTGACTGTTAATTTTCGGTTTCTGTGATTTTCCCTTTTAAAGTTATTACACAAATTCGCGGCAAGTGCAGAGATTGGGCAGAAG
This sequence comes from Moringa oleifera, assembly GCA_021397835.1. Classification (NCBI taxonomy): domain Eukaryota; kingdom Viridiplantae; phylum Streptophyta; class Magnoliopsida; order Brassicales; family Moringaceae; genus Moringa; species Moringa oleifera. Next base: position 1,078,605 of record JAJFZO010000882.1, on the reverse strand, counting down.
CAGAACGCTCATCTGATGACGTGGAAAGCAGACTGGCTTTCGTTGTGCTATGCTCAGAAAGATCCAAATTACCTTTTCCTGTTTTGTTCTCTTTGGTCTGCCCTTTAGTCCTACTTTGGTTCCTTCCCTGCACCTTCCTCCCCACCTCTTCTATTTCTCTCTTATTCTTACCAACTCTCGTAGTATCATCGCACACAACTCTCTGTATCTCTCTCTCTCTCTCTTCAGTTTTGCAGTTCTCTCAGCTCGAAGCTTCTCCCTGTTGAATGATACTTTAGGGTTTCTACTTTGTCGTTCTCTCTGCCGTCATGGGCTTGTCGATTGAAGAAGGTAACTTTAAAAGCATATGTCTATGTGTAATGATTATAATTATGTCGATCTCGATACTACCTTACTGTCTTGCTCCTACTTATCTATGTTATGTTTTCTTTTTCTCTTGAATTATTTGCGGTGGACAGATTCTGTTTATTCTGGTAGTGTAAATCGGATATTTTAGTAGCGTGAATCTAGGAGAGCATCTCTCATGTCTCTCCATTTTAGCTTTGGAAAAGTGAAGTCCTATAATTTCATTTGTACTGTAGCAAAGAAAAATGATACCCATGTCTTTAAATTTTTGTTAATATTATTTCACTGATTGGTTTGTTGCAGCTAAAAATAATTAATAATTTGTCCAAGTAGGTGGAATAATTTTCCTGAATGATTGATAGGCTTTTTGTCATGGAAGGACTTATATTTGCTTCTAATTGATAAATTAGAGCTAAAGATTCTCTTAAGAAATTTTGGGTCTGTTCATTCACGATATACTCTTATTGAGTGATGTGCTGAAAGTTCCTGTGATTGATTGATTGATAGGAGGTAAACAAAATTTTGATCCTGTTTGTGTTACCTTTGTTGTTCAATGAACTTTGTAGGAGCTGAGAGGGATTTGGAGAAGGGATTGATGGCTCCACAACTGAGTCAAAATCCTCTTGCTGAGCCCTCACCGACGCCATCTCCATCATCAACAACAGCTCCCGCACTGGTTTTGTCCAATTCAGGCAAGCGGATAGATCAGGCAGGTAAAAAGAAGTATGTGAAGCAGGTGACAGGGCGTCACAATGACACTGAGATGCACCTGGCTGCACAACGGGGTGATCTGGCTGCAGTAAAGCAGATTCTGGATGAAATTGTTTCGCAGATGAATGGGACTTTTAATGGGGAAGAGTTAGATGCTGAAGTTGCAGAGATTCGGGCCTCCATGGTAAATGAAGTGAATGAGTTGGGGGAGACGGCACTGTTTACAGCTGCAGATAAAGGGCATCTTGAAGTTGTGAAAGAGTTGCTGAAGCATTCAAATAAAGAGAGCCTTTCAAAGAAGAATAGGTCTGGGTTTGACCCATTGCATATTGCTGCTAGTCAAGGGCACCATGGTACTTTTTCTTGAGTAGTAAAGTTTTGTTTTACCAATTGAAGCAGTTGAATCCGAGTTTGTGAATTGTATGTGGCATTTCTGGTTTGAACTCCTGCAAAAATAGTGTGATTAAGACGCAAAAATATTGGTGCTTGGGGTTTTAGAGAATGGTAATGGCTCTGTTTGATTGTCTTGGCAATGTAGGAGTGATAAGAAATTAAAATGCTGACCAGTTTTTTATTACCCAACAGATAAAAGAGTTACCTTTGACTAGTTTTTCTAGTGTAGTTTTCAAGTATTCTTAGGCTTGGCCCACACTCTCCTTTGGGTTACTATGAAAAAACAATGGGAACTGGGATGCTTAAATTTCATTCTGCTATTTCTTGATGACCTTGTGTGTAGTGGATAAGATTTTGCTTAGAATTAGAAATGCAGATTTCAATATAGGAACAGTATTAGCAACTCTGTACTGGTGAAAGTTTTGAGGACCCGGAAGTTTTGCATGTCTCTCTTCAAACCATCTACTGGTCCAACCATGAAACTTTTCTATGTTATTGATTTATAGCTCTAAGTGGCAATAGTGGTTAACGTAATGTGATGTTCTTTCAAAGAAAAAAGAAGGTAGCTCTTTTCGATCTTTTGTTGTTACATCACTAGTTGGTTACTGAGTTACAAGTGGCCTGCTTATTGGATTGGAGTGGTTTTTGTTGTTAAAAGATGGAATGCAGGTAAACATGCTGTTCCACTATCAGCTGAGGCCTCCTCTAGTGGGGTGCTAGTTTTTGTTTTGTTGCTTGCATCTCTGTATTCTATTTCAATCTCCAGGATGACAGTCTCTGTCTTTGTCCATTGATATTATAAATCTTGCACTGTAGAACTCAATGTTAAGGTTGTTACATCGAAGATTGCTATATTAATCCATTTTCTTTGATAGAGAACCAGGCTAGTCATGTAATATTGATTCCCTGCTTGCAGCTATTGTCCAAGTGCTACTAGATCACGACCCCACACTAAGCCGCACATTTGGCCCATCAAATGCAACACCCCTTATATCTGCAGCTACCAGAGGGCATACGGCAGTCGTCAATGAGCTGCTGTCGAAGGATGGTAGCTTGTTAGAGATTTCTAGGTCCAATGGAAAAAATGCGTTGCATCTAGCTGCTCGACAGGGACATGTAGAAGTTGTAAAAGCTTTGCTTAGCAAAGATCCGCAATTGGCACGAAGGACTGACAAGAAGGGGCAAACTGCGTTACACATGGCTGTAAAAGGGCAGAGCTGTGAAGTGGTGAAATTGCTTCTTGAGGCAGATGCAGCAATCGTAATGCTTCCAGACAAGTTTGGTAATACTGCGTTGCATGTAGCCACCAGGAAAAAGCGAGTAGAGGTAAAGATAGAATTTTCTTTTCTTTCTTTTAAAGCATGAACTGGAATCTAAGCTTGAATGCTGAATGGTATTGTTTGGTTATGTACCCAGTGATCCATCACATATCTTTGCAAGTCAGTGCTTTTAATTCAAATTACCTTTATGTAGCATTGTGAAGAAAGCCTTCCTGTCAGCCTGAAGTGCTAAAGTTTGTCTTCAATTAAGGATGTATCAGCTCTTGTTCCTGTGATTTTCACCCTATTTCCTAGTTGTATGTTTACTCGAAGAGTTTTAGTATATTTACAGATTCAAAATGCAAATTCTCATTGAGGGTTATCTTAGTGATATGGTTTATGGCAGGCCTACTTAAAAATAGAGAGCTACTATTTCGCATTAGCAACTTTTCAGTTATGTAGTTTGCAATTTTAAGTTTTCTAGTTTTCCCTTAGAAGTCTGATTTTGTAAAATGAGTTGATTCTTTTTTCATTGTTTCTCCTGGATTATCTTTTCCTTTTTTCTACCATCCCCTTGGCAGATGTATCTTATCCTCCCCTCCCCGTTTTATAAATTTTAAAAATGGAACAGTATTGAAGCTTCACTTTTTCCTTTGCAGATAGTGAATGAGTTGTTGATGCTTCCAGACACCAATGTTAATGCATTGACAAGAGACCATAAAACAGCCCTTGATATAGCTGAAGAGCTTACCCTGTCTGAAGAGTCCTCAGATATAAAGGAATGCCTCAATCGCTATGGTGCCGTCAGGGCTAATGAACTGAACCAACCAAGGGATGAGTTGAGGAAAACAGTGACTCAAATTAAAAAGGATGTGCATACTCAGCTTGAACAAACTAGAAGAACCAACAAAAATGTGCATAATATTTCTAAAGAACTCAGGAAGCTTCATCGTGAAGGGATCAACAATGCCACCAACTCTGTGACTGTTGTTGCTGTACTATTTGCAACAGTAGCCTTTGCAGCTATTTTCACTGTACCTGGTGGCGATAATAATGATGGAACGGCTGTGGTAGTGAGCAGTGCTTCCTTCAAAATCTTCTTCATCTTTAATGCTATAGCACTCTTCACCTCTTTGGCTGTTGTTGTTGTTCAAATTACATTGGTTAGAGGAGAGACAAAAGCAGAGAAGAGGGTAGTAGAAGTGATTAATAAGTTGATGTGGTTGGCATCTGTATGTACTTCAGTGGCATTCATGGCTTCCTCTTACATTGTAGTTGGCCGCCAGTTTGAATGGGCTGCAACATTGGTGACAGTTGTGGGGGGAGTGATAATGGCTGGCGTTATTGGAACCATGACTTATTATGTAGTAAAATCCAAGAGGACTAGGTCCATGAGGAAGAGGGAGAAGAGTGCAAGGAGAAGCGGATCCAACTCATGGTATCACTCTGACTACTCTAATTCAGAACCTGATCGAATTTATGCTCTTTGATGTGTGAATTTGTGACTTTGTGAAACGTCCTGGGAATGTAGACATGAGCACTCTGTTGTGCCAAACAGATACACAAAGATTTTTATTATGCCTCCCAGAAGATCACAGAGTTGAATAAGAATACTCTTGATCATCTTATTCGACAGGCTATTTTATGTTCTCTGACTAGCAAATATTTACTACGTCTTCTCTAACTTGAAAGATCGAAAGGTGGCCGGATAGGGGAATGTTTCTTTTCTAATTATCGGAGAGCCAGAAAGGTGCCAGTTTTTGGTAGCAATAGGGACAAGGTGTTTCATGAAGTTCCAAGTTATATAGGAAATTGCTGTCATCTTGAGAGTGAAATTGTGATGCGTTTGCCCCAAATTATGAATTTCGAGTACTCTGCATTTCAGTTTACTTTTATTTGGGGAGTAGACTTGTTAATTTGATATAATCTAATTTTGTTTTATAATAATTAATGATAATAATATAATTATAAAAATATGAAATATTATAAATCCGACCAAAATAAATAATATTTTTAAAATAATTTTAGCAACAAGGATAAAATTTTTCAGTTCTATGAAATATTATGTCATGGTGGGAGTCTTTCCGAAGCTAAATTATAGGATGCTTAGAAAAAAAAGTTTTGGAAGAAAAGAATTCTCAAATCTTTCTCTTTTCAAAGTTGGAGTGAGCAGCAAATAATTTAAATTCATCATTTTGAAATTAATTTAATGGCTCAAAATTATGTTTTTAATATTTTCAAATATTATATCAAAATTTTTGATATTATAAAAAACAAGAAAGTAGATACTTCTTCTCTCTTTAATATTTTTTTTATCAAATTTTGATATTATAATAAAATCTCTAAATTTACTTAATATTATAATTTTATTTTTAATCTTCTTCACAGGAAATGTAACTTTTAAATAAACCAATCTCTCACAATATGATTTAAAAAATAAATAAAACATTAAAAAAGGATAAATATCCATAAAATTTTGATTTTTATTTATTTTATCAATCAAACTTTTATGTTTAAAAAGCAATAAATCGAATCTTAATATACTAATTTGATTTAAATTAAATTTTATCACATAATTTAACAAATTAAAAATATATAAATTAAAGATCTTATACAACGAATTTTGACTTAAAATTTTTTATAAATATAAAAAATATTTAAGTTACTATTATAAAAATTTTTAAAATTTTATAATATTAAAAAAATATATTTTTAATTTATAATATAAAATTTTTAAAAAATTATAAAAAATAAGTCTTGCATCAAAACTAATTCAAATTTAAATGATGAATGTAAAATAGAGTGAATAATTTATTTTTAAAATATTTTAACAATAAAATATGTTTAATTTTTTATAATTTTTTAAATTAAAAATACAAAAATATTTTTAATATAAAAATTTAATTAATAATTTTCATATAAAAATAATATAGAATCATAATTCCATCGTGCACTTGATGAAGCCTCATGTTTATCGTTGTTATTAGGTTAAATTTAGGAGAGATGGGCAATATGATCAGGGCATTTCATCAAATACTTGGATCCACTTAATTTGTATTTATGGGTAAGCCCTAACGATTCGGCATCATATGGGCCCCTAACTGACCCGAAACAAATGGGCCTGTTTAGCAGAACGTGCGATTTTATACGTCCAACTGATCCGATTTTGTAGTTCTCTCTCTTCTATCTGCAGCTGAGCGTAGAGTGGTGATGACCGAGGATTCAAGCCAAGTACGGCCAGATTCCTGATCAAAGCCGAGAGTTTCTCTATGATTGCTCGAGCGCTTGGCAGATTGACGAGATTTCGGATGGAATTACTAAATTTCGATCTCCAGTCCAAAAATCAACCGCTTGGTTCATGAACTGGAGCCTCGTTTAGCTCCCTTCCATGGCGACCCAAAGGGTTCTATCGCATCTAATTATTTCTTAAGTAATTCCGTTTTCAAGCTTGAATCAATTTCCTTTCATGGATTTTGTAAATTCAATGATTAGAATCAGTTGCGCTGGCACTTTTCAGATCCTTTGGACTGTGTTGTTATTTTCTTTTCTCCTTAATTGATTTTTCAGCGAATTGATTGGAATAACAACTTGCTTTGCTTTTTCTCAGTTAATGCTATGTATCCGAATTGTGTAATGGTACTTATATGAACAATTGGGTTGTAATGGTTGTATTTTCTAGCTTTAGTTTTTTTACACTGCTCATTTTCAATGATAATGAATTTTTTGTTTAGAAAAACAGAAGAAAAAATGGTTTTTTTTTATGAGTTTCTGCTTTCATTATTTTCTTGAATATGGGTTTTACTTCTATTTTGTGCCATAACATCAGAACCTTTAGTGAGTTACTGTACTCTTGCTCACTGAAACCCTTGGATTTGGTTGTTGAAGTTGTTTGAAACGTTATCGGATGATTACAGAATGATTTGTTCATGGTCCCTAGTGTCGGTCAAACTCATGCGTGTCCAAATTTCAGTCTTGGAACTTCTTCAAGAGATATAACTCAGCCTTGGTGGGCAGGAGAGGAGTGGAGGAGAGGCGTGTCCAAATTTCAGACTTGGAACTTCTTCATGAGATACAACTCAGCCTTGGTGGGCAGGAGAGGAGCGGAGGAGAGAAGAATAATTGTGTGATAAGATAAAGTTATCTATATTTATCATGGAGCCCTACCCACTGCGTTCTTTTAGGTGCATATTTACCTCAGAATAACAGACCTATTGGAGTGTCAATCACAGATCACTGTCACGCTGCACTCACCTGATTCAAGTCCTGCACGATTCTCAGTGAGCAGTGGACTTTACCTCGAGTAAGTTGGAGGCAGATCAAAAATCACTCTGCCATCCAATTTTCCTGTTTGACTGTACTTTGTGCTGTTGGCATCATTGATCAGGGTACAGAAGGTAATTTCTTAGGAAACAAGTCAGAACCTGTTACGCACTATAGTGATTTTGTGAATGCTTTTATGTATCTTTCAATCTCTTGAGAGGACTGAAGCTAGAATTTTCACGGTTTCTGCCTGCCAAATTTCTGGCGAAATTTAACATGTATAACAAATTTCTGCTTGGTGGCAAATTTTTCAATAATTCTGGATTGCTTGATGGTTTGATGTCAGATGAGGTCTTGCCATTGTATTTGCCTTTCCCTTGCCTGTGGTGAATCTGGAGATTTAGGTAATGTAACTCCATCTTGTAAGATGAATGTGAAGACAAAGACACCTTGGGTATATGTTTGAATGTGTGTGCCTTTCTTCTTTTGGGTATTTATGCAGGTGTAAGTTACTAAAGCAGGTCATCTTATTTTACTAAGTAAAATATGATACAGAAAACTGAGAGAGACTTTTCCTGCAGCCAGAAGAAGTCAGAGGCAATAGAAAACAGAAGAAAAGTAATTTGGACTAGATTCCTAAGGTAGAATCTGCTGGATATATATTTCCAAATTGCAATGGAATAGGTTTTGCTGTCGAAAGCCTTTTCCTGCAAATTACCTGATGTCATTATCCTGCAGATGTCAATAGAGCACCTCTGCTCTGATATAATTCATTGGTTGACTAGTCTTGTTGTCCTGTTGCACCAGCCAGAAAAACTAGCCCCAAGATCAAAGGTCATAAACCTCTAGTGATCATGCAAGAAAACATCTGCTTTTCTTGTATATTCATGTATTTAAAAGAAAAAAAGGTTTTACAGTATTTCCTGTTGATGAATGAATCTTTACTTCTATGCCACATTTGTAAAGGAGACATACAGCAATGGCTCTGTAGTTACTGAATATTCATTCTAATTGTTGAAATTGGAACTGTATTTAATAATTTATGCACCAGAAAATTTTTCTTGGGTTTTCAACCACAAGCAAATTGTTCTTCGGCCTGAATTGCTCCTTTGTGTTGCCCACTTATGTGAATCATGTTTGATTGAAACCTTCTTGAATCTTGAAGGGCAACATGTGGGAACAGACAGATTCATACAGCCATTTAGTCAGAGCATTTCATAAAGGACATGCAGAACTGACAAAACGCCAGCTTGTCTGGCGGGCATCCTCCTTTCTATACGATTAAGTAAATTAGCATGTTTAGATCAAAGCTGGTATTATATTAGAGAGTTGTATATGTTAATAGTCTAATCGTAATTTCTCTTGTACAGCAGTCATTTGCACCTCAGCATTAGCTCAACGTATGACCATGAAGCACTTTGTTTTCCCATTAAGGCCTGTTTAATCGTAAGGCAGACATGACTAACAAGGCACTTAATTTCACTATCCGAAAAACTAGTGACTGGTAACTCCAAAATTAGATACTCAATGATGCACCAGGAGCAAGTGGGCTTATGAACTGGTAGCCTCTGCTTGTCTTATTGTTATTTTAATTTTTGGTTTAGTGGGCAATCTGAAAGCATTTTCTTTCCGAATGGGACATTCTGATGTTATATGGCCTAACTTTTCCTTCTTTTTACATCCATGAAAGTTGGGTGACAAATGGGTTTCTTGTTATATGTTTATCACCACCCCGAGTGCTGGACAACATCAAAACTAGCCTTTTTTTACTGCTTTCTCTTCCTCCACTCATGTCAAAACTCTGGCTGACATGTTTCTCAGTTTACGGCTCAAAAGTACACCCACTAGAAAATTGAAAGAAAGGAAAATGAAGCCACTTGAAAGAATGTCTTAAAGATTTTCACCTTGTTCATATTATAATCTTGATTTCCTTCCTTCTGTTTCTAGTTGTGGCGGCCCGTGCTTGTGAAGGGCTTTGCCCTGACTTTCTTGGTTTTGATATCTGTTTTTGTTCTAACATGATATTTAATGCTTGCAGGTGTCCCCTAGCTGTGCTAAAGAGGCAGGCTGGTGGGTTTTTGCAGTCGCAGTCATGATTAGTTCTGGCATCTGATGATTGGCTGTAACATAATTGTACTTAACTCTGCCTAATTTTGTGTTACTTTGCAATTATATATTCTTTAGGGGAACTCACTAGCACTTTACATGTAGCAATGTAACAACAGTGTGTGTGACGGCACGATTATTACTTTTTGTTCCTTATTGGCATTCATAAACAAAGGTTAAACAGGGCAATTTTTGGTATTTTGCATGAATCTTTTGAATTGCATCAGCAGAGCTCTCTGAAATCCTGGACCCTTGTTTTCCGATCTATATTTTTTTTTTCTTAACTTTTCTTCATAAACATAATGGAGTGCTCTCATCTGTTGAAAAATCTCCGTGAAAACTTAACGTTCTTTCCTCTAACACTTAAAAAAGATAAAATTCCACACTTTAAACATTTAAACTTGACTGTCTTCATTCTAACTTAATATACAGGAGAAAATAAAGCTAACTGCCAATATGCATAGCAACTACTTCAGGGGAAACAGGGATATAGATAATCATGTTGCTAGTATTAGTTTCTCAAATCATACAATACACTAGAAAATTCGATTCAATGTGCTCTAAAAGAATTTAGATCATGTTGGAGGAGCAACAAGCTTATGTGAAGCACAGCTTGGATCTTGATTTCTTATCAATTTTTGTCTGATTTATTTATTGCATTCACCTTGGAGCTGAATGTCAATAGTCTTAATGAAATGATTTCATAAAAAAATTATTACCATTCAAGTTAGATCCTTTATGCTAAAGTTTAATGGTGTTTGTAGCATTTGTATGTGGAGATTTGAAGGAGAGCTAAAATCGGTGTGCAATGAAACAAAACTTAGTAGAAAGGATCATTTTCTGATGAAATTCCTAAAACTGGTTCTTAGAGTTAATGGAACTATTATTTCTTACAGTGCACAATGACTACTTAGGGTGGGTGGATGTATAGATAACAGATGTCAGGAAACTCAAACTGTTAGATTATTCATGATTCAAAGGTATAAAATATTTGTTTCGAAAGGAAACACATTCATGAACACTCATTGCAATTTAGTTGAAGGATGATAGATCTTCATTAGGTGTTTTGAGAAAGTTAAACAGGATGGTTTCATCTAGCTATTTAGCAGTCAAATTCTGCTTGCCTGGATGAAAAGCATACCTATTATCAACATGATGGAGGCAAATGGACCATGTTACAAACTGATCTAACCTTTCAACTTTTCCCTTGATGTTACTTTCTCTCCTTTTACTCCCCTACCCCCTATCCCTCTATTTCCCTCTCTTTCTCAACCCCTGCAAAGGACTGTCCTTTCTTGGTCATCACAAACTGCTACCCTCGAAGCTGACAATGAGTAAAACTCAACCTCACTTACAATCTTTCTCGAGCATCTCAGCTGCTGAGACTGCTTGCAATGTGCAATTGCCCCCTGGATTGGATTTTCAATCTCTGAATTCGCGCTACTGCTTCTCCTGAGAAAATTCAATGCATGAAACCCATTTGAACGTGAAGAAACGGAAGAACCTGAAGATGCCAAAGAGGACGAAGACTTCTTTGTAGGGCGCCTGTTGATTGACAATGAGAAAGATCTCCTGGGGCAATCTTTGCTATCCTCAATGATCTTTTCTTCGTTAAAGCTCCTAGTGACACTTGTTGATGTTTGGCATCTATCCTTCTGGATTTGTCCAAATGGGGTTTTCTTTGCCACCTTAACATATTTATTTAAAGACTCCTTCGCTTTTGAAGCTGATCCTTCATCTGCAACTTTTCTTGCTGATTTGCAGGACTCATGCGAACAGCCAGATTTGCCGAACAAAGACCTCAGATAAGCCTTGGAAGCCTTCAGCTTTGAACCAAGTGAGGACTGTTTGATCAGTTTTAGCTTCTTGGTCCATGATTTTTTGGGGTGTTCACCCATTAACCCACTCAAGTCAGTTGAATACTCAAAAATATACTCTTCTGGATGCAGCTCTCTACTCACCTGACAAGACTCAGCAGGTGAGACATTGCAGGATTCAAATGGGGTGCTAGTTGTGGTTGGTGTTGGGGCAGGGGTGGCTAATGGAGTGCTATAAAATTCTTCAAAGGCATCTTTCCTGCTGTCATAAACAGTGTTTGAGTTCTCCAGGAGTTTCTCGACCATTTGTAGACGGGGAGGGAGGTGAAGTGGAAGGAGCTTCCCTTTGTAGAAAAGCTCATCAGCTGGGGAAGTTGAAGGCTCTCTCTCTACAGAGCCCGAAGACATCTGGAACTCAAACTCCCTTGATTGTGGAGGAGAATTCTTGGAGTGACAGAAGAAGTTGCTGTATGAGCTGATTTCCATGTCAATGTAGTCGTCATCTGCACTGTCACAAGAAAGAAGGTTCACTGCCATTTCAAGTATTTCAAGATAGATTTCTCTCAAGCTCGTAGCTGAAACCTGTGTGGAGCTGAGCTTTTGTAGAGAGGATGAAAGGAATTGGCACCCTTTTAAAAATGTGGATGTTTCCAACTTAGTTAAAGCAGTAACTGTAGGCTTTTGTCATAATGTTTTCAGATATTTGAATGCTTCCAAATATAAAATTCAGAACATTATGGGAATTTTTCTAATGGCCCAGCACTGCACCATGTTTGCATTTCTTTATTCTTGAACTCATTTTTTGTGGCTCATTTCTCTTTGCTTTTCATATAACAAATTTGACTTAAAAATGGTCCATTCTTTCCTTTCTCCCCTTTCATTTCTTTGAAGAAAAGAGGAGAATCATCAAATCATGTGAGGAAGTGAATTGGGCAAGTTTAATAGTAGCTCAGGCTCCTCTTAGAACATCGTATTTCACAAATGACGCCATTAAGACAATAATATGTTGAAACTAATGCTGGTTTTAGTAACCCTAATCACCAAAACCAGTGAACTAAACAGGCTGAAGAGGAAATTCACAATTGTGATGAAAAAGGCTAGCATTAGCGGAGTGACCAACTTGAGAAGGAAACGCTTTAGCCTAAGAAATAAAAAACGTAAGGCATTACCAGTTCTTGTAGAGCTAAGTTTATAGCTAACAATTGAATGATTATAACCAAGCAGAAGTGTTAAACATGCTTCAAATTATGTTGGGTAATGATGAATATGAATAAACAAGATTTTAAATCTCTGAGAAGCCTAGTGTAAATAAATATGGACTTAGAATCACAGTGCATCTGATTAAAAAAGAGCCAAAACGTAGAAGATTAGAAGCCACTTCCTGAAGAGAGTCTCTAGTTCTCTGACTCATTTAATCACATAAATTAAGGGCATTCACATGAAATATAATGAGAGAGTTCTGTCATCTTCTGTGACACTCCCATATTTGTAATACGAAGCAGCTCAAATCTCAAAGCCTTGTTTCCTGCACACACTATGTAATTATTGATTCATTAGCCAACCTCTCTCTCTCTCTCTCTTTCTCTCTCTCTCTCTCTCTGACGCATCACTGAAAAACCAAACTTGCATTAAAAGTTCCTCTAGCTAACCAAAATCAAATACTTCCATGTAAAGAATCACTTCATACTTTCACCTGGTTTTACTACTTCCATTGGATCACTCACCCTTTTTCTCAAATTATATTTAAAAACTCCTTCCTGACTTTTCAATGGCTGCCTTCTTCTGTAAACATTGATGGGTACTTGTGCTTCTTTTGTTGTTCCTCTCCTTTTCAATCTGCCATTGATTGTTTATCAATCTTTGGTTACTCCATAAAATGACAAATTTTAAAAGATTTCAAGAGAGTGTCTTGGGGTGTTGTTGTCCTCAGCAAGAAAACAACACATGATCCGACATTAATTGGTGGGGGCTGAAGAGAATTGTGGATGCCAAAATTGCCTGCAAAGCTCGGGACTTTATGTTTTGTCTTCCCTTTTAATACACTCCCCACGTTTCTAAAGTTGTTTTGTTTTTAATTTTAACCACTAATGAAACCCAAAGCTGTCCCTTCTCCCAATTGCCACCATCTCTCCTTTTCTTTTCATAATCTAAACAGTTGAATTCGCGTGTAGAAATCACACCACCAAGTTGTATTTGCATAGTCATTTTACTTCTTTTCCCAGTCATATTCATGGCACCCATCAATTATGTGTCCTGTTTGGATCAAGCTGTTAGCCTCTGCAATCCATCCAATCACGCGGTTCTCTGCCAGTAAATTGGGTATAAAATTCCAATTCCCAGGCTATAGTTGTTCTCAATGTTTTGTTTTGTGCCATTGTTTAGTAAGAAATGTGAATTGGGTAAACAAGAAAGTAATTATATTTGCTTGTTTGCTTCTACAAAGGATCAATAATTCGGATTTTCATCTTACAATGTTTAAAAATTATATTATTAATATATAAGATATTGATTCTTTAGATACCTTAAAATATGAATCATGATATTCTTAAAACAAATTATATACGACAAATCTTAAAATAAATAATATTTACAACATAACATGAACTAAGATACCATCTTCATCCATACAAGATCCGTACTTTCAAAATCATAACTCAATCTTCTATAACGTTTTGAGAGATTTAATGCAATTACATAAGATGATAACTTTCATCATTTTGGGTACGAATGATTCGTACCACCCAAGTCCTTTCTCCGTGCTTGTTTCTAAATGAATATTTATCAGTCTTGCTTTGGTAACAAGTTTTGAACTTAAAATATGCAAACACCAAAGGCAGCCATCTTAGCTTAAGATATTAACAATCACAACAATCACATCCCCACATGGTCGCTTTCTCTATTGAGATATTGAATCAAGAATATTCCCGAACAAACAACACAAAAAGAAGTAGAAGCAAAAGAGAGCCATAACCGTAAGAATCTCACTGACCCACCACGCAGAATATCAGGATGCCAAGAGGTCTTTGAGGGGTTCATTGATGGACAAGTAGGGCCTCTTTGGTTTTGATCTTCGGGGGCTCCATTGCCACCATTGTCTGGCATCCGACCAGCAGAAATGGATGTAGAAAAACTACAAGAGCTAAACAAGCAAAACTCTCTTGGGTTAAGTCATTTTAGTAGAACTGACTATTGAAGAGATTGTGGAAGATACTCACTTCCCTCTCATCCCACTAGGGCTTGTGCCCTCCTTGTCGAAAGCATAGCAGGTCCTGTGCAATCATGGTCTGCAAAAGATAAGACAAATTCCAACTTCCATATCTAGAAACCTTTCCAACACAGCCTTTGGTTTCTTTGAGTTCAATACACCCAACATTGAGTAGTCCCTTCTTCTTGGTCCCTCCATTTTGATGAAAGCAAGCATGAGGTCCTCAGCACCAAATAACCTCGAAACAGAGAAGGAAATATCAGCTTGAGTAAAGCTGCTTCTGAATACACAATGCAAAAACTTACCTAACTATTAGGGATGTAGAAGTTACATTTCAAGCCAAAGATTGTCTGAAGAAGCTACTAAGATCAAAAATACATATAATAAGGTTTTTGTTAAATTATATCGTCAATCATATTACAACATACAGGTTCAATATTTTACAGAAAAATGAATAAATTGAAACCCATTGAACATCACAAGTTTACAACAAAAGCTATTGATATAAAATGCAGCCTTTAAGAGGGTGAGGGTCAGAAATAGGTTAAAATGTTATGCTTGTGCATAAGCTTTGCTTAAAGGAACACTATAACAGCAAAGCAGCCTGTTCTATTTGCTTGTTGCTGAATCACCAGCTCTCAGCTCCCTTTCTAGCTCATCAAATTCCCAGTCACCAATCTCATCTGTCGAGTAGTCTCGACCAACCTTCCCAAACTCTGACTCCAGCTTTGCTAGTTCTGCTTCAGGATCTAGCAACTGTTCACTCTCAGCAGTGGGTTTGTCATGATGCTCACTTGTATGAGGTTTACCAGGTTTTTCAGTCATGTCCTGCGCCGGAGGATGTGTTGGGCTTCCTTGTGGCTTCTCATCAGGTAGTGTCTCAGGGGTAGGTGTTGGAGGAGTCTCCAGTTCTAAATTTGGCCTCTCAATAGATTCAAATTCCTCTCTCAGTTTCTCAATGTCATCAAAGAGCTCTTTAACCCGTGGATCATCCTTCCTGAATTGGAGAAGCAGACATGGTAATATTCAGACGCCCCGTCTTCTGGGAATTAAACTAGATACACTTCAACACGAAATCAACAATGTGAAAGAAGATGAGTGAATGAGAACCATCTCACCTGGCAGTTGCAGCATGTTGAGCATAGAACTGCTCTTTCATGTTATCCACTACGCTGAAGGTGGTTATAATCTGAACCAAAAGAATCAAATCAACATATGCTTCTAGAACTCAGTAAAAGAAAGTTAAAACAAGTGTTGGAATAATATTTAGCAAGAAACAATACCAGGAATATTCATCAACTATTTATTTATTTTTTTTAGCAGAATTCATCAACTATTTCAATTGGTCAAACATCAAAATAGCAGGCTGGGGAGAGCTTTGTATAAATATAGTTTATAGCAAACATATCATGATCTATCAATAGAAGATTTGAACTCTGAAGGAAAGAATAAGCATGATTGGAACCTTGGCTTCATAGTCCAAATATTCCTCCTCCAGATTTTTCCTTGGGTTTAGGACTTTCGTATCCTCATTTTCTGTATTTGATGCCACCTCTGAGCTGTCTCATCAAATAAAAAGATATTAAAATATGCATCAGCACAGGTCAGATCCATTCAATGCAACAGAATATTTTACCCAGCACTCAAATTCTTCAGGTTCTCCACAAATTTCCCAATTCGGCTGATCAATGGCCCTAACTCTTTCTGCATATAAGTATAATTTTCCATCAAAAGTTAAACCAAGGTGCATTTATTCAAAACCAAGGCATTTTTTCTAGATATACAATTCTAAGATATGTGTGTGTAATATTATATAGGATATACAAAATCAATACCTTGTAAGTGGAGAGGAGACTAATGGCCAAGTTCATAAAATAGTCCTCATGTCTCTCCAATTCATCACTTGAAATCACAAGCATAAAAACAAAAGTTCAGGGAATTCTAAGCAATGAAATCTTGCAAAAGAAAAGGCAGAATAGTATTTTTGAACTTCCAGATTAGAGTTCTAGAGAGACAAAGTTGGAGTACGTACGTGACCCGTTTATCCTTGGTTTCCATGTAGGAGCATTGAAGAAGCCAAGCATCTTCCAGAAAGTTAATCCATGTAGTCAGAACATCTGCTTCTACCCTAGACGCTGTAACGGATTTTGACAGCTCATCTTCCTATCAACAGATAGGAAAAAAAGAAAAGTCGAGATACTTGACGGAGGCCAAAACTACAGAATAATTTTGGTGACACAATAGCTTGTTAACTCTCAAGAAATGAGCCAAAAGTGTCCAAACCTTTGTTTTCAAGTGTGCAATAATCTGATTGTTAGCTTCATCAAACTGGTCTCTTTCTTCCCTGGCATTCCGCAGCCTTGCATTAGCAGCAGCTAAGGATATATTAACCTAAATCATGGGCCACTGTTTAGAATGTTTGCCATGAATGAAGGGAATGTAAATCATCACATCAACAACACAAACAACTACACTTGTTAGCGGATATAGACCAATTCCTCATCAACACAAGCTCAAATTTCTGGACTAAAATGGTAATGGGACAATATCAATGTGTTCTATACAAATATAGCTAGGTACAGATAGGACCAATGCACACTTAAAAATGCTTAAGTGAGACCTATCATATGGCATAGGCAGTAGAGCATTTAGAAAAGAATAGCATGCAATAGCAATCATGCAAGACACAGTCTTGCCTCTGCATAAGATCATACTTCATCCAGGTTACTACAACTACCAAAAGAGAAAGGACAAAGCAAAGGAACCTTCTTCAGTTCAGCTTCAAGCTCATCTCTTTGTCTTTCTAGTTGTGAAATCTCAGCAGCTAATTCCTGGAAATGTAATTAAAAAAAAGAAGTTCAATTTCTCTCCAATAACAAATAAGCATCAAACTGAAATGCAGAATGTTTGTGAGATGCAGGAAATTTCTTGCTTCTAACATGATTGTATAGCCAAGGGCACAAGTATCAGACTTTAAGAACATTGTACTCAGGATGAGATATGTAAATGATGCAGTACCATTTAGCATGAAAATCATGAGCATGACTTTGTCAGACATGAGCTAGACAGTAAACAATGGTCAAGAAATATGCTAGAATAGATTTCTCCAAATGTGAAATTTTTGTATCCGATATAATCACTGAGTTTAAGTTATGCTGTAATTGACTGTTCATATAAGACCATATGCATCCTAGACCAGAGTAGATGACTAATCCAGAAAATACATCTGAAGAACTATTTGGCAGGGATCCAAAAAAAGAAACTAAGTTATTCCACATAGTTCGACTATTTCCCATTAGTTACTCAGGATACTCAGATTTGGCATTCTAAACTAAATTGCAAGGCTAACATTTTTCTTGTCTTCTGAAGCTTAGTGTTAAGAAGGAACAAGCACCAGCACAAAAGCACCAGTACCTTCTCTTTTTCATCAGCTTCACTTGCTTTGGCCACACGAACTTTTAGTGCCTCCTCTTTCTGCAATCTGCAATGATAGTTCAAGAGAAAAAATATATATATGCCATTAACCTTTTAGATAGGAGGAAAAAAAAGCTTATTGACCGTGAAAAGGAAGTAGAAAGTTGGATAACTAGAAGTACTCTTAAAAGAACATGAGAGATGACAGAAGATAGCCCTCCAATTTTTTTGAATTCAAGATAATAGCCCTGAAAACACATGTAGCTGAAGAAGAATATCTGCTACTACTAATAATTTACATTATTGAAGTAGTTGATAATTCTTTGCTACCACTTGGAAAGTGGTTGCAAAGAGGGATCGCTTCAAAAGTTTCAAGTTGACAACAAGACCTATATACTCTAACATGAAAGGCCTATTCAGACAGTAAATTTTAAGGATTTTCAAGCATATAGGACTATATGTTATCCAACCAATAAGCAGTTACCTGTGATCTGAAATGCGCTTCTCAGCTTTTGCAGCAGAGTTAGCAAGAGATTCTGACAAGACCTTCAACTTATCAACCTGTTCATACAAACAATGCAATAGGCCAGAACAATTTCAGCCCCAAATGGAACTTAAAAATCACACAATTAGACATATCCACGTATAAGAATCAAAGTAGGCATGATAGATCTAAAACACTCGATGACAATGTAAGAGTGAACTGAAATTAAATACACAAGACTGACAAATAACATGACGCCGTTCAGCATGTTTGACAACCAAGAACAATGGAAAAAGTTACCTTTTGAGCATGAATATCTGGAGAGTCACCGTTGCTCAGAAATTTCTTTTTCAGTAAAAGCCCTTCTAATCTGGAACATAATCGAACCTGGGCAAGTGCTTCCTTACGAGCCTACAATTTTTTATTTATTTATTATTATTATTATTATTATTTTATTTTATTTTTGGAAGAAGAAGAAGAAGAAGAAGAAAAAAGAAAAGAAGTCAGAATTCATTGTTTCTAACCTTGCACCCAAGAAAAGGTTGAAAAGAATCACCATACGCTTTCAAAACAAATACCACTACTAACAGAAAATACCTCGAAGAAAGTAACTGATTACAACAATTAACAACCTCAACTATCAGTCTAATTAGACTTTCTTTTGACAATGAAAAAGATAAGTAGCTTCTGTGGACATCTATGCACTGCACAATGTGAACAAGGCCCATCAGAGCACAACATGCAGATTAAATTACTGGAGAAAGCGAGATGATTATCGACCAATATCTGCCAGCAGGCCAGCATATATCCTTGAAACTGTAAGTCACATGTTCCCTCATTACATTAACAGCTCTTATTAGATAATCAATCTATAACTAACCACTGAAACCATATAAATCGCCAATTTCTCAATACTTCCAACATCATCTGATATTTAAGGTCTCATCATGATTTGAAATGTTTTAATTATATACAAAATCAAATTATAACATAACTACGGGACCTAATGGAGCATCAGAAACACCATAACTAACATTGTTTGACAAAATTGATCAACATCAAGCTGTAACAGAACTATCATCATGCACTCATGTACTTCTGAGCGGTCAACTTAAATAAATTTGACAAAAGCAGCAACCGTATCACTAAAAAGTGTTTGGTCCTGGACACAGTGAAACTTTCATTAGTCCCAACAGCATGCTATTTCCATTGTCTGTGAAGTCATTGCAATATCATTTGTGCTATATCAATAGTAAAATGAAGCCAAGATTCCTCTACCCTCATCCATTTTAATTGTATCAATGTGAAATCCAAATTAAAATGAACAGTTGAAAAGGTTAGAAGAGACAAAAAATTAGAACATATATCAAGAAAATACAATGCAAGAAAATCTATTATGATAGGGATCATTATAAAAATAATTCAACGAACAAGAAAGTAGAAAGGGGAGTCTTCTATAAATATATCTTAATTCCATGCCAGCTCTGAGAAAACAATTTGCAGGTTCACTGACTTCTGAACTAAATTTCCTATTAGTGATATAGAAAACAACTCGTATGAATATAACAATCCAATTAAGAAAAAATATATATATTACCTTCTATCAGGAACAAAAGAAAAAAGAGGAGCACAATATATTACCATAAACAACCAGAATCAAGCAGGAATGAATAGAAATGCAAAGTCACAAATGCACTTTGCTAATTTGCCTTAGAAGTAACAACTAAACATGCAAACACATGCCAGAATTTTCAATCCACAATATTTGACATTCTAAAGCATCTAAGTTATGAAAATCATTATAAGAGCTTTCAGATTTGCCACAGAAACAGGGGCGAGGAAATTAGTAGCCACACCTCTATTGTTGCTAATGTTGATTCTTTAGATACTTTCTCTTGACCATCATTTAGAGGTTTATTGGAAGTTGTTTCGTCAAGTTTCTTCTTTAGTTCAGAAGCTTCAGCATCTATTCTGAAACCAGAAACACATTAAAAGACAAAAGTAAGAAGCAGAAGATCTATTTCATTTTCTTTTTTTTTTTTTCCCCAGAGTATCAGCTATATATCCATCAAGGATTCCACACATTAAATATCTGAAATTGTCATATGCTTGAATCTGGATAGTAGGAATCACTGAACCCAAGAAAGGATGGAAAATGTTTCCCTGTTTCCACAGGCGAAGAAAAATCAACATGCCCAAGATTCCCAGATTATGGTCCCTCAAGAAAGTGTCGTGCATTCTTTCATTTGTCTGGCCATACATTTGATTTATGAATGGGTCTATTAACAACATTATCGCCTTGATTCCAAGACCATATATTTAATTAAAGAATCCCTCAAGCAGAAGGCTTCCAGGAATAAGTCCAAGAATCTTAGAGTTGTGGTTAGACTTTTAGCAAGAAAGATGTATGCCAAGACATGCAAATTGAAAGACAACCATAGACACAAAGATATACACATGGTAATGATAGAGGATGGCTACTATAAACATCTAGTATCTTTGTTAAAGAAATCAGTCATAAAACTTTGAGAACAATATGATATGCAGCAGACAGTAGCTTTTTGCTCTTGTTTTACAGCAAACACTAGTTACGGTGGGATCGAAAGCCAAACTAAAATAGGCAGTTTTCTTCTGGGAAAGAGAATAGAAATGAGAAATAGCATATACTAAATGGAGATCTCATCATCCTCTTAATTGCAAACCTGTAAAAGCTCAGGTTGTCGCTTCAAGACCAAAGTGAACAGAAAGAAAAACAAATATTTAAGAGAAGAAATAAATAATGCAAAAGTTCTTAATCACCTCATAAATTCAGCATTGATTTTCAATCCTGTAATTGCCCCTTGTGCAAACTGAAGTAATTCCTCCCGCTTCACCTATGTACACATCATTCAAAGCAAGGGAAAAAGAATAATGTTAGACCAAAGCAGCAACCTTCATAATAAGTACAGAGATTTTAGTCATTATTGTTCCTGTCTTTACCAATACTTCATCTTGATAGCCAGAAAATACTGTGGCCAGATCCTGTATACTGCTGACTATAGCATTATGGACTTCCTTACCTCCGCTAAGACAGAACCTGAACATAATTATAACCAATTAGATCCAATTCAGGCAGACAACAACTAATACATGTTCACAACTTCTTTTATATCATTTGTCTCCAGATTCCCACCAAATTCTACAAGAAGTTGCAGATGAAGAAACCAACCAAAATATTGTTCCCTCATTTACTAAGTACAAGTTCAATAATGGCAAGAATGTCAAAGTCTATCAGCATCACATCTAACCAAGAAAAAATAATTAATTTCATTCAGTAGAAAGCAATATATTCGCCCTCTAGACCCAAATCAGACAATAAACAAATTCTGAGTCTGAGCATACTCACCCAAACATTTCCAGGAGCAAAGAAATTTCTTCATCCTTTGGTGCTTCAAGAATCTGAGTCATTGAAAAATAGTAACCAGGCTGTTAATCCTCATGATAGAAACTCCAAAAAAAAAAAAAATGATGAGACTTATGAAAGAAACTCCAAAAAGATTTAATATTCACTTAGTTTGATATTTAAATGAAAAAACAACTACCATATGTCATAGACATAAGGGTTCCAAATTGTGCAAAACGAACAATATAGTCTAAGAAAGTCATAGTTAATCATGGCCACTACGAATTACCAGCACGAACAGCATCTGGGAACAATCTAAAAGAATTCAAATAAGATAAACTACAAACAATAATATATCACCATCAATGTCTCCTAACAGCTTCCTTCAAAAAAAAAAAAAAACAATTACAGTTTCTATTAAATTCATTTTTCCCTGGTTAAAAGAACCATCTTCTCTTTGACCATGATAACATTTCATTGATGGAATCAGCTTGCAGCAATGGATACTAACACTAGCTTTTTCTTCATTCATTCATTCCCTACGGTATATATTCTTCAATTGCCACCCACTCAATTTGACATCCTAAATTGATTAAACTATGGTTTAAAAGCGCAAAACACTTCTCTAGTAATTCTCCAATTTGCCCTTAGATTTATAGGAAAGAGCCATTTCACCAGTGCTTAGTTTCTAACTGTAGCGCTTAGAATGGATGGGATGGGTTAAGGAACATCTATATCAATTACTAGTTACTGATCCTAGGTTAAAATTAAAATTTGGGCAGCTTACTCCAGTTCTATTGCAATTTCCTTTCACTTTGTCTATTTGTTTATTTCACTAGCATAATTTTTATTTGTGTTTTACCCAAATTTTCTGAAAAAAGGTTGTAATAATATGCTTCACATCTCAATCTTCAGCTTTGTAAGTATATCACTGAATACATTACATCAAGAAAAACCATTTGACCCATAGACGCGAAATTCAAGAAACTGAAGATGATGACATAAATAAATTAGGTACTTTATTGGGTTTGGTGCATAAATGTAAAATCAAGCATGTAAAATCACTGAGTTCACTTGAGCATACCATGGACAATATTATACCCTCCAGAGCCTGACTTTGAAGGAAGACATCACGAAAATTAAGTGGTTGACCCCCAACATCAGAGTCATAATATAAAACCTACACATCATAACAAAATGCCAAAGACTAGTAACTTAAATATGAAATTGCCCACAATCAGATGCAATACTTTACAGAATAAGGAACTTCCATACATTAAGCCTTAAAATATCAGTAGCATAAAAAAAGTTTAAAAAAAAACTGAAGGATGATAATCAATCCACAAAACCATAAAAATAGCTTTGCTGAAATGAACTACTATCAGTTCTAATTATATGACTAAATGATACAAATTTCATGCTGCCAAAACAAGGAGATAGAAGTGGAAAATCAAAATGACAGCTAGGAAATTTTTAATCGGTTTATTTAATTGAAAAAATAAATCCATAAAATCTTCCATGGACACAGACTAGAAACTAACACCATGCGATTGAACAAGACCATATAAAGACCACTGTCAGTACTCCTTGGTGACAGAAACATAGATGGAGAATAGCAATTACCCAAAATACTAAATTAAAGTCAGATTTCTAGTGTAATGACATGAAGGCAAGAACCCAGTCGACGAGATTAAAAAGGTCCCCATATTATTTAACAAAAAACTGGCAATCAACTTCAGTGTTCAATTAGTGATTGCCAAAACAAAGTGCAACACAGCATATTCATCTTGTGGAAGTTGCAAGAATCAGGGACAAAATGGTGGTGTGGAGTTTAAACCCTTTGACAGACCTAATAACTTAATTTAATACAAAAAATGCTGCAATCCTAAGGATTTATTTCTATTGGAAAATAATAACCAGGTATTGCTAAAGAGCATACTTTTAAAGCCTACACTTCAATTGCTCAAGTGACAACCACATTCAAGAATGTGGAGAAACTTGAGTACTATTAAATACTTGGTATTACTCCTTAAAGAAACCGAAGTGTCAGCAGTTGCCACGAAGTCTCTTCCTTATGGTACAAACATTCCCCAAGCTTACTGTACAACAATTTTAATATCCCATTACAACAAACAATCCTCACTGGGGTGCATTATGAACTTTACTGAAGCAATCATCACAATAGAAAAGAACATAATTTCGTATTTCCTTGCTGAAAATAAATAATTGAAGTAAAATGTAAATGAAAAAGAAACTGCATGTAATATGGCATTTAGTCTACATTAGTAAAGCCCCAACCAAGGAGACCTTAAGGGTATGGACAACAGAATCAGCTCACCAGAGGTGGTTTCTTTGCTTCATCAGAAGCAAGATGTTGCTGAAGGGTCTTCTCTTTATCCTCCACGGAACTTGCAGACAATCTGTCAACTTCTTTAAGCACAGCCAACCATCTTGCCAGCAGTAATGCTCTTTCAGGTCCCCGACAAGATACTGCCGCTTCTTCCAATCTTTTAATCGTCTGCTTGACACTCTTCAAATTTCGAGCTCCCTGCACATGCTAACAACTTTTAAGTTAAATTAACAACAATAAAATATGTCTCTAGCATTCTAACCAATCTATTCTGACATATAAACCACAAAATATAACAAAGAACACTTGTTAGCAGCTGCTTCTCCCAAGCCATTGTTAATTACAAATGTCAATTATCAAACAGAAACAAGTTAAAAAGTAGATAAACCAAAACGGAGTCAATAACTCGTCCTTAGCTGGAAAAAGGATTGATGTGAGTAAATTCAAATCAAATGACCAGCAGCAATTCTTCATAACAATACAAAGTATCATCCATTGAATTCATTAAAATTTACCAACACTTTTATTATAAGATTGACGAAATATGAACCATAGTTTATGCAAATTTGTTTCCTTTTTGGTAATTCTGCCAAATTGCATTTCTAGCCACATGTTTCCCTGTACAATTAAAAGATGGAAAAGAAACGACCTCAAAATAACGCGAATTAAACACAAATGGAGAGCATTTAAGCCAAGAGAAAAAAAAAGATTAACCAAATTACAATGCGATCTTGAAAGATTTTGGCTCCTTCAGCTACGGCATGGCCGGCGTGTTGAACAACGGAGTCGGAGAAGTTCTTAACGGTGCGCGTGATATTGTTCTTGTTCCCAGCCTCCACCGCTTTGCTCACAGCTGTTCTTAGCCACGACATCCTTGATGTGCCTTTGTGACTGAAATGAGTTGCAGATTAACAAACAAAAGAGGAAGACCAGAAAATCGTTGCTATTTTTGTTCGATTCTTAGGTAATGCTTAGATTGGGGGAAAAAAAAAACAGATTGATAGAGAAGCGAAGGATCGTGCATGCAATTTTGTCGTTTTTGGGGTTTTTTGGAGGTTGAAGAAGAAGAGGAACACGGGATGGCAGCAACCATGGGGCTGGATAGAGTCCACGGATGATTACGGCATCGTTTCACGTTACCGGGACCAGCTACCATCTCTTTTTTGTTTTCAGTGATTGAAGTTGACAAAAAGCATTTATTTTTAAGATATCGTTTTCATTTTTCTTTTTGTTTATACATAACAATAATTTTTAATTATGTATATTAATAATTTGAAATCTTATTCAGAATTTTTAAAAATAATTAAATAATTTTTAAAATTTAAATGACACTTATTATTAAAAAATATTTGGAATCTTGTATTGTAAGTTTTTGACTCAGAATTTCTTGTCTTTTACTTTATCTCCTGCTTATTATATGCTATGATAATTTAAATTTAATATTTATTCTAACTTATAAATAGCATCAGATAAATAAAAAACTTTCCGTCCGTACATAGAAAGTCTTACAAGCCTACAACCCATATGTTTTAACTATCATGTTTCAACATGAATAAAGTGCTGTATATAAATAAATAAATTTTTTAATGTTACTATGAAATAAAAACATATTATTACAACTTCATACTATTATTAATTTATTTTTAAAATTTATGATGATATTTTAAATTTTATTTTATTACAATACTATTTTTAATAATATATTAGATTTTATAATAAATATAAAAATATTATTTTTTGCTTTACATTTTGAAATATTAATTAGATTAATTGTGCATCTAATATTTTAATTTGAATTAATTTAAACCATGACGTTAATTTTTAAAAAATTATTATACAATTAATTTTAACATAAAATTTTTTAAATTAATTCAATTTAAATTTTGTTGTTGATTTATTTAAAAAAATTATTCTAATAAATAATTTTATATAATAAATTTTAACTTAAAATTTTTCATAAATATAAAAAAGTTAAACTATAATAATAAATTGTTTTAAAATTTTTTAATTACTGAAAATATATATTTAACTTTGCACTATTAATAATTCAAAATTTTATAAAAATATAATTCATGAATAAAAAATATTTTCAAAATAAAATACAAAATTTATTTATCTCATGCTAGGATACCTCATGAATAAAAATATCCTTAATTCGTATAAGTTAAATTAATTTATACAAAAAATTTTATGATGATAATTTAAATACTATTTTATATATGTAAAAAAATTACAAGTCAAAATTTTATCATAAAATATCTTTATTTTGAATAATTTTAATATTTAAAATTTTTAATAGAGTTTAATTTAGATAAAATTAAAATATTAAAATTTATTTAAATATATTTTGAAAATAAAAATTTAATTACAAGGAGAATAAAATTTAAAATTTAAAATAATATTTACTTTAAATTTTATTTTTTAAATTTTAAAATAATTTATATCAATGAAACATATATTTTAGTTACAGTTTCAAACTAAGATTTATAAAAAAAAATTATATCTATTGAAAACTTATATTTTTGTTGTATTCTCGACGTAAAATTTTTATTTATAATTTTTATAATATTAATAGTCTTATATATACATGTGATATGTATACGATGTTTATTTATAAAATTATTTAAATTTTTTTATTAAAATTAAAAAAATTACATCAAATTTAATAAAAATATATTAAAATAAAAATATTTAAATAAAATAAAAATATTTTATTTATTTTATTAATATTTTAAAAAATTATATAAATAAAAAACACATATAAAATATATAAAAATATTAATATTAATAAAAATTATAAACAAAAATTTTACATTAAAATTTCATAAAAATATAATTATAAATAAATTTAATTATTAACCAATGTTAAGATTTATTAATTATAAATTTTTTATGTAATTAATTTTAGATTTTTTTAAAAAACTCTATAAATTTATATTTTTCTAGTCAGCCGGTTCGAGGGACCCATACCGAAGTTTTCTTTGTGGAGCGTACATGCAGAATTAGAACGAGACTGGTAAGTGGTACCGCTTAGCTCCACGTGCCTCTCTGAATCATCTACCGCCTTAACTACTCACCCTTCCGACCTCTCCTTCTTCTTGGTGTTTAAAATCTATCCAAGATTACACACCTACCACCTGTGAACTTGTCCACTATAAAGCGGATCGTTTTGCGCCCAGCTGAATACGCATTCGTTTTCGTCTCTCATAAACAAATCGGTTTCATTTTCATCTAGAGAGTAGAGAACAAGAGCTCTTTAGAATTGTTGACGAAGATGGCTCCGACACCGTCCGCCGCTGAAGTTCAAGTTGAGGCCGTTAATTTCCTGCCTTCCGTCACGGAAGTTCAGGTCGAGGCCGTTACATTCCCGCCGTCCGTCAAGCCTCCGGGCTCCACCAAAACTCTCTTCCTCGGCGGCGCAGGTTGGTAACATGCGCAACATCTGTGCGCCGTTTGTTTGGTTTGCTCCGGTTGATTTGTGAGGTTTTATGCTAACGTGCGCAGGGGAGAGAGGTTTGGAGATCCAAGGCCAGTTCGTGAAGTTCACTGCGATAGGAGTCTACTTGGAGGACACCGCCTTGCCGTGGCTCAACCTTAAGTGGAAGTGCAAGAGCTCCGAGGATTTGACTGATTCCGTACCGTTCTTCCGGGACATTGTGACAGGTAACCGATTCGTTCGTCTTTTTGTATTTAGCTTTTTCCTCTACGTCCTAACGCAAAATCAAGCAAACAACTGGCCTCTAGTGTATGTGGTTATATTAGCAAGAAAGTAACAATATATTTTGTTTCCAATTTGGCATTGTTAGTATGATCATTAGCCAAAAGTGCATGAATTTTGATCATTTTATGTTGGAAGTATGGTTTTGTTGTAAGTTAAATATGTGATAAGCTTAGTATTAATTAATCCACTATATATGCATATTGTAATAAAAAAATCATGAAAATTATGTGCGCACAATTATTCTAATTTTGTCCCGATTTCCTTATGTACATTTTCATTTTCATTTAATCTAAAATAACATAATAAGAGTGACAATAAATTCTATTTAACACCCAGTATTAGACATTTATTATCATTTATGCTCAAGTTCATGGATAATGACCTTCTCACCAGATCTGTCTTTGTTTTTTTTAGTTGTATAATTTTGTCCAATTAAAAGCTAAGATACATCTAGACTTATATTGTGTCTCACGAAGCTATGGTTATTACTTTATCAGTTTATTTTCCTTTTTTACTGTAATTATATAATTTTGTTTAGTTGAAAACTAAAATATATTTGTAAATTTAGAGCTCGTTTGACAGGAGAGAGGATTGAATTATTTGGTGGGATAGGATTGGATTGAATTAGGATTATATTAATAATGTGATATGTTTGTACAACATGAGATATGATTATAATTAATCTTCATTTATTTTAGAATATATTATTCATATTGAAATAATAATAATATAATTTTATATTTATTATAATTTAGGTTGTATTATAATTAATTAATAAACATAATAATTATTTTAAAATTTTAAATTAATTTTTTACAATTTTTTAATTTTATTTTATCATTTTTTTACTTAAAAAGATATCAACATTAGATAAATTTTATAAATATAAAATTCTCTGCAGTTCACCTGGCCAAGTAGTCACTCAGACAGGTCACTCTGGTTTTATTATATTATAGTACATATTGTTTTCAGCTGCTGAAGCCTCAGGGCTTGCAGACTTATAGTATGGCAGACCAACTGAACCTTTAGAAGCAACTGTCCAGTACGCTCTTTTTTTTTTTCCCTAGGCTCTCTTGGTAAGTGTTATCTTGATGATCATCTCAGATACTTCTGTAGTCTCTCAAACCTTGCGGAGACTGCTAGACTTGAAAGAAAGGCTCTGAGAGGATCAAATATAGGAAGTATATTTGCAGATTAACTTTAGTTTATGTAAACTTACATATCCGAGAAGTATGCCCAGATAGAATATAGAATACAGTTTTCTGCTTTCTTTTTTCACTGTTTTTCCTGTATGAAGGAGATAGAACAAATGAATATCTTACCATGGTTTCTGTGTCACAGGTCCTTTCGAGAAATTCACAAAGGTCACCATGATTTTGCCATTAACAGGTCAACAGTACTCGGAAAAGGTCGCCGAGAATTGTGTTAAATACTGGAAGTCTATTGGCGTTTACACAGATGCAGAAGCCAAAGCCATAGAGAAGTTCCTTCAACTCTTCCAGGATGAAACCTTCCCACCTGGCTCCTCCATTCTTTTCACACAATCACCCTCTGGATCATTGACAGTAAGTACAAATCAACTTCTTAAGACTGGGCAGTCCCATTATTTTTTTTTCCCTAATAATTCTGCCAGTTTAGTTTTGGGTGAATTTCCTTTTGTTAATTGAAAGTGTTAGCTCTTCATTAGTCTTTCTTCATTAGTCTTATTTCGGGTAAATCACAGATTAGCTTCTCTAAAGACGGGTCCATACCCGAGACTGGCAATGCTGTTATAGAGAACAAACTGCTTGCAGGAGCGGTGCTGGAGTCCATTATTGGTGAGCATGGTGTTTCTCCTGCTGCAAAGAGAAGCTTGGCTGCAAGATTAGCGGAAGTGCTGAAAGAGTGTAAGAACACGGGTGGTTCTAGATGAAAAGCTAGAAGCTAAGAAGAATACAGAAGAAACGGTGGAAGCCCATGAGAAAGGCATTGAAGTAGATGCAGGTAAGCCATGAAAGAAACTCAGATGCAATTTCTTGCTAATCTGAGTGTTGTCATAGTTTCTCTTGATGAACTGCTGTGCTTGTGTTAGTGTCAGTGCTCGATTATGTAATAAATAAGAATGATAGAAGTGAGTTCCATTTGTTTTGACATCAAGATTTTTGGCTGTTCTTTTGGAGAGTTATGAGTCGTAATAATTTAACAAAAGCAAAAGGTTGTGATTTATTTATTTTCATATTATTATAAAGAAATTTTTTTACTTTATTAAAAAAATAGCATAAATCAGAGATGATTTAGGTTTCTTATTCAGTGGGTTTACATCAATTATTTTAAACAATTCTAAACTATTTCTTATTCAAATTGCAGTACTTATATATTGAAAATCCTAATAAATTAATGAAAACATACTAACAGGGTGTGGTCTTTGAAGAACTTCTTGATGGTTTAGTTTTCTCAGAATTTTAGTCTCCCAGGAACTTTCAATATGGTGAATTTGTCAAACCATGAGACAACTTAAAATGTCTAGAACTCTGTTTTCTCCCTTTTGGTTCAACGGCTTCCTTATAATTTTATGTACTGATGTAAGCCATCCTCATGTTCTATCTACTCATCTTCTCTCCTAGGACAAATTAATAAAAGCAGTCCTTTCTCTTAACATGAAATCACTGGCACTTACAGTTATTTCATGCAAATCTTTTTATCATGTATTGATTTCTAACATAGATTACTTATAACTTTATATTATATATTTTTATTTTAAATTTGAGTTGGATTTAATTTGAATTGATTTTATTATGGGTATGATTTAATTTGATTTGGGTTTGTATAATATGAGTTTTAGTTAATTTTATGAACTTGAGATTAGTCCATGTGTTATTTCTAAAAAATTTGATGAAAAGGAGCTGAATGGAAACCGACATATATTGTACTATATTTATATACATATAACATGCCAAAATATACTAATGATATTCTTATTATATCTTCTCAGGTAAAAAATATATATATTAAATCTTTTGGAAAATTGAGATCTTTTTAATTTTTATTTAGTGACAAGGCTGTGCATTTATATTATCTGAGTCCATCATCTACATTTATGTCTATTCTCTATGACAAAAATAATTGTTCCACCTAATTTTAGTTGTTTGCTTGGTTTTCACTAATTGTTAAGTAATGTTAACGGCATTTATGCTGATCAAATAATCCTTAAAATTGGTTATTGCAGTGTGGGTCAGCTTTGTTTCCAAACTGTAAGGTGTTCATAACATTACCCATTTATACCCTCTGCAAGGCCAGACATTAATATCATTTAAAATTTTGAATAATATTTTAAATTTTAAAATATTTTAAAATAAACTCTAATCAATAAAAAAATAATCAAATTTTATTTTATTAAATATTTAAATATTTAAATTAAGAATATTATATTATAAATTTTAGTTAAATTTTTTATGAACAAAAAATATTCAAATTATCATGAAAAAATTTTAGAATTTTTTAATATACTATTTTTTAAAAAATTATTATAAAAATTTAAAATTTTATAATAAAAGTTAAAATCTATTCAAAATTAAGGATTTAATTGAAATAAAAAAAAATATTTTTAATTTTTTTATATATTTTAATAATGAAAATATGTTATTTTTGTTATAATAATTTAAGTGAAAGTAAAATTTGACTATTTATCATCAAGAGGTTTTCATTGAAAATGTTTCAAAATTTTAAAGTAAAATTCATGGAAAAATATTTTTTAAAATTTTATATGATATTTATTTATTATTTATTATCATTATTAGTTTACTTCATATTTTATTACATGATATATTCATATAAAATTTCTTTTTTGAAAAAAAAATCATTCTATAATCTCATGTAGTTAATACAAACCATTTTGTTTGTTACTTCAAATGGGACCCATATGAATACTGCTATTAATGCACTAGATCCCTCCTCCTTGACAAATCTTGTGGGTTGCCTTTTAGATGTTTTGTCCGTCTAAAAAGGCAACTCTCATGAGCCCATTCAATTCAATCTTTGATCTTTCCATTCTTAACACTTGAAAAGAATCAAATCTAAACAAAAGACCCCAAAAAAGGATCAGCAATTTCCTTGAAATGGGTCCTCAATCAAAGCGCCGCCGTTTCAGTCACACTACTGCTGCATGTCGGTGCTTTCTCATCTTCCCCTGGTCAAAAAAGTAAAAACACCTTTCTCAGATGTTGAAAAGCTTGCGGGGCGTGGGTCACTTTGGTTGAAGGGTAAATAGGAAATTTTTTGAATTTGATATTACCTTTTAGTCTAAGAAAAAGTGCTTAATTAGTTGACCAAAATGGAACATAGATTTTTTTTAAGTATACAAATTTTAATTTGTTTAAATTTAA
Organism: Moringa oleifera; assembly: GCA_021397835.1. Classification (NCBI taxonomy): domain Eukaryota; kingdom Viridiplantae; phylum Streptophyta; class Magnoliopsida; order Brassicales; family Moringaceae; genus Moringa; species Moringa oleifera. The sequence continues at coordinate 1,046,797 of JAJFZO010000882.1, read as the reverse complement.
ATTTAAATTTAAGTAATTATAAAAATAATAATATTTTTCATTATTAGAACATTTAAAAAATTACTCTAATAAAATTTTTATTTCAAATTTATTTTTTAAATTTAAATAATTTTTGATTATTTTTAATAATTTTGATAAAATTAATAAAAATGTTTGATATAATAATATTTTATTTTTTATAAATTTTAAATCATTATATAAAATTTTTATTTGAATATTTTTAAAATTTTAATAAAATATAAATGAATATAAATTAAAATTTTATCAAATTTATATTTTTAAAAAAGTTAAGTATTTTCTAGAAGAAATAAAAAAGATAAAATTGAAATATGATTGGATGTTTACGTGAAGTACAGAAGGCATACCCACAGACAACAACTTCCCGTGATTTGCGTGTTGTGCCTGTGGTTGTACGAAAACGCGTATCAGTTGAGCATGACGTCACATTATCTAATCCGTCGTCAACTTCGCGCACACAAGATCTCTGTCCAAAAACTACCGAAGGTCCCTCTCTAGTCTCCCTCTGCCAAGCATCTCAAATAAGGCCGTGTTTGGTTCGATTGGATTAAAGCTCAATAATACCTTTGTTTTAATTAAAAAAAAATTACTTAGAGCTAAAACTTTCATGATTTAATCTAATTTATAAAATAAATTAAAAAATAAGGATTAAATATGTTGCTTTACTCAATTATTGATAAAATAAATTATTGGTTTAAGATAACCATACATAATATACTTTTCGACATTGAAATCTCCACATCAAAATCGTAGCTTCATGCTGCTCAACTTGTTAACAATTTCACAAAAGAATATTTGTTCATACCCAACCATTGTATTGCTCAATGAATTTTAAACTATATATGTCTTATATTTTGTCTAAATTATTATATATATTCAAATAATAGAAAGTATTAAAAAAATAATATATTATTAATATGATTAATCTTATACATTTGGATCTGGCAACAAATTGAAATAAATAATAATAATTTGTTGGACAAAACTTCATTATTCTCAATAGCAAACAAGAAAAGTATTAACTCATCCTTAGAAAAAATGTTGAAGCCAATAATAAAACAGAAACAGTTGTAATACTTTGGAAACCCAACAAGCATTAACAACAGGAAGAGATTCTAATTAAGTGAAGAAATTTATTATCTAACAATCATTAAATGACTATTTTTTCCATGAAATTATACTTTAATCACATGATAAAGCAGCATTAGCGAAATAACTATTATTTAAAAGGTGGCAGGTGACCCGCCTGTCTTATAATTTGCTGCACCGAACGAACAGGAAATCACCAAACGTTAACAACTTTTTAGCGGCACGCATGCAGCGATGGATAGGAAGTGAGCCGGAGGCCGGAGCTATCATTTTCGTATAGCTGTCTTCCTCTTTCTCTTCAATCATGTTGTCTGTTCAAACTCTGTTTGACTCTTGTTACCTACATGGCCCAATGTACTGTCGTTTTCTCACTTTTGTTTCTTTCTATCCAATTCCATGAATTTGTCAAAACAAAGCATTTAATAAAGTATTCCTCTGGGTTGTTTGTAGATTCGTGGAAAAACGCTGGTCTTTCAGCGTGTTAGCTAGCTGCTGCTTCTTGTTGGCTTGTTGCCGTTGCTTTCCGTTATGAACAAGAAGTTGAGGAGCTTCTTTTATCTGGGTATGTCGTGCCTTTGATTTCAAGGTGATCTTGGAGGTTACCCTATTGTTTATAGTCGAGTGATTTAATTCAGTTGAGTTCATATATATATATATAATCTTACCTGGGTATTGTTATTCAGCTGATATTTAGATTACCCTTTTGTTTATTCATTTGATTTCCTGGATTTACCTCTTTGGTTGTTGATATACTGGATTTGTGCTGAAGATATAGCGAACTTGTACAGAATCATCATCTTCAGTATAAATTTGTGCTTCAAATTCGTTTAGAATCTCATATTTACCACTTTTCTAGTTCATCTTCTGTTATGCCCTCAGCATTGCCTTCCCTTTTGGATCTTGCTACTACAATGCCAGCTTTTCTTAATTCTTTAATATCTGATTCATCTCTGCTCCTGTTGTAAATTTCCATTTTCGAGAGTCTTTCCTCTTCTCGTGTCCTACAGAAATTGTCTTTCTTTGCAAGTTCACTGCAGCAAATTTCTGTGATTACCCAAGTTGCCAATTCTTTTGCAATTTTCCTATTAGGATCTTGATCTTGTCCAGGCAATTTTCAACTCTCTTTGAGCTTTTGTCATGGTGAATGCTGAGAACTTTGGATTTCTTATAGTGTCTACACTCTGTTTGCTTCACTGTTCCTTAGGCTTTGAGCCTGCAGACAATTACCTTATAGACTGTGGATCCCTTTCAAATAGATCAGTAGGTGATCGTGCATTTGTCCCTGACAACTTCTATTCTGATATCCTCACAACTCCACGAAACATCTCTGCCAATACTACTTTAAATCCCTCCTCATCTCAAAATGATTCAGCTCTATTTAGAACAGCACAAGTATTCAGCCAAGCTTCTCATTACATTATCCCAATCCAAAAGCGTGGGCGCCACTGGATTCGCCTCTATTTCTTCCCTTTCGTTTCTGAAAACTACAATTTAAGCATGGCTAAGTTTTCTGTTTCCACAGAAAACTTCACTCTCATCAAAGAATATCAAGTAGAGAGTGACCCTGCAGTGAAGGAATACTCTTTGAACATTACTTCTGATAAGCTTATTCTGAGTTTTACCCCTCTCTTCGATTCATTTGCCTTCGTGAACGCCTTGGAAGTCTTTTCACTCCCTGATGAACTCATTCCTTTGGAAGCCAGCACTATTGGTCTGCCAGGCCGTAAACTGGCTCTGGGTAGGCAGGCTTTGGAGACAGTTGCAAGAGTGAATATGGGAAATGCAATGGTGGATCGCCATAATGATGCCTTGTGGCGGCTTTGGGTTCCTGATGATGCTTATCTGGTTCATGATAACCTAGGAACTTTTGTGTCAAATGAGAAAGCTGTCAATTTCACAGGAGGAATATCGGAGATCATTGCTCCCTCTTCTGTGTATGGCACTGCCACTAAGCTGAACTCTGAGCTTGATCCTCGAACCAAAGCCAATGTGACATGGCGTTTTGATGTTGATCCTGGTTTCGATTATCTGGTTCGGCTTCACTTCTGTGACATAGTTAGTAACTCCGAGCAACGATTCTTCTTCAATGTTTATATCAATTCGTTGTTTGTTTCTCATATTGATCTTCGCAACCTCACATCAAATGTCCTAGGTGCCCCATATTTCATGGATGTGGTCACAAAGTTAAGCGAAGGGCATATGCTAAATGTAAGCATTGGCCCTTCTTCTTCTGTTGATGATCCTTACCCGAATGCCATTCTTAATGGGTTGGAGATCATGAAAATAAACAACTCGAGGGGTAGTCTTGATGTCTTGGATTCAATCTCCTCGAAATCTTACAACTCCAAAGGCTCTAAGCTGAAAGTTACTGTTGCAGTGGGCTCAGCTGTTGTGCTGTCTTTTGTTGTTTTTGCCATTTTCCTCTTTCTGCAGTGCAGAAGAAGCAAACCAGCACCAGTTGGTCATTCAAGAGCAGAAGATGGCTTCACCCTGAATGAGGAATGTAAATGTGCAAATGGCACTGCCAACTTCTCCAGCTCGAAAATTGGATACCGCTTTCCTTTTGCAGCAATCCAAGAGGCTACTGATAATTTCAGTGAAAATTTAGTAATCGGAGTTGGTGGTTTCGGTAAGGTCTACAAAGGAGTCTTGAGAGACGAAACTAAAGTGGCAGTCAAGAGAGGAGCTCCTCAATCACAGCAAGGCTTTGCAGAATTCCAAACTGAAATCGAAATGTTATCTCAGTTTCGTCATCGCCATCTGGTTTCTTTAATTGGGTACTGCGATGAAAAAGATGAGATGATCATAATCTACGAGTACATGGAAAATGGAACCCTGAAGAGCCATCTCTATGGCTCAAATCTCCCCAGCTTGAGCTGGAGACAGAGGCTTGAGATATGCATTGGATCAGCACGAGGACTTCACTATCTCCACACCGGCTCAGCAAAGGCAATCATTCACCGTGATGTCAAGTCTGCAAACATACTACTAGACGAGAACTTCATGGCCAAGGTTGCTGATTTTGGTCTATCAAAAACAGGTCCAGAGATTGATCAAACTCATGTAAGCACAGCGGTGAAAGGAAGCTTCGGATACCTTGATCCAGAGTACTTGACAAGGCAACAACTCACGGAGAAATCAGATGTGTACTCATTTGGTGTTGTCATGTTCGAAGTGCTTTGTGGAAGGCCTGTTATCGATCCTTCTGTGCCAAGAGAAAAGGTAAATTTAGTAGAATGGGCACTGAAATGGCAGAAGAAGGGCCAGTTGGAGGAAATCATAGATCCTGCTCTTGTCAGTCAAGTAAAACAGGAATCTTTAAGGAAGTATGTGGAGATAGCTGAGAAATGCTTGGCAGAATGTGGCATGGACAGGCCTACAATGGGAGATATCTTATGGAATCTGGAGTCGGCACTTCAACTCCAAGGGAATGAAGGAAAACCCAATCAGAATGGCGAGAATTCTTCACTTCCTAACCATGTTGATCAGATGGAGATCAGCATATCTACCACCAGGTCTGCCATGGCAAGCTTCGTTGATGTATCCATGAGTAAAGTTTTCGCAGAAATGGTCAGGAGGTAATCAGGCAGAACTGTGTACAGAAAGAAACTGAAGGAAAAAGGACCAGGTTTCTCTGCTGATATCATTCTGACAAAAAGGAATTGTATTCAAATGGTTTTTTGAAGGCATTTTGTTTGTGGATATGTCTGCAATTTATTTGATCATCTTAATTTGATGCTTCATCAGAATTATGGAGATTGTATTGTATTGTTCTATTTAGAATTTCCTTCCATATCTAGGTTTTGCATCTTTTCTATGATGTTTTCAGGGCTTTTTTTCCAACTCTACAACCCACCAATGATCTGTTTATCTAACTAGACCAGAAGAAAATATACTCTTAACAAGTTATAAATAATAAATTGAAATTTTTAACTGATATGATCTCTGATGATATTTTGGAGAATAAAAAAATATATATTTAATTTATTAAGTTAACATGAAACAAATAAATAAAATAATTTATTATAATTATTTTATTAAATTTTTTGTATCATTTTTTTAAAAATTAATAGAAATTAAATTAATAGTTAATTTTATTCAAAACAACATGATAATTTCAAATCATATTGTAAATATTATTTTTACATTTAAGAATACATTTTAAAATATATTATTAAAAATTATTTTTAAATTAATAAATTCAGATATTGAAGTGATGTATCGTAAAATTTACATAAATTAAGTTATTTTAAATATTTTTAAATAAATATGACATAAAATTTTGAAATTTAAAATATATTTTAATAATTTTTTACATTTTTAAATGTATAGTTTTTAAAATATTTTTAATATTTAAAATATTTTAATTTTTTTATAATGGTAATTTAAAATTTTCAAATATTTTTTGATGTTAGTTAATTTGATTTAAATTAATAGATAAAATTTTGTCAAATTTTTTTTAAAAATTGAGATTTTTTTAAAAATAATAAAATTAAAAATTTTATGATCTCTGCTCTTTTTTTTAAAAAAAGAAAATTTGTGATAATTGTTTTATTTATTTATTTTTTTAAACTTCGGCTCAACCTATGGCATCCACTCGAACCGGTCGGTCGGTTTAGTAAAACAAAACCGCCTGTGCTAACCACATCATCTTTTAGCCAGCCGCCTTCTTTCTACCATAATCCTTTTTTCTCTCAAAAGAGCTACCGGGGGAGTGACTGTTGTGGGGAGAGAGCCAGTAGTGAACGCCAGCGAAACCCTAAACATGGATAGAGAGAAATCTAGCAAGCGAACACGAGATGACCACGACCGAGACCGAGACCACAAGCATCACCGAAGCCGACGCGGTAACGAGAAGCACCGTGACTCGGATCACTACCACCACCGGTCTGATCACAAATCATCTAAGCGCGAAGGTCGCGAAAGCACTCGTGATCGTGAAACGAAGCGCGAGGGATCGTACGATCATAGAGCTGACAGAGAAGGGAGCAGAGACAGGGGCTATGATAGGGAATCCGGGCGAGAGAGATCTCACGAGAGGAGCGAGCGAGAAGGGAGTAAAGATAGGGCGCGCGAGAGGGAATCCAAGCGAGAGAGATCTCATGAGCCGAGGAGCGAGCGAGAAGGAAGCAGAGATAGGGAATCGAAGCGTGAGGAAAGAGAGGAGAGCAGCGATAGGGCAAGGAATCGCGAAGTGAAGCGCGAGAGTTCTTATGAAGAGAGGGAGAGAGAGAATGAGAATGTGCCGAGGAACAAGAGGAAAGAGAGGGAAGGGAGTGAGGGAAGAGAGGGAGAGAAGAGGGCTAGGGTTCCCGAGGAGAGCAGAGAGAGGAGGAGGTTTGAGGATAATGTGAAGGAAGAGGTGGAGGCTGGGGGTCTTGAAGACCTGAGAAAAGAAGTGAAGATAGGTGAGCTTAAGGTTAAGGAGGAGGTGAATAATGATGCCAGCGCCTTTTATGGTGGTGGTTCAGCTGGGAATGTGAGTTTCCAATTTCTACTTTTATCTTGAATTCTTTTTTCTTCTACTTATTTCTTCTAGTTAGTGAGATAATGATGCTTTGTCATTGGAGCATGTCTGTTTTGATTCCATTCATCTTTCTACTAAGCTGTAAATATGTGATATGGCCTTTTCCTCATGCACTTGAATTGTAAGGTTGAATTTTTCTCAAGGGAATAATGTGTATATATGTGTCTTGTTTTGTGTTTCTTTTGGTTTTGGCCCTTTCAGCTCAAACTAATGTTTTAGGAAATAAGTTGCATATGTGGGACAGTTTCTTAGTTTCTAATTTTCTAAGATTTTTTTCTCAGATTGCTTTTTTTTTTTTTTAAGTTCTTTTTAAATGCGCTGGAGTAAGTGTTTTATGTTATCATGTATTTCCTGCTTTATTTGGCATCAGGCTATGGCTTGTTGAAATGATTCGATCAATTTTTCATGGTCTGAAGTAGAGTAGAATATCCAGGCATTATATCAAACTAATTATTTTTGTTGGAATATCGATAAGCAAATTATGGTTTGATGCTTTCTGGATATAGCCAATCACTTGGGATGGATATGGACATTCTAAGTGATACTGAGACGAATTCTGCGCATTCTGTCTTATAATGAGAATGCTGAACCGTGCACTAAATATGAAACATCAATAGCTCTTGCAGTAGTTAAGGCTCCTTCAGCTTCACTACTGCGGTTCTTTAGTCTGTTCTCAGCGCTTAAATCATTATGTATATTCTCGATTTCTAATGTACTTCAAGAAAAGTATTTGTGATTAAGTTTTGAAACTGAAAATAGCTAGATTTATTTTTTATTCATATTCCTAGGGAATCAGCGCCTATAGTTTCGTCTGATGCATATGTGTTTGGCACGGACTTTCTGCTAGATTTTAGGAATACTTTCTACCTCACACTTTTAATAACTATGTTCTGTGACTTTGATGCTTATAGAATTTCTCCAAATTTTGTACCTGTTGGGAACTTTACAAGCTTCTTGGTTCATCCTGTTCTAGATTTTGATATTGGTTTTATGATTTTAGATTGTTTATGCTCTAGTCCTACCTTACTCTATACCCATTGCAGGATAACATTCTCTACAATAATATTGTTCTAATCCCACTATTGTTGCAGTACATATCTGAAATCTATTAATACATATGGAATTTTCATTTTCTTTCTGAGTGGTATATTGTACCACCACCGAGAGCCGGTGTCAATTGACAATGTGGTCTTATTAACTGATCTGTTGATGCTAAAACTTTCGTGTTTTTTTTTTTTGGAGGGGGGGGGTCTATCAATGAACTATGGATTTATTTGATTTTTTAGCCAGCCTTTAAGATACCTTTTAGTTTTATCATCTCATAGAGTATCCTCTTAATGGACTTTCCTATTTCTTGTCATTTGATAGTCTACAATCCTTTGGGGTATTGTGTTTGATCATTTTCTTTTGGTCAGTGGGCTCCATTTCACTTTTTTTTTTTAAAAAAAAAGAACAAAAGATTTGGTCATGGATCTGGACATTTCCACTAGGTTCCAGAGCTGTATTATTATCAGCATATACTTCCATTAAGTGCTTTATTAGATATTAGGAATATTCTGACGAATATAAGCAAAACTGGGACAGAATATGAAACTCTTATTTTCTGTGCAACCTTTAGAACCTGTATGCCGCAAAAAATGTTCCCTTCTTGTTGTATTGATTGCACTGTGATAAAAGATTATTCTTAAAGTTAATGAGTTCTAGCTGTTAGAGTTTTTACATAGCATGTTGTATTTAATGCATGAAACATATAATTGAATGGGTGATTTCTAAGTGGTAGAACTGTTTCAATGTGAATTTCTTTAGTTCTTATCCTGATATTTTTCCCCTATTGCATTGTCAAACTCTTGGAAGGTTGCATTGACAGGTATGTTTTGTATTTTTGTATTTGCAGGGTGCCATGCAGGATTCGATCACTGTGGCATCAGGGATTGTGCCTGAAAGCTCTTTGCCCCCTGTTCACCCCCTTCCTACCAAGGTATCTTCAATTTCTACCACAAATGAAAATAAGGGAGTTAGTATTACCAGATCTCATGAGGTTCCTGGAAAATCTAGTACAGATGGGTCATCTTCAACTGCTGGCAAAAGTAGTGGGAATCTGTCACTTGATGCTTTAGCGAAAGCTAAGAAAGCTTTGCAAATGCAGAAGGAATTGTCAGAAAAGCTGAAGAAGATACCGTTGGTAAGTTCTTCATGATGGGGCATCCGTAACATATAGATTGTATTGTTGCGGTTCCTTTCTCCCTTGTTCTCTCATCCTCTTCCTTGTTTGTCAGAAAGTGTATGTTCTGTTGGTTGCATCTGCCCCTCTTTAGCAGATTAAGTTTTACTGTTTTATTTGTGTAGTTAAGCAAAGGTGCTGCCACGTCAGATGGTAGCCCTCGGCCAGCGTTGAAGGACGGCTTAAAATCATTATCTTCCGGTGGTGGAACAGTTCAGGGATCAGTCCCAATAATAGCTGCCCCTTCTGCTGTTTCTGTGGGAGCGACATCAAGTTCATCAAACGTACCTGCTGCAGCAGCGGCTTTTGTGAATCCTCCTGGAAGTGCACTTGGCCTTGCGGGTCTTGCAACTATTCCCAATGTTGAAGCTGTTAAACGTGCTCAGGAGCTGGCTGCTAAGATGGGATTTCGCCAGGATCCTCAGTTTGCTCCTCTTATAAATTTGTTTCCAGGACAGGTGCCAGCTGAAGTTTCTGTTCCACAAAAGCCTACAAAGGCCCCTGTTCTTCGTGTTGATGCACTTGGTAGGGAAATAGATGAACATGGAAATGTAGTGAACATGAGTAAACCAAGCAATCTTAGCACCTTGAAGGTTGGTATTAAGTTCTTCATCTTTTATAGTTAATCTGTTATTTTATGATCTCATGGTAGACTAAGATCCATGTGAAATTTCCAGGTCAACATCAACAAACAGAAGAAGGATGCATTCCAAATTCTCAAGCCTGAGCTTGATATGGATCCGGAGTCAAATCCTTATTTCGATCCACAGATGGGAATCAATAAAACTAAGCTGCTGAGACCCAAACGAATGGCTTTCCAGTTTGTAGAGGAAGGCAAATGGTCAAAAGAGGCTGAGATGATGAAATTGAAGGTCTATCTTTTCATTCCTTTGCTTCCTCTTCATTATATTATCGGTTGTTACCTGTTATTAAATTTGTTCTGGTTATTACAGAATCAGTTTGGGGAAGCAGGAGCAAAAGAGCTAAAGGCTAAGCAAGCACAGCTGGCAAAAGCAAAGGCTGATATAAACCCAAATTTGATAGAGGTGTCGGAACGAGTCATAACCAAAGAAAAGCCGAAGGATCCTATTCCTGAAATAGAGTGGTGGTAAGTCCCCCTTTTTTTTTTTGGGGGTGGGGGGGGTGGGTTGAGCAAAAAGAAAAAAAGAAGAATAAGATACCATGTTTTGTTTATTTATTTTTTATTTTTACAGTTGGCTGAAATAAAACATGGCTTGTCTATATCGTGATATTTTATGATGAGGCCATTTATTTGCAGCTGCAGGGTTGTTATGTTTCCTCTGAGAAGCCGATTGTATTTGTGGTTGGTCTTAACAAGGATGTCATACTTATCCTTGACCATCAAAATAATGCCTTGATGTATAAAACCAAGATCCTATAAGGAGTCCTAGCGTATAGCATTCCTATGGATAAACAAGAATAACTAGTTTTCATGTTAATCCTCACCTATATGGGGACTGATTTGTTTCTTCAACAATAAAGAGTTTCTGGTTTTAGAATTTCTGAAGTAGGAAATGAGGACCATTACTAACTGAAAAGAAACATAAGCATTGCAGGATGATATGGTCATAGATTCTTCATAATTTTGTTTGGTACATATATATTTTTTCTTTGAATGATGTGTTATTGGTGATGTTGAATATCAGGGATGTGCCTCTTTTGGTTTCTGGCTCTTATGGTGATTCAGTTAATGGAAGTATAGCAGGAGAAAAATTGAAAATGGATAAGATTACTATTTATATTGAACATCCTCGTCCTATTGAGCCTCCTGCTGAGCCAGCTCCTCCACCACCTCAGCCCCTTAAACTAACCAAGAAGGAGCAGAAGAAACTACGTACACAGCGGCGTCTGGCCAGGGAGAAAGATAGACAGGAGATGATCAGACAAGGGTTGATTGAACCTCCAAAACCAAAAGTTAAAATGAGCAACTTAATGAAAGTTCTTGGTTCAGAAGCAACGCAGGATCCCACCAGACTTGAAAAGGAAATCCGTACTGCAGCTGCTGAGCGTGAACAAGCTCATATTGACAGGAATACTGCACGCAAGCTGACTCCTGCTGAGCGCCGTGAAAAGAAAGAGAGAAAGCTCTTTGATGACCAAAATACGTTGGAGACCATTGTTTCAGTTTACAAGATCAATGATCTTTCACATCCAAAGGCCCGCTTTAAAGTTGATATTAATGCAGCAGAGAACCGGTTGACAGGCTGTGCAGTGATTTCTGATGGAATTAGTGTAGTTGTTGTGGAAGGTGGTAGCAAATCAATTAAGAGGTATGGGAAGCTTATGCTCCGGCGTATCAACTGGGCTGAAGCTGTGAAAGAGGAAGAGGAAGATGAAGAAGATGAAAATAAACCTGTCAACAGGTGTGTGCTAGTTTGGCAAGGTAGTGTTGCGAAATCGAGCTTTAATAGGTTTTCTGTCCATGAATGCATGACTGAAGCTGCTGCCAGGAAGGTTTTTGCTGATGCTGGGGTTGGTCACTACTGGGATCTTGCTGTGAACTTTTCAGAAGATTAAATGTAGATGGCGCTGGAGCTGTTAACTGTCCTGGGGTAACTTTTGTTGAACTGAGCTTTTTATGCTCCAATATTTGGTAAGCAATGAAAAAAAAAATCGTAGGAATTTGTAAAATCTGCATGATGGCACATGATGCATCCGCTTTATTGATGTATTACTTAAATGATACCTCTAGAATTTCCATTCCTTGGATCTGTAGCATTCTGCCAAAGGCTTTGGCAGAAAATTGCATCAGTGTGGTGAGCTTTTAAAAGCATGCACTTTTATGGGGCGGTTTTGAACCAAATAAGAAGGTGTGCACCTTTACCGAGATCATCATTTTATGGTATTCTGCTGTTGATTGTTGTAGTATACTCCTTGATGTAATTTGTTCTATATTCTCTACCACACTTTTAGAGGCTTTGTTTGTGTTTTTTCTCCTTAAGTTTCTCCAACTTTTTTATTTCAGTTGAAGTTCATCTACAGAAACCTCTTTCCTGACTTTATTCCATGGCAAAACTTGTGATATGGTACCCTGATCAGCATATGTATTAGCTTTTCAGCTTAGATGATTCATTCATTGTGAAGTGGTTGATGTACTTTCTGATTGATTATCAAATTTGCTACATGTTAAAGTATTGTCTCTGTAGGTGTTTCCCCCTCCAGCCTAATTAGTCATGAAAAATAAACAGTTAAAAGTTAGTTCTTTCTTTATTGAAGCTTGTGCTTGTTTCTCATGTGGCTAGATCGCTTTGTGTGCCATGCCATTTCATTTTGTGGTATTTGCTGCAGGGTGAGGTAGGTGATCATTTGCAATTATTTGTGGCTGTTTTAGATATCTGGTAATGAATACTTCTAGAAGGATTTTGGGTTTAATTCAAATTTTTCCCAATTGAGATTTTCGATGGGGTATTATTATGGTTGTCTATTAGACTACTATCTTTACCAATGAGTTCTTTGGCCGAGCACATGCTAGGAGAAAAAAACCGCCCGAATAGGATGGTGCATGTGATGGTTAGTGATGACCAAAGGGAAGTCTTGCTTGTAGGTTTGCAAATAATTCAGAGCTGCCTTCACGAAAGGGTTAAGGTGAAGGTGTAATGAGATTTTCAGGATTTTTTCAGTAATCTGACTGCTCACACTATTCATCTTGCAAATGCAGAGGCAACCTTTCAAAAGCAGCCCTTCCACCTACATCTGCCCATCTCAGTGAAGTCATCAGCACAGTAATCAAAATTATGGGTCAGAGAGTCCAAAAGTACAAGAAATGTTGAGATGGTGACAGGTAACAACACTGCCTCCATCCTTAGAAATATCCGATGACGCCCCAGAAGACCCAGAATTTTGACCTTTCTAACAATTCATATGCCTTTACCCCTCCTGCCCATGCACCCAAGGTAAATATGCCCACAACGCGTTTGTTCCTTTTCCTCTTTGACTTTACAATATTTTCCATAGTCTTGTGGGTGAGTTAGGTGCGGCTGGTGGGCTGTTTTCATTTGCTCTGTTTAGGCCGTGTACTCATCAATAATTAACTGGTTTTTCTTCTCTTACATTGCCCTTTCGGGAGGATAACCGGAATTTGCGTGTAAACGAGAATAGCAATACTGAAGTATTCTATGGGAGAAACCTCCTGGCTACTCCGCATTAATTTGGGTTGCAGACTAAAGAGGAAGGTAGGAAGGGGTCGGTCTTAATATGTGAAACCTCATTGTCTGTTACAGAGAGTTCATTATCTTTGTGATTAAAACATAACAACGTGTTTTCTCTGCTCTCTATTTTAGGGTTAGGTGTGTGCTTCACATAATTGACAACTTGACATCTTCTCTAAGAGGGATTATCCAGTAATCCTTTGGTGACCCTGAACCCGTCAGTTGGCATTAGGTCTTGGTTCCAAAACCAGAGAAACCGCATTCAGTACTTGATTTCATCTACTCTTGCTGTGGGTCTGAATAAGCTTTAGGTAACATTCCAAAATTTGCATCTTTATATGATTTGGTAAAAGAGACTCCAATACTTTTAAGTATGAAAATATGACAGATTTAAAGAAGTTTCTTTGTTATAGTTTGATTTTTCTCTTCTAAACATATTTTGGAGACTATGTTTTTGTTCTGTCACGTATATCTAAATTGATTCATATGACTTTTTTCTTATCTTAGATACAAACTTGTACAACAGATAATAATGCTGCCTTCTCCTTAGTGTACAAGTTAGGTGTGTTAAGTCAAACCATTCACAATCTGCATTCACGTGGTAATAGTAAACTGACATACAGACATACGAACTATTTCAAGAAAGATTGTGGGTGTTCATACCTTGATTAGCAAGACCTGAGAAGCTCACCGAAAACATTACCCAACCAGAAAACAAGTAAATCATTCTGTTCAAAAATAATGACAAAACACATACTGTAAAGAGAGATGGGGTCAACCATTACAAGTTTTATTCTTTGGCTTATTATATATCTATCAGCATTTTTTTACATATTTAAGCTGTTTTGAATTTTTAAAAAATAGTAATATTGGATAATTTAATAAAATTAATAATTGTAAATTTATATATACTATTCTTTAGGTTATCATATAAATTATAAAAATATATTTTAAATTTCATATTAAAAAGCTGATATTCATGGGTGCGGGATTTCTATGGGTAAACTTTATATTGGTAGATATCTGATTTTTGGTTTGATCAACGTTTGGTGGGTCTATCAGATCATTAAATATCAACATGTGCATCTGCCCAAATGGATTGAATTTTGTGAGCCCAATGCAATTTGACAAGTACAAGTTATAGCATTAAATTTTGAATGGTATCTATAAACTAGCATGTACTATTTTTTTATTTTTATCAACCACATTAAAAAAATTATTTAACCGGCATGAATCTAAATTAGATCATGAGAACTTTATTAAAAGAATATCTTATGATATGTAAATACTCAGAGGTTAAGCTTCCACCAAACCGTATCTAAGTATCGAAGAACTGTCTGAGTTGTAAGATTTTAATATCACTAGTAGGTAGGGTTTATGATGCGTAGTACTGTTATCTTTTCACTTTGTTTTTTATACATTAATATTCAAATTAGAAAAAAAGTAAAACTTCTGCCCATAACCTAATAGATTTTCACCTGTTTTACTATTTAAATCTAATTTTTAAGTAAAAATGTATCTTTTACCAGAATATTGATAACATAGACAATGTTTAATTTAAAAACCAACATGCATGTTAAATATTCATTTTAAGATATTAATGTTAAGTAAGAATTTGTTTCAATAAAATTAATTTCCTTAAATATGCATTCAACATGAAATCTCCTTAAGAAAACAAATGCATAGAGAATTGTCTAGCAGGCTAAGTTTCCACTTCATGACAAAATGTAATAGTTCTATGACTCCAAATAAAATGGGAGGCAAATTGGAAGCTCTGACTTGTGAACTAAGTTTTTCAATTCGTATCAATCTGTGCAATAAGTCCATTGCGACTAATTAAGGCTGCTCATTAAATTGGACCGAACGAAAAGTCACAAAAACAAGGCTTACGCCACAGTAGATCAACACCCGACCTAATTTCCATTAAACCTTAATTTTCTCATCAACAAAAAAACAGTAACTGGTAACCCTACATACCCATTGCGCCACGTGTCGCCCAGAAAAGAAAACGTATAGACAACAGATTAGATGATTTTAGGTCACCTTTCCCTCACCTCCCCCATTCAAAACCTATAGTGAAAAAACCAAAAAAAAAAAAAAAAGAGAGAAAAATTTAAAATTTCAGTAAATAAGAAACTTAATAATGATCAACAAACCTTAACTGTAAACCCATCACCCCCTGCACAAAGAACTTTCTTTTCAGAGCTTGAAGTATTAGAATTTCTATATATAGAAATCGTAAGCAGAAATGGCACATTAACCCATAAGTCTCTCCTTCTTTCTTCTTCTTCTTCTTCTCTCTTCATTTATTCACTGTATAAAGCCATAACTAAAACCACCATCTTCACTCTGCGTGAATACAGCTGTTTTAAAGGTGTCCACTCTCTAGTCCTCGCCGGTAAACCAGCGCAACGCATGCAACCCCCTCCCCTCTCACGCCGTCAACGTTTCTTTCCGTTGTTATCTTTCTTCTCTATCTGAGTTTCTTATTTTATATATATATTGGGCGCATTGAAGTTGAAGCTGCGTCCAAGAATGTCTCGAGTAGTGGCGGAGGATGGCACGAAGGCGTCAAGAAATGATAACTCCCCTTTGTTTTTCTCGATGGAGCTCGACGATGTCTCACGCGCCACCGTTGCGGGCACGTCGCCTACGTTGGGCGAGCTGTTGAAGCGAGTGGGAGACGTGCGGAAGGAGGAAACTGGGGATGAGACTCCTGTGCATCACCACCACCAAGTCTTGGACTTGAGTGACGCGGGTAGCAGCCCTGAGCGGAGGTCTTTGCCCTTCGTGCTCTCATTTAATAATCTCAACTACAGTGTGAGAGTCCGCCGGAAGCTGACGTTCGGGCGACGGCGCATGGCTGCCACCGCTGTAGACATGGAGGCTCCTGGAGATAGTTTCTTCTCGACTACGAAAACCCTTCTAAAAGACGTATGCGGGGAGGCGCGCGACGGGGAGATTCTGGCAGTGCTAGGTGCCAGTGGATCGGGAAAATCGACGCTGATAGACGCCTTGGCGAACAGAATCGCCAAAGGAAGCCTGAAGGGAACTATCAGCTTGAACGGGGAGGCCCTGGAATCAAGAATGCTCAAAGTGATATCGGCGTACGTGATGCAGGACGATCTGCTCTTTCCCATGCTCACGGTGGAGGAGACGCTCATGTTCGCGGCAGAGTTCCGCCTCCCGCGGACCCTCTCCAAGTCCAAGAAAAAAATGCGGGTCCAAGCGCTGATCGACCAATTAGGCCTCAGGAACGCCGCCAAGACAGTCATAGGCGACGAAGGCCACCGCGGTGTCTCTGGAGGTGAACGGCGCAGAGTGTCGATAGGCATCGACGTGATCCACGACCCCATCTTGCTGTTCCTTGACGAACCCACCTCTGGGTTGGACTCTACCAGCGCTTTCATGGTTGTCAAGGTACTGCAGAGGATCGCGCAGAGCGGCAGCATAGTCATCATGTCCGTTCATCAGCCCAGCTACCGCATACTGGGCCTCCTCGACAGGCTTCTATTCCTCTCCCGCGGGCAGACAGTCTACAGCGGACCTCCGGCGAACCTCTTGCCCTACTTCGCTGAGTTCGGGCACCCGATACCTGATAAAGAAAATCGAACGGAGTTCGCCTTGGACTTGATCAGGGAGCTAGAGGGATCGCCCGGCGGCACCAAGAGCCTGGTGGAGTTCAACAAGTCATGGCAACTGACGAAGCATACTAGAAACAACGAGCCAATCCGACAAGGGTTATCGCTTAAGGAAGCCATCAGCGCCAGCATTTCCAGAGGTAAGCTAGTCTCCGGGGCTGCCACAACTAGTAGCAGTTCCGGGCCTGCGTCTATGGTACCAACGTTCGCAAACCCTTTTTGGGTCGAAATGGCAGTCCTGTCCAAGCGGTCCATCAGGAACTCTCTTCGAATGCCGGAGCTCTTCGGCATGCGTTTGGGCACTGTCCTGGTCACCGGCTTCATCCTAGCCACCATGTTTTGGCAGCTCGACAATTCGCCGAAAGGCGTGCAAGAGAGACTGGGATTCTTCGCATTCGCCATGTCCACCACCTTCTACTCCTGCGCTGATGCGCTTCCTGTCTTCCTCCAACAACGGTACATATTCATGAGAGAGACGGCTTACAATGCCTACCGAAGATGGTCTTACGTTCTCTCCCATGCCTTGGTTTCTTTGCCTGCTCTGATCTTCCTCTCAATTGCCTTCGCCGCGACCACCTTTTGGGCGGTGGGGCTTGACGGCGGCGCCATGGGGTTCTTGTTCTATTTCTTGATAATCTTGGCTTCTTTCTGGGCCGGTAGCTCCTTCGTTACCTTCCTATCTGGTATCGTTCCTCACGTGATGCTTGGCTACACCATAGTCGTCGCCATCTTAGCTTACTTCCTGCTCTTTAGTGGCTTCTTCATCAACCGCGACAGGATTCCGGTGTACTGGATTTGGTTCCACTACATCTCTCTCGTCAAATACCCTTACGAGGCTGTGCTGCAAAACGAATTCAGCAACCCAACTAAGTGCTTCGTCCGGGGAGTCCAGATTTTCGACAATACCCCTCTCGGTCAAGTGCCTACGGCCATGAAAGTCAAGCTATTGCAGTCGCTGAGCAACTCCCTGGGCATGAAAATCACCCCCTCAACGTGCTTGACCACCGGCGCCGACATCTTGCAACAGCAAGGAATCACTGACCTGAGCAAGTGGAACAGCTTGTGGGTGACTGTGGCTTGGGGGTTCTTCTTTAGGATTCTGTTTTACTTCTCTTTATTGCTGGGCAGCAAGAACAAGAGGAGATAAAAGAAGGTAAGCTGGCACGGCGCCGGCGGTCTGCTTGGCGGGAGACGTACTGCTTGTGTTTCTATTTCTTTTTCCATAAAGAAAATTATTATTAATATTGTATAATTTTAACTATAGAAAATTCAGTGTTGGTAGAGTTGAGTTTGGGTTCTGGTGTAAAACTGTTTCATATTACTTACAATGAATCTTCCAATTTAATAAAATATTTATATAATTTATTAATAAATAAAAAAATTCATTAATTTAAAAATAAGTTACTCACAGTGTTAATTCAAAGCACAAAATTGATTGATAATTAAAATAATGAATTAATATAAGAGTAAATATGTAAAAAAAATAAATTAACAAAATAATTTATTGGGATAAAGATCTCTCAAATATGAAACCTTAAATTTTTTATTATCACTAAGAACTGTTTCGGATTTTCCGTTTGAACTCTCAATCCGATCCGAAAAAATTCAAAGCAGTTTTTAAATGATAATTGATATTTTCACTTTTTTAAGTGATCACAAAGACAGCATGAATATTTGAAAATCTATATAGTTTAGTAAACAAATTATCATGTCATGTCTCTTATGCGGGTTTTATATGATTCTTATATTACAAAAAGATTTTGTGTTAAAATTTGCATTAATATTATTTATTTTATAATTATTATTTTTAAAAAACAAAAAAATTATGAATTATTGATATGAATTTTTTGAATGGCGTAACATTTGAAAGTCCAAATTATGAATTTTTGTGTATTTTATGTGACTTATATTTATATATTTCAAATAAATTATATCCACATTTAAAATATTATTTGTCTTAAGATCACTTATAAAATTACATTTTTTATGATTTAATTAATTAATATATATATAGATTAATCAAAATATTCAATTAATTTTATTTGGTGAAATAAATTTCTCAAAGCTTAAATCGTGTCATATCATACATCGATTTAAAATTGTGGGGCCGCCATAAATTCAAAGGAGATAAGCATATATATATGAGATATAATTAGAAACTACAAAAGGAGTAACAAGGACCAGACAAGGTAGGAGTGAGCCGGTGACCTAAATGCCCGGCTTGAATTTAGGTGACAAGCAATGCTGATGCCTCTGAGGAGCATGGGCCACACCTGAAGGGAAAAAACCAAACAGTGAAACGTTGGCGTTTTTAGTGTTTGACAAAGTCTTTGTGTATTACTCGGTTTGGTAACCTAATTTATTGGGTTTTGAATGGCACATGGGGTTGGCCACACAACAACGTGAACCCAATGCTTCCTGTATCGCCTTACGCTTAAAGGTTTGCTATTTCTTCCACAGGCTCCTCATTTACTTAGTTTCCTCTCCCAAGAACTCAACAAATATAATGAATTAGCTTCTACCCCAAAAGGAGAAGAATCTATGCATCTTTCAAACAAAAGGTCATAATTCTTGATGCTGTTTGAAAATGATGTTAATTTGTTTTAATGTGTTATAGGATAGATATTATTTATTTTCAAGCTGTTTTAACAACTTTTTTTCATATATTTTTAAAATATATTTTATGTTTATAAATTATAAATTATAATTGTGTAAAATTAATTTTTTTTTAATGTTACTTGATTAGATCATAATAATATACATAAGAATGCTATCTCAAATTAGCAAAAACTAACACCAAGGTAACTACCGACACTCAAATTAAAAACCAATCGCTATATACATAATTGTCTGAGGAAGACTTATCCAGATTTATTTTTTTTTTTGCTTAAAGAGTATCTTTATATTTAAATCTGGTTATGATTGTTCTAATCTAAATACAAGAGAAATTGACTCATCGTAGCTATGGATAAGACCATTAGTCTCCACGAATATTTTTATTTTTGTAACGTATGATCTTGTCTGTGTTGTGACATCTCTAACTTATTACAACTAACACTCATAACCCTTGAGAGATATTCCACTTCAAAAGCTGGGTGTTGCTTTCTCTTCTTATGATTTTCATATTTTTACTAAAGAATCGATGCCCCAATTATGTTTAATCACGTTAGATAATGATATAAATACACTGATGTTATTAAAATTTTGATAGTTGGAATCATCGCGACTTAATATTGAGTTGATCAAAATCTGTAAAAGAAATCAATTATATAGTTTACATAAGTAGGAGAATTTGTTTATTTTGGTTGTACTATTTAATTCTAGGAAAAATCATTTTTAATTGTACAGATCATGAGCTCATGGCCCAATGAGCCGAGCCTCCTTATGGCCCAAAGGCCCAACGTACCAATAGTGTATGATGGTAGTGCTACTTACGTGGCCATCTCTTATTGGTCAGCTTCCATGAGTCCGCATTTATGGTTCGCTGTTCCTCAGCCCCAAAATCAAAATAAACCTGAAAATTACCAAATAAATGAATAACAATAAAAAATTATTGGCCAGAAATTAAAAGATCCAATTAAACAAAAACAGAAAAGGAGATTAAGGGGAAAAAAAAAACAGAGAAAACACAGAATATTTTTCTTATCCATTGGAAACAGAGGGGGAGAACTAAAAGAAGAAACAATGGCGATAATGTCACTGCAACTGGCCAACACATTCCCCTCTCTGCGCGCGTTTACTTCAATCAAACGCCACGCGCCAAAACGCTTCACTATTCGCGCCGTCGATTCCGAAACCACCAAAGAACCAAAGCCCGACACAGAGAGCCCCCAGCAGGAATCGAACGACTTCGACTCCCGCCTCTCAGAGGTCCGACTCCGATACCGCAGCGGGAAAGGTAAGAAAGCAGAGGTCCGGAAATCAAAGAAGGGATCAACTGGAGCCTCGCGATCCGGGTCGAGCATCTACCTCCCCCCGGTTCCTCTCAAAGAGCCCGTGTCGGGCGGCCTAAAAGTGGATTTCGGATTCAGCCCGTATAGCGAGCGGATAAACGGCCGCATCGCGATTCTGGGACTGACGGCGCTGCTGTTGGTAGAGCTAGCGACGGGAAAGAGCGTGATCAATTATCACACGCCCGCGATAGTGTTGATTCAGGTTTACTTTGTAGCCGCTGTTGCTGCTCTGTATGTGAAATACGAGAAGGAGAAAGTTAGTGTTTGGCCTCAGTCTTCTGCTAAGGACTGAACAAGAGAAAGAGGGAAAATGAAAGAGCTGTTTGGTGCATTCCCATAATTTTTTTTTTTTTGCTTGCTTAATTGTTAATACATTTTGCTTTATCTCCTTCCACATGTTAACCTGAAAATAATAATAATAAATTCATTTAGCAATGCTAATTAGTGCAGCAAAAACAGTGAAGAAACTGTCTGCAAATTATAAATTTTCCTTATTTTCCTTCCAGAAATACATGTAAGTTCTGTCTATGTTTCAAGAGAAAGAATCAATGGGTATTCTTCAGAGAAAAAATTGACATAACCAGAACGTTACAATGCGTGGCTTGAGCCCCTACCACAGTCTAACCATGCATTAGTAAGGGGATTTTTTCCGTAGTAATCCAACTCGTGTTCAGCTTTTGTACATGTCTGATCTACCCTTCCCCAGGTTACAGGCAAAACCCAGCAGGCTGGACCTTGTCTGAATCTCTGAAAATGTCACAGCTTCCCAATTGTTGTGTACATGATTACGGTGGTGGCACAATTGTCCACAATCTTCGAACTACTGCTTCCAAATTCAAATAAGGATACAGACAATTGGCTACGATACAGTCCGTGTCAGAAAATCATTAACAGCAAGATTGGCATCTCCATGAGATACAGCATCTTCTGGCTCGGGCATGAAGATGGTAGAAGATGAAGCCTGCACATCAAAAAATCTTGTTCAGCACTGTAAAACTAAACCAACCATAAGCACTGATAAAGCAACCAATGACTCAAAACATCCGAAGTATATTTGTCTAGTAACCAAAAACCCTAATACAGGTCACAATCAGTTCTTTTGTTTATTTTGGGTTAATCTGCAAGTCAATCTGCAAGAGATAATGGTGATCTGATCAAAAAGTGCCAATGGTGATGTGCAGTCCAGAACAAGAAAGGCCACTGTCTATGACAAGGAGTTGGAACAAGGCTGCCAAGGATTTGCATCTAAATGCAAATTACACTAAAGCTGAAGAATATAAGTGACAAGTACATACTCGAGTGTCACCAGGAAAAAGAAGTGTACCTTTGCATCAAGCTGCATGTCTCCATTGTTATCCATAGTGAGGCATGCACCATGTGCCCTCAACCATTCCACACACTCCTCCAATCCATCCGATTCCTTCTCATCACTTCCTTCACTGGAAAGCGTTACACCAGTGAAGCCCAGAACTTGGGCAATATAAGAAACAGGCACTGTAGGGCGATAGGACCGAGAAATGCAGTTCAAAGCCTTATAGCGCATTTTTTCAACATGAAGGTCTGCATGAGAAGAAAGCACTAAATCATTTCAGTTTAATTTGTCTCAAATATCAGAAGACTGACCAAAGAACTCATAAAACTTTGAAATAATTTCACAACATAAACCAACCCATAAGGCAGGTGCTCAAATTAGGAGCTCTCTTGTATAGTCTGAAAAACATAACATAATTTCCTGAAGTCACAGCTGCACGAACTGCAAGTGCATGTTTGACAGCTTCATCTTTCTTTGCTTCATCAGATAACCTGACCAACAAACAATTTAATTGTACAGTCCGAAAAAGAACAGAACACAAAGATTTCTCTCAATTAATCTAGCTTGGCATATGTAGCCAAAGCTGTTGAGCATATCAATTTCAACAAACTATAGCTTCCCAAAAGGAGTGAAATTCAGTGTTCAAAAATTATCCTTAAGTAGGACCAGGTTTTCATTTTTGAGTGTGAGCAGAGGTGGGGAGACCAGAGGAGAGAGGGGCTGAGCAAAGAGAATGACAATCATAAATAAATTTCTAATTGCTCAAAAACCATATGCTTCAAACACAGCCTTTTGAGACTCCTCAATCTAATTCTAACACTTGGATCCGCACTCAAAAAGAATTTTTAGTGACGACAGACTTCTCTTTCTTTTTAAGCCGGGATGCATCATAAGGCATTACAAGTTCATCCTAAGTAACAGAATGCAGACAAGAAGATTAAAATATTAGTAAAGTCATCTTTCCAGCAGATGTTACTAACCTCGACATAGATGATACGAGATCTCTATTATTATTAGAGTGCAAAATGACACAAAGTAAGTTGTAAGCAGAGAATTCCATGTGGCATCCCCCAATACCTTCTGCATAGAGGCTTTTCAACTGGGATTGGCACTGAATCCAAACAAAGGAAAAATAAGCAAGCCTCAAACCAAATGGAGATATGAAGAGCAAAGAACTGTATTGATCAGATCCACAATAATCCATAAACAATCTTGCAGAACAAATGTGTGTTAGCATGAAAGTACATTATGGGTTTCGACAGATGGAATGCTGATTTGCACAAAAATTTCACATGCAACAAGGTTCTTTCAGGCTAAAAAACAAAATTAGCTCCAAACAAAAGACATGTGGGAATGAACTGTGAAAGCAAATAAAACTCTAATTCAAGGTAAGTAAGAGACATAATTACAGCACCTACTGCGAAACAAACAATACCAAAAAAGAATCATACAGGAAAAGGAATGGTTTTTCCAGCACCACAATAAAGCACTAACCTGATTATACTCAGGTAAGTCCCCAACTTCCAGAGCCAATCGAGCATGAGTTTCGTAAACCTGAACATGAGAATAAAGTAAACACAATAAAGAATGTATCTCAGGGAAGTGTAAAGATTGCAATTCGTCCCAAAGGACTTTTCCTTTCTTTTATCTGGGATAGGACGAAGGGCAACATCATCATCATTAGAAAAGAAAAATCAGAATCAAACCCCAACACAAAGTGTCAAATATACCTTAACTGTCAGCTGATTGCGAATTCGTTGCACTGTTAGATCTTGGCGAATAGACTTCAATTGATCACATTTGTAAAGATAGTTCTTTTGAGAATTTTGAACCATAAGAAGAGCTTTTTCTAGTACTTCCTCTGGTCTTACCTGTACAGCAGCAAGGATTGCAGGCAAAAAATATCAGCTATTCATAAACTATTCCGTTATTCCCAACTAAGAATGCTAGTTTATGAAGACAAAATAAGACACTGATAATTACTGTAGAAGGATCCGGTGCAGATGTAAGGCGCAGATAACGTTTCTCAAGCTCTTGGCAGGTCCCTCTAACAGTTAGTGCATCCCAATCAATGTCTTCAACGGCCTGACTGCCACCATCTTCAAAGTTTTTGCTAAGGACCAAGGCACTAGCCCTTCTAGCATACAAGTTTCCAGAACTAGCATTCTTTGGTTTCAAGAAATTATTGTTTAGCCGATGCCCTTGCCCTTTTTCAAAACGTTTAGAGCGATTTTCACGTCTCCTTTTTTCTTCTGGTGAATCAGCAAGTGCCATTGCCCCAGAATAGTATGCTGTTAGATTTTGTTCCTTATCACTATCACTTGATGCATCACCATTATCAGCAGCATTAAGACCATCCACAAGTCGCTGCCTCTTAACTGGCCGCTGGACATTCTTACTTGCAGATCTCTGTTCTGATAGAGGAGATTTGTAACTATTCAAACCGTCAACCTTGCCCTCTGAATTTGCTAAAGACTGCATACAGTTTAATTGAATATTTATCTACCGCAAACATAAGCAAAAAGGCAAGGAGCTAAGATAGAATGAGAAGAATGCCTTAATGATAGAAGACCATTACATAAAATGCATTCTGTTCTTTATCAATTCAGCAGACAAAGGATAAAGATGAATACCCCAACTCCATAGTATGCAATGGACACAAACTCTCTTAAAGAAAAATAGTGGCATTGGGACAAAGCAATAAGACATGAAAGAGTAATACCTTTCTTTCCTTTTCATTGAAATGAATCCAACCACCAAACTTTACTGTGCTACTACCAACTGAAGTCAACCTGTCAACTGGTTTTTCCTCTGGTAAAGGCTCCCACCTACTTTTGGCTCTTCTACTAGGACTCCTCTTGTACTTAGGTAGTGAAGAAACAATTGCACTCTCTAAACTGCGACTAGAACAAGAAAAGCAGATTTAAGAGGACAAAACTGAGCAAAAAACATTGTAAAACTTTAAGTACAGGACATCAATCCTATAACAATTAGAAAAAGGTCAAGAAGGATCAATTGAAAACAGAAAACACACACACAGACACAAGGAAAGAAGAGGCACATACTCATTATTGACAGTGTCCATGTTAATTACTGGAAATAGAGGCTCAGTATCCCAGTCTCGGGTGTGAAGTGTACCATCAGCAGTTGCCTTGGTAATTATCTGCATTGAAACGAAAATAAATCTTGACATGTTGACAATAGAAAGCATCTTTGTATGATTAACAATGGAAAGAAAATACAGTACTCCCAGAACAAACAGAAACTGATACCGAATCATAAACCTCATCACAATATACTGTCATCAAAACTAAACAAAATAAGCATCAAGCTAAATTTCCAATATGTTGCAAGAAAACAGTTTGGAAGATAAAAGATTCAACATCTCATGCAACCATAGCATTCACAATGGTTTCCTTCTAAACTTAAAGTAGATAAAAGAATTGAACGACTAGACAAAATTCTTAGACATTCACATGCATGCAAGGAAACTAACTCAAAAGGAAGAAAAGGAAATTAATAGAAAAGGAAAGGCAATGAACCGCAGAATTCCACGTGCAAATTAACACCTAAACAAGGCAACTCACCTCCTTCAAGGCAGCCTGACAACCTGCCTTTTGTTTATCATCCTTACATCGAGCCAAGGCCCTCTCAACATACCCACGTAATGACTTAGGGAACATACCAGGCTGAAAGAAACCAGGAAAAGATGGAAAAAGAACCATTAACTTGCTACATGAATTAATCGGCAAAAGAGTTCAACAAAGGTGCATTGCAAACCATCCCATATGTGATAATACAGAATAGACCATATGGTATAAATGTCTTATATTTTAAACATTTTCAATACAACTCCAAGAAGCATTAACCATATATATGTATCCATAGCGTCTCACTAAAGCGTTGAACAGAGACTGCAGACAGCATTTCATATAGATCCAAGGCCATCACTACAAAGGAGGACAAAACAAAGTGCAAGACATATCAAAGTCAAGTATTTAGAAGTAAAATATATGACATTGTTTATTTCCCCTTCTTTTTGGTAGAGAGCCTTTCTAATTAATATATCCTTAATCTGAACCACAAGTACTCCACTGAAATCCAACTTTTATACAAGGACACACAGCTTACACTAGATCACTCAAACTGTCTATGCAGGACCTTATTCCATCAGAACGTCAGGACCCACAAGTTACACTTCTCCAGATACTGTATGACAAGTATATACATGCCTCCCCGAATGCATGCATATAGCACACCTTCAGTGTCCAGTTGTCAATGCATACATTTGAAACAGACACAGATGAAACCAATTCTTGAGAAATTTCTTTTTAATAATCAGTATCATGTTATCACGAAAAAGTGAGGGAAAAAATTTAATCAGCTATGCCATCCACTCTTAACAAAAAAGCACACAATGCTTCTAACCACAAAAAGCTTTCAACTTCCTTTCATTTATGCAATCAAAAATATACATAAAGGGAATGAGACTGACAGCCTTTCCTAGCTTCTTTGGGGGTTATTCCCCACCAGCTTAAAATTCCAATGCAAAAGACCCAGCCAATGAGCTATCAAATGCAATGGCCTTAAAAACACCCACGACAGACTATCTAAATGGATTTTACCTGCATTTCTGTTTAATTAGTCCTCAATTTAGCTATCTAAAAACATTATTGACGGAACACCCTTCAATCACATAATCAATTGTATTGCAGACATGTTTTAGCCTGGATTCCACTCTCAGCAACACAAGCAAACACAGAATCCACACATGAAGGGGTGGCACACAAACGGACATCCACACCCATTAACACAATTTATGTAAACAGATCAAGCATCTATAAAAAGACATGTATGGATATTTGAAATTCATTGAAGTCAAAAAAAAAAAAAAAAAAAGGAGCTCAAAATTTACATAAATTTATGATCTGCAAGTTCAGGTGATACTGAATATGTAAGGGACTACGTCATTCATTTCACTAGATAACTATGATCCTTTTTTTTGGCATCTGATATAGTCAGAGCTATTCTATTCATTTGGTTCTCTTAGAATAGATATGGTGCCCAAAACAGATTTTGCTTCAGGAAATACCAATAATACAGCAAAACCAAATTGTTGTCAACTTTTCATCATGCCATTGAATTTACGTTCACATATTCTAGAAAAGATTCATCATTCACATAGTGCTAATCAAGTAAACCAGCTGTTAAGATAATCTAAATATTTTGTACTAAAGCTGCAAAACTTAAGCAAATAAAGTATGTCATCAACTAAACATTTTTACAAGGCATGAGACATATACGACGCGGGTCAGACATGCAAACATTCATCTGATGGTGTTTCAGAAAAGGTCATACCTGAATTTGCAATAGATAACATCATAAGTAATTGGGTGGGAATTTGCATTGAGAAAGGCAAGTAAACAATGCAAATAAAAGTCTTACCTTAAGTATGGAGTCAGTACTATTTTCATCAGGCTTTGGCAGTGAAACACTGATATATGCAGGCTTTGTGGCAGCACCAGTAGAGTTATCCTTATCAGTTCTTGGTAAACCTAAGGGCAGATTAGAAGCAATTCTAGGGTTTGTCGGAATCTGCAGTTTGCTTACCCTTCGTGTATCTAATGATGGAATTGTTTGAACAGGTGGTTGATAATTCTGGGGCACCTGATGAACAGCACAACTTTGAGAGTTTGGTCCTTGAGGCAATGCAGCTTGTTGTTGATCCTGAAAGTTATCATAGGAAGATTTTGGATCCAAAGGCTTTTGACAGTGTGCTTGTACAGGACTAGCATGGTGATTTTGAAAACTTGGAGTACCATGTTTCCAGTAACCATCATGAGCACTGCTAACTGTTGCACCAGGCTGACAAAGAAAAAGAAGAAGAATTTATTTACTAATCCAACAGCATAATAAACCGAAAAGCAATTCAACATAAACTACTATAAAACAAGTAATCAAGAATATATGTATCACCAAGTATTTACTCATTCCCAAAAAGTAAATCTTTCAGAAACCACTTTGCTTTCAGAAACCACTTTGATCACGTTTGCTACACAGCTGAATAGACTTATAGAGCATGCACCTTACATCTGCTAGCATGTGCATTCCCTTCTTTACCCCAACAACTCTCAACAATGATGGAACATTGGACACCCCTAGTATCGAACATCTATTATTCATAGATTTGACTGTCTCACAGGAATGCCATTGAGGCATACAATGCATGTTATAATTTCCTAGTTACCACTATTCTATTATCATCAAAACATACACCATCCTTCCGACCTGCCCAAGGGCAGATATTACAATCATCAGTCACAAGGCACAAGCAACTATGTAGCTTTAAAATTTACTTTGTTCCATGTCCATCCCATCTCATTACAAATTTGGATGAAGCCGTATTGAAACTAGAGATGTATGACAAGTCATAAATTTGGGGAGAGTCACTTCTCAAACCCATCTCTTCACAATCCCTAACTCAAACATTGAATGCATTGCACAAGTCATGGCCTCCTAGGACTCCAGTTTGTTGGTACCAGTGCTAAGCAGTGGCTTTTCTCCCACACACATGCACACATACGTACAAGCATCACTGAAACTGGGACAGGCCAAAAACTTCTCTAGTTTTTTTTTCCACTTGTAATGCACTGAAAATACTAAAACTAGACAAGACACAGATGTACATATACGTATGCAAAAAGTGGAACAAGTCAAAATCTTCTCAAGATTTCTTCCACTTGTAATGCACTCAAAATACCAAGATCAAGATATCAGATCTTAACCAAAATGATTTGCAGCTACATCACGACCTTCTTGATTGTAAAAAGAAGCAAGGATCTCATATTCGGCAAAAGAAATGACAGTGAACTGGTAATATTATTAGTTTGGACCCAATAGCCACTTTCTTGATCAGCCAATTGATGAAATTAGTTTTCCCAAGTGAAACAGAATATACAAATAAGGATTTCCAACTGGAGTATCTAACAAAAAGAATGAGAAAAGAAACCAAAAATAGAACATTAACAGATAAAAACAGCAAGCCTAGCATTGCACACCACCAAGGTAAACAATTTCCTTATATCTTGCAAAATGCCCAAAAGGAAAATTTCAAACCTGCAACGACGGCATTTGAGATGAGTTGGAGTCCGGCCTCCATGACTGGATGAAAGATGGGGAAGGCTGGCTGTTTGAAGTAGAAACTCCACCAGGAACTGGACAACCCTGATTAGATGTACTGGTGACAGACAAGGTTTCTGTTCCAGGGGCACAACTAACTTCTGTCTGGCTATAATAATCTGCCCATTGCTTGTAGTGCTGTTGATAATGCAATGATGCTGCCGTTGCAGTAGAGGAACCATAAGTGCTACTTGTGTCTGGAGGGTAGCTTGAATATGGATGTGAGTAATTCGCATAATTGCCTTCATTCCATGTAGTAGTCTGATTACTGTAACTGCTACTTGGGTAACCTCCAGCAGTCTGATAATCACCAGGATTGTAGTAAGTGCTTGAATAACTTGCAGGCCCAGCATAAGACCCTGTATTCTGAAATGAGGAAAGAGGCTGATAAGGAGCACCTGTGTTTTGATATGCTCCTACGGGCTGTGAATACGAATGGTTGGGTGGTTGCTGATAGCCGTTATAATAACCTGGATATCCTGTGCTTCCATAACCATATGCATCAGTAGAATTTGGGTATGACGCATAGCCACTGTAATCTTGTGCTACATTTGTTGCTCCCAAAGTTGATGAACTAGCAAAAGATGCAACATTGGCACCATCTTGAATGGCTCTGGTGACTGCCTCAGTGTACTGTTCATGGTGGTACATAGAATTTGTCCCATTCTCTGTTGGGCGGTTATCCACCCAATGTGTGGTCCATAACGCAGCATCAGACCCAGGTGTTGAGGAAAGATATGAAGATGTTTGTGCTTGGCTTGCATCAACAACATATCGATTCTGGGAAAAAAGGAATATTAATATGCAAAACTGGACAAATCATCCAACTACGATATTTACCAAGGAAATTCAATTAGCTCTAAGTGTATCAGATATGAACAGAAAAAGCCACCCTTTGCAGCCAGTGTAGATCAGAAATCTTTAGACCATCAATCAGATGATTCTTCTTAAAAGATAACCACAGACAGTTTATTGCATGTCAACTTGCATATACAAGAATCAAAATCTCTAAACTAAACTATCTGCTCCTTATTTTGAAGGAGCAGCATTTTTGCAGAAATAAATTCATGGGAGCGTAGACCCAAAGCAATCATCTAAATCCTAAACCAATCATCTAAACTGAAGTAGTTGAGAGTAACATGGTAGTCATATGGTTTGTTTGAATATATAACTAGATGAATAAGTTACATCTGTCGACATGCTCGATGTGCTTTATCTGACCAACAAACATCTAGTACTATCTTCATAAATATCCTGTATGTCCATATAGTTAGCACCCACTAATATAAGTAGTCCAAGAAAAGGATGAGAACAAAAATGCTCTTCATTCTCACGATGTAAGCTGAATTTTGCAAAATAAACTGATAAGATGCAAAATATGGACACCTCCTACAGGGACAAAGCAACATTGTGATTCCCATGCAAATTGAAATTTAGAGGGGAAAACTTTTACTTATATTTATAATTATATGAACAAGTCAAAAAACTAAACTAGAAACCTTTTCACAATCAGCTAGAACAAATTGGCTACCTTAGGTCTAAAACTTGAATATGCATTACAATCCAATTCTACTGCATTTACTGATTAGATCAACATGTTTGTTTTCACAACTCATGTAAATTATGGCCCAGACTAACCATTGCAACAAAGTCACTTACAGAGCTAGAAATTAAATAAATTACACAAACTTCAATATTATATGATTACAGCTAATGCTGTTCAGTTGGGTAATATATTTACAGCCCAGACACTTTCAAACTTCAATCGTTTCCAGACTCAAATCGGCCATTGTTTCTACACCCCCGCCCCCCCCCAAAAAAAAAAAAAAAGAAGAAGAAGGAAAGAATGCCTTCTTTCCAGAAAATAGAGCCATGAGAAACTTAAGCTATCCCAAGAAGAAGAAAAACAGAAAAAGATAAAGCAAGTAAAGTAAATTACCTCAACCGAATTCGGGTCAAGTGGAGCTGCCGTCTGCGTATTGGCTCCTTGATTCATCATTTCATCAACATCCTAATTCATCACACTAACACATAATTAGCATAAGCACACTTCTATTGGACCCATCGATATTTAATATAAGCAAAGGGAAGCAAGCAATTAAAGTAAAATTTCGCATTCAAATCACAAAAACCCACAAAACCCTAACCGCTAATAATCAAAATAAGCAGTATTTACCTATAAAACAAGACCCGAAATCGGCCAGGAAAACCGGATGACTTTATGGGACCCGAGTAGAAGGATCGAGTGGAAATACCAGAAAAGAAAATTTGAGATCAGAGAGGAACCAAAAAGGAAAGAACATAAAACAAAATAGCCCGAGAAAAAAACAAAACTAATACAACAAAAGTAGTGCACAGAGCAAATATTGTCAATCGTTATTTCTATTAGAAACAATCAAAAGGCAGAAAGAGAGAGAGACACAGATAGAGAAACTCGCAAGAAATATATGAGGGCCAAAGAAATCTAAAGGGAGGAGAGAGAGAGAGAGAGAGAGGTTAATTAAATTTTGGGGTTTTTGCTAGACCGTGTTTGGTTTTGGGGGTTAAAATACTGGCAACGTTGGCGGTATGGAGGAAGACAGTAGTTTCCGAAAATATATGTTTAGTGGGAATAATGCAAATTATCTCCCATTTAAGTGTGCCCCCTGTTGTGTTAACATGCGTAAGAAGGGCGTGAGGCTGCTTTATGCAGTGAAATCCCCTTGATGTTTAGTGGTAATGACCTAAATTATCCTCAATTAAGCGTGCCCTCTGTTGAAATTCATAAGAAAGGCGTGAGGCTGCTTTATGCAGTGCAATTCCCTTTTTAGCCTTGCCTTGATAATCAACCGTACCTTCCAATGGTATGTTGGGTACCAAAATGTTGAATTATTTTACCTTCTTTAAAATTCTATTATTGAATAAGAGTTATATTAAATTTTGAAGTTCTTTAAATAAATTATAAATTTTAAAAATTTATTAAATAAATTTTAATTCATTAATTTAAATTAAATTTTATCAAATAATTTTAAAAATAAAATTTTTTGTATAATGAATTTTAATTTGAAGTTTTTAACATGTATATTTTTCATAAAAATTAAAAAAAAATTATATTAATTTTTTTAAAAAGATATATTATCAAAATTTTAAAAAATTATTTATGAAATGAAAATTATTCAAATTTCAAATATGAACTTAAGAAAAAGAATGTAAAATTTTTTGACTATTTTTTTAAAATATTTTACATTAAAATACTATTAATTTTTAATAATTATTTTAAATTAATATTTTATTTTAATATAATTAATAAATTAAAGTTTGTTTCAAGATTTTTTTAAAATCATGATTTGATTAAAAAAGTATAAATTTCATAATAATATTTACTTTTTATTGTTTATGATTTTTTAAGTATTTTTTATTTTTAACTATTTTGTTTAAAAATTTATTGTGGTTGAGGCATAATTTGATTAACATGTGTGTTCCTTTAGTATGAATTTTCCAATTTCGCAATTCCATAATATTATATGTCAACTAAATATTTAACCTTATTAAATATATAATAAATATAAAAAATCTTAAATTAAACCATTTTTAAAAATTTAAATATTAATATATTAATTTAATCAATTATACATCTCATCTTTCACATTCAAATTAAATTTAATCAAAAAATTGTAAAATATTATACATATTTTTGTTTTTAAAATATTTAAAAAATAACTCAAATAAAATTTACATTCATGTCAATTTATTCGTCCTCACAAGCTGTTTTTTTTATTATTTTAGATTTTTTATAATATAAAATTTAAAAATATATATTATTATTAATTATTTTTTAAAAAAATTGTAATGTCATTTTAATATTTTTTAAAAATATTAAATCATCATGTAATGCATAAAATCTTAAAATTTAATATTATTAATTTTAAAAAATGTTGATAAATTCTATAAAATAAAGAATAAAGACAAATATAATTAAAATTTATTTTAAAATTACTTAATAAATAATAAATCAATGACTCATTTGAACGTTAAAATTTCCTTTAGTTCGTTGATTAAATGCTCTTTCATCATCTTAATCGGAAACATAATATTTTTATTATATTATTTAAAAGATAACAAAATTTTAATAAAAATCTTTAAAATATTATGAACATACAATTTCAATAGTGGCAATCTAAACACTTTATGGAAGCATTAAATTGGACTGGATCCTTTTTCATAGGCCAGCACCACTGCTAGAGCCCTTTGTATTGGCCCAGAGTGCCTTCTTTTCTCTGTGGCCTCCTTGTCTTTTTCTCCCTTAATTGGCCCAGTGATACCAGTCCCTTGTCAATCTCGTTGGCAAATTTCCCAGAATTTATTCCTAATTGACTTCTCTACTAGCTGCGGGATCTGAACATTACTCAAACATGCTCATGTAGAGTATTTTCATGTGAAAGTTAAAAACTATTTTTATAATTTAAATAATAATAAGTGTATTAAAAATTTAAATTTAAATTTATTAAATTATCAAATGTCATTCTCTTTTAAGAGATAAAAATTCAAGACACCTCTTCATTGCTTCCCCCACCCCCCCCCCAAAAAAAAAGGAAGTTATAAGAGGACCAAACCCAGCTATTAACTTGAATTTCCTAAGGGCTGTACATGGATTACCGTAGCTTGCAGTAACAGTCATGCATCCAGTGCAAGGAGCAAAGAGCTGCCTGAAAGTTTCTCTGAGGATAAGTCCAGTCCAGTACCTCATCAACATAGACTATGGGACAATGGATCAAACCACAGTAAGTCCAAGAGCACACAGTCCAGAACCAACCTTCCCAAACTCAGTTCATCACATCTCCAGTCACTTTGGGACCAGCCCTTGCGGTCATCACTGTTGTTTGTGTTACCATCAAAATGAATATAGTCCGCTGATATTAGCAAATGAATATAGTTAACTGATATTAGCATTATTATCATTAAAGGAGGAGGAGGATATGCCCTCGCATAAGGGTGCAAAGACTAATAGCAGCATAGGCCAGAGGACCTGAATTTCTGCAAAGTGTCTTAACTTTTCAACTAACCCTTTGCCAACAAAGATGAAAACCTGCATTTGGACGCACATTAAGCATCCATTACCTTGCTACAATGACCATGTAGGCACTACATGTCCTCCCCGTGTTCCAGCAAATGTAAAGGATCAAACCAAAGAAACCAATAAACCATAACTTATGATGCAGAAAAGCTAACACATTTCTAGTATTCCCCACGCCAGCAGAGCCCTCAAGAATCTGCAGATTATATAAAACTCAGTAAGGATCTAAGTTGAAAACACTGCCAAGAAGGACAAACCCTATTAACATCAGGAATTCTTCAATTAAGTTTAAGCTAATGAAATTAACAGGGAAGTCACATTCTAACTCTGCAGAGAACATCAAAATTCACTTCAAGTCTCCAAGAACTTCTCACCCATTCCTTCCAAATGGCTCATAAACCTCTTATTGTAAAGATCAGACAGCTAAACCGCTAAAACTTAACATATGTGATGTGGACAGGTTGAGCACGCATTGCACTTGTTGCGCAACTTATCCTGCAGCAAAATTATCTCAATCAACCACACATCGTTAGGATCTAACAGCAAAAAACCACCTTAGATTTGACAAAATCTTGCGTGTGACCCAGCATATTCCTTTTGTGAGTCAAATGAGTCACACAAAGAGTCTACCAAAAGCTTCAGGTCCGTGTCAGGAACCAAATTGACCAGTGTCCCACATTTAGAAATATGCATAAACATACCTTACTGCAGAATTGAAGGGTTAACTTAGGCAAGAGAACAAGAGAAATGCCAAGAAGCATAGGATATAATAGGCAATTACTGACTTTATTGATGACAACTTGATGGCTAAGTATCAGTCCAAAGTCTGATTGGCTCCTCACTGCATATATACTTTGGTCCAGCTAGTACTTAATCAACAGAAGGAGCTGATAATACTAGAGAGGCTGAAAGAGGATCCCCAACAAAGAATTTACAGAATCTGACTTCAGAAACATGATCCTTGAACACTTAAAATGTTCCATGATATTTATTACAGGACAAAACTTGCTAGAATGACACTGAATAGCAACATCCTGAATTAGCAAACGAGATAACTGCAATGAGACTGAAGCAGAATTCCCAGCAGAAACCAGAAGGAGCAAGCCATATAAATGAGAGACTAATGATCCATTTTGCATCCAGCCATGAATACAGCTAGCATTGGTACCACTTTCATAAGTTGTCGCAGACTGCCAGATAGAATAGCAAGGAACAACATCCAGGATACGTCTGTATTCTAATCACATCCTAACTCCTGGCTCATAGCATGTGCTAATGAACCTCATCAAAATCGTTTTCTTTTTACTCGTGACATATCATCAAACCCATCATCATGCCATGCTTGCCCACCATGCCTGAAATTTCCTTCCTGGTCCTCCATGCTTCTTGTTCTCCTAGATGCATCCCCAGGACGGTTCTTGATTCGTCTATCAAATTCCCTCAAATTCCCGGTTTCATGAAACTCTGGTTCACCATCCTGACAAAACCTAAAAGGCCTAGGGCCATCTTCTGCATTAAGATGAAAGTTCTCAGCATCAGCACCATTATAAGGAGGCCTAAAAGGGCGAACAGGTTCACGTCTATCTCCAAACCTTCTCCTCTCCTCCACATTTCCATCACCACCAAGCTCATGAAACCGGCCAGAATTCATAGGGTCACCAAAATAATCATCACTATCAGTCCTTTCTCGAGGATCTACGACATCAAATCTCCTATTGCTCCTTAGTAAAAGCCGACCAGATGGGCTCCTAGTAGGGATGACAGACCTCGGATGGCCATGATCCCGTCCGGAATCCATATCTCTCAAATCATTTGATGGGCGGGACATATACGTAGGAGAACCATGCCTTCTAACAACCATATCTCCAGGAAAACAAGGATGATCGGGTGATCTCATCCTCTCCATCCTGTAAACTGCGGGTGATCGTCGATGAGGCAATTCTGGATGTCCAGCAAACCCATCTGGGGTTCTCCTCCGAGATGTCCATGGACCAGGAGAGCGCGCTCTTGGTCTGATCGGAGATTTTGATCGAATCCGCGGAAGACCCCTTCTTTGGACAGATGTAAAGTTCCTACTCCCCCTAACAAAGTGACCATCTAATCCCTCATACTGAGTTTGACGTGCAAATACAGGATCTGTGTTGTCATCTGGAAAACCCCTCATGAACTTCTCATTGTGCCTAAGTCCAAGCAATGCAGAACCTTCTTCACCAATATTACCTGGGCTAATATTTCTTAAACCTCTGCGAATAATTGGAAGACCACGAGCAGTAGGCCCATCTCTCACTCCAGGAGAAGGCCTTCTTGGGTTTAAATGACGGAAAAACGATGCATCACTATTTAGGAGCTTCCTCCCTCCTCGACCAGTACCCACAAAAGCACCATCTTGCCCGATATTATTGTAATTATTAAATTCAATGTCCGATTGTGTGACTGCAGATTCATATTTACGTCCTGGAGCAGGGAACTCCCTACGACCATTATACATTTCTGCAGCAAAGTCACGTTCAGAATCCCATTCACCACAGACAGTGTCCATCCGACTGGAAACTCTCCCTCTGCCACGCACAAAATTCAATCTAGAGTTTCTTGATGACTGGTCATGATGTCTCTCTCTGGAGAAATTATGTGAACCATCAACATAGACTTCATCTCTGGAAAAGCAGCAAAGAAAGAAAATTATATTAAAAAAATATTTATTTATTCTCACAAAGGACAAGCGAAGCAAGAAAAAGAGCTTAAAATTTTCACCTCCCTCGAGGATGCAATTTCTCTCTGTCAAGTGCAATATCAGGTACCCTTTCTCCACCCCTTCGTGATTGTAACAGCTTACCAGAAATAGGCCTCGTTTTACCAGTAGAAGATGTGTTAGTAGCAGAAGACAAGTTAATAATCCGGCTGCGACTACCTCCACTATTGGCATCTTTAGATGCATAATCAGCATTTGAGGAAGTTTCTACCTTGGGTGAAACTAAAAGATTCTTTTCTACCACCTCAATGTTTTTATTATGTCCATCTGAACCTAGAGATGCAGTAGTTAAGGTTCCTTGGCTTGCATTTGTCCCTTGGTCAGATGACTGATCTGCCTCTGGACTTTTTGGGGCATCTTTCCTTCCCAATACATCCACTGGTTTTCTTGTGATAGCCTTAATGGGCTTCTTTATGTCAACTTCATGAGTTGGAACTTCAGTTGATTCTTGCAAACACGTATCAGCACCTCCATTAGATTTCTCATCATGAACTGTGTTAAGAGATTCTTTGGTATCAACAGTACCAACTTCAACAGGGTCTTCTACCTTCGTGTGCTTTTCATCAACATTAGGTGCAGCAGGAAGATCATTGCTAGTAAGGGCTGCACAATCCACGATTTTACTATCAGAAGTATCTTCTGCCCTGCTTTTGTCAAGTCTAGGATTCTCTACTTCAGTTTGAGCTACTAATTCTCGGACCTCACCATCTTCATAGTCATCTTCACAACCATCTTGATCTATATCCATCGCATCTGATAAATCATGATTGCCATCTGACTCATACTCGGAACCATAAGAATCTTCTTCTAGCATGTCACCAGATAGATTAATTTTTTCTTCATCACTTACTGAACCCTCAACAGTGCCACAGGAATCAGGGGCAAGTTCATCCATTAATTTCAATCTGCATTTCTCAGGATCATCCACAGTTTTATCTTCACTCATAGAAGTATCTATCACACCAGAAACATTCCCTTCATCATTATCATGACCAGTAGACACAATAATTTCTGAAGCAACTTGCTTTGCACTTTCACACACTTCCAGAGGCACCTCATAGAGAGCTTGGACACCACATGCAGAATGTTCCAATTGGTTCTCTACATCTTTACTTCCAGACACCACTTCTGGGTAGGTAGGCACTCTTCCACTATCCTCAGTTTGCAGTATTACTTTATCCAGCTGGTTTGACATTGAGCAAGACGATATTCCTTGGCTATCACTAGCATGTAGCAGCTGCTTATTTGACTGGTTTGACATCCTCTCTATTTTCTTAAGAGCTTCCTGATCAAGTTTATTAACTGATTCAGGCTTTAAGGAGCTAGGATCAACTAATCTCAAGGGGTTAACATTTGGTGACACGAGGGTTTCTTGATTGTTACTCTCAGTCAATTCAGGCTTCATTGCAGTATCTAACATCCCTACAGGATTGACCTCAGCTTCCTTAGAATCTTTTCTCATGCTCTCATCAAGTGGTTCTGATTTGACAGTTCTAAGATTAACCAGGTTTACATTACATGATGTTACCACTAGTCCCGGCAAGCTAACATTTGTACCAATCCTGCCTTGATCCACCTTTGCTGATGAACTGCAAGGTTTTTCACACAAGCTCAGCTGGAGACATGGACTGAGGCCCAAGCGAAGTGAATCCCGAGCTTTACGCTGCTGGCTAGATGGGATAGATGACATCACAATATCAGGTTGCTGACCAACCATCCCTGCGTTTTGCTTTCCTGAAATAACAGCGTTGCCAACCATCCCATCTTCGCAATTTGATAGTTCCATATTTTCTGAGTTACCTTTTCTGTTCAGAACATCACCAGTTACTAGACCTACACCACAATCATTCACAGCACCTTCCCAAGCATCCATTGTAGTATTTAAATCCCAGTTTGATCTGTTAGTGATCATATTGGCACCATTACTACTAGACTGAAACTCATCACTCTTTTCTTCGATACTGCAGTCACCCTTGCTTAAAGACAAATTCAATGAAACAGGTTCTTCATTCTTGTGATTCTGGAAGCTCTCTGCACTATTTTGACCTGCAACAGCTTGAATACGATGTTCCTTGAAGCCTAAGGACAATTTGGTACCACAAGAGGCAGTGCATATCTCTGATTGACCCCTCCCTTCAACTTTTTTCTCACTACACATGCCTTTCCCTACTCTAAGGGCAAGACCTTCAGCGGGTTCTAACTTCAACTCAGTTTTTGCTGAATTTATTGGGATATTGGCATTATTTTTACCCTCAACAAGCTTATTGTCAATGTATCTCAAAGGAACAACATGAATTGCAAGGCTTGGTTCTTCAATCTTGATGCTAGGGTGGTTTCCACTGCTTTGTGCCAGGTTAAGGTTAGCAACATCAGAACTTCTCTTTTCTTCCTCAGGCACAACATTTGTCTTTGGATCAGATATAGCAGAGAAACTTGCGGCAACAACACTAGCATTTGAAATAGCTGACCCTTGAGAGGGGCTAGAATGTTCCTTTTGTTGTGAATCATTTTCAGCAGAGAGTGAAGGTGGATCTACAGATGGTGGTGAAGGAGGCCGAATTAAAGGGAACCTCCGTTTCTTGATAGGAATACCTGCACTATAATCACTAGACTTCCAGGCAATGGGTTTGAACCCAGCCTGCCAATAGAAGATAAAATAATCAATACTCAAATTGAATAACAAGAAATTCGCATACTTCTCTAATCTTAGACACTAGTGACTTTAGAAAATAAAACAAACACCTCTTCATTTCCTGATACTGGCATGACTTCAATTGTTTGCCTCACGTGTAGCTCTTCCTGCTACCTTTACCAAACATACATCAACTGCGCAAAATGCCTTTAAAGTCACTATCAAATCCCACTCAGAAATGTATTCAAATGAAACTTCCTGAAATATTATGTCAGACACTTAAGGTCATGCAGTTTCCATCTAGCAACCAACTGCTACAACACAATAGCATGTACTAAGCACCTGCAGACAGGGAAGGGGGAAATTAAAAGTCTGTCATAAATAGACATTTCAAATAAGAAAATCTCTTAACAATGAGAGTGCTAGTTATCTACTTGATAAGCGAAGTCACAACTATGTTTCAGAGTTTGTTTTCTGCAAGCTTAATTACAGCACTCCAGCCATCAAATCGCACAATAAACTCAAAAATATAAAAAAATTGAAAGGCACAGGACTTATGGAAAGCACATCATGATATCAATAAAATCACTCACATATCTTGATCACACATCAACCAACTATTTGCTCAACATGAGTAGGAAAAAAACAAAGAATTATATGCCCAACAACAATTAATTGTTGAACAGCTAATACATTATAAAAATAGTTGAAAATAAACCCAAATTAAACTAATCATTCAGTGTATAGAGCTAATAAAAACCTAACAAAAAGCAAGCTGAAATCACAAATCAAGAACACTAAAACTGCAGCTGAGCACATAAAAAATCAATTAAGGAGATACTTCCAATAAGAACAGCATTTAATGGTAACCCACCAAAAAGCTCAAAGAATAAACTAAGTGAATTTATGGCCAAGTGATCTTAAAAGTCAATTTGGCCAAGACCATAAAAGCAAAGCAAAATCATCCCAAAAACACCCCGATGAATGAACTTATGAGATCCAAACAATCTAATGCATGTTTGTAATTCAACAATTTTCCCAGAAGAAGAAAAACGACTGCATGGTTTCCAGGATATTCCATACCAAATAATCAAAGCGTCAGTTTACCAAACACACCAAACCCAACATGAATAAAAGATAATACGAGCAAATAATCGGCGATTTTACAAAGATGTAAAAACAAGAATGCCATGAGGAGGAAATTACCGGCGTACAAGAGGTAGGGCAAGATTTAGACGCCTGTTTGGCAACTTGAAGAACAAGACACAGATAAAGAAAAAGAAGAGAAGAAGACAATGGCAGCTAGGGGAAGAATCCAATCCAAAGTGTGTTCCCTAATTTCCTTTGCATCAATTATATATTGACTTCCGGGGATTTGTTCCGCGTCCAGTCCCTGTCATGCTTTGCCTACCTGACGATCAATTATATTTAAACGCGTGTGCGTTTGTAAAAGTGACATTCACCCTTTTTAAGAGATTAATTTTTAAAGTAAATATAAAAATTTAGATAAATGTTATTCTAAATTTTGATTTTTTTGTTTTTAATTAAATTTTGATTTTTAAAATATTTAAATAATTTTTTATTTGTTGATTTTATTTAAATTAAAATTTAATAAAAATAAATACTTTTATTATTAAAAAATTTAAAATTTATTTTTATTTCATCTTTCACACTTAAATATTTTTATCAGTGTGTTATTTTTATAAATTTTTAAATTTTTTAATAGTAAAAATTATTTTAAAAATTATTTTTAATGATTAAAAATATTTAAATTTTTAATGAAAATATTAAAAATATTTTTATAAAAATACTTAAATTACTTAGAAAATATTTTTAATTTTAAATATTTTAATTTTAAAATTTTTTTGTAAGATTTGATTTCATTTAAATTAATAAATTAAGGTTTGTTTAAATATGTTTTAAAAGTTAACTTTTGATTGAAGAAAAAATAAAATTTTAAATTTTAAACATATTTATTTTTTATTTTAGTTATTAATTAAATTATATTTTAATATTTTAGTTTAAATTTAAAATCAAAAGTTATATAAAAGTTTAATATTCAATTTATGTTATTTATCAGATTTTTTATATTTTAAAAGTAATAAATCAAATTTTAATCTATCAATTTGATATAAATTAGATTTAACTCAAGTGATTATAAAAAATTAATAATATTTTTATTATTAAAATATCTCAAAAATGATTCAAGTGAATCAATCAGTTCATTTTAAATCTATCTCTCAAATTTGAATAATTTTTAATGTAACATATTTTTTAATTATTTAAAAATTTAATATATATATTTTACAAATATTTTTTTTTAGTATTTAAAAAATTTTAAAATTTTTTATGATGATAACTTGAATATTTCTTTACATACGTAAAAAGATTAATTTGAAATTTATTTTATAAAATTTTTAATTTAAATATCTTTAATTTTTGAACATTTAAATAAAATTTAATTTAGTTTATATTGATAAATTATGATTTAATTTGTTACTTTTTAAATATTAATTAATAACATAAGATAAATATGAGAGTTTTATATGATCATTATCCTAAATTTAACTAAAAATTTAAATATGTAAATTGATAATTTTATAAAATAAAATAAATATCATTTCAAATTTTAAAAATATATTTTTTATCTTAAATTTTAAAATGTTTTTTGAAAAAAAATCTTAATTGATAAAAAATAATCAAATTAAACTTTAAAATACCTAAAAAATGATTAGAATAGTTTATACACTATATTTCAAATTAATTCTTTAGTTCAAGTGATTTTTTATTTATGAATTATTTATTATAAATTTTTAAAATTTTTGAAAATAAATTTTTAGGAAAACAGTTTCAATATTAAAAAAATTAAAATTTCTTTTACTGATGCTAACTTGAATATTTATTTGCATTGATAAAAAATTTAAAATAAATTTATAATAAAAAATTTTAATTTAAATATTTATAATTTTTATTTTTAATAAAAAATTAGTGTAATTAAACATATTCAAAGTTTAAACTAATCAAATATTTAATTGATTTTGAAATGTTTACCATAAAAAATAGTTTTGATATTAAAATAATTAAAATTTATTTTAGTGATGCTAACTTGAATATTTATTTGCATAAATAAAATTTTTAAAACAAATTTATAATAAAAATTTTTAATTTAAATATTAAAATATTTATTTTTTTAATAAAAATTTAGTGTAACTGAAAATATTCAAAATTTAAACTAACCTAATATTTAATTGATTTTGAAATGTTTACAATTATAATGAATATAACAAAAACTGTAAAGTTATAATGTATCAAACCAAAAAAAAAGGTAAAAGAGTTTGTTATAGTTAACCTTCTTTGGTTTTGATAAATTATATAAATAATAAAATTAACTTGAATTTTAGCTTATCAAATCAAGCCAAAATGAAAAGCCATTGATAAATTAAAATTTTATAATGTTTTTATTATTTTTATATTTTATCAAAATCCAAAAAGATAAATGATAACAAAGTTTTTTACTTTTGGTTAGTCTCATCACTTGTAATTTTAATTTTAATAATATTAATTAGCAAAACAAATATGATATTTATTGTAATAGTAAACATTTAAAATTAATTAAATATCACATATCCAAACTAATAATATATTTTAATGAATTGATTATATATTTATCACAACCAAATTATTAATATTAAATAATAGAATAAAACAATTGAATAAAATATAAATTGACTGATAAATTAAAAACTGAATTATAATTTAAATAAACGTATATATAATTAATAATTCAGAAAATTT
Organism: Moringa oleifera; assembly: GCA_021397835.1. NCBI lineage: Eukaryota > Viridiplantae > Streptophyta > Magnoliopsida > Brassicales > Moringaceae > Moringa > Moringa oleifera. Next base: position 1,003,459 of record JAJFZO010000882.1, on the reverse strand, counting down.
AGTATTTAATAAAGTTTTATAATAAAGATTAAAATAAAAGTTTTTTAAAATAAAATTAATATCAAATTAAAATTTAAAAACTATTAAGTAAAATTATAATTAAATTAATATTTAAATTTTATTTATATAATAAATTTTTTAGTTCATTAGATATATGTTCATGAAATTATAAATATTTTTTAATTAATTTATATTTAATTGATTAAATTTTAAAAAATATTATAAATTTTTAGTTAATTAAATATATATTCAATGAATAAATTGATATGAATTTTTAGTGAATTAAATATAGATTCTTTGAATTGTAAATATGTTTGAATTAATTTATATTTAAATATTAAATTGATAAAGTATGGTAAATTTTAAACTAATGAAATAAATATTTATTAAATTATATAAATATTACATGTATACTTGGATTAATTTTTTCTCAATTGATTAGATTGATAAAGTATAATTAATTTTAAATTAATTAAATCTATATTTATTGAATTATAAAAATTCTTCGAATGCTTGGAGGATGGTTGGAGGTAATATCTCAGGGAAACTTCTCATGTAGAACCACTATTCTGAAAACCAATTGGGAAAAGACTTTGAGGATTTTTTGTCAAAATGGAAAAACCAAGAGTGGGTGGTGTTTCTGATAAAGAAGGCCTTGTACCAGACTTCTTTATAATCTTGGTAATTGAAAGATTGGGGTATGAATTTTTGAGAAAAGTGTTTTGAAGTGAATGGGCTTTGGTCCCACTATTTTTCGGTACGGACCCTTTTGATTTGACATTTTGAATGAGCTATTTTTGATGGGTCTGTCTAGTCTTCTGTATGGGTTATCTCTGCAGATTGAGTATCTACTAAGATAAACTCATAAAATCTTTGGGTTTTTTGGGGGTTGTCTATGATGTAATGGAAATTTGGAAGAAAAGTTCTTTTAATGAGTTGGGGTATTGAAACACTTTCTTCTTTTATTCCAGCAGGGATATTAATACAATTGACTAGGACAAGGATGTCTTTGATTATGTATTGGGCATTGTGTTTCTGAGTGTTTGGGCTTTAGTGGATTAGGGCTGGGCTGGTTTGGCTATTTTAGGCCTGATATTGGCTGGGCTACATTAGTGCTTCTGCATAGGAGGATTTTAATGGAGCAAAGGTGGATGGAGTAATTTGGATAGGGCTTTTGGATGAAGATTTTGGAGATGAGGTTTGATTGGGTTGGCTGGTCATAGCATATGACTAAGGAGTAGTGGGTGATGATTTTGATTGCTTTGATGATGAAGGTTTGGCTTTTGAAGATTTTGGAGGGGTGTTCATTTTTTCTTTACTTTACCCTGCAAAAATTCTCGTGTTAGAAAATCAGGAATAAAATTTGTATTGCCTTTAATATATTCAATATCAAAATCAAAAGCAGAAAGTAAAGCTTGCCATCTTGCAAATATTTGTTTTGAAACTAGATTTTGGATATCTTTTTGTAAAATTTCTTTGGTAGATTTATAATCTATTTTTAAAAGAAATCTTTTGTTGTATAAATCGTCTTGGAATTTTGAAATACATAGTACTATGGCTAAAATCTCTCTTTTAACTGTTGAATAATTTTCTTGAGTTGGGTTCCATATCCCTGAATGGTACCTAACTATTTGGTCTTTTTCTTGAATGCTTTGGGTAAGAATCCCTCCGTATCCTAGTTCTGAAGCATCTATTTGTACTGATACTGATGCTTTTGGGTTGGGAATACCTAAGCAAGGTAGTGTCCTAGCCTTAACTTTTAATTCTTTGACTATGTTAGTCATTTGTGGGGTCCATTCTTTAGGTTGTGGTTCTTTTCTTATTCTTTGGAATAATGGTTTGCTAATTTGCCTAAGGTTTGGGATAAAATCTGAAATATAATTCAAACATCTTAAAAATCTTTGGAGTTGGGTTTTGTCTTTTATCTCATCTGAAAATTTGTTTGCAAATTCTATTGTTCTGGATATTAGAGTGATTGTTCCTTGGAAGATATCAAATCCTAAAAATCTTATTCTAATTTGGAATATCTTCATCTTTTTTGAAGAAACTACTAATCCATATCTTTTGATAACTTTTAAAAAGATGTTCAGGTGCTTGAGGTGTTGATCAATTGATTTTGAGAAGACTAGTACATCATCTATGTATACTATTGTAAATGATGTATAACTATTGAAAATTTATTCATAATGTTTTGAAATTTTGATGGGACATTCTTGAGTCCAAAGGGTATTACATTCCATTCGTATTGCCCAAAAGAAATATTGAAAGTAGTTTTGTATTTGTCTCTTTTTGCTATTTGTATATGCTAGTATCCTGACTTCATGTCGAATTTGGAAAATATCCTAGCTTTATATAGTCTATTGATTTAGTCTCTTTTGTTGTGGATTAGATATCTAATCCATTTGAGTATTTTGTTTAAGGGTTTGTAATTTATAACTAATCTTGGAGCCCCTCTTTCTACTTCTGCATTTTTATAAACATAAAAAGTAGCACAACTCCATGGTGATTTGCTTGGCCTAATTAATTTTTTGTCTAATAATTCTTATATTTTATTTTTGCAATATTCTAAATGTTCTTGGTTCATTTGTATAGGTCTAACTTTGGTTGCGATTTGGCTTTCTTTGAAGTCTGGCCCATATGGTAAGGTTACTTCATGTTTGTTTCTATTCCAGAAAGCATTGGGTATTTTTGCACAAACTTCCTTTTGAAGTCTCTTTTCCATTTGGCTGATTTTGTCTTGGATTTTTGCTAATTGTTCCTCTATTTTCTTGTATTGAATTTCCTCATTGAGGTATCTAATTTTAGTTTGCTTATTTTGGGTCTCAGGGTTTTCTTGCAGTCTTGCTATTTCTTTATTTTGAGGAGGCTTAATGAATTTGAATTTAACAGGTTCTCCTAGTATGGAAGTGGTTATCACATTTTGGTCTACTGAGAAAGGATATATTCTTGTAAGGAAAGGACTTCCTATAATTAATCCTTGTTGTATATCTTGTACCAAAATGAAAGGAGTTTTGATGCAATATCCTTCATTGCATATCTTGGCTCTTGTGAGTTTGAATTTGACTCGAAGTTGAATTTCATTGGCTCCATATAACCTTTCAGTAGTTTTCTCATAGTATTTAGTTGGTATTAATCCTTCTTGTATACAGTTTTGATCAGCTCCTGAGTTTATCATAACTATAGTGCTTAAATGGAAGCCATTGTTAACTATTAAAGTAGTTTGGACATACCACTTTTGAACTTGTATCCTATTTGGCCTAGGGTATTGACTAATTTGGGTTTTGAGTCTAGTGATCTTTGAATATAAGTCTTGGATTCTTATTTGGCTATATTTGTTTGATTGAATCAAATTTATTTGGCCTTGTGGGTTAGGGGTTATCTTAAAGAAATTTTTGTTTAGTGGAGAATTTTGGTTGGTTGTACCTATCTGAGACTTAAGGTTCGTTAATGAAGAAAGATTGGTCCTTAGTATTGTTTGATTCCAATCTATTCTATTTTCTAATGGGATCGGAGGATTGTTCCTTTCTGGATTTGCAGCTGAGGATTTTACCTTCGGTGATTTTAAGATCTCTCTTATGCTGATCCTAGGTTCCCTTATCAAAACGTGTTCATTTGTTTGTTCCAGATTCTAGGAAGTCCTAGATTTTTTATAAACCATTTAGGGTGAAGCATTAGATTCTTCATCTAATTTCTGGGTTGATTCTTTTTGAAAGGGTAGTTGCCTTGTTTAGACAACTGGGCTAGTGAGTTGACCATTTTGGGTCTTGGTAATGTTGTCAAGGGTTTTTGGAGTGGATCAGGATCGATCTTTGTTAGGTTTCTCATTGAATTATATATGTTTTGGTTATTTGGGTTTTAGGCCAAATCACTTATGAAACTGTCAGTACGGGTTGGTTTTGATAGGTTTTTTTGATCATTTTGAATCTGGATGATTTATTGGGCTTGGTCTAGACTAGAGTTGTTTGGACTAATTGGTTGGTCCTGGGCTGGATCAATATTCTGGACTTGGACTTGATTATCTAGATGTTCTTTTGGTTGGTCATCTTGGATTGAGGTAGTTGATTGGTTTTGGGCTGGACCATGGTCATCTATCATACCATCTTGGTCTTGATTTAGGTTTTTGGGCTTTTTATAAGAGGCTTGAGACTTATGGAAATAGTCTTTGGATATATGATCCATATCCTGGTTTTGTGGACTAGGTTTCTTAATCCTGGTCTTCTTCTTTTCCCTGAGTGATTGGGTTTCTTGTTGGTTTTCTTTTAATTGGGTTTTGGATGCTCGAAAAGGGTATTCTATATCTAGTTGTTATTCATAGGATTCGAACCATATAAAGAATCCTATATTTTTTTTGCATTCTTTCTAATTCTTTGTAATATATCTCCTTAATTTGGCTTCTTCTTTCTGTTGAGAAAATGGTCATAAACCATTCTCTTTTTTGTTTATTGGTTTCCGAATTGAAATATGTTCTAAGAAAATCTTTGTTGATTTGGAATTTTGGTTTGAATTCTTTGTCTAATATTTTGTTAATTTTTTGAAGTAAAATATTTTCTTGTTTTGAATAGTGAGGCTTCTCCCTTAATATCTTCCCTATTCTTCTAGGCTTAGGTAACCACCTAACGCTAGAATAATCTAAGTGTTGGTAATCTTGATTTAGACTTTCTATATCATATTGATCTTTCAGATCTTCTCTAAATTCTTTATGATACTTTTGGCTATAATATTCCGTATCTTTATACTCATAACTAGTACTAGGACAATTATCCAGGTCATAATACTCATTATTACTACAACATTCTCTGTTATCATATTCATAATTGGTACTACAGTATTCATAATCATAATTGGTACTACAGCACTCATAATCTTCAATGTTGGTATTCTGTTAGCACTTATCCAATATCTCTTTCCCCTCCTAATCAAGTTCTAGCAAAGCGAGAACTAGAAAATAATGTCTTTACCAATCTTGATGTTTTCGAATCTAATAATAATTCTATTCGTTCCTTAACTTTAATGAATTCAATTCTAATCACTAGTCGTATCGGACAGTCTTAACCTATTTTTCCTGATTAGTACATTTTCAATCCCTGAATTGGATAACACTTGTTTCCTAACACCGGATTGGATAACACTGGGATGCCTTGACCTTCTTGCCTTAACTTACCTTGTTGCCCCTCTTTGGGTCTTTGGCGTACTATCTTTAAAACACCATTAGTGATAAGCGTATTATCTTTAAAACACCAGCAGTACTAAGCGTACTATCTTTAAAACACCAGCAGTACTAAGCGTGTTATCTTTAAAACACCAGTAGTTTCCTTAGTGTACTGACCAAGTATGGTCGGCTAAAACTTACTTTTAGGATTTCGTAACTATTCTTGATTTCACTAAAATTTTAGAAGAATAAAACTATTACTTCAATTCGTCGTGCCAGTCCTTAGCTCTTATACCATTTTACTGGTCCCTTTACTACTAGAGTTTTTCTAGGTGGTTGGATCTACTGAACCGACGGTATACGGAGCTACCTAGATGAATTATGGAAGAATAATAGTTAAATAGAAATGAAATAAAACATAAATTAAGAACAAATACAAAAATCAAACATAAATACTGAAATTAGTATTGAAACAAAGTATTTTACAAAACAAAAACATTATATTACAAACTTATAAAAATAAAGAAACATAAAACATAAAAGATATGTTTGAATTACAAGTTGAAGAACGCCGTTACTGGTTAACGAACGCCACTATTTGAGTTTGGATAGGTGAATACTTACAATCCAGTAGTCGTCTGATTTCATGCCCACTATGATGAGGCTAAGGGGACTAAAGGGAATATAAGATTCAAATGTTGAATCTCGAGTTAGTTGTCTAAAGAGGCAACTTTTAGCTCTTCTTTTTATAGCGAGGAGAGCTTCTTGATTGTTCTTTCTTTTGCTTGAGTGATGTCTTGTCTTCTTGAGTATGAACCTTTGCTTTTGAGGTGTTCGTCCTTGGGTGATGCCTTTCTTGAGTGGAGTTTTCTTTTCCTCAGTGGGAATCTCCTTTTGGTAGTGGAGAGTCTTGTCTTCTTTTGGGGGCTAACTCAGCTTTTCTTTTCCAAAAAAAAAGTAGTGAGTGAAGGTTGGCCACGTGTCTTTGTCTAGTCTGCTTGGCTTTTGATTGTGGTTCCTGTTGGTGACTTAGCTTGGATTCTTTCTTATCCGTTGCCATTCTTGGCTTTGCTGATTGTCTGAAAATTTTGAAAATTCTTTTCTTCTTTTTTTCTTTTTTTTTTGTTGACTCTATACTTAGAGCCATAGATCTTCATATTTCGAAAGGATCTTGAGATAATTGTCCCCCAAAGGGATCTTGAATTTCTTCTTCATTTGAGTCGTTTTCGAGTTGTGAGAGGGCCTCTTGGAGTTGTCTTCGATAATATTTTTTGGAGATGATCCTATTTGTAGGGGATTACTGTTTGGTGATAGGGCCTTAGGGATAGGTTGGTGAGTTTTGTTTGGGTTGTTGGTGAGCCATGTGATGACGACTGGTAATTCAGCTTCTGGTAAGTGGAATGATTTCCACCATTTGATGCGAATTTGTCTGGCTAAAGTTTGGTTTAATGGAATAGGGAGTTGTTGGGCAATTTTGTAATCCCAACAGAATATCTATGGTATTGAAAAGATATTTGAAAACATAAGAAATTTAATCCTGTCAGGGATGTTGACGTGTTTGGCAAATTCTTCGAATGCTTGAAGGATGGTTGGAGGTAGTATCTTAGGGAAACTTCCCATGTAGAACCACAATTCTGAAAACCAATTGGGAAAATACTTTGAAGATTTTTTGTCAAAATGAAAAAACCAGGAGTGGGTGGTGTTTCTGATAAAGAAGGCCTTGTACCAGACTTCTTTATAATCTTGGTAATTGAAAGATTGGGGTATGAATTTTTGAGAAACGTGTTTTTAAGTGAATGGGCTTTAGTCCCACTGTTTTTCGGTAAGGACCCTTTTAATTCGGCATTTTGAATAAGCTATTTTGGATGGGTCTGTCTAGTCTTCTGTATGGGTTATCTCTGCAGATTAAGTATCTACTAAAATAAACTCATAAAATCTTTAGGCTTTGTGAGGGTTGTCTGTGATGTAATGAAAATTTGGAAGAAAAGTTCTTTTAATGAGTTGGGGTATTGAAACACTTTCTTCTTCTATTCTAGCAGGGATATCAGTATAGTTTATTAGGACAAGGATGTCTTTGATTATGTATTGGGCATTGTGCTTTTGATTGTGGTTCATGTTGGTGACTTGGCTTGGATTCCTTCTTATCTGTTGCCATTCTTGGCTTTGCTGATTGTCTGAAAATTTTGAAAATTCTTTTAGGACTTTCCAGAATCTGGAACAAACAAATAAACACGTTTTAATAAGGGAACCTAGGATTAGCATAAGAGAGATCTTAAAATCACCGAAGGTAAAATCCTCAAGTGCAAATCCAGAAAGGGACAATCCTCCGGTCCTATTAGAAAATAGAATAGATTGGAATCAAACAATACTAAGGACCTATCTTTCTTCATTATCGAACCTTAAGTCTTAGATAGGTACAACCAACCAAAATTCTCCACTAAACAAAAATTTCTTTAAGACAACCCCTAACCCACAAGGCCAAATAAATTTGATTCAATCAAACAAATATAGCCAAATTAGAATCCAAGACTTATATTCAGAGATCACTAAACTCAAAACCCAAATTAGTCAATACCTTAGGCCAAATAGGATACAAGTTCAAAAGTGGTATGTCCAAACTACTTTGGTAGTTAACAATGGCTTCCACTTAAGCACTATAGCTCTGATAGACTCAGGAGCTGATCAAAACTGTATACAAGAAGGATTAATACCAACTAAATACTATGAGAAAACTACTGAAAGGTTATATGGAGCCAATGAAATTTAACTTCAAGTCAAATTCAAACTCACAAGAGCCAAGATATGCACTGAAAGATATTGCATCAAAATTCCTTTCATCTTGGTACAAGAAACTTAATAAGTTAATAATTTATTAGTTAATTAATATTTTTTAATTAATAAATTTTACATATGCAAAGCTATTGATTTATAAAAGTTTTATGGTAATCATATATAATTTTTAATTTATTTTTTTAAAAAATTAAAATATAAAATTAATCTATAGCTCATTAATTGCGCAACGCGAAGCGCAGTGGGCTTTCAGTAACTTGGACTCAAAGCCCCCAAATTCCGGGTCGGTCAGGGTTGCCCCCCTGCAAAGGTTATGGTAAATCTCTGTTTACTCACTGTTGTAGCCGAGGCCTTCAATTCTTCAACCGCAGTCGACGAAGATGAAATAAGGTCCCTTATGATGCTATTGGGTGCAGGAATCAAGAAGCTACAGTCGTCTCAGCGACCTCTTTTCACCATCTCTCGGTGTCTCCCCGTCAAGCTCAATATCTCTTCCGTACCTGAAGCTAAAGTTCGTTTTCAGCGTGTCTTAGTTTTGTGTTGTTTGGTTTGCCCAGAAAATGTAGCAAATGAGAACCATGAATGTTAAAATGAGTTGAATTAAACTCAAACAACTACAAATTTTAAAATTGGTTTAAAATTTGCAGTTGTTTGAGTTGAATTCAACTCATTTTAACATTGGTTTTACAGTTTGTATGAAAAGCTGATACGGCATAGAGGATGATATAAAATTATTAATTCAAATCCATATTGTTTGGTCGCGGGAAAAATTTGAGAAACTAAACAGAAAGAAGCTCAGAGCCTGATTGTGATTTTTGTTATTAACTGTTTCTGATATTGGTTTTAATTTTGTTTGAAGCAATAGTGCAACATGAGGTATATCAAAAGATATGAATGAGGATGCTAGGAAATGTAGCCAAAGAAAACTTGAAGTTAAAAATGCATTTTGATGTAGATTTCTAAGTTTTCCAGAAGTAAAAAGTAGAGCCACGGTATCTAATGTCAGTTTGAAAAATTTTTGTTGTTTGGTTTATGAGAAAATGCAGGACTGCAAGAGTATTTAAAATATGTAGATTGAATGTTTAGCCACTTTTGTCTACTTCACTAAGTTTCATGCCTTTTGCATGTTTATGTGTTTTGTTTACTAAATGAGATGATGGATTTATTTGGTCAGCTTAGTCAGAAAATGAATTTTGCAGTTGAATATTTGATCCTTTTTAGACAAAGACTTTCTTTCAGATCATTGCAATATATTCTGATGGGTGTAATTTTTTCAACATTTAGTTACAGTCATTGGATTGTTGGCATTCTCTTGAAGATTTAACTAATGCTGCCTATTGTTTCAGGTATTTTGTTCTTTGGATGAGGAATGTGATAATTTTTTGTCATGGTTAGAGCAAAAAGCTGGGGCTGAAATTTCTCTGGTGCTTTCAATTGGAAAATCTGCATATGGCAGGTAAAAGTATACAAATCACATGCAGGATTGCTGTCATAATATATGTCACAAATATTCTTATGCATGTTTATATTCTTTGATTATCTACAAGTTTGATCATGCTAGCGGATTCTTATCATCTTTAAGTCGCTTGTAGCACGTACTTGAATATCTTTTCTTTTCTTAATTATGTTTTATTTTTCAAGCTAGCCAATAAGTTGTATCTTCTAATGGTTCTTTGGTGTATGTGGGTTCCTGCCTTCCTGCTTGGTCTTGCACAGGCGTCGTTGTTATGTTTTCCCTTTTATAAATAGATTGCATTTTCTCATTGTAGGAGGCCACTTTATGAACCAACAATGTGGATTTCTTTATCTTCCTGTTAAAGCCAGCAAAAAGAGTTTATTATTCCTTACTAAGCATTGAAAGGGCTCTAGTAAGCTGTGACGCTCTAGATGCATCTTTCAATGGAAAAATATTGGTGTATTTTAATTGAAGAATATGCCCGACGCCTGTGCCTTTTGTTATGGGCCTCAATCTCTGTTTGTCTCATGGAGTAGTGTCTCTTTCCTGAATGTAGGTCATTGTTTGCTTCAAAAATCATTCAGACTGGAGACTGCATTTTGAAAGTTCCATACAGTGTGGTATTGTACTTCTTACATACTTTATTCTTGTAAGGTGGTTCAGGAGTGAAAGGCATGCCAAATACCTAATTTTTTCCCCCCTACGTGGCCTTTCAGCAAATAACACCAGATAATCTTCCTCTGAAAATTAAGAGCTTGTTAACTGATGAAGTTGGGAATATTTCAAAGCTTGGCGTTGCTATTTTAATTGAGCAGAAAATGGGCCAGGTAACATCATGATTTCAGCTTTTGGTAAGAAGTTTATGTGGTTTACCTGTAAGAAATTCTGGTTAATTTGATTCTGTACTGCTTTTTGCAGCATCTATGGTGAACTTTGAGCAAGCATTCATACCTGATCATTTTATTTATGTATATTTTTCGATAGGGATTTGTTTTTATATTTTTCTTGGCAGGATTCCCAATGGACCCCTTATATCAGCTGCCTTCCTCAACATGGAGAGATTCATAGCACAGTAAATGAGTTTTCTATCATTACTTTTATATTTATATATTATTTTCTTTTTTATAGCCAATGTGCCATAAGCATCTTATATGGCATTACTCATGCAGTTCTTATAAAAATAATGGCTTCCATGCTTGGTGAAAAGATGATTGAATAATTCTATGGATTTAGTTCCTGGCTCATGTTTTAAAAGAAATAATTCCTTCCATTTTCTTGGCAGAGTCCCTGATGTTCTTTCTTATGTTGCACCTTCTTGAGGAAAAATTCATAATGTTGGGCAAATATTTAGTAGGAGAAAGTAGAAGTTCCTGAGGCAAGTTATAATAAGGCTACAATGAGAATACAATAGATGATCTCTGCAACATGCAAATTTGGATGACATTCTTATTGTATTTGCTGCCCACGTTAATTATGATTGATTTTACTAACTTTTACATTTCAGCTTATTATCCTGATGATGTGGAGTATTATCCAGGAATCTTTAATCTTTTGTTTAAGCTTCTTATATTGTGAGATAAAGCAAAAATAAAAAGGAGTACTTTAAGAACGCAAGGCATTAGAACAAGATCAAAGGATACTAGGGTATGACAACCTTTAACTTCTGTTTAAGAATCAAAAGTTGCCTGCAAAGAGTCTAAAAGGACCATTTACATTAAGGTTCTAGCAGTCCTTTAATTTGAGCTCTTGATTACTAATAAATGCCATTTAGCGATCCAAACTCATCTAAGGTTACATGCTGGTGACATGACCAGTTCCATTTAGTAAAAGTGAATGACGCACTCCCAGTAACTGAACTCTTTTTTACATGATAGCACAACAGAAATAAAGAGGGAGAATAAGAATAGGAAGTGAGAAGGGAAGAAACCGGGAACAAAAGAAAAACAGAGGCAGAGAATATGATTTTGGGGAATCCGAGATCTGTATTTTCTTGATCAATAGAAACTAATTCCAAAACGTATGAGGATCAACCGAAATTAAGAGATGGAATCAAATCTCTATCAAATTCGTAACAGAATACAACAAACATCCCAATAATACGTGACTGCTCTAATCTTTAAAGTTAAATCTAAAATAGGTTTGCCTAAAGTCTTAACTGGTCTGTCTGCATCATATAATGTAACTTTGAGCTCTATAGGATGACATTCTATGATGGACGAACATTATCCTTGTGCGTTAATCACCAAGAAGAAGACACCTGCGAAGCATCTTGGTCTTTGCTGTGCTAATAGCCTTCTTTTTGAAATATTGCAATGATTATGGTTGCATGTTAACGAAAGTTTCATGCTAGATGAACCATAACTATCATTTATACATAAAGGGCCTATTTTTCCTTCAAAAATTACTCTTTATGGTGTTATTCTGAAATAGCTTTGTGTTTATGAATGTAAAATGTAAAGGATTATGATCATAGGCAGCTTGTTGGAAAAAGAATTCGTTTTGCTTTCCACTGTTACTACAGACTTGACGCAAAGACGGCAATACTAGATGATTGGTAAAAAATGCTGGTAGATAATTTATCTGGAAAAATATGTAGTTTTAAGAAGAAGCAGTAAATGTCAGGTAAATAATTTATCTGGAGAAATATGTAGTTTAAGAAAGATTGTGATAAGGCAGCTTGTTGAAATAAGAATTCGTTTTAATTTCCAGGATTCTTGAAACTAGTGAAATGGCAATGTTTTCTATAATATTCTGATAGTTATTTGAGCAGGTGCAACTTAGCAACTGCATAGTTCTGTTTGTAATCTGTCGAAGTTTTTATTTTTAAGATAACCATTCTGCTCATGTCCATAAGGATATCCAGTTCCTGTCTTTTTTTAGATAACTGATGCTTTCCCCTTTAAACTTGTTTTTATTTATTGTTTGACCATTACCCTTACATTTGTCTGAGATATATAGTTTAAGGCATTTCAGTCTGGAGAATATAACATGGCATTTGTTGATTCTTCATAGATATTCTGGAATGAAGATGAGTTGGATATGATTCGTTGTAGCTCAGTCTATCGGGAAACAATTAATCAAAAAGCTCAAATAGAGAAGGAATTTTCGGCAGTTATGTTGGTAAGGAATTTTTATTATCTCTGATTAAGTTTCACATTCACGTGCATCAGCATGTGTTGTTCTGTAAGTTCATATGTACCTCCGCCTCTCTCTCTCTCAGGTATGGACATCCATGTGGGCCTATCTTATGTGTGCCTGCATGTGCATGGACAATTATGTAAATGCAAATCTTTCTCCTTTTTTTTTTGTCTCGTCTTCAGGGTTGTGTCACTTATGGTCTATGGCTATCCATTCCAAAATGTTTACTCCGGACTTCCCTTTTGATAAATTAATCAACTTTGACTGAAAGATTATAATAAAATCTCTGATTACTTCTTTGCTAAGGCTGTGAATCTCTACTTGTAGTCTAAGAATCCATCAACTATTTCACTTTTTTCACTATTATATAATCTGTCTGTCTATGCTCTAGACATACTCTTACAAGCGATTGTGTTTAAGTAGTATCTCAGCATTGATGTTGGTGGAAATATGAGAAACTGTATACAAATGAACCTTATAATGTAAACCTCATTCCCTTTTTTCACAGATAAGTTGTTTGGTGGATTAATAAACTTGCTGACAGCAAAAATTAAAAATAAAAGTGAAAGTTCTATCGTTATAGTTCCAATTAAGGTGGAAAATTTGTTAGCACTGGATCTCGAAGGGTAGCCAGAAGAAGGATGTAAGCCAGTCAGCCAACCCTGCAAAAGAATGATTATGGTATGTGACCTTTGGTTTTGTAATAGTACACTCAAATAGAAAAAGTAGGTATATGTGTTTCGAAACGTTTGTCTTGTGCACCTAATTAATAATCCAAGTTTACAATTTTGACATCAAATGACATAAACTTTATGGACGTGAACAACTTCATAGGTGAAGTTTTTTGCCAAACTATTTTTTCTTTACTTAAAATGTATGTGGTTATCTGCTCTACTTAGATTGTGACAATGGTAAGATGTTTCTTGTGAAATCAGGTTCTTAAACACTTCCCTGAAGTTCTTGGGAGCATGGCCCTGAATGATTTTATGCATGCTTATGCTTCAGGTGAGAAACTTTATTTGCAAGTGTTTACTTCTCATGATCATCCCACACCCTACCTCTTTTGGGTCACTCCTTCTTCAATCCTAGGAGCTTAAATGAATTCCCATTTTCTACCTATAATATTATTTATAAAATTTGTCCATATTTTTTTGAAAAGCAACTTACATACTTCTTCTCATAAATATCTTTTCTTACTGTTTCTTTCCTCATCTTTTTTACTTTTTTTACTTAGGTGAGGGGCTGCATTTGCTGTTACTTTTAAATGAGTTCTGATGCTTAGCACATAAATGAGAAACCTCTGGTATTAGCTTTGTCAAGTTGTTTACTTAATGATTTTTATGTTTTTCTCAAAAAAAAAAAAAAAAAAAAGGTCTCAACTCTTAAGTTTGATACTAGGTAATCACTTTTTGGGTATTCATAGCATTCAAAAACTACTCAGAATGTTTAATAACTCTAATTAGATTTTAATTAAAAGGAAACTATGTGGTTATTATGAATGTGCAGATCCTCTCTGTAACAATGATGAGTCAGAAAAAGTTTAAGCATTGTAATTGAGTCTTTGGTGCTTATGTTTCAATTAATCATCTATGGATTGAACTGGTGAATTAACTTGAGAAACCCATCATTTTCCATTTTTGGATTAATGGGATTCCCCTTTTGGGACAATCCGGTCAAAACTCAAGGTATTGAGCTTGTCATCTCTTCACTGTTCTCAATTCTTGAAGAATGGTCTGCAGCCTATTTTTGTGTTTCAACCCCTGCAAGTTTGACGGTCTCATTGTTCATTTTTTTCTTATTTGTTTTTATTGATACTGATGGCCTATCACGAGATTTTCTGATTGATATATTATTCTTATGGCCATGGCTATTAGTTTTTTTGTGTCATCCTTCTTTTGCTGAATTTTCTGTTTATCTATTAGCAGCAGCTCTTTGGATTCAGAATTTATTGTTCTAGTTCATAATGTGACAGTTGGATCTCGAGCGTGGGGAAGCTCAAAGGGTTTATCTCTGGTATTGCCTCTCTAAACTTGCCATATGGGTTTTTAATGTTTACTCTATTTCTTTTCTTTCTTCATTTTAATGCCTGTTATAGATTCCATTTGCAGATTTTTTGAATCATGATGGGGTTTCACAAGCAATAGTTTTAAGTGATGATGACAAACAATTGTCAGAGGTTTCCTTTCTGTTTCTTTTGTTTTGTTTTCTGCTATGTGTCTTGATCTGGTTGTACGAACCTAGTAGGACTACAAAAGTAGTGCACTCTTATGCTCAAAATTTTCTCTTATATAAGTGGCCATTAATTCATGGCTGACTAATTGGCATACATTTTATGGGATATGGTCCCTATTTGTGTTGCTTCCATAGTACTTCCCTTACGAAGCCAGTTTTACATGTTTCAAATGTTGTTTGTTGGAAATTTCCATCACTAGAATTTTTTGAATTCAACTTTGCAGGTTGTTGCTGATCGTAATTATGCTCCTGGGGAAGAGGTAGTACAGTAATGAGATAGAATCTTTTTTGTTAAAAGAAATTTGTTAAGGAAAGAAATTGCACTGTGCCTTCTTTGTCTTTAAGTTGAGTTTCTTGTTGGTTTATGTGGGTGATGAATCTATTTGGTTGACCTTCTGTCTGGTACTCGTTTTGTTGATCTAATTGCATAGATTTATCACATAGAGCCTGTCAATTTCTTTCGTTTTTCAATGTTGAAAATGTTATCAATTTCTTTTTTAAAAATAAGTTTAACTTGATTCAATTGTGTCCTCTGTTGAGTTTTCCTGTAGCATGTGCAGAACTGAATTATGTACGTTTTTGCATATGAATTGTTATGCATTCACTTGAGTGCAACTACATGTTAATAGCTTTTATATGGTCTTTTAGTTTGACAATTTGTGGTTTTTTTTTTATGTTTATTTTCTCCACCTTGAAAATTGGCATGATGCAAGCTAGAAGCACTCACTAAAGATAATTTGCTGCTTTTTAAATTAATATATTTTCTTACATTAAAGGGTGGATGAGAGCCCATATACTTAGAAAGCTTCTAAGATTTACAGACTCGAGAAAAAAATGTAGAATACTTCTTCGTTCTATTATCTATTATGGAAGCTTCCAAACCCATAGCTTTGATTGTTTTATTGTTCTTAACATTGTCATTAGCCATATATTCTTGGCATGTTCTCCAACTCTGCTGGTGATATTTCAGCCTGTAATTGACAAGTATTACAGAAGCAACTAAGCCAACTTTTTGTTCTAAAGTTCACTTAAATCATTTCTCTAGGTACTGATAAGATATGGAAGATTTCCTAATTCCACCCTTTTGTTGGACTTTGGATTTACCCTTTCCTACAACATTCATGATGAGGTGAGTCTTCAACTCCAGTTAAGGAGGTGTAAGATGGTTTCTGTATTGAATTTGATGGAATGTGATTGTTCTGCTTACATCATGGGCTGGTCTATCATCGTAGCCAGGGTATACTCATTCTTCTTGACAGAACCAATGTTACTGCTTTTGCACCTTTCAGATATTTTCCTTCTTGTTGGCTGAAATTTTTTGTTACTGTCACTACCTTTATTCTTTTGTTTCTCCTACAGCCTTGCATGTATGGCCTGTGTAGGTGAAGCTGGTTCTTGATGTATATGAATCTTTGGCTATGTATTGTGTAATTGATATTCTCACAGGTTCAAATCCGAATGAGTATTCCGAATGATGACTCTCTATTGCCAATGAAATTGGAACTCCTACAAAGGCATCGTTTGCGAACTTGTAAAGGTGTCACTGATTTCAACTCTTATGGGGATGCTTTCACAATCAAGTTGGTATTGGTGCTTGGTTCTCAAAATCATAAATATTGATTCCATTTGACATGAAAATCAAGTATTTTGATATGATGACTTATTTCAATCTGGATGGAAAAGCAAAGAGGAACGAGTAAAGCTTGGATTTCTGAAAAATAAATCTCTTTTGTTGTATGTTTATGGTGCCTGAAATGCTGTAAGAGAGCTAAGAGACTATTAAAAGCCCTCCTAATATCCCGTCCAGTTTAAGGGAAAGAGACAAAAAGGACAGCCTTTTGTATAATATATCAGCTTTTCTCTGAGATCTAAGAAGATTAGCTTATTTTTTAAGAATTGTTTCATATGAAACCTTTTATGAAATTATGTGGCTAGTTCTTAAGAAGAACTCGGAGTTTGGTTGAGAATCACTGAGCAGATTAGAAAATGGGAAGTTTTTGGAAACAGGGTCCAAAATTGGATGAACCGCTTCAGATATTTGTGTGAACTGACATGCCATTAGGATTTTGCACAATAGTATTTTCCCATATCTTGCAACAGTTGTAGTGCCTAACTTGAATAGCCACTCTTGTTTCTTTTTGGTTTGAGCAATTACCCTCGTGCAAGGTACTTCTGTCTCTGATGATTTTATAATCTTATAATAGGGAAGTGAAGTCTAGTGGAAAAGGGAAGGGTATTCCACAATCGCTTCGTGCATTTGCTCGTGTTCTATGTTGTACCTCTCCTCAAGGTCTTTTCTGAATCATATTTCCCTCTTCTCGTGTAGTTTGATGTGTCTGAAAGTGTACTAATTGTACACCATGGAAGCATTCTTATATTACTTTTCATGACTGTACTTGGTTGCTCAGAACTAAGTGATCTGTCTGAGGAAGCTGCACAAAGTGATGGCCGGTTGGCTCGACGTCCTTTTAGGGATAGCAGCAGAGAGATTCAAGCACATCAAATCCTCTTATTGCACATAACTCAAGTAATTGAGGAATATGACTCTTCTATTAAGGTAAATATCTGCCACTTCCTGTGTCATAGAATTGGTTGCCTCTAGTTTAAATTTCACTATGAAGTGCCGTAATCACTTGTGAAGCATATAACCAAGTGGTATTTAAAAATCTCCAATGAACATTGGAAGCTTGATGCTTATACAGCTTACACTTTGTATTCTTCGATCATGTGAATGACAGCAGTAAATTAGTACTCATATCTTTTGAGTTCTTATGGTTTTCCATTACATTGACTTCTTGAATGTGTATGCAGTCATTGGACCGTTTTAATTCTCCCTCTGTGAGCGAAAGATTTGCTCTAAGAAGGCAAATGGCTCGAGATCTCCTCATGGGTGAACTTCGCATCCTCAAATCTGCAGCCTCATGGCTAAGCAATTACTGCACAACACTCCACACTGATCGCAGAACTATTCAGTTGTAAACAAGCAAAAGAGTGGAATTTACCTGTCCAGACTGCTATATGCTTTTGTAGAGCTTGTCGTTCTGGAATGAAGTCGCTAGGGAAAAACTGTCTTCACCCAACCAAATATCCGAGCTGCTGGGCTCGCAATCATTCTCCTGTATGTTGGATTGCAAATGGTGTTGGCACTCCTTATTTTGGCTGGGGAACTCGATCAACGATATCAATTCCAGCTTATAACTTTGGATATACCCTTTTCTATCATTATCTTTAAACATTTTATCCATCAAAATGACTTTCATATCAGTTAACTCTGTGAGTGCATGTGCCTGATATGCTTTTATTTTCCATTCAAAATGACAATTTTCCCGAGTTCAAATTCTTGTTGGATAAGAATGCACCGAACAGGGTGAATGAGATTACTTACATGAGTCACTGTAGATTACCGGAAAGCATATGGAATTAGGTTACAATATCTGGTTGTCACAAGTGAGTTCCTCTGTTATAATTTCTCTGATGCTTTCAGTTTTAAATTTCAAATGCTTAGAGGATTGATAAGCCATGTTTTCAAGGTTGGTATTTGTAGTCAAGTGAGCTTCAAATGAGTCTATTGTAAATTCGGCTCATATGTAAAAAGTGTCGAAAAGTTAATAAATTAATAGTTAAAATTATGTTTAATTTGTATGAAATTTAATATTTATATCGATTTTAATAAATATAGTTTTTATTCCAATGGTCAGAATAACCTTGTTTGTTGTGAAGAAATAAATTAAAAATAATTATTTACATATTTTTCATAAAATGTTAAAATATTTGGCTCCTTTTTTTGTGAAGAGAAAATTGAAAACAAAAAATAGATTATTGTTGTATGTATTTTTCTGGGATTCACCCAAAATTATTGAAAATAAAAAATTGTGTTACTTTTTAATACAAATTATGTTTATTATTCAATTTTGATCTTTTTATATAAATAAGAATGTTTATATTGTTAATTCATTTATTTTAGAAAAAGAAAATATGTTGTAAAAAAAACCCATATGAGATGGTGGGGCCATTTCCGTAATTTGAAACAAAATTAGTGGTCGTTCCGGTAACAAAAAAGCCATTATTATCCACTGTATGTTTTGCTATAAATAAATGAAAAGATAACTAGTCCCTCACTCTCTCTCTTCGAAAGAAAGAAATCTAGGGTTTCACATCGCCAGGTGCGCCTCTCTCTCTCTCTCTCTCTCTCTCTCTCTCCGTGCGTCTGTCTCCCTCTTTCTCTCTTTTCATTGACAGAGGTAGGTGTGGGCGTCAATATATTATCATATTCCATCTTAAGATCTTTTTCGCGATGGTGGATTTGTAAGATGAATTGCGCTTTCTAGTTCTCTTTGCATCTTGTTTTCTGTGTGAATTTATCATCGTTGTTGTTCTTCGGTTAACATGCCTTTGGCCTACTTAATGTTTCTTGGTAATTTTTGCGTCCCAGTCTTTGAGACACACCGTATGCTTGTGCTATGTTTAGATCTCTAACTCTTGTATATCTTTTATGCATGTATGTATATATGTCAGCGTATATATACTCTGCGTTTGTGTATATAAGGCTGTATGTGCAATGTTTATGCCTGTATAATTACATTTTTTTTTATCAGAAACAAAGTTAGCCTTATATTAACTAGAAGGCACCAAGGGGGTGCCACCCATGTACAAAAAGTAAGTTAAATTCAATCTAGCGGTGAGGACATCTATGAACTCTACAAAGTCCTCCTCCTTTACAAAAGAATCCCATGGTATTCACAATTTAAGTACATGAAACCATATATTCTTTAACACACTAAGGGGTGTAAGTGTCAGTGACGTATGGATACAATTACATGTATGTGTAAGTGATGTATGGATACAATAGTCCAGTCCAACACTTTAGTTAGATTTAAGTGGGTATGTTTAATCAATATGGTTTTCATGGTTCTTATCAACAATATTTTTTTATAGGAGTTTTATCCTGTTCTTAATGAGAACTCGTTGAGTAACACAAGCTCCTTAAGATTGTGTCCTTTAATAAAACTGGTTTGTTCATCAAGGAAATGAATGGCACTTTTGCAGTGTTTTGTTTTTTGTTCCTAACGCTGGATTTTTACTTGTAGGTGATTATATAACTTGGCCTCTAAATGTTAAATTCATTAATTGGTTCATGTTGGATACTAGGTAATCAAATGTAAAATAACTTTAGTCACTCAAAGTGCTCCAGACTTGACTTATTCCATGAGAGTGGCTTGCCATTATTATCGTTAGCGGAAATTCTTAAGTCCGAGCAATTGCTTTTGTTATTAATGGGAGCGAAGTTCTTATAATTTATGGTATTTGTTATGTGATTTAAGAAGATTCTTGTTGTTGTGCTTAGGCTTGCTAAATTTAAGCACATTCTTAACTGTGTGTGCCAGTTTCTTCTGCATGTCTGTGTGCATATTCTATCAAAGAAATAGGGAGAACAGTGTCTGTGTGTGCCTTGTATTTAGAGAGGTGATCATGTGTTTATATGCCCTTCTACATGTGAATGAGTGGTCTGATGGAAAAAATGGTTGCTGCAGGAAAGATGCCTCGGTATGATGACCGTGCTGGTGGAACACGCCTCTATGTTGGTCGCTTGTCTTCAAGGACAAGGACACGTGACCTTGAAGACATATTTAGCCGATATGGCAGGTAAGCAGCCCTTGCGAACTTTGAGAAATTTTTGCTTTTTGGTTGATGACTTTCTTGGTTGAGTTCTCTTTTTTCATATGGAGCATAAATTTTATTTGGAAGGTGCCAAGCTGGTGCTGTGCTTTTGTGTTGGTTATTTAGTTGTCTTAAAAGTTGCATAATTTTGGAGCATTTGTTTAAGATGATGTTTAAAACTTTGTTACGTATCTTGTAATGACTGAGTAGACCTTGTCTTGTAGGCATTGTAAACTGAGCATGTTATAACATACTCTTGTGTTTTGTTGGCTTTTTAACTCCTTTTGGGATTCAGTATGCTAAGAGTTATATTTAATTTCTCCTGGCACAAAATTCTTCCTTGTGTCATAGTCGAGAGCAGTTTTGCAAGTGTCCACAGGCGCACCTCTGCAATGTGTGATGAGCAAAACAGTTGTCTGTTTGCTTCAGTTGATTTGGAATTCAGTTCTTGCTACTAGTAAATTTCCATATGGATTAGTGACAATTGACATTGGCTTGGAGTGAGTAGCATTAAGACTACATAGGAGGAAATTGAAGACTTTGACAAGCCCTTTTTAGTGCTTGGCATTCAATGTGAATTTTATATATATGTGAGAGCGTTGCACCCCTCCACGTGTCTGTGTGGTTTAACTTGAATGATCTTGTTGAAGGTTTCTGGGCTTTTGCCTAACCTGGAGGTCTATGGTGAGAGGGTGACCTTGGTGGATTTGGCCAGTCTTTCTATAATGTTATTGCGTGTTTTTATGGAAATGGCAACAATCTCAAAGTGGTGTTTAGTTCATCTGTGAGGGGCGAAGTGTCAACCCTTCGATACTTGTGTCTTGATGCCCTTACTATTTGTGGCACCCGTTTACGCAGAATACGCGATGTGGATATGAAGCGTGACTTCGCCTTTGTTGTATGTATTTTCTTCCTTTGACCTACTTTCTTCCTCTATCTTTCCCTCCCTTTTCTCTCCTTATTTCCCTCTCACCACATTTTTGTATGGTCTTATTTTTTTCCGTTGTATTCAATATGATTTCGTTCATATTGGTCTGTGGAAAATCATGTCTCGTGTAAATATGATCTTCCTATCCCTTCTTTCTCACTCCTAATAACAGGAATTCAGTGATCCTCGTGATGCTGATGATGCAAGATATAGCTTGAATGGTCGAGATGTTGATGGGAGCCGTATCATTGTGGAATTCGCTAAGGGTGTAAGTTCCTTAAAAACATAGTTTCTAGTTTTAAATTTAGTAACTATTTTTTTTATAGGACCTTAAGCACCATTAGTCTGAATTTGAATCAGTTGTTGCAGAATTCTTCTTTGATTTAAGGAATTATCATCTATGTTTTCACATATCCATTGAGTGCATACCATAACTGGTAATGCCGTTTATCACCTGTTGAGAATTCAAGTTTGAAACCTTCTTACTAGTACAAAATCCTCTTGCCTCCAGAATAGTTTTTGGTTCTTGGCTATAGAGATATCATGGTGTTGTGGTATGTTTCACTGATTATGTTAAGTTGATGTCAATTGTACTTACTCTACCATTTTTGTATAGTTATACATTATTGAGATTGAATAATTTCTTTTGCATTAGGGGCCACGTGGTCCGGGTGGATCTCGTGAGTATCTTGGTAGAGGTCCTCCTCCTGGGTCAGGTCGCTGCTTCAACTGTGGACTTGATGGGCACTGGGCTCGAGATTGCAAAGCTGGTGACTGGAAGAACAAGTGTTATCGGTGTGGTGAAAGAGGCCACATTGAGAGAAATTGTAAAAACAGTCCAAAGAAACTAAGGTTTATCTCTCTCTTTCATAATTTTGGCCTGTTTTTCATTATCCTGTTTACAGATCTGTGAGCTGTTATGTGGAATGAAATTTTCTTGCACAGACGGGAGCGGAGTTACTCGCGCTCGCCCACTCCCCGCCGTGGAAGAAGTAGGAGCCGCAGTTACAGCAGGGGTCGAAGTGAAAGGTTTGTTTTTACAATGACTTGTGTGTTTCAGATTCCATTTCTTATTGTCAAAGTCACACCAATCTATGTCTTAGCATGTATCAAATGCTATCCAGCATATAGAACTTATTCATTTACCCAATTATTTATGTGGAAAGGAAATAGAACTAGAAATGGCTCTTTATCTTTGGTTTTTAATTCCCTTTGTGCTCTTGTTCTCTGTGCTCTGTTTCCAGCCGATCCAGATCTCCCCCAAGGAGAGATCGAAGCATTGAGCGTGTTGAAAGAAGGTCAAGAAGTCCTCATGATAGCAGGAGCCCTAAACGACACAGGAGTTCACCTCCACCATCGAAAGGGAGGAAGCGCAGTCCAACACCAGATGAAAGAGGTAGTCCATCCCCCAGAGACCACAAGCAGGCTAATGGGTCTGATTATAGCAGGAGTCCCCCGGCAAAGAGCCGGAGTCGGATTGATGATGATGCTGATATTCCTGAGAGGACTTACAGGAGCCCTGCAGAGGAGAATGGCCATAGCCGCAGCCCTAGTCCTATGCCTAGGGATGACAGGAGCCCCATTGATGATGAAGATAATCATGGCTCTCCAAGAGGCAGTGAATCAGCTTGAAACAGCTCTCTATTGCATGAATCTGTGTTTTGCAATACTTTTTTCTTTTTCATGGATGATTGGGGTGTTAACTGTCAGTGTACTGTTTAAGAATTTCTATTTGTCTTTTAGTAATGATAGATTTGAAACTTTCTTTTCTTGGGAGTTGCAATCATAAAAATCATTTAACTTTGTTTTCATGTGATGGGCGCAGCACTGGTTGTACAGGCCATGGATTGTGAACTTTCATCTCATGCTGTGTAGAGCAACAAAAAGGAAAGGAAAGTGCACTCAAGTGATACTCACTCGTCAGAAACATCTTATTAATAATGCATGAGCTTTTCAAAATGATCTGTGCCATTAATTTGTAGGCACAAGGGCACTTTACAGTTCACTCGCCCTCCAGCATTGAGCTCAGAAATAATGGACTTCCAAGAAGCAATTGTCATACAATAAGTTAACAAGCAAAATTAAAATTATTATCTTCAAAGTATACAATTTCTTACAAACTAAAATTGTTCACTTGACAATAAGTTACACTCTAATACAGATCACTTTCCATTTGAACCAGAAGTATATAACTGTAAGTATTCATGATTAATTTACTTTTGTTGCATGACTCTCTTCGAAGCTGTTGTTTGGACTTTAAAATGTTTGAAATTTCATGAAGTTTGGGGTATTCCACCTTGAGATTCTCAGGGTGTGCTGGATGGTGGGGTAATATTACTTATAGTTGTAGTTGGACCAGACATTTTCATTGGTGAGGTCCATGGCATACCTATTGGCACTTGTTACTGATGCAAACAAGGCGGATGTTGGGTTATTATACCATTTAATTGCGAAACCTTTTTGATGCAGTGAATGATTGCATTTAAACCCATAAAATAAAACAAAAACATAATAATTAAATAGAAAGTTGCAATTGAACATAATGATGAAATTCACTCTTACCCTGCCACTTGATGGCCCAACTAAGGTAAAAGCTACTGGCTGTGATACTATTGGGATTAGAGTAGTTACCTTGTTAACAAAAGATAAAGGGTTCTGAATTAAAAACTCATCAGAAAGTTTTTTTCTACTGATTGTTAAAAGCTTGTACATATATATTTTTAAAATTTAAATTATCAAAATTTTAAAGTAGCTATGAAAAATAAATTTTACACCAATTTTTTTTTTAATTTTAGAAATGAACTTAAAATAAAGTGAATAACTCCTTTGAATTATTTGTTAGGCATCCCAATAACAAAAATTCATTTAATTTTTTGATGAAGTTTATCAGAAATCACATTTCAAAAAATGTTAAATCAAATCTTAATTTATCAATTTTATATAAATTAAATTTTATCTTAAATTATTACAAAAATTAAAGATATTTTCATAATTAAAATATCTCAAAAATGACTTAAATCTTAAAGTTGAATAAATTTTGATGTAAGATATAATTTTTATGAATTTTTAAAATTTTAATAACATAAATTTTAAATATATAAACTTAAATTTTAATTTTAATTAAAATTTAATTCACTATTTTTTAAATATAAAAAATTTATTGAAAATATAAAATAAACGTCAAAAACTTTTACCCAAAATTTGGAACTTTTATCTTTTCATGTGATGGGCACAGCAATGGCTGTGCATGTTATGCATTGTGAACTTTCATCTCATACTGTGCAGGGCAACAGAAAGGAGAGGAAGCTGCACTGAAATGGCATTCACTTGCCAGAAAACATCTTATTAATGCATGAGCTTTTCAAAATGATCATATTATGCCATTAATTTGTAGACACTTTACAGTTCACTCACTTCCAGCATTTAACTTTTCAAATTTTTTTCTATCTTTTTTTTTTTTTTTTCTGGAAAGAAAGAAGCTAGTACAATTGCATGACTGGTTGTTAAAAAGTTTTTTTGTACAGATATGTCTTAGTTTGGCATGCTGGATGAAGGAAGATGATTAAAGCATTGAGTTTGCTATTCATTAATTAAATAAACAAAATACAGCCAACATGGACATATAAGCTTCTATGAACACTTTCAATTGTTTTGAAAATTACAATTCCTATATACACAGCACAAGGAAACATTTACAAAAATTTGCAGAGTTTTCTCATGAAGCCTCTGCACTGGGTTTTCCTAATAGGTTCCATACTATCAACTTGCCACTTCCATCCCCAGTGAAAAAGAGGCCCCCAACTCCAATCTCAATCACTCTAACTTCACGCTTTGAGAAAATCGTGCCCCTCTCTTGGAATCTGGCATAAATAAAAGTTAATATCTATTAACTCTAGCTGGCCACAAGGATTTACTTGGTTCACCAAAGTTAAGTGAGCTTCAAGTGATACTCACGATGGTAAGTCGTATAAATGAACACAACCGTCGTTGCAAGAGCATAACAAAATTGGTTTCACTTCTGCATCATGCACCCCGCAGAGTGTGAGCACACCCTGTATCAACAGAATTAATCTATTAATCAATTATCCTAACAAGAACAGCAGGCTAGTTCATCAAGCATTAAAAAAGAATATGTCAAAGAGAAAACAAACATATAACACAGTATAGAGATGTACATGCTCCTCCTTGTGCGTGTAGGTTACTTCAAAACCACCCCCTTGAGTACCCTTCCAGACTTTTATTGTTTGGTCCAATGAGCATGAAAGCAAGAACTCACGCCAACATATGACGGACATCACAGCATCAGTATGTCCCTTTAGTGTTGCAATGGATTGTAAGGTATGAGTATCCCACACCTAATTTGGAAAGTGAGACATGTGATATAGATGAGAATGAGGTATATACTTGCAGCAAACAGAAAACAAGATGGCAGTAACCAATCTACATGTCTTGGCGAACCAATAAAAAACTTTTTGTGAAACCACCAACTTACTCTTATGGTATGGTCGACCGAACCCGAGTACAACTTCTGGCCTCCCCCAATTAAGCAGGCCACAGGACCACTATGGCCTTTCAATGAAGCAACCAATTGAAATTGATTGGTTGTAGGATTCCATATCCATGTTGAAATAGTGCCATCCTGCAAGCCAGGGGAGAGAGAGAGAGAGGAAGACAAATCATTTTAAGAATTAATGCAAATTATGAAAAGGAATTTTTCCATCAATTTCAAATTATTAGCTAAAACAACAAGACATAATTAGATATATTTTTTTATTCAATAGAAACCGCAATTAGATATTTAAACTTCATTCTCATCCAGATTTAAACTTTTAAAGGTAAACTAGAAAAACAAAATTCTGCAATGCAGTCTAACAGCTTACATGTGCTCCAGCAAACAGCATATCGTTGGCAATAGTCATTGCATTGACTTGGCCAATTGGTCCTTCAAGAGTGAATTCAGTAGCTGTCTGCATGTTCCATGCCTGCAATATCACAAACAAGCCCCGCAAGTTTAAACTAAAAACAAATGGAAGATCATTATGTTCATCAGTAATAAAAATAGACGATTGTGAGCTATATGCCAACCTTCACCATGTTTGGCATGCCGACAAACAACCATGGACCTTCACTTATTAAGCACCCAACTTCAGCACCCAAATTGATCACATTGACGCATTTGCCAGAGTGGCAGTCCCAGATGCGTACTGTTCCATCGCTACTTGCTGAATAAAGTTTATCGGAACCAGAGGGAAGAGCAACACCCTTAATGGCCTGTTTAGAAGTATAAAAATTCACCAATAGATTAAGTAAAGTTCTGCCTCATGAAATACAGAACCAGAATGTTATAACAGAACACATCTCGGATTGAAAAACTTATGTTGGCCAAACTGTAAAAGAAGACAACAGACCGAAAAGCAAGAGGAAAGAATTACCTTTAGGTGTCCTTGCAGCTCTGCCAACATCACAAATCCATCCCCAAGAAATCGAGAATGCAAAAAGCGGCATTTATCACCCTTCACACAATTTCCTGACAGCCAGAACCGGCACACCCTAACTTGGTCTTTCAAGGTACTGCTACCTTTCAACTCTGTTGAGCCATCTCTGGTAGTTGAAACTACTGAATTCTCGTGGATATGGTTTTTGCTATTGCTTGGCCGATCCTCAGGTAAATTATGGGATTCATTCCTTCTCCAAACCAATGAATTTCTATGGCCATAATTGGGGTTCCTCCTTATTTGATTTTCACTTGTTGTGAAGGGTTTTCTATGGGGACATTCTTTTTTGAATCGTGATAAAGCTGATTTTTCCAGTCTCTTGACCTCCATACTATAGATAGGTAAGGAATAAGAGAACTTAGCAAACTGGCAGCACATACAAACATAAAAAAGTCTCTCGAGAATATCCAAATTCCTTGAAAGAGATCCGAATGCAAGAGTATCCAAATCCATAATTCCCTTATTCTATGCACAAGAGGATCCTCCAAACACGAATATGAATATGATATACACCAGAAAGTGAGAGAGCTTTGGACCAGGATCAGAACCATCCATCTTAATGCTTTGATCCTTGAATCCGACGCCCAGAAAAGAAAGGCGAAGTACCTCATGTGCCCTATTCACGATTACAAGAAAAACAGATACATTCGAAGAAGCAAACCTGATATAGGAAGAAGCCAAAACTCTAAGATCGAACAGATGAAGATGGATCGCTACGAGAGATAGAGAGAGTAGAATCTTGATTCAAGAACGAGAAACTTCGCAAGGAGATGTGAATTTTGCTGTGGGAGGAGGGTCATACATATAGGCAATGGTGTGAGTTGCTTCAGCCGCAAGTTTCGGTATTGAAACTTTATCTTTTTATCTTCAATTTAAAAAAACCTATCAGAATTATTATCACTGGGACCAGGTCAACCATCAGATTTAAAAAAGAAGATATTATTTAATTTTTTAAAACATACTTTTTGAATTAAAAAAGAAGATATTATTTAATTTTTTAAAAAATATTAAATTATATCCTTTGTGTCTATATTTCGTTTTCGTAAAAGTAATTTTAAATTTGTATTTTATTATTATAAAATAAAAATTTAAATTTTTTCGTGTTCTTTCTAGCAATGTGCTTTTAAATTTTTTGTGTTATATTTTAATGTAATTTCTTAATCATAAAAATTATTGCTTTATATTTGTTTATACTATCAGAAGGATTTTATTTTTGAATACTACACTCTTAAAATTTATTTTAAATTTTTTTTGGATATGCTTAAGATATGTTTATATGTTTGTTGTATGGGATTGGATTGGGAACGGATAACTTTTATCCCGAGTATGGTGGAAGGATGGGATTGGGATAAGTTTATCTCATGTCCCTTTTTATATTTTATCTCCTTGAATTAATAGGATAAAATTATCTCATCAAATAGTGGATTGTATTAATGCATAAAATTAAATTTTACTTTATATCATTAACATCTTTTTGAATTCATATTAATTAATTAGTTATGATATAATCTGAACTTGTTATAAACTTCACTTTAATTTTTAAGCTATTTTAAATAAAATATTATTTAAAATTAGTCTAACTTATTTTAAAAATATTAATATTATTGATTAAATATTTATAATTATTTTTTAATTATTATTCATATTTATAAAATTTATATTATAATCATATTTTTTAAAGTGAGAAGTTAATAAAATATTTAAAAAATAAAAAAAATTAAATGATAACATGTAAAAAAAATTATGTTTATCAATTAATTATTACTACCTATTAGATTATATTGTTATTTTTATTTCATAATATTTTTAAATAAATCAAGATTAAATTTATCTTATGTTACATCAAACACACACTATATTAATATAATACCAATTCAATCAAATGTAATATAATCTAACCTAATTTCATCATAACAATTTAATTCTATCCCATGTATCAAACGGAGTCTTAAAATTTTGAAATAAAATATTTTAAACATGATTAAAATATGTTGTTACATAATCTTTTATCTATACTCTCTTTTATTGTATTTGTTTACAAAATTGTAAATTATTTTGATATATTGCACAAATGTACGTTATGTATATTAGATTTTGGTAAATATTATTGCAAAATGTTAATTATTGTGAGATTATAAAAAATTGTGAATGCTTACATGTTTGCCTGTCATGAGTTAAAGTCAAATTATAATTCATATTACTTTTTTGGATAAAACCCATAAAATCCTTATATTTAATTCGTGTGATAAATTAAATGCTGATATTTAAAAACTGACGCTAGAGCACTCAATATAACCGAAATTGACACATAAAACCCCGAGATCCAACGTTGCTAGGAATGAGCATTGGCATCAAAGGCATCATTGCACATTCCTCACTATTATTTTCCTTAAAACTACAACAAAAGATTACATAGATGTGAAAGCCCCACCCCTAAACCAACTCGGATAAAGAGTAAAATTAATGAAATTAGTTTTCGATTCTAGCATTAAAGTTTAATTTCACCCCAAATTAAAGTTCAAGTCGAGGAAATTTAAGTTTTTCGTTGCAATATTGTCATCAGAACACAATGTCGCCTTGTGTTCATGTGGTTTATGGATTAAATAATGTAGTTAGTGGATATAAAGGAACCTAAGGAGAAGATTTTGGAATTGTGGGTGGAATGAGGTAATGTTTTCATTTTTCATTTTTTTGGTTCAACAATTTGAAGCATTCGAGTGTGTGTTTTTAATCTCTGGATTTGAGTATGAGTAAGCTCAGGTGTGCGATTATTTTTGCATGAGTAAGCTAGTTTGATTGTAAAAGATTGGTTTAATTTTAGTTTGATGATTACATGAGCTTCAAAAGGAAATTTTGTAACCCCTGCGATGATGTATTATCTTGGATAATGGAGTAGTTTCATCTTCCTTACATAATGTGTGCAAAAATTATGCTAATTATTCAAAAAATTGGTTTATGTTAGAGTAGTTAATTGATTGATATTGACATTTAAGTGAAAATTTGTTATAACTTCCTCTGTATTTTTTCTTATGAGCTATGTATCTTAGGTTATGATTGTTATTATTTTTTTGTCATGGTTTTTCTTTAACTTAAACGTTGTTTTCATGTTGCTATAGAAATAAGGGTTATATGAGTATTTCGTTGGCAAGATACTTCGACTTGTAATCGTGGAACATAGGTACAACTAAAGCTATTATGTCAAGTACAAAAAGTACAAGATAAGACCATATTATATATATATAAAATATTATAGTTTCTTAGACTATAACTTGTATTGTGTTGATTATATGTCACTGAAAAAAGTAAGGGAGAAAAGTGGTGCAAAAATGTGAAGTAAACTATTTTTAAAAGCGGTAGACTTATCTAACCGATCTATTTCATTAGATTTTTATGTTTTTAAATCTAATCAATAGATAATATATTAACTTGTTTTGTAATGAATAATGCAATACATTAAGTTTTGGTGATGTACTAGTAAGAAGTTTCAGGTTTTCAAGCTTCGTATTTATTTATTTTACTGTATTGGTAATGGGTAATATACTTTAGTAACGCTTAACACAAATGATCTGGCACAATAGCATTTAACATAATTGTTGTACCCAACAGCAAGCACAACAATATTTACCAAATTTGTTTATCATTATAATTCATTCATTTGTTAATTCATTGTAATCACATCTTAAACAGTAATGCCGCCCAAAGTCTATACAATCTGAAATAATATCTTGAACAATAATACTTCCTAAAATCTGATATAACATCTTGAACATTAATGCTTCCTAAATTCATTCATTTGATCATAATCAAAACTATTCGCATGATAATAAAATGTAAATGCAATTGTTCATAACTTATTAAGTAAACTATTAGTATAATAAATTAACAAATATTTAAAAAGCAAGTGTCATACGATAAGTTAACAAGTAAAATCAAAACTACTATCTTCAAAGCATACAACTTTTTACAAATAAAATTATTCACATGATAATAAGTTACACCGTAATGCAGAGAACTATTATTTGAACCAAAAGCATGCAACTATAACTATTCATGATTAATTTACTTTAGTTGCATGACTTTCTTTAAACTACTTGAACGAGAGGTTGTCATTAGTGGTGCCGAATGCATACCTATTGGTACTTGTTGCTACTGATATAGACGAGGCGGACGTCGGGTTATTATACCATTTAATTATGAAACCCTTTAATGCAGTAAATGATTCCATTTAAACATATAAGATAAAACAAAAATATAATGATTAAATGGAAAGTTACAATTGAACATAATGATGAAATTCACTATTACCCTGCCACTTGATGGCCCAACTAGGGCAAAACCTACAAGCTATGATGCTATTAGGATTAGAGCAGTTTGACTCGATTACATAATTAAGTTAGTTGAGAAGAACATACTTGGTCTAGAAAAAAGTTGATATCCTAAAACCCATGAAAACTTCTTTAGTGCTGCTCTGGGCTCTCTTCTACATAAAACACACCCATGTTATATCATAATGACCCATAAATAGTATTGATAATTAAAAGTAAGCTTTTGTAAATTACTTATTTCACTTGTCCTCTGCATGACTTTGCATTGTGTTTGCATTTACTGCATGTATTTAACAAGTTCTTCCTTCACATCTTTATGGCACTTAAACTCACTCCATCGACATCTTTCCTTTGTTACTTATTTGGTCTTTCTGGAAGTTTTCTAAGTACAAGTAGTTGGATAGGATCCATCCAAGATTGAGGTCACAAGTTGAGGCCATTATAGGGATTTATCAAATAGGAATGACACCTAATATATTAATACTTATGATAGCATGGGATAACATAGCTTTCAGGATTTTCTTTTTAATAGTATATGGCAGATATAGCATGTGCACAAGGGAATACTATTGAGTCCCCACCTATTGCAAGCACAACTGCGAGCTGCTATATCAACCACATATTGCTCATCTCTCAACTACTTAACACCCTTAGAACTTACAAAGCCCTGTAGAGGAGAATGGCCATCGCTGCAGCCCTTGTCCTATGCCTAGGGTTGATAAGAGTTCCAATGATGATGATGATCATCGCTCACTAAGAGGTAATGAATCAGCTTAAAAATAGCTCTGTATTGCATGAATTTGGGTTTTGCAAGACTTGTTTTTTCGATGGATGATTGAGGTGTTACCCATCAATGTACTATCGAGAATTTTTAAAATTTTCTTTTAGAAATGATAGATTTTGGGTTAAGGTTCATAAAACCATGATGTTTAACCTATGTTACCCATCAAACTCTCATATTCAAAAAGTAATAATCAAACTTTTGATCTATCAATTTGATATAAATTGAATATTATAAAAAAATACACAAGTTGCCATAACAAAAAAATTTAGAATTTTTTTGAGTACTGGAAATATAAATTAAACTTTAGCTTAAATTGTTATAAAAAATCAAAAATATTTTAAATACCTAAAAAATGATTTAAATGAATTCTTCTTTCTATTTTGGATCCATCCCTTAAATTTGAATAATTTTTTTGTATAAGATATAATTTTAATGAATTTTTAAAATTTTAATAATATAAATTTAAGATATATATTATAACCCTTTAAATTTAAATTAAATTAATAAATTAAAATTTAATTCATCATTTTTTAAATATAAAAAATTTATTAAGAATATAAAATCAACACCAAAAACTCTCAACCCAAATTGTGGAACTTTTATCTTTTCATGTGATGGGCACAGCGCATGACAATGCATGTTATGCATTGTGAACTTTCATCTCATACTGTGTAGAGCAACAGAAAGGAGAGGAAGCTGCACGAAATGGCATTCACTTGTCAGAAAATATCTTATTAATGCATGAGCTTTTCAAAATGATCGTATTATACCACTCATTTATCGGCACTTTACAGTTCACTCACTTCCAGCATTTAACTTTTAAAAGTTTTTCTATCATTTTCCTCTTTTCCCTGGAAAGAAAGAAGCCAGTACAATTGCATGACTGATTGTTTAAAGTTTTTTTGTACAGATGTGTCTTAGTTTAGCATACTGAATGATGGGAGATGATTAAAACATTGAGTTTTATTCATTAATTAAGTAAACAAAATACAGCCAACATGGACATATAAGCTTCTACGAACACTTTCAATTGTTTTGAAAATTACAATTCCTATATACACAGCACAAGGAAACATTTACAAAAATTTGCAGAGTTTTCTCATGAAGCCTCTGCACTGGGTTTTCCTAATAGGTTCCATACTATCAACTTGCCACTTCCATCCCCAGTGAAAAAGAGGCCCCCAACTCCAATCTCAATCACTCTAACTTCACGCTTTAAGAACATCGTGCCCCTCTCTTGGAATCTAGCATAAACAAAAGTTTATATAGATTAACTCTAGCTGGCCACAAGGATTTACTTGGTTCACCAAAGTTAAGTGAGCTTCAAGTGATACTCACGATGGTAAGTCGTATAAATGAACACAACCGTCGTTGCAAGAGCATAACAAAATTGGTTTCACTTCTGCATCATGCACCCCGCAGAGTGTGAGCACACCCTGTATCAACAGAATTAATCTATTAATCAATTATCCTAACAAGAACAGCAGGCTAGTTCATCAAGCATTAAAAAAGAATATGTCAAAGAGAAAACAAACATATAACACAATATAGAGATGTACATGCTCCTCCTTGTGCGTGTAGGTTACTTCAAAACCACCCCCTTGAGTACCCTTCCAGACTTTTATTGTTTGGTCCAATGAGCATGAAAGCAAGAACTCACGCCAACATATGAGGGACATCACAGCATCAGTATGTCCCTTTAGCGTTGCAATGGATTGTAAGGTATGAATATCCCACACCTAATTTGGAAAGTGAGACATGTGATATAGATGAGAATGAGGTATATACTTGCAGCAAACAGAAAACAAGATGGCAGTAACCAATCTACATGTCTTGGAAAACCAATAAAAAACTTTTTGTGAAACCACCAACTTACTCTTATCGTATGGTCGACCGAACCCGAGTACAACTTCTGGCCTCCCCCAATTAAGCAGGCCACAGGACCACTATGGCCTTTCAATGAAGCAACCAATTGAAATTGATTGGTTGTAGGATTCCATATCCATGTTGAAATAGTGCCATCCTGCAAGCCAGGGGAGAGAGAGAGAGAGAGGAAGACAAATCATTTTAAGAATTAATGCAAATTATGAAAAGGAATTTTTCCATCAATTTCAAATTATTAGCTAAAACAACAAGACATAATTAGATATATTTTTTTCTTCAATAGAAACCGCAATTAGATATTCAAACTTACTTCATTCTCATCCAGATTTAAAGTTTTAAAGGTAAACAAGAAAAACAAAATTCTGCAATGCACTCTAACAGCTTACATGTGCTCCAGCAAACAGCATATTGTTGGCAACAGTCATTGCATTGACTTGGCCAATTGGTCCTTCAAGAGTGAATTCAGTAGCTGTCTGCAAGTTCCATGCCTGCAATATCACAAACAAGCCTCCCGAGTTTAAACTAGAAACAAATGGAAGATCATTATATTCACTAGTAATAACATAGACGATTGCGAGCTATGTACCAACCTTCACCATGTTTGGCATGCCGACAAACAACCATGGACCTTCACTTATTAAGCACCCAACTTCAGCACCCAAATTGATCACATTGACGCATTTGCCAGAGTGGCAGTCCCAGATGCGTACTGTTCCATCGCTACTTGCTGAATAAAGTTTATCGGAACCAGAGGGAAGAGCAACACCCTTAATGGCCTGTTTAGAAGTATAAAAATTCACCAATAGATTAAGTAAAGTTCTGCCTCATGAAATACAGAACCAGAATGTTATAACAGAACACATCTCGGATTGAAAAACTTATGTTGGCCAAACTGTAAAAGAAGAAAACAGACCGAAAAGCAAGAGGAAAGAATTACCTTTAGGTGTCCTTGCAGCTCTGCCAACATCACAAATCCATCCCCAAGAAATCGAGAATGCAAAAAGCGGCATTTATCACCCTTCACACAATTTCCTGACAGCCAGAACCGGCACACCCTAACTTGGTCTTTCAAGGTACTGCTACCTTTCAACTCTGTTGAGCCATCTGTAGTAGTTGAAACTATTGAATTCTCATGGATATGGTTTTTGCTATTACTTGGCCGGTCCTCAGGTAAATTATGGGACTCATTCCTTTTCCAAACCAATGAATTTCTATGGCCATAATTGGGGTTCCTCCTTATTTGATTTTCACTTGTTGTGAAGGGTTTTCTATGGGGACATTCTTTTTTGAATCGTGATAAAGCTGATTTTTCCAGTCTCTTGACCTCCATACTATAGATAGGTAAGGAATAAGCGAACTTAGCAAACTGGCAGCACATACAAACATAAAGAAGTCTCTCGAGAATATCCAAATTCCTTGAAAGAGATCCGAATGCAAGAGTATCCAAATCCATAATTCTCTTATTCTATGCACAAGAGGATCCTCCAAACATGGATATGAAAATGATATACACCAGAAAGTGAGAGAGCTTTGGACCAGGATCAGAACCATCGATCTTAATGCTTTGATCATTGAATCCGACGCCCAGAAAAGAAAGGCGAAGTACCTCATGTGCCCTATTCACGATTACAAGAAACCCTAGGCAAAAAACAGATACATTCGAAGAAGCAAACCTGATATAAGAAGAAGCCAAAACTCTAAGATCGAGCAGATGAAGATGGATCGCTACGAGAGATAGAGAGAGTAGAATATAGATTCAAGAACGAGAAACTTTGCAATGAGAGGTGAATTTTGCTGTGGGAGGAGGGTCATATATATAGGTGATGGTGTGAGTTGCTTGAGCCGCAAGTTTAGGTATTGTAACTTTATCTTTTTATCTTCAATTTAAAAAAACATATCAGAATTATTATCTTAACCTTGTGACACTGGGACCAGGTCAATCATCAGGATTAACATCCTTTTTGAATTAAAAAAGAAGATAAAATTTAATTATTTAAAAAAAATTAAATTATACCCTTTGTGTTCATATTTTGTTTTTATAAAAATAATTTTATATTTATATTTTATTATTACAAAATTTAACTTTAAATTTTTATGTGTTCTTTTTAGCAATGTGCTTTTCATTTTTGGTGTTATATTTTAGTGTAATTTGTTAATCATAAAAATTATTGTTTTATATTTGTTTATACTATCAAAATGGTTTTATTTTTGGATACTACACTCTTAAAATTTATTTCAATTTTTTTTTGGAATATACTTAAGATATGCTAATATGTTTATTGTACGGAATTGGATTGGGAACACATAATTTTTATCCGGGTTTCCAGTGTGATGCCAGGATGGAATTGAGATAAGTTTATCCTATGTCCCTTTTTATCCCATTATAAACGAATAATTTTATCTTAATTTTTATGGTAAAATTATCTCATGAAGTAGTGGATTGTATTAATGCATAAAAATAAGTTTTATTTTATATTATTAATTTTTAATCCATGAGAGGTTGTCATTGGTGGTGCCGAAGGCATACCTATTACTACTTGTTATTGGTACAGACGAGGCGGACGTTGGTTTATTATACCATTTAAATGTGAAATCCTTTAATGCAGTAAATGATTCCATTTAAACATATAAGATAAAACAAAAATATAATGATTAAATAGAAAGTTGCAATTGAACATAATGATGAAATTCACTGCCACTTGATGGCCCAATTAAGGTTGAAGCTACAGGCTGTGATACTATTAGGATTGGAGCAGTTTGACTCGATACCTTATTAACGGAAAATAAAAGGGTTTTGAATTAAAAACTCATGTCCTATGGCTACTCAATTACAAAATTGAGTTAGTTGAAAAGAACACACTTAGTTTGAAAAAGAAGTTGGAATCTTAAAACCCATAAAAACTTCTATGGTGCTGCTCTGGGCTCTTTTCTACATTAAACATACTTATGTTATATCATAATAATCTATAAATAGTATTAATAATTGAAAGATGAGTTTTTGTAAATTACTTATTTCACTTGTACTTTACATGACCTTACATTGGGTTTACTTTGTTTGGATTTATTGTATGTATTTAACAAGTTTTTCCTTGACATCTTTGTGGTACTTAAACTCACTCCATCAACATCTCTTCCTTTTTACTTATTTGGTCTTCCTGAAGGTCTTTTAAGTACAGGTAGTTGGAAAGGATCCAACCATGAATGAGGCCACAAGTTGAGGCCATTATAAGGATTTATCAAATGAGAATATCAGCTAATATATCAACACATATGATACCATGGGTCAACATTGCTTTCAGGATTTTCTTTTTAAGAGAATATGGCAAATATAACATGTGGACAAAGGATATACTATTGAGTCCCTGCCTATTATAAGTACAACTACGTACTGCTATATCAACCACAGACTACTCATCTCTCAACTATTTAACACCCTTAGAACTTACAGGGCCTTGTAAAGGAGAACACAGCCGTTGTACTATGGCTAAGGTTGATAAGAGCCCTAATGATGACGACGATGATCGTGGCTCACCATGAAAATAGCTCTGTGTTGCATGAATTTGTGTTTAATGCGACTTTTTTTTTTTTTCTGTGGATGATTGAGGTGTTAACTATTAATGTATTGTCGAGAATTGCTAAATTTGTCTTTTAGAAATAATATATTTTGAGGTAAAAGTTTTGTAAAACCATAATATTTAACTTATATTGTCAATCAATCCCTCATATTCAAAAAGTAATAATCAAACTTTTGATCTATCAATTTGGTATAAAATAATAATCAAACTTCTGATCTACCAATTTGGTATAAATTGGTATAAATGAATTATTATTGAGGCATTTCAACAATAAAAATTTGTTTAATTTTTTGATAAGTAATATTTACCACATACTATTAATCAAATCCTCGTGTTCAAAAAATGACAAATTAAATCTTAATCTATTAATTTTATGTAAATCAAAGTTTAGCTTAAATTGTTATAAAAAATTAAGGATATTTTTCATTGTTAAAATGCCTAAAAAATGATTAAATGAATTATTCACTCTATTTTATATCTATCTTTTAAATTTGAATAATTTTTTTAATATAAGATCTAATTTTTATAAATTTTTTAAAAATTTAATAACATCAATTTAAAAAATATATTATAATTATTTAAACTATAATTTTAATTTAAATTAAATTTAACTCATTATTTTTTAAATATAAAAAATTTATTGAACATCAAAAACTTTTACCCTAAATTTTGGAACTTTATCTTTTCATGTGATGGGCACAGCACATGGTTGGGCATGTTACGCGTGGTGAACTTTCATCTCATACCGTGTCGAGCAACAAAAAGGAGAGAAAGGTGCACTCAAATGGCATTCACTTGTCAGAAAACGAATTATTACTGCATGTGCTTTTCAAAATGATGGTGTTATGCCATTAACTTGTAGGCACTTCACAGTTCACCCACTTCCAGCATTTAACTTTTGAAATTTTTTTTCTATCTTTTTTTTTTCTTTTTCTCTGGAAAGAAAGAAGCCAGTACAATTGCATGACTGACTGTTTAAAGTTTTTTTGTACAGATGTGTCTTACTTTAGCATACTGGATGAAGAGAGATGATAAAAATATTGAGTTTGCTATTCATCAATTAAACAAACAAAATACAGCCAACATGGACATATAAGCTTCTATGAACACTTTCAATTGTTTTGAAAATTACAATTCCTATATACACAGCACAAGGAAACATTTACAAAAATTTGCACAGTTTTCTCATGAAGCCTCTGCACTGGGTTTTCCTAATAGGTTCCATACTATCAACTTGCCACTTCCATCCCCAGTGAAAAAGAGGCCCCCAGTTCCAATCTCAATCACTCTAACTTCTCGCTTTGAGAACATCGTGCCCCTCTCTTGGAATCTGGCATAAATAAAAGTTAATATCTATTAACTCTAGCTGAACACAAGGATTTACTTGGTTCACCAAAGTTAAGTGAGCCTCAAGTGATACTCACGATGGTAAGTCGTATAAATGAACACAACCGTCATTGCAAGAGCATAACAAAATTGGTTTCACTTCTGCATCATGCACCCCGCAGAGTGTGAGCACACCCTGTATCAACAGAATTAATCTATTAATCAATTATCCTAACAAGAACAGCAGGCTAGTTCATCAAGCATTAAAAAAGAATATGTCAAAGAGAAAACAAACATATAACACAGTATAATGATGTACATGCTCCTCCTTGTGCGTGTAGGTTACTTCAAAACCACCCCCTTGAGTACCCTTCCAGACTTTTATTGTTTGGTCCAATGAGCATGAAAGCAAGAACTCACGCCAACATATGACGGACATCACAGCATCAGTATGTCCCTTTAGTGTTGCAATGGATTGTAAGGTATGAGTATCCCACACCTAATTTGGAAAGTGAGACATGTGATATAGATGAGAATGAGGTATATACTTGCAGCAAACAGAAAACAAGATGGCAGTAACCAATCTACATGTCTTGGCGAACCAATAAAAAACTTTTTGTGAAACCACCAACTTACTCTTATGGTATGGTCGACCGAACCCGAGTACAACTTCTGGCCTCCCCCAATTAAGCAGGCCACAGGACCACTATGGCCTTTCAATGAAGCAACCAATTGAAATTGATTGGTTGTAGGATTCCATATCCATGTTGAAATAGTGCCATCCTGCAAGCCAGGGGAGAGAGAGAGAGAGGAAGACAAATCATTTTAAGAATTAATGCAAATTATGAAAAGGAATTTTTCCATCAATTTCAAATTATTAGCTAAAACAACAAGACATAATTAGATATATTTTTTTATTCAATAGAAACCGCAATTAGATATTTAAACTTCATTCTCATCCAGATTTAAACTTTTAAAGGTAAACTAGAAAAACAAAATTCTGCAATGCAGTCTAACAGCTTACATGTGCTCCAGCAAACAGCATATCGTTGGCAATAGTCATTGCATTGACTTGGCCAATTGGTCCTTCAAGAGTGAATTCAGTAGCTGTCTGCATGTTCCATGCCTGCAATATCACAAACAAGCCCCGCAAGTTTAAACTAAAAACAAATGGAAGATCATTATGTTCATCAGTAATAAAAATAGACGATTGTGAGCTATATGCCAACCTTCACCATGTTTGGCATGCCGACAAACAACCATGGACCTTCACTTATTAAGCACCCAACTTCAGCACCCAAATTGATCACATTGACGCATTTGCCAGAGTGGCAGTCCCAGATGCGTACTGTTCCATCGCTACTTGCTGAATAAAGTTTATCGGAACCAGAGGGAAGAGCAACACCCTTAATGGCCTGTTTAGAAGTATAAAAATTCACCAATAGATTAAGTAAAGTTCTGCCTCATGAAATACAGAACCAGAATGTTATAACAGAACACATCTCGGATTGAAAAACTTATGTTGGCCAAACTGTAAAAGAAGAAAACAGACCGAAAAGCAAGAGGAAAGAATTACCTTTAGGTGTCCTTGCAGCTCTGCCAACATCACAAATCCATCCCCAAGAAATCGAGAATGCAAAAAGCGGCATTTATCACCCTTCACACAATTTCCTGACAGCCAGAACCGGCACACCCTAACTTGGTCTTTCAAGGTACTGCTACCTTTCAACTCTGTTGAGCCATCTCTGGTAGTTGAAACTACTGAATTCTCGTGGATATGGTTTTTGCTATTGCTTGGCCGATCCTCATGTAAATTATGGGACTCATTCCTTCTCCAAACCAATGAATTTCTGTGGCCATAATTGGGGTTCCTCCTTATTTGATTTTCACTTGTTGTGAAGGGTTTTCTATGGGGACATTCTTTTTTGAATGGTGATAAAGCTGATTTTTCCAGTCTCTTGAACTCCATACTATAGATAGGTAAGGAATAAGAGAACTTAGCAAACTGGCAGCACATACAAACATAAAAAAGTCTCTCGAGAATATCCAAATTCCTTGAAAGAGATCCGAATGCAAGAGTATCCAAATCCATAATTCCCTTATTCTATGCACAAGAAGATCCTCCAAACACGAATATGAATATGATATACACCAGAAAGTGAGAGAGCTTTGGACCAGGATCAGAACCATCCATCTTAATGCTTTGATCCTTGAATCCGACGCCCAGAAAAGAAAGGCGAAGTACCTCATGTGCCCTATTCACGATTACAAGAAAAACAGATACATTCGAAGAAGCAAACCTGATATAGGAAGAAGCCAAAACTCTAAGATCGAGCAGATGAAGATCGATCGCTACGAGAGATAGAGAGAGTAGAATCTTGATTCAAGAACGAGAAACTTCGCAAGGAGATGTGAATTTTGCTGTGGGAGGAGGGTCATACATATAGGCAATGGTGTGAGTTGCTTCAGCCGCAAGTTTCGGTATTGAAACTTTATCTTTTTATCTTCAATTTAAAAAAACCTATCAGAATTATTATCACTGGGACCAGGTCAACCATCAGATTAACATCCTTTTTGAATTAAAAAAGAAGATATTATTTAATTTTTTAAAACATCCTTTTTGAATTAAAAAATAAGATATTATTTAATTTTTTTAAAAAAATTAAATTATATCCTTTGTGTTTATATTTCGTTTTCGTAAAAGTAATTTTAAATTTGTATTTTATTATTATAAAATAAAAATTTAAATTTTTTCGTGTTCTTTCTAGCAATGTGCTTTTAAATTTTTTGTGTTATATTTTAATGTAATTTCTTAATCATAAAAATTATTGCTTTATATTTGTTTATACTATCAGAAGGATTTTATTTTTGAATACTACACTCTTAAAATTTATTTTAATTTTTTTTTTGGATATACTTAAGATATGTTTATATGTTTGTTGTATGGGATTGGATTGGGAACG
The DNA here is from genome assembly GCA_021397835.1 of Moringa oleifera. Classification (NCBI taxonomy): domain Eukaryota; kingdom Viridiplantae; phylum Streptophyta; class Magnoliopsida; order Brassicales; family Moringaceae; genus Moringa; species Moringa oleifera. Next base: position 961,756 of record JAJFZO010000882.1, on the reverse strand, counting down.
GATAACTTTTATCCCGAGTATGGTGGAAGGATGGGATTGGGATAAGTTTATCTCATGTCCCTTTTTATATTTTATCTCCTTGAATTAATAGGATAAAATTATCTCATCAAATAGTAGATTGTATTAATGCATAAAATTAAATTTTACTTTATATCATTAACATCATACAATTACAAAATTTATTTTAAATTAATCTAAATATATTTTTAAATATTAAATAAAAAATTTAAAATTATTAATATTAATTAGTTAGTTTAATATAATCTGAACTCTTTATAAACTTTACTTTAATTTTCAAGTTATTTCAAATAAAATATTATTTAAAATTAGTCTAACTTACTTTTAAAATATTAATATTATTGATTAAATATTTATAATTACTATTCCTATTTATAAAATTTATATCATAATCATATTTTTTAAAGTGAAAAGATAATAAAATTTTAAAATTGATAATTATTACTCATATTTATAATCTTTACTTTAAAGTTATAACATCTAAAAAATATTATGTTTATCAATTAATAATTATTCAATATACTACCTATTAGATTTGATTGTTATTTTTAATTCATAATATTTTCAAATAAATCAAGATTAATTTTAAATTTATCTTGTGTTACATATCAAACACATAGTATTAATATAATCCCCATTTAATCCGATCTTATCTCATCATATCCCATCATAATAATCTAATTCTATCTCGTGTACTAAATGCAATCTTAAAATTTTGAAATAAAATTTTTTGGACATGATTAGAATATATTATTATACAATTTTTCTATACTTTCCTTTATTGTATTTGTTTACAAAATTTTAAATTGTTTTGATTTATTGCACATATTTACGTTATATGTATATTAGATTTTGGTAAATATTATTGCATAATGTTAATTATTGTGAGATTATAAAAAATTGTGAATGCTTACATGTTTGCTTGTCATGAGTTAAAACATGTCAAATTGTAATCTATACTTTTTTTTTTTGAGTAAAAATTTTCATAAAATTCTCATGCTTAATCCGAGTGACAAATTAAATGTCAATGTTTAAAAAATGATGTTGAAGCCCTCAATGTAACGAAAATTGACACACCAAGATCTAATTAACATTATTGGGAATAGGTGTTGACATCGAAGGCATCATTGTACATTCCTTACTATTATTTTCCTCAAAACTGAAATAGAAGATTACGTAGATATGAAAGCCCTACCCTTAAACCAACTCTAATAAAGAGTAAATTCAGGTTTAGGAAATTTAGGGTTTTCATTGCAACGATGTCAACGGTAGAGAGTGAATCTTCACACAATGATGTTGACCTGTGTTCATGTGACTTAAGCGTTAAACTATGCACTTCGTGGACATCAAGGAACTCAATGAGAAGATTTTGGAGTTATGGGTGAAATGAGATATTTCATTTTTCTTTTTTTGTTCAACTATTTGAAGCATTTGGATATGTGTTTTTTATCACTAGAGCTCGGGTGTGTGATTATTTTTGCATGAGTAAGCTAGTTTGATTGTAAAAGATTGATTTAATTTTGGTTCGATGATTATGCTAACCATGAGCTTCAAAAGGAAATTTTGTAACTACTTTGATGATGATGTATTATAATGGATAACGTACTAGTTTTATCTTCTTTACATTATGTGTATAAAAATTATGCTAATTAATCAAAAATTAGTTTATGTAAGAGTAGTTAATTGATTGATATTGACATTTGACTAAAAATGTTGTTATAACTTTCTCTGTTTCCTTTCTTATGAGTTATGCACTTTAGATTATAATTTTTTTTTTGTTATGATTTTACTTTGATGCAAACATTGTTTTGATGTTGCTATAGAAACAAGGGTTATATGAGTATTTTCAATGGCAAGATGCTCCTACTTGTAATTATGGAATGTAGGTGCTACCAAAATGTCAAGTATGAATGGTACAAGATAAGATCATATTATATAGGAGACTTGTTATAATTTATTAGATTATAACTTGTATTGTATTGATTATATGCATCATTGGAAGAGGTAAGGGAGAAAAGTTGTGTAAAAACATAAACTACACTATTTTTAAAAGTGGTTAATATATGCAACTAATTTGATTTGTTAAATTTTCGTGTTTTTTAATCTAATTAATAGATAATGCATTAATTTGTTTTGTAATGGATGATGTAATAGATTGAGTTTTGGTAATGTTATTGGCAAGGAGTTTTAGGTTTTACGAGTAATATAATTTAGTAGTATTTAACACAAATAATCTCGCTAGTAAAATTTTGCATAGTTGTTGTGTCCAACAGCAAGCATAGCAATATTTGCCAAATATGTTTATAATAATAATTCATTCATTTATTCATTTATTGTAACTGCATCTTAAACAGTAATACTACCAAAAATTCATACAATCTAAAATAACATCTTAAACAACAATACTTTCTAAAATTCATATAATCCAAAATAACATCTTGAACATTAAAGCTTCCCAAATTCATTCATTTGATCAATGATCAAAACTGTTCACATGACAATAAAAAAGTAAAGTCATAACCTAATAAAAAAACTATTCATACAATAATTAACAATCTTTTGAGAAACAACTGTCATACAATAAGTTATCAAGCAAAATCAACGTTATTATCTTCAAAGCATACAATTTTCTACAACTAAAATTTTTTTACATAACAATAAGTTACACCCTGATGCAAACAACTTTTTGTTTGAAACAAAAGCATACGACTGCGAGTATTCATGATTGATTTACTTTGACCATATCACTTTCTTAGAAGCTACTATTCTGACTTTATAACCTTTGAAATTTCATGAAGCTGAGGGTATTCCACTTTAAGATTCTGATGGTGTGCTGGAGGTGGATCAATACTACTTGTAGTTGAAGTACTTAAACCAGACGTTGTCATTGGTAAGGCTAAAGGCATACATATTGGTATTTGTTGTTATCGGTGCAAACGAGGTAGGCATTAAATTTTATCTTAAATTATTACAAAAATTAAAGATATTTTCATAATTAAAATATCTCAAAAATGACTTAAATCTTAAAGTTGAATAAATTTTGATGTAAGATATAATTTTTATGAATTTTTAAAATTTTAATAACATAAATTTTAAATATATAAACTTAAATTTTAATTTTAATTAAAATTTAATTCACTATTTTTTAAATATAAAAAATTTATTGAAAATATAAAATAAACGTCAAAAACTTTTACCCAAAATTTGGAACTTTTATCTTTTCATGTGATGGGCACAGCAATGGCTGTGCATGTTATGCATTTCATCTCATACTGTGTAGGGTAACAGAAAGGAGAGGAAGCTGCACTGAAATGGCATTCACTTGCCAGAAAACATCTTATTAATGCATGAGCTTTTCAAAATGATCATATTATGCCATTAATTTGTAGACACTTTACAGTTCACTCACTTCCAGCATTTAACTTTTGAAATTTTTTTCTATCTTTTTTTTTTTCTGGAAAGAAAGAAGCTAGTACAATTGCATGACTGGTTGTTAAAAAGTTTTTTTGTACAGATATGTCTTAGTTTGGCATGCTGGATGAAGGAAGATGATTAAAGCATTGAGTTTGCTATTCATTAATTAAATAAACAAAATACAGCCAACATGGACATATAAGCTTCTATGAACACTTTCAATTGTTTTGAAAATTACAATTCCTATATACACAGCACAAGGAAACATTTACAAAAATTTGCACAGTTTTCTCATGAAGCCTCTGCACTGGGTTTTCCTAATAGGTTCCATACTATCAACTTGCCACTTCCATCCCCAGTGAAAAAGAGGCCCCTAACTCCAATCTCAATCACTCTAACTTCACGCTTTGAGAACATCGTGCCCCTCTTTTGGAATCTGGCATAAACAAAAGTTTACATCTATTAACTCCAGCTGGCCACAAGGATTTACTTGGTTCACCAAAGTTAAGTGAGCTTCAAGTGATACTCACGATGGTAAGTCGTATAAATAAACACAACCGTCATTGCAAGAGCATAACAAAATTGGTTGCACTTCTGCATCATGCACCCCGCAGAGTGTGAGCACACCCTGTATCAACAGAATTAATCTATTAATCAATTATCCTAACAAGAACAGTAGACTAGTTCATCACGAATTAAAAAAGATTATGTCAAAGAGAAAACAAACATATAACACGGTATACAGATGCAAACCACGTACATGCTCCTCCTTGTGCGTGTAGGTTACTTCAAAACCACCTCCTTGGGTACCCTTCCAAACATTTATTGTTTGGTCCAATGAGCATGAAAACAAGAACTCACGCCAACATATGACGGACATCACAGCACCAGTGTGTCCCTTTAGTGTGGCAACGGATTGTAAAGTATGAATATCCCACACCTAATTTGGAAAGTGAGACATGCGATATAGATGAGAATGAGGTATATACTTGCAGACAGTAACCAATCTACATGTCTGGATAAACCAATAAGAAACTTTTTGTGAAACCACCAACTTACTCTTATGGTATGGTCGACCGAACCCGAGTACAACTTCTGGCCTCCCCCAATTAAGCAGGCCACAGGACCACTGTGGCCTTTCAATGAAGCAACCAACTGAAATTGATTGGTTGTAGGATTCCATATCCATGTTGAGATAGTGCCATCCTGCAAGCCAGGGGTGAGAGAGAAAGAGAGGAAGACAAATCATTTTAAGAATTAATGCAAATTATGAAAAGGAATTTTTCCATCAATTTTAAATTATTAGCTAAAACAACAAGACATAATTAGATATATTTTTTTATTCAATAGAAACCGCAATTAGATATTTAAACTTCATTCTCATCCAGATTTAAAGTTTTAAAGGTAAACTAGAAAAACAAAATTCTGCAATGCAGTCTAACAGCTTACATGTGCTCCAGCAAACAGCATATCGTTGGCAATAGTCATTGCATTGACTTGGCCAATTGGTCCTTCAAGAGTGAATTCAGTAGCTGTCTGCATGTTCCATACCTGCAATATCACAAACAAGCCCCGCAAGTTTAAACTAAAAACAAATGGAAGATCATCATGTTCATTAGTAATAACATAGACGATTGTGAGCTATATGCCAACCTTCACCATGTTTGGCATGCCGACAAACAACCATGGACCTTCACTTATTAAGCACCCAACTTCAGCACCCAAATTGATCACATTGACGCATTTGCCAGAGTGGCAGTCCCAGATGCGTACTGTTCCATCGCTACTTGCTGAATAAAGTTTATCGGAACCAGAGGGAAGAGCAACACCCTTAATGGCCTGTTTAGAAGTATAAAAATTCACCAATAGATTAAGTAAAGTTCTACCTCATGAAATACAGAACCAGAATGTTATAACAGAACACATCTTGGATTGAAAAACCTATGTTGGCCAAACTGTAAAAGAAGAAAACAGACCGAAAAGCAAGGGGAAAGAATTACCTTTAGGTGTCCTTGTAGCTCTGCCAACATCACAAATCCATCCCCAAGAAATCGAGAATGCAAAAAGCCGCATTTATCACCCTTCACACAATTTCCTGACAGCCAGAACCGGCACACCCTAACTTGGTCTTTCAAGGTACTGCTGCCTTTCAACTCTGTTGAGCCATCTATAGTAGTTGAAACTACTGAATTCTCATGGGTATGGTTTTTGCTATTGCTTGGCCGGTCCTTAGGTAAATTATGGGACTCATTCCTTTTCCAAACCAATGAATTTCTATGGCCATAATTGGGGTTCCTCCTTATTTGATTTTCACTTGTTGTGAAGGGCTTTCTATGGGGACATTCTTTTTTGAATCGTGATAAAGCTGATTTTTCCAGTCTCTTGACCTCCATACTATAGATAGGTAAGGAATAAGCGAACTTAGCAAACTGGCAGCACATACAAACAAAAAAAAGTCTCTCGAGAATATCCAAATTCCTTGAAAGAGTTCCGAATGCAAGAGTATCCAAATCCATAATTCTCTTATTCTATGCACAAGAGGATCCTCCAACCATGAATATGAATATGATATACACCAGAAAGTGAGAGAGCTTTGGACCAGGATCAGAACCATCGATCTTTGATCCTTGAATCCGCCGCCCAGAAAAGAAAGGCGAAGTACCTCATGTGCCTTATTCACGATTACAAGAAACCCTAGGCAAAAAACAGATATATTCGAAGAAGCAAACCTGATATAGGAAGAAGCCAAAACTCTAAGAACGAGCAGATGAAGATCGATCGCTACGAGAGATAGAGAGAGCAGAATCTTGATTCAAAAACGGGAAACTTTGCAATGAGATGTGAATTTTGCTGTGGCAGGAGGGTCATATATATAGGCAATGGTGTGAGTTGCCTCAGCCGCAAGTTTCGGTATGGAAACTTTATCCTTTTATCTTCAATTTAAAAAAACCTATCAGAATTATTATCTTACACACTGGGACCAGGTCAACCATCAGGATTAACATCCTTTTTGAATTAAAAAAGAAGATAAAATTTAATTATTTTAAAAAAATTAAATTATATCCTTTGTGGTTATATTTTGTTTTTGTAAAAATAATTTTAAATTTGTATTTTATTATTATAAAATCAAATTTTATTTTTTTTCTTTCTAGCAATCTGTTTTTTATCTTTTGTGTTATATTGTAGTGTAATATTTTAATCATAAAAATCGTTAAGGTAAATATCATTTAAAACTTTAACATTTTTTCTCTCTCTCTTCAATCAAATATTTACTTTTAAAAAGTATCCAAACAAACTTTAGTATTTTAATTTTGTCAAAATAGAACCTATTGAAAAGTTTAAATATTAAAAATATTTAAATTAAAAATATTTTATAATAAATTTTAACTTATAATTTTTTATGAATGTAATAAAATATTTAAGCTATCATCATAAAAAAAATTCAAAATTTTTTAAGTATTAAATTTTTTTAAAAAAAAACTGTACCATTAAAAATTTAAAAAATTTATAAAAAATAGTTAGTTAGTTAAAAAAATTTCAAATTTAAAGAATAGAATTAAAATAAAATGTAAATCTATTTAAGAAGTTTTTAGTCATTTTTAATAATAAAAAATTATTAATTTTTATAATTATTTTGAGTTAAAGTTTAATTTAAATAAAATTAATAAATTAAGGTCTGTTTGAATATATTTTGAAAGTTGGTGTTTGATTGGAGAGAAATGGTTAAATTCAGAGTTTCAAATGATATTTATCTAAATTACTATTTTGTATTTGTTTCTACTGTTCAAAGAGTTTTATCATTATTTTTGGATACTACACTTTTAAAATTTTGAAATAAAATTTTTTGGGTATAATTAAGATATGTTAATATGTTTGTTGCATGAGATTGGATTGGCTTTGGAGTAGATAACTTTTATCCCAATCTGTGTATGGTGCAAGGATAAGATTGGGATAAGTTTATCCCATGTCCATTTTTATCCTACTAGAAAAAAAAATAATTTTATTTCTTTGAATTGATAGGGTAAAATTATCCCATGACGTAGTTGATTGAATTAATGCATAAAATTAAATTTTATGTTATATCAATAACATCATAAAATATATTTTAAATTAATATAAAATTAATTAATAATATATATTTTTATTTTTATTTTTATATTTTATAAATTAATTCATTTTATAACAATAAAATTAATTTATTTATTATTTTAATTAAATACTATTAATAATATTTAAAAATTATTTTATAATTAAATAACAGCATAATTACTTATTAATTTTATTGATTTAATATTATATGTAAAAATATATATTGAATTTATTTATATTTAATATTTTAAAATTTTAAAGTTACTAGTTTAATATTTTTCACATTATTTTTATTAATAAATTATTTTATGTAATAAAAATTTATTTATTTATTTATTGTAAAAAATAATAAATAAAATTATCTATCAAATTGATTTTTCTAATATTTATTCTATCGATTGATATATGGTTGATTTAAAATTTATTATTTAAAACTCTATAAAATATTCGTCAATACGATCCAATAGATAAAACTCATGAGTCGATCACATGATACATAATTTTTGAATCGATATGACTTGATTAGTTATTATGAGAAACTAACTATACTTTATTTGGAGTTGGAATTGGCCTCTGATTCCACGATCTGAGACGACCAACCCTGCCGTTACGGACTCTTGAGATCAGATGATCATGCTGACGTTGTTAGTCCAAGGACTCCGGCATAAAATGATCATTGCAAAATAAGGAAATATGCAAACGCATATTTGTTTTTAACCTGCATTATGATTATTCTTGCTTATTTCCTCAACTGTAAGCAATTTTAATTTGTATATTCAAGTATCTGCTGAATGGGATTAATTATAGTATTTATCTTTTTTGATAAACTTGAAATTTTCTGGCATTAAATAGCCCAGGATGATGAACCCAGGCAATTGACACTGATGAAAATTGTTATGTTTTTGAGAGTTTAGACACCTCCAAGTTCTGTTGATTATTAAGACTTCAATGAACAATAAAATTGCTCTTAGTAACGGTGATATGCTGGTGATTGGATGTCGTACAAAAGAATCAATTCGTGAAAGCATTCCTAAGGTTAAAACAACTAAAATAGTTTTTGAATGCTATTGAAAAAAATTATAATAAATTTCACAAAGCTGAAAAGCAATATTGTTTGAATTTGTTAAAGAATCTTGATGAACATTACTTAGTATGACAGACCAACAAAATCACTTCCTGCACACTTTAGCTCATCCTGAGGTTCAGTTATAATTCTCAAGAAAAGGCGTAAATTATAGACAAATGACTAACGTAAAGTCACAATTTGTTCTCCACTGTAACAATTCTTGATACAGCTGGCCATTAAAACAAGTTATTCTCTCAAGAATACTAGTGGGAGCAAACACCTCAAAAGGAAGACTATACTCTATTTTAGTTTTATTTAAGGTAAGCTGTTTTGAAAACAATTGAAGCTTAAGAAAGAAATTGTGAATCTGTTCTTGGCATATGTACAAGAGGCATAGATTTAACATCAGTACATGACATCCGGGAGGAGAGGAGATCTACCAGAGTAGACACAAAAAAATAACTTTGCTGACTACTTTGTCAAGATACCCATAGATGCAGCTGGAGCGACTAGCAGGAGAACACTTTGCACTGGGCAGGCTCATGAAATGTACGCCTTCACCAGATCTGAGTAATTGCAGACCAAACCTGTTCTCGGACAGGTTATTTTGCCATTGTTTTTCTTGGCCATTTCTTTAAGAGCCTGCATTGCACACAAGAAATTAAGACTAATCCATAGTAAACTTATATTTAGTAATAAGTAAAATGCAAACCTTAGTGCTATAGACATAACCATTTGGCAGGACTTGTGGTGGGTTCTCGGTATCCATTAGCTCTTTTGTTATATAGCAAACAAGCTTTGAGTGATGCTGCTTAGAGTAAGGCAAAGGCAATGCCAGCCTTCGGAAGCTCTCTTGCGACAAGGGGTCCTCCTTTGTACAGTCTTCTTCATAACAGTATCTAAATCAGGTCAAGGTACCTGGATAACACTGCACACTTGTACATAGAAGTGAAAGCCAAGCATTCAAGTGCCACAGAAATACCTTCACCAAAATCTGTTGATAAGATACTTGAGATGATGTGAAGCATCAAATATACAACAAAAACATGAAAAATTGCAAATTCCAACTTTATGTTCTACGTTTAAAAAATAAACAAAGTTATGACCATTAATAACACCATGACGCATGAAACCGTTGAGCGAAAGTGCTCAGTTAGTTATATAAAAGTCAAGTTTGTTTCACCAGTCATGACATCCTGAAATACTACAACCCTTTTTTATCAGGCAACAGAAGAAGACCAAGGTGCCTGCACATGATGGAGTAACCACAACTAAATTCTCAGACCTGTCTAATTCAAATACTTTCTTTTGGTTCCCACATAGTTGCTACCCTGACCAAAAATTATCGAATAATCCTAATCATTCAACATGAAGGCTGTCATATGGTGCTGCATGAAAATCTGATCAGAAAATAAGGGTGCTGCATGAAAATGTCCTAAGCCACTGCATTCCTTGTAAACAGAGAAGATATTACATGATAATAAGAGAAACATGGATACGGAGTTTTGAGAGCAGATAAGCCTGCTTGCAAATAGATGTTCAGCAACGGCTCCAGTGTCATGCCATATAACCTACAGAACTCATGCTTGAATTGATCCACCAGATAGTCCCATTGCTTCGGTTCAAACAGAACCTGGAAAGTAAAATGAAAGAAACTAGTTGATTTTGTTGGACTAAGAAAACTTTCGCTCAGTTCACGCAACTAACTGAAGTTGACAGACACCATATTCTGAGATTTGAGTGAACAAAACACTCTAACTCCCAAGGAAAAATAACACGTCAATCGGTAGTATTAAATGAATCCAGATTTAAAGTGCCCTTTGCCAACTGGCAGTGCCTTCCTACGGGCTTTAAAACAGATATGATCAAGAGAGTTAGAAATGGTACGGGTAGCAAAGGGAGGAATTGAGAGGCCTAGCCCATGGACAAACACTATGGGGAAGCAAAATCATTAGTGCCAATCTATAGTCAGAACCAATTGTTAAGTTATAACCACATCAGTCAAGCAATTTACTTAACAGTGGCTGTAAAGAGGAAAACCTGAGCAAATAGAATAAGACATCAGTGCCAGCCAACGGTTTGACAACTATCATGACTATTTGCTACAGAGAAAACTATCACCTTGTATTTAGCGCACTCGGTATTACTTCGAAAAGCCAAAGTTGCCAAGACATGCTGCAGTTCTTTCATATGAGTTGTCCCCCATGGTGCAAGGTATTTTCGAGCATATAGAATTGCACTCCTGTAACTGTCAGCTGAATCAGCCCGTACCAACTCTATGAACTCTTGCAGTCTCAACTGAAATTCGAATTTGCTCTGTCATCAAGCACCCAACAACATTTGCATTAAAGGGAAGCCTACCCAATGCTTCAATAATTGCAGATTTAGTTCGATTTCAGAAATAGCATCATTTCAGTGTATCGAAGAGCATGCTCTAACACACACAATTAAACAACAATTTGGCCACTATTCTTATAGGAAGATAATTAGTAGCTTACTAATGGTTGAAATTGTCAGCCCTTAGCACCACAAACCTCTAAAACCTTAACTCAGTGGAATTTTCGAAGAGTTCTATAATCCACTGCCATCATATTGATGAAGAGGTATCAAGATGTATCTACCATAGCTACGACAGAAGAAGAATGAAGAACAGAAGATAAATTAAATTAAGATGGAGCTAAAATAATCATATAACTTTTCCATAATTGAATTATCAAACAAATAAAATTTACATGGATTTGGGATGACAAACTGAAATCAAATTAAGGGCACAACTTGCATATGCAAACATATTTATTATGTAATTATTTGTCATATATAACAGTAGCTTAACTAACAGTTTGAAGTTTCTCAACTTTCAAATCATTACCATTCTACAGGGAGAAAAGAAAGACCCCAGATGTAACAATGCAACACTACTTCCCATGTCCGAAACATATTGCTGGAGATGCATGCTGTCAGATTAACATTCATGAATGAGCCTTAAGTAATGACCAATGTTTACCTTAGCCTTTTTCAATCGTGATTTGTTATCAGCACACCATGCTAAGGCAGGAGCTACCTCTTTATTTCTAAGAGCATCAATAACTCTTTTTGCTTCTCGGAATATATCAATATCAACAAGGTCCTGGAACATAAAGATTAACTTTTTATCAGTATATTGCAGTCACAGAAGAAACAAGGCGAAAATCGAACACACATACGCACAATTCCCCATCCCCCCCCCCCCCCCTCCGACAGCACAAATAGACATATACATATCATACATGAACACAAACATATTATATATATATATATATACATATATATATTCTTTGTTTCCCTTCTTTTATGTAGATGGAGGGCGACAAAAACTCCCCAGAGCCAGCAGTAAGCAACTATCAACAACTGGATGATGCTATACAATCCCCAATTGCAAGCTTATAAAAGGTTACCATACTAAAGCTTGAGATGTTTTCACCTACCTAATTCAAACCTTAGCAAAACAATGTAACAGAAAAAAGAATGAAGAATTAGCCCAAAATAAACCCCTAAGAACCGCTACCATACAGCATTTCAAGATTTGGAACAAGCATCTAAATTGCCTGTATATTGCTGCTTTCTGAAAGCTTTTCTGCAGAATCATAATATGACATTCGCAACATGTAATCTACAAGAACCCGCTTCAACCGAGTGTTGTTCCATTCAGACAAGTTCTCTGCATCTGCTGATTCCAAATGATTGAGCCGAGCTCGACACCTCTGTGCTTGTAAGTTCTCAGTACGACTTCCTTCTTCCAACTAAAATGTAGAAATATATGGTACATCAGCAGATGCAAAACCAAAAAGATTTACTCATTAGTTTGAGGGATAATGTTAAGTATTCAAACTACACAAAAATAAGACAAGTCCTTCAAGAAGTCAGTACAGTTCAGATCATTGATTTTAACAATAACAACGGCTAGAAACAAATTTTAAATCATCAGGCGTAAGCTCTAAAATAAATCCATTTCGAAATTCTTCAATCAAGTAACTCAATGAAAATGATCAGTCAAGACCATAACTTTGCTAAAAGCATAGTAAACAATACATTTTACATAGAAGATCAATCGACTAGGTGCTTTTAATCGAAAAAACTCCAATCACTAGAAGTCACATCAAACGGATCATGCATTAAATCAGATGCAAAGTTCCATCAACTGAACGAGATAATTTGTTAATTGAGATAGGCTCTCCTTTTGCCTTCAAACACAGACCAACTAAGTATTATGTGAATTACTTTTAGTCAATAGCAAATATGACAAAAAGCAGTCCCAAGTAGTGAAATTGAAATAAAAATAATGTGATACTCCATTAAACAGATCACAATTTTCATTTGCCTAACTGTTCTCAATGTCTCAGCCACCTGCAAGAAGAAAATCTAATTAACTGAATTAGATTCCTAAACTGCTTTCTCATTTTCCCAAGTTGATTAACTTCAAAGGTTTCATTATCTAAGCCGCTAATAATCCCAAAGAGTTAATACAACATTAAATTTCAAATGCATTAATACGGTTTCTAGTTGCCTAAGTAAACAATTTGTATTCACCATTAAATCATACCAAGCAAGCCACTCAATGCCTAAACTAAATAACTGAATCAGAGCCTTAAAGCTTGTGCCATTAATCATGATCCTCATTGGCCCAAGTAAACTGAGCTAAAGTAAACCCTAATAACAAAATTCACGCCTGAACCGATTAAATCACTGCTTACACAATTAAAGTAGAATAACAAAATTGCCAAAGCACTCTCAAATTTACTTCAATAGATGCACAAATTTGCCTTCTTTAAAAGTGTTTTCTTGATACCTTCCTTTTCAGTCCTTGCAATCGAGAAACAAGGTTACTAAGGTGAGAAACGGCGTCGTCCTTGGACAAGTCGGATTCTGCCACGTCAGTGACGCTGGAGATGACGGAGGCGACCTCCTTCTCCACGGCTCGATGGTTGGCACGGATCGTCTTCTTGTAGTGCTCGAACGGGACTCGGAGTAGCTGGTGCTCCAGCTTTAAAGATTCCGTTAGTTGGCTCAATCTTGACGATGGAACCGCGCTAGCAGGGGTGGTTCCGGCGGCGTTCGCTGCCGTAGCGGCGTTGGCGGTGCCGTTAGGGAGGGAATCGATTTCCATAAGGAACACAAAGAGCAAAAGGAAGATAAAGGAAAGAGAATTGGGGGACTAAGTAAATGCTTAGTGAAGAAAACAGATAAAGACTTGTCTGAAAAGAAAAGAACTTTCCCGGAAAACACAGAATAGCTTATGGGGTGAGTCCGAAACCCGGTGCAAGCATAAACGACGCCGTCTAGAATCGGTTGACTCACTGGTTTTTTCTGGTTCCTGAAGAGTGGGACCCTTTTCTCTGTAAAGTGGATTTCATTTGTTCCCTTTTATTTTGTTCTTTTTCTATAAACTTCCTTATGATAATTAAATCTCCAAATATTTTTTTTGAAATGAATTATTTGCATTATAATTTTTTAAGTAAATGAAAAAACCATAACTATATTATCTCTTTAAAACATATATGATTCGCATTTTTATTCGAATTTGATTTATTAAATCACATACAAGTTACTAGTGAACTTAAAATAAATAATTTATTAAAGATATCATATATATAAATAAACCCAAACAAATTTTAGAGTAAATATCATTTAAAACTTTAAATTTTATCTTTTTTCTTCGATCATATTTAAACAAATTTTGATTTATTAATTTTATTCAAATTGAGCTTTGATTCAAAATGATTATAAAAAATTAATTATTTTTATTATTAAAAATAACTAAAAACTACTAAAATAGATTTTATATTTTGTTTTAATTTTATTTTTCAGATTTAAAATTTTTTAATTAATCAGCTATTTTTTATTTTTTTTAATTTTTGATAGTATATTTTTTAAAACAAATTAGTACTTAAAAAATTTTGAATATTTTTATGATGATAGCTTAAATATTTTATTACATCTGTAAAAAATAATAAGTCAAAAATTGTTGTAAAATATCTTTAATGTTTAAATTTTTTAATACAGTTGAATCTAGATAAAATTAAAATACTATTGTTTATTTGGATATATTTTGAAAGTAAAAGTTTGATTAGAAAGAGATGGTAAAACTCAAAATTTTAAATGATATTTATTCTAGATTTTATGTAACTTAATTTGATAAAAAATTATTTATTATTTAAAAATGATAGAATAAAAAATTAAATCTTAACCTAAAAAACTAATAATAATAAAATAAAAAAATTGATAATCCAAAAATTTAAGACTCTTAAATATTAAACAGAATAAAAGTCTCATAATACTCTGTTATTTATATTATATTACTAATCAGACTTTTATGTTAAAAAATTGATAAATTAAATATTAATTAATTAATTTGATCTAAATTAAATATTACTACAAAATTTAAAAATTGATAATATTCAAATCGAATATCTTACATAATAAATTTTGACTTTAAAATTTTCACATATGTAAGGATATATTCAATTTATTGGCACAAAAAGGTTTGCAAATTTTATAGTATTGAAAATACATATATTAAAAATTTATAATATCAAAATTTTTTAAAAATAATATAATTATAAAAAATTATAAAAAAATTTATAATTATAGCTTTAATATGTTTTTACATATGTGAAAATTTTCAAATTAAAAATTCATTATATAAAATCTTCAATTTGAATACCCTAAAGTGTTAAATTTTTTGATAAGATTCAATTTACGCCAAATTAATAGATGAAGATTCGATTTATCACTTTTAAACTTATAAGAGTTTGATTGGTAACATAAAATAAATATCTAAATTTTATGAGAAATTTGTCTTATTAAATATATAATAAATTTATTCTAGTTTCTATTGCAATATAAAATAATGTGTTTTTATTCTATTATAATTTAAAAAAAAAAAAACCTTAACACACAAATTAAATAATATTAATAAATATTTGAGATTATATAAATATCCTTTTAATAGAACACATGTGGAAATAAATGAAGTTAAATTCATTTTTATATTATGAACCACTTTGTATAAAACTAACATACATGTGTAGATTCAAAAAAAAAAAAAAAAAAGAGACATCGTTTAGATAAATCTGTTTTTTTAATAAATTTTGTAAATCTTTGAAAAATCTAGCTCTATAATAGGTATTATAGTTTAACATCATAGATGAAAATTTTATAAAAAGAATATCAATGTGTCACATTATTAATATTTTTATTATTAAATTTTATTATAAAAAATATGATTTTAAATATAAATAGGTTTAACCATTTTGATCTTCGATATAATTCATTTAACTTGTTCAATTAATTTTAAAGAATTGACTCATCTAATTTTTTTTAAAATAAAATTCATGATCTAACTCATCCATAAATCAACGAATTTAATCGAATTTAATTTTACGTTCTCATTGAAAATTTTCAATCTCATAATTCAACTCATATAAATGAATAGATATAATTAAATTTAATTATTTAACAAATCGGATGAAAACTTGTCCGACCATTTCATACACGTGAAAATAAAGATTATGCAATTTATAATTATACACATAATTATTTAGAATATTTTAAAAATTTTATATTATGAGTTATGAAAATTTATATATGATTAAGGTATATATATTATAAATATTAGTGTTGAGAAAAGTATTGCTACATTTTTATGCATTTATTTTCTCACTTATATGTCTTGAATTTTTCACTAATATATGTATTCACTAATATTAGTATAAAAGTTATTTTAAACTTTGAGTTTTACTCTCTATTTCATTAAATTTTTATTTGTAAAATATCTTCAGATAAATTTTATATCTATTGATTTTATTTAAATTGAATATTAAAAAATAATTATAAAAAATTAATAATATTTGCATTAGTCAAATACCTAAAAAATTACTCAAATAAAATTTTTCATTTTGATTTCATAATTCGAATTTAAATAAATTTTTACTAGCAAATTATTTTTATAAAATTTTAATAATATAAAAATTTTGAATTTTTTTGTGATGGTATCTTAAATATTTTTTATATTTATAAAAAAATTTAAATCAAAATTTGTTGTAAAAGATTTTTATTAAATATATTTAATTTTTAATTTTTTATTAAGGTTCAATTAAGTTGATAAATTAAAATTTATTTTGAGCCGTTTTAAAAATCGAAATTTGATTAAAGAGAAAGTAAAATTCAAAATTTTTAAATAACTTATGTCATTTATTTATTGATTTTTAAAAATAAAAATAAAAAATATTTTTATAATTTATTATTTTAATAAAAATAAATTAAATCATAATCATTCAATATTTGCAATGAAGTATATGCAAACTTAATTGTGTACTTCACCTTCTAAATCTATACCTTTGAATTTCGATGGCATCAAAATGCCTCCTAATATTTGTTAACGAATTTTACTTTTTAAAAATAGTTTAAATTATTATACTACTTGGTAATAAATGAAAAACAACCTTCCAATTTTTTTGATGTTATATATATATATATATATATATATATATATTATTGGGTTAAAAATAGTAATCATTATGATCATATCACACAAATAAAATTAAAGATTATTTTTTATAAAAAAAATCATAGAGGCGGGGCATTTTGCATTATGATGTATGATAAAAAGGAACAACTCATGATCTCTATTTTTGGTTGTCTTCTTTAAATGACAATAATAAATAATATTTATTATTATATTATATTATTTTGTAATTTAAACATTTTGATTAAAAAATCTGAATAAAAGATATATTTTTTTAGATCTAAAATTAATTAAATTTTTCAATGGCATGAACTAAATTTATAAGTCAACAATTGACTATTAATAAGTTAAACATTTTCATATTTTTTTTATAAAAAATTAATCTATAATGTTTATTAATATTACTTTATATTTTTTATTAAATAGATAAATTGATATTTTAATAAAAATATTTTTTAATATGTCGTTTAAGTAAGAAAAAACTAAAATAAAATGAAATATATTTTATTTATTTATTTTGTTGAATTGATAAGTATTTAATATTTTTAAAAAATTAAAATTGAGATAAAGATTACAAAATGTTTCATTTCAATAAAAAATTATCGAATTAATTATTATATAAAAGTTAAGATAAACAATTGTTTCAGTTGTTTTAAGGTGTTAATTATCACATTTTTTAATCATTTAGAGTTTACTTAATGTGAAAGGTTAAAATTCACATATTATTTATTAATATTATCATAAAATTTAAACATATGTTTTTTTAAAAACTTATTAACAAAATAAATAATTAAAATTTATTTCATTTATTTATATCTTTACTAAAAAAATTTGTTATTTTTCCAAAAATAAAACATGATCAGATAAAAAATCTATATTTAATAACTTTGATTAATTATGATCAATCAATAATCACATCACTTAAAAATCTTAAAAATTGCAGATAAAATCAAATATTTTTTTCTCAAAATAAAAAAAAAAAAAAACACTCATCATGACCTCATGCTTCATGCTGTCTCATGAAAATCATGAGGCAAACATAATCATATAATGACATCACTTAATTAAAGTGGGAGGTAATTAGCTGGCCTAAACATGCAGTAGTCAGTGATTTCCATCAAAAGAATTAGTCCAAATCTGATTGCTAATCACCAAGTAGTTTTTCTTACAAACTGGGACCCACGTCAATTTCCATGCACTTGACTGTAGCAGAACCAAGCCTGCCCTGAATACCCCGCCCCGCTCCTCTCCACTTTATCCGCGATATGAAAAATTTTCAAAAAGTATTCCATATGACAATGTTACCCTTGGATTCTCGTGATATTTACTATCGTACCACAACGAAAAACTTCTTAGCCTTCTCTCTAATTGTGTCTTTTGGAAAAAGATTATTCGCCGTCACTGTCAACTTACGTTTCAGAGGAGCCGAATTCGAACGTTTCTTGACGCCGGCCCTTGACGCCGTTCAATCAACGATTTTAGTTCAGTGTTTGTTACCTTTAAGTTTCGGTTTTCAGAATTTTGAATTTCTTTGAGAGAGTGGTATCTCACTGGTTATGGTAAGTAAATAACTTCGTAATTAAGTGATTTCTTCCTTATTTTTGAATTTTCAAACAGGAGAGTTTCCTGGTCAAATTGAAAGTGGATTTAAATCATATTTGTTTTTTTTTTTGAATCTTTTTGTGTTTTCTTTATTTGTGTTTGGATTCTGTTTGTACAAGAAAGTGAAATCGTTTGTCCTTTTTGACCGTTTGAGAAGAGGAGCAGAGCAGGGGAATTTGTGAGTAGTACTCTAGTTTGTCTCTCATTATCTTCCTTTATCTCTTCTGAGTCTGTTTGTTTGCCGAGAAAATTGAGGAAAATGAAAAGGAAGAGGAAGCTTGACTGATATTTCTTGCTGTTTAGTTTCTTAGAAAGCTTTTTCTGTTTTTAATGATTCCTTGTCTTTCAAAAGCATTGAGAATTATGGTCCTTGGTTGTGGTTGCTTTTCCTTCGGGTCTCGGCAGCCGAAGACGGACTTAGTATTTTCTCGATTTTTCTTTTCTTCTTCTCTTTACCGGAATAGATTTTTTCTGGAAATCTTTACAGTTCTATTTTCTTTCTCCTAAAGTTTTGCAGCTTTAACTTGCACAAACTGTGGAAAATCGAGTTGATGTATAATGATGATGTGGCCTCGATATTTGTTGAATAGCAATAAGCCTATAATAATTTGATTCTTATTGGTGTCTGATTGTAGAGACACCATGTCTATTTTTTTATTCACTAGGGCTTATAGTTAGTCCGGAGAGGATGAACAAATCGAAAATTGTAAGGGTAGTTTAGTCTTTTGCAGGCTTAGCTTGATAGGCACTAAGACTGGATCCTAAACTCTGACATTTATATTTATAATTTGCTATTTTCATCAATTTTAATAAATTTATATGAATGCTATTGAGTGCTATTTTAATTGAATATTTTGTTGAACTTATTGCTAGGAAGACCATCTGTGATGCTATGACGGCTCTAAAGCCCTGGTGCTCTTGTTCAAGTTATTGATCAGAGTTTCTGTTTCTTTGATTCATTGCATTTTCCTCTACTGCTTCTTGTCATTTGAAATAGTACCTAAAGACACTCTCTATTGTATATATTTATTTATCTGCTTGTTTGAAAATAAGCTGATAACCTGATCTGCTAGTCATATCTAGTTCCAAGATTTTCCTTCTGCCTTTCACTGGTTGAAATATGAAATCTTTGTTCATAGTGCTGAAATTTGAAATTGGATAGGTGGAGTTTGAATGTACTTGGCAAGTGACATTTGTTGTTATGTATGTTTCACCCCCCTTTTTTCTTCTTCTCCTTCTTTTTTTTTTTTTCTCTCCTTTTAGTTCTCGCCTTTTCATTTTTTTTCCCCTTTAATTGACAACAGAAGTATGCTAGTGATTGTTGTATAGGCCCTGAATTAGTTATAGGGTTTATCTTTTCATGAAGCTGCTTAGATTCCTTAGATTCCTTTCATGATTGTCGTCCCATTGTTGCATGCTTGCCTCTCCCCTTTCATATATCTAAATACCAAAGTAATGGCCTTGCCATGAGCTGTTTGTACTTCTTTTTGAACCAAGAGCTACTTTTCTTTCATTTGCCTTTTAAACCAATCCCAAGGCTTAGTGATCTTGATGATTTTTGTGTGTGCTTGTGTCCTTTTCGATTTAACTTATTTGGTTATATATTTGAACTACAGGTCCATGATGCCTGATCCTTCTCAGAGATTGTTATAAAAGACCAGTACTGAGATTAAGAAATTTTCATGAGCTACCATTAGCAATTCCAGTTGAAGATATACCAGATGAAGAAGCTATTTTCTTTCAGATCCTCCTCTAGTAATGGAAAAAACAATGAGGTTCCTCCATCAACAGATAAGCAAGTTTACTGGGAGAGCCCATGGGAAAGTGAGCTGACCAATCAAGGCCCTGACAAAGGTGAGCACAGCTTCAATAGCCCTAGAGGCTTGTTTTCGAAGTCCCGAAAGCAAGTAGATGATAACCAAGATTCTAGAACCCGTTCAGGTCTTAGAAGGAGCCGCTCATTATCATCAGCTGCCTTTCTTGTTGATGGACTGGAAAAAAGGAGTTTCTTATCCTTGAATGATCAAAGTAGATCTCCTTGTAGTAGCACTAGCAGTGCTCGACATCAGCAATATGATCAGTTATCTTGGTGAGGGTTTTGATTGATTTATTTTTAGTAATATGAATTTATTGGTGGATCTCATCTTCTAGTCTATCTAGAAGGTAGCATTTTGTATGTTTTGTTTGGTTCAACCATGTACTAACTTAATGCAATTGTGGGTATATGTCAGTCATCAGGCCCTTAGTCCAGAGAAGCAATCCAGAACAAAACAATTTGAAGTAGCAGCTACAAAAGATCCACATCAAAAGACAGGTGTCTGTGGTTCTTTTAAGACTCACCACGATTTATCTGGGACCTCATCTTCTTCCTCTAGCAATGTCTCAAGCAAAGTAGTGGATCGTTACATTGATGGAGAAGAGCAGCAGGAAAGGAGCAAGCAGAAGAAAAGTTCTTCTCGAGGAAATTATTTTGGGAATGGAAATGGTGGTAGGAAGCTTCCCCCACGAGTTCAGTACACAGCCCCGACATCGCCGTTAGATGGCATCAAAGATAAACCAAACTCTCATTCATTTAGGGAAGTGAAAGGTACCCACCTTCATTTCTCATCTAAAGATTGTGTGGAAAATGGATTTGGGCATGAATCTCCTCGGAGACTTGCAAAGAATGTGATTGAGAGACTCTCCCGTACTCATGCTTTTCCCAGATCAGGTTCAAAGGAGTTCAATCGTGATATTCCAATCACGATTGAAGATGTCTATGGTGGATCCTTGAACAGATCCTTTGATTCAAATTCAGATGTGCCTACCCAAAAATGTTATTCACTGGATGAACCTTATCAAAATGTTAATGGCTATCCTAGGGATGATTTTTCAGGCTTCCAGAAAGAAAATTGTTTGCAGGTTGAGGATTGTGGAGGTTATAACTATGTTGAAATGGAAGAGGATACTGATGCAGAATTAGAGAGGAGATCTCGGGAAGTTGAGGAGAGGGTCACGTTACTTTCTGAAGAACTTGAGCAGGAAAGATTTCTTTGTGACTGTGGATTTGATGTGCCGTCATTGGTTCAGGCTGTTAGAAAACTTAAAGAGGAGAGAGTAGGCTTGGCATATGAGATTTCAGGTCTTTTACAGTCTCGAATTACTGAGAGGGCTTCTGCCAAGGGAGAAATTGGACTAGCGAAGTCTGAACTGGAATTGCGAACTCGAAGACTTGAGAAGGAGAAAAATGAATTGCAGGCTGGATTGGAGAAGGAGCTGGACAGAAGGTCGAGTGAATGGTCTTTCAAGCTAGAAAGGTGTCATTTGGAAGAGCAGAGGCTTCGGGAGCGAGTTAGAGAGCTTGCAGAACAAAATGTCTCACTTCAGAGAGAAGTCTCTTCTTTTCATGAGAGGGAAACAGAGAGCAGAAGCATGATTGCGTATTCAGAGAGACAACTTAAGGACCTGACCACAAGGGTTGGGGAGGTAAGTGAGGAAAATGATGATCTTAGACAAAGTTTGTCTGACTTACAAGAGAAGTATGGAGGGGCAGTTGAAGATCTAGACTGCATTAGAAGAAATTTTGGAGATAAGGAGAAGGAATGCAAGGAGTTGCAGAAGTCTGTTACTAGATTACTAAGAACATGCAGTGAACAAGAGAAAACAATCGAGGGTTTGCAAGTGGGATTAGTTGAGGAAATTGGGAAGAAGCAACCATCAGAGAAGTTTGATCAGCCGGTTCAGAAATTGCAGATGGAGCAAATGAGGTTGACAGGAATAGAACTGGCATTGAGAAGGGAGGTGGAATCTTACAGGGTAGAGGTTGATTCTCTTCGGCATGAGAACATCTGTTTACTAAATCGCTTAAAAGGCAATGGTAAGGAGATTGGTGCTTTAACTTTCAAGCTAGATAAAGAGATGTGGGCTCGCATATTCTACTTGCAAAATCAGGGGTTATCAATGCTGAATGAGAGCACCGGCCTATGTTCTAAGTTACTGGATTTCATCAAAGGGAAAGCAGGCCTACTTCAAAGAACTCAACAGGGTGGAGAATTAATCAAGAATGGTCTAGACGAGCAATTTATTGTGGAATCTGACATGAAAATTCAGGGCTTTAAGCGTGGAGCTGAGAGCCTTGCAAGGAGCTTGCAGACAATATCTACCTTATTGCGTGAGAAATCCAGTCCAGTTGCTTTGAAGTCTGAGTCGCCATGCATGGATGCAGATGGGTCAAAGAAACTAAATAATCAAACCTTGGAAGTAAGTTGCCTTGTAAATCTGTTGCTGAAGCTGTGCTCTCATTGCAGGGACAATGAATATGAAACCTTTTGTTGATCAGTGCTTGATGTTTTCTATTAAATTGAATTTGTATTTCATGGAGTGTTGTTTTTTTGATCATGTTCTCTACTTGGACTCTCTATTTAACAACTGATCAATATTTCCTTTTACTTCTGTAGGAAACTATAAGAACTGAACTCAAAGCGGAAACTTTAGTAACCAATTTATTAAGAGAGAAGCTATATTCTAAAGAGCTGGAAGTTGAGCAGTTGCAAGCTGAATTAGCAACAGCAGTGCGAGGTAATGACATCCTCAGATGTGAAATCCAAAGTACATTGGACAACCTTTCCTGTGTCAGCCACAAGTTGAAAGATCTTGAGCTTCAGGTACTTCTTCAGTGTCCCCATAACTAGTGAACTTAAAGATACAAATTTAATTTGTGAATATGGTGCTTTCTTCATATTGTTTAGCGAATATGCATGTAAATACATGTGTGTAGATAGGCTTACTTTAAGGTTTGATATTCAATTCCTTGCGTGTTTTTTATTTTATAGGCTCAGTTCAAAGTTGGCCTTATCTGTGGCAGCTTGGTGGATTTGATATTTGCTTCCATGCAATGTCTCTACAGTCATATTATTTATTTTCCTTTGTTTCCAGTTTTTCAGGCATTCATCTGATTTTTCTTGGTATGTTGTGTTAGGGTTGATGTGCTTTCGGTCTCTTTCTGCCATTTTAAAGACTTTATTAAAAAAAAAAAAATCTGAAGGATGATATATGGTTTACAAATTTTTCTTTCATGTGCCTTGATACACAACGATGTTTTTAGTTTACCACTTGTAGGTACTCCTTGCATTATATGATATTATCACTTTAACTTTCTTCTTTTTTTTCCTTCTGCTACTTTGTAATAGATGTTGAAGAAAGATGAGAACATGAGTCAGCTTCAAATTGATCTCCAAGAATCTTCAAAAGAATTAACAATCATGAGGGGGATATTACCAAAGGTTTCACAGGAAAGAGATCTGATGTGGGAAGAAGTGAAACAGTACAGCGAGAAGAACATGCTTTTGAACTCTGAGGTTAACGTGTTGAAAAAGAAAATAGAGGCTCTTGATGAGGATATACTGTTGAAGGAAGGTCAAATCACAATTCTAAAAGACACCCTAGGCAGCAGACCTTTTGACCTCCTTTCTACTGATTCTACACACGAGTTCTTGCTGCATTGATTGTTGGAGACCCAAGCTCCTGGCTGAGGTGAACAACCGCTCATAATCCTATCCTTCTGATTTCGTGTTCTTGAGCTAGCCTTTTGCTTTGTTACTATTTCTTCTTTACCTTTCTCTTTTCTAGAATTTTTTTTTTTTTTATATAGAACTCTTTTTTTTTTAATAGTAGTGTTAGATGCACATGAGGTGCAAGGGCTCTTTTGATTCTTTTGTAAGTGATAAGTTCTTATAGTTGTATCTATCTTCCCTGCCTGATAAGACCACACAAGTTTTTCCTGATTTGTCTGATTTGTTTTATTTTCTTGGTTCTTGAGGAATATTTCTCTTTTTCACTTCAAGATTCTTTTTGGTTTACGAGGAGAGGAAACAACATTAGAAACATTACCTGATTAAGCCAAAGAACATAGAAACTGATAGTTACATAAACACAACCCTCTAGCATGCCGCTAGTGCTAGTCCTTCTCATCCAAGCTCATGACATGAGGCGCAGATCCTCCCCTAGATTTACAGTAATCAAACCCATACCAGACATTAGCTGGCACAAAGGTCCTAAAATAGAAAACATAATAAACCGGCATGAACCTTCTTGCCTGCTGGTTAAGCACTTTCACCCAGCCAGGCCTCCACCCATCTGACCCAACTCTTTTAAGGTACAATGAGCACACTCGCTGGTTCATGCAAGCCCCTTTAGCCTGATACACCTCCACAGCACACCGCCCAAACCCAGCATATGACCCACCATGCCTGCTCAAGCCAACTTTGGGAGCATACAACAGCTTTGGGTTCTTCAGGTGCTTCACTATGATCAAGTTTCCAGCTCCATCACTGAACCTAACACTGATATGGTCTGTTGTTTCAGCAGATGGTGCACATGAGGTCTCTATCTGAACCAAGTAAGCGCAGCCTCCATTGGAGCCTTGGAGGGTGTGGTTAGTAGGGTGGTTTGCATTGGCTGAAGGAGAAAGGATATTGAGTATAAGGAAGATGATCAAAATGTTGGATCTCTTCATTGGAAGTTTTAGCATATTGTCCTGGTTGTGAGGTGTGAGGAGGCTAGTGAACTAAGGTTTACATTATATAGTGTGATCTTAGTTCTTTAGGAGATTTAGATTCTTTTTAGGAGATATATAAAGAAGGCTGGGACATAAAGGAATGGATAAACATGGCTTTATGCAAAAGGCAAGCACTTGAAGCAGTGCACTTTGAGAAAGAAGAGATTCTTGAAAAAGAATGGGCTATGATTTTATTTTGCTGGATTTTAATGTTACAGTTAACAATCAACTATAGCAATTAATATGAAAATTTTTCCAGAAGAGAATTGATCTTTTCAGTATCAGAAAACTTACTTAAGATAAAGTCATCTTGTGTGTCTATTTTTTCACGATAAATTAAAGTACATTTTTGCTGGTAAATTTGAGGAAACCTATTTAATTTCACAGACAATCTTAAAAACAGTCAGAATATTTTTTTTTTTGGAGAACTTTACTTCAGCAATTCAAATTCAAAACTGTCTTTCATCAATTTGTTTCTCAAAACTGAGGCAACCTGATGGATACGAAGGGAAAAATTTTTGGGCCATTTATCTCTTAGTATTTGACAAGGAGTTGGATGTTTATCAATTAATTTTACTATTATGAATTGTCACAGTTTTAAATATTTAACTCAAAATATTAATTTATTGAATTTTTATAAAACTTAAATTTTTAAATATGTATTGAATGTAATTTTATTTCAAAACAAATTGTTCTTAATGATTTGTTTTTTTTTTCCAATAATGGCAGGCAAAATCTTTTTAAACAAGCAATTGGAGGTCAAGTTAACAAAGGAATAAGATTATGAAATTCCCACTTGACACATGAATAAAGTTAGATGTTTTTGATGAATATAGAAGAGGGTGACAAAAAGATCAAAAAAAAGGAAAAAAAAAAAAAAAAAGAGCACCTGATGACATCAAAAGGGATAAGGGAACTTATTTTATGCTGGTTCAATCTAGGAGGGCATTTTTGAGGTTTGTGAATGTATAGAAAACTCTGGACAAAGCATCTCCTAAGGTCCTCTTTTTGTCAATTTGTTTAGTGCTTAGTTCTCTCTTTTTCTCCTTTTGGCTGTTGGTGATTCCAAAAATCTGATCTAGCAAGTGAATAGGATAAAACCCAACTTTTCAAAGCAAAAGCTTTTGCTAAATCATTCTTGGTGTGACCTCCACTAACCCACATGAGAGGTAACATTTTCTTAAATAAGTAAAATTCATTTGTAAATGATGCCCTACAAGTAATTAGATAATAGAAATTAGGATAAAGAAAGAACAAAAAAGAAAAATAAAAATATGAAATTGCTATGAATGTACTAAAAAACAATAGTGAGCTATTTATGTTACTTTCCAAATTAATATGAATGTGTTAAAAATAAGATATTCAACTTAAAAAGACTAATTTGTTAAATAAAACTAAATCTTATTTTTTATAAAATTTTGATTGTTATGAATAATTAAAGATAATAGCACTTTTTTAAAAGAATTTCTGAATTAATATAAATACATATCAAAAGTCCAAATATTTCAACCAAAAAATAAATTATCTTATCACGTAAGAAAACTTTTTTTAATAAGGTTATGATCTTCTTGTAGCATCTCCGATGCTAAAAACTAATATTTTATCTAGATTTGATTGAGTTCATATGATAATCCTTTCCTAATATAACACAGCTTGTTGCTCATATTAATCAATTTACTGCACAAAGATTTCCCATAAGTAGCTTCGCTGTTACTGAAATCATTGCTTCCTTTAACCACATTCTTCATGGATCCCTCCTATAATCTTTATGGACTGCTTTAAAATACTTTCTGGGTTTTGGGTCATGGCTTAATCCAAATCTGTAAAATTGAGCCCATAAATCTTTTGCTGAGAAAAGCTATGTTCAAAAGCTACACGTGAACATGCATACACATGAATAAACTGCAAAAAAATAAAGATTCGATTAATATGTCTTACAGCTTAAATTCCCAGCATAAACATGCATACACATGAACATGACAGATACCTGATGACAGTAGCCTATTGTATCATGAATGGTCCAATAAATACAGTGCGGGCATTTATCCTTCAAGGCACAGTAAGAAGCAGAACCAGCTTGCATTCCAGCTGGATGGCAGCAGATGATAGACTTTGTACTTGAAATTCACAGAGAAGCAGGCCTCCAGAAGTTATCAGGGTTTCGTTGCTGAACAAGAAAATTGCATTTAGAACATACGTAAAGGCATCCATCCAAAGCTACATATGTGACTTTCTTTAAAAAAAAAGAAAGAAAATGAACAAAAAAATGACTATGCATATTACATACATATGAGTCAATATCTATGCCAAAACCCATGTGGCTTTGCAGACACAAAAGGTCAGGCCCTCACACAGAATTCGTTACAAGCCCTCTACTGCACAAAATGTGGGTGCACATGGCCCTGGTAAACCAATGAGACAAGCAATAAGTTGCTGAAGCTAAGCTAGATGTTGAGACCCTGCTATACTAAGGTGTATAAGATAGTAACATATTCATGAATGTCACTGGTAGGAAGTAATTACACAACATTAACACAGAATGCTGACTAGACCATTGGGATATAAATACTTATCAAGCACCAACTGAATGGATGTGGTCCAAATATTTGGTGCTTGTCCCAGTACACTGAGCAGATAGGTCCCAGCATCCAGGCTGGCTTTCACTGTGCTAAAGGCCCAAGCTAGTACAAGGCAGTATGGACCAGGGATGCTGACAAGTTTACTGATGCCCCTCCCAAAAACTAGTTGCCAGTCATCTCAATAATGCAAATCCATTTGAGAAATAAACAAACTTACCTTGTCAATTGGCATTTTTGTTTTCACTGAATCCAAAAACGAGAGATCAATATCAGCTACAGCAATCCCTGTTGAAAGTCGATCTGACACAAAAGAGAAGAGTCAAAGGTGAAAACCAATTTTGTTTAAGTTGCCAGCATGAGATTAGAAGCATCAGAAACGATTTCAAACAATGATATGAAAACTCAATTACTTACATTTATACTTACTCTTAGATACAACTAAACACTTGTTTCTTAAGAATAAGCTAATGACATTTGTATTAGTGATACAACTAAACACTTGTTTCTTAAGAATAAGCTAATGACATTTGTATTAGTGTGAGGAGATCTAGTTCTCACCAGGTAGTCGGCCAACAACTGTTCCCCATGGATCAATTACTAATGTGTCCCCATAGCTTTCTCTTTTATCATTATGTTTTCCAGCTTGTGCAGCTGCAATGACCTGCATTTGATTCATCATTTTATTCACGCAATAAAGTAGACTGTGTAAGCTGGCAAGTCAATGAACTTTGCTTGCTCTAGAGGTGTTTGCTGAAAAGTCGTTATCCTCGTGAAGGAGACAACAAATTATTGCCATCCACACTTAGCTGGGGGTTGGGGCTAATGTCCAATAAGTTAGCTGACTTAAGGTGAAAACGGAATCCATACATAGCATTGAGTCTCAATTGCACGAGCACGAAGAAGAATCTCCCAGTGTGCTTCACCAGTGACTTTGGTGAAAGCTGAAGGTACTAACAGAACCTGCAGAATCAAAAATGTGAGTTTAAGATGTTGAGAAGATGAATTGAACTACCAAGGTGAGAAATCAAATTTTTACCTGTGCTCCATGATGGAACCTGAGCTGTTGGTAGAGCTCCGGGAATCTCAAATCATAGCAAACCGTCAAACCCAAACGTCCGATAGGGCTATCTACTGCAATGATGTCCTTCCCTGAAACATAACACATTCAATTTGATTATGTAGAAAGTATTAAATATTACAGCTTCCTTTCCGCTTTCTTTCCCTTTTCATATGTGTGTAAATGCAAAAATTACCTGGTAGGATGAGTGAGGAAGAGTGATGAGGCAGGTTAGAGAATCTCCAAATGGTGTGGCCAATGCAGGAGGAAGACAAATCAAGTTTCAAACACATGGCTCACATGGTAGGTCCTAGCAAGAAGATGCCTAATTCCTACTAGATGAACCATGTTCATGTGTATGTTTTCTCGGTTAAAGGGGAGGGAGGGAGGGGGAGAGAGAGAGAGAGAGAAGGTAATTTATAACAATGTTCTATGCAGAATGATAGGTATTTCCCTTGAATCTTTACTTTAATATAGATTTGACAGATAAGCCAAAAAGGCATGATTTCAACAACAAAATAGTTTTATTCACTTATCAGAAGCTGTGCACAGCAGCCAAATGATACAACAAGGCAACATTAATGTGAAAAAATTACTCATTGAACTTCTTGTGTTAGACAAATGGATAAGATTTTACCTGCAACTGTAAAGCTGCTTTCCTTATATGACCTTCCACCAGGAACATCCACATCAAACCTTCAAAAGGAGATTGTGACAATGAATCTTTACCATGACAATCAAAGCAAAATATGGGGGAGAAAAAGAAATCAACCCAGCAATTTTGACATAAATGAAGTGTATTCACATGTTCAGAAACAGTAAGTACCACCACATCTCCCCTGAACACTCCTAATCAACCATGTATCTCTTGAATAAACATGGATTTAGGCATCTCAGTGAATTCTTTCTAACTTATCATGAAATAGCATAACTTTTTCTTTCCTTTGATTTCACTGAGGCTGCGTAGAGCAGGGTTCCAATTATATTTTCCAAAAAATTTTTTCGACTTGTCTTCCTATTATTGGAATCACCCAGGGTTAACCCTTCATTGCAATTGTTTTTGACCACCCTTTCAGCCATTACGATCACCCAATTATAAGTACCACCAGGATCATGATCAACCCTTTCCCTACTCAAAGCCAGCAGATAGTGAATATTGTCATCTTCAACTATCTCATAAGCAGCCAGAATCTTAACCAGAAACCATTCAGAACAAATTCAGAATTACTTGCATTATATGGATCAACTCTAAAGTGAAACATAAATATTACAAATGAAACTTTACTTGGAATATCATCGATCAAATTATACACTCTTTTCTCCACCAAAAAATCTTGGATTTACAGGTGAGAGGAAATATAACTTCCACTACTAAGGGGATGGCAAATATATTGACAAGTACAGAGAGTGAGATCTGCCAAAAGGCATGTCACCATCAGCAAGAGAATAGTGAGGGAGGAATAGGAATTGAAATGAAAATGACACTTTCAACCAACTATAGACTTGTTTCTTTTTCAAATTCACATGATTTTCAGCTGAATCTCCTCCTTTACACAGGAAGGTTAGATATCTTTTTTTATCATTCCCCCCTCCTGCACATGTGGTAACCAAGGGCTATCAAGAATGGAGCACCACAAGTTTTAAGTTGGAGAATTAGGTATAACTCTATTTACTGGATAGACTGAATTAAAATGAGTAACATCTAGACGGAAGAGAAATGGCAACATCTTCTTCTGCATGTAAAGGAGGATACAAAAGCGAACAACTAATCAAAGCATATCAGTCTAGCTGAAAGAAACAAAAAGAATTAAACAAAAAAAAAAATCAATGCATAATTTCCTATTAACTGTGATCATATACTAAAAGCAATAAGATCCTGCAACTATTTACTTAAGATTTACAAACTAAGATAAGGATGCGAATAGAAAGGCAGATTCCTATAGTCATGAAGAACATTTGAGGAAATTCTGTTACAAAACTTACTGAGCTGCTTATATTTACAAAATGCTTGATGGTAATACTGAAACTAATGTATCTCACTAAAGCCTAAAGGCATCTTACAAGTGTATCTTCCGGTAAACACTCCGAATGTTGCCAGCATCATCAATCACAACATGCGTATTATGCAAGTGGGTATTGTCTACTTTCTCTTGGAATCCTCCAAGTGACAACCAAATCCCAGACTCTCTGCAACATGTGTGCAAGTAAGTCAACAAGACTAAACAATGTTAAACGTGTATAAATGAGAATGAACAATATCACACTGCAGGCAGTACAGCATTCTATAGAAATTGAATAGTTATAGTTTTAACTGGAGAAAAGGAAAGTACATGAACAATTATGAAGAAGAATTCCACCTTGCTAGGGAGCAGTATTGCTGCATTATCGGCCCATCTAAAGGTTCTGCTATTCTAACACTGTCCCCTTCCTTGACACCTACAAATGAGAAGCTCTCAGGCAAGCAAAGCAACTTTGCCCCTGCCAAAGCTGCTTCCTTTTCATAAACAACACGTACAAATTAGATTCATCAGCCAAAACTACCTGTCAAAATCTACTCATATATGCAAATATTGAAACCCAAATCCTTAAATCTTATAGATTGGACAGTATTAAAGTAATAAATCACAACAATGTTAAATTTTAAGCACTGAAAACTGTTTTTATATCAAATACTGACACCCAAAAACAGGAATAACCAATTTTACACCTTGTAATAACAGAATTATGTTCTATCAAGTTATGCAATTCCACATTCTTAAGTATAACTTTATCTGATATACATCATTCATATATGTGAGTTTATAGTTATCAACAACATAACAGAACAAAATACGTTAGATATATCACTTGTTTTAATCGCAACAGCTAAACCAAATATTACTTGATCATACATTGAATTAACACCAACAAGAATCTCAAAAATACTTTTAAGACAAAATTCAGTGCCAAAACAGCCAAGTGAAACACGAAATTCCTGGGAGCTCGTTCAGCAAAAACAAACAGTAATGAGAAATCAAATGATGGAAAGACGGGAGGACACCGAACTTTGATAAGACGCGAACAAGTAGCGAGATTAGTGGCGATGTCGTTGACCGAGGTCATCTGTGCGGCGGCGACACGGACCGAATTGGTGGCCATGGATGACCCGCTCATGATGACGGCACGTGGACTTACGAACAACAAGCGGGAATTTGTCGGAGCGATGTAATAACAGCGAGCTGCTCTGATTGGACTGATCAGAGGACTCTTGCTTGCAGTGAACCAACTTGGCATCCTAACTTTCTCTTTCTTTTTACTTTTTCTTTTTCCCCTCTTCCCTTATTTGTGTTTTTTTTTTTTAATTTCTTTTAAAAATACTCCGACAGGTTATTTTCAATTAAAATTTTGTTCAAATTATGATGATATTTAAAAAAATTATTACTAAATAGTATATAATATTTATTTTTATCATAAATATATTTTAAAATAAAAATTTATAACTATTAAATTCAAAATAAATAAACACAAATCAAAATAACTTTATATTATGTGATAAATATAATTCAATTTATAGTTTTAATTATTTTAAATTTTTATTTCTTGAAATTATATTTAAAACATGTTTACAAATATATATATATAGTTAAAGTTTTATATATTCTTTAATAATATAACTTTTAAAGATTCAAAATTTTGATTTATGTATTATTGATATATAGTAATTAATTTATTTTCTAAATAAAATAAACTTACCCTATCCAACTTTTTATGTAATTAAAATTAATATATAATCAATTGTTAAATCCTCCCAATCATGTAATTTATCATGAAATATTATTTAGTAGTAATATTTAATAATTTCTTAGCTCTAATTTCTACAAAAAATAATTTTTTACTTAAATAATTATATTAATTGATTGTAATTTAAAAATAAAATAAAATCCTTATGCTCAGTGGGTTTGCTTTTCCTTGTGGTTAGGAGTTAATTCCATCTACATTTGTTTTGTTACATAGATATTGTAATCAACTAATCTTCTTATTGAATCACTTTCTTTTTTCCTTTTTTAAATTAATGATTAATTTGCCTTTTTAAAAAATATTTTTGTACATTATTAAAAAGATGAAAGTCGGGTCTTAAACTTTAGTAATCAAAGTAATATAAGGGTTTATTTTTCATTTTTTTAACCCTAAGTTTTATATCATGCATACCGTACAATACCATAGTCTTAATTTTATCTGTTGTACAATATTGTTTCTTATTAGTAAATTATATTTTTTTAAAAAAGAATATGACATTTGGGTCATATGGGTATGAAATAAATCTTATATTATAAGTCATGAAATAATAATTAAATTAAAATTTAAGAAACTCAACTTATTAGTTTAAGATTTAATTTTTTTTAAAGGTCATTAGTGTTTTTAATTATTAACTAAAAATTTTCTAAATTAATTATTAAATTTAGGGTTCATTGTTAATTTAACATGGTAAAAGGACGAAGATAATTTTGTGAATATTATGATTATTATTTTATAATAATCAAATTATGAAAAATAGTATAATTTATAGTATGTATATCAAAAGATTATGATATAATAGTTGAATCATGATAAATATTTGTGAAATGGGGAACTTGAACTTTACTATTTAAAGGAGAAAGGGAGATGAGGAAAAGCTGCCTAAAATGGTGGTTTGTTGCAGGTCAAAGTCAAAACCCCAGGCAATTAAATTAGAGAACCTAAACTGAAAGTACCAACCCAAAGGCCAAAAATCCAATGGAGGGAGAGATACAAAAATGCCTCCTAGGATGGGTTTCAAAGACGCGAGATTTGTTGTATGATCCTCTCTCTCTTCAGGAGTAAAACCACCAATCACAACCCCCTTCATCTCTCTCTCTCTCTCTTCCTCTCTCCAGATCTGCCCTCGTTAACGGACACCGCTTTTTGTTGTTTGATAATCTTTTGTTTCTTCAGTGTGTCCTAACATTCTATATTTTCTTCATTGACTCCCTGTTCAATCCGTCCAATGATGTGTTTCTCTCTGCTAAGATTGTGATCGAGGGTCATAAGAGTATTATCTCACAGCTAGACAAGGTATGTTAGAAAAATTTCCTTTGCAATTCCTCTTTTCTCTTTTAGTCCGGACATCATTGTCTGGCCTGTATTGAATGCTATTACTTTATATCTCAAATAAGATGTGTGATATGGAAACTGTTTTTTGTTTTAAATTTCATGTTAAGCTGTGTACCTTGGAGTTTCTGGACATACCGATTAGTTTGTTTGGAGATGTTCTGGTGCAGATTAATGACTTGTGCCTTTAGATTATTGTGTGAACTTCATATTATGCAAAATCTGACTGTACCGATCATTCTACTTCATCATAAATCATGGTGCTTTCATTTTCTCTTTTGGTTTCCACTTCATAGCCCTTTGCAGGTTTATTCAGCATACCCATTAATTCCCTTGATCTGAAATAACCGGGCAGGATAATGGTGTATGCCTCATAATTTCCTTCAAACACATGGCAGTTGCTGTGCCTACCCATTATATGTTTCATTCTTAAGGGTCTATCTATGAATATTTTTCTGCAATTTTATTAGCATTTTCAAAGCCATTGATCTATTAATGTTCTGCAATCATGCAGATTAATGTTGTCTGCATTTATCAATGCGTGTTTGACTTCTGAAACTTTTGTTGTGGGTTTGCGTATTGAAGACAAGCCAGAGCAGAAACTACAGGTTGATATAATTCTTTATGGTGGTTTGATGAATGATTTGATTGCTGGGTCGTTTGGGTGAGAATATGTAAGTTATGGTATCTACTGCGATTATGAGGATTATGTCACCTTGTTGGAGGCCTTCTGCTGAGGGGGAAAATTCTAATAGAGGGGGGGATGCTAATGGCCGACTTGATGGGCTCTTGTGGTACAAAGATTCGGGAAGCCATGTAAGTGGCGAGTTCTCAATGGCAGTGATTCAAGCAAACAATCTTCTTGAGGATCATAGCCAACTTGAATCAGGGCCGTTAAGCTTACTTGAATCAGGACCTCAAGGAACATTTGTTGGGATTTATGATGGCCATGGAGGTCCAGAAGCTGCCCGCTTTGTAAACGAACACCTCTTTAGTCATCTTAAGAGTATGTCTGTCTTTCTCATGCTTGACTAAGTTTCATGATCATCTTATTTCTTGTGTTGTTTCTGATATCCCATTCTTACTAACTAGTAGATTGATTATCTGTGTTATGTGACATCTAAAAATTTCTCATTCCAGGCTTTTGACAGTCATGATTCCGTGATCATTTTGATATCTGAGCTTTTTGAACTCTATGGACTTAAGAAGTAAAGCTTGGTGCTTTAGTTTCACACATACTCTATGCTTGGTACATGTTAAAATGAGGACTGAAGATTATTCTGATACTAGCTTTTCTAGAAATTTGTCTCTAGCATTTGATAAAGTCAAGATGTTTAAAGTTGAAAGATTTCCTGTGATTTCAATCTCTGGAATGGAATGGATATTCTCCACTAATTTTGGAGCTTTACAATCTAAGATATTGTTTACAAGTGAAATCATGTTCTATTGCAAACTAGCATATGCCATGACAGGGCAAAAGTTTGGAAATTTTAAAGAACCGGTTGGTTAGACCCAAAACTGGGCTAGTGAAAAACACTTGATTTCTTATTCTCATGAAAGAATGGTTTTTGGTAACATGTATAAAAGGGATTTTATGCCCACTCCGCTTGATTTAGGATAGGCTACATTGAGTTGAGTTAGTCATCAGGTATGAAGAGTGAAGAGTGAATTTGTGTGTGGCATATCCATGCTTGTTAGGTAAACAAGAAGCAAAATGATGACTTTTGTTATTCATAATCTTCCTCGAGTATATTGTATGCTTGTACTGTCATATATAGGATTTTATGATATAAAATTAAGTTAAGCAACCTTTATGAAAAGCTTAGAGTAGTTTGGTACTTTTTGAGAATACATGGCATGCTTGTAGCTTGGGACATACCCAGCACTTCTCTCTCAGAGTTGCATTTACTTTTCCTCACATTTCAAATGTTGATTTTAGGTAGCTAATGCATATGTTTACTGACTTGACAGCTATTCGTGATGCAGAGTTTACATCAGAGTACCATGGAATGTCTGCTGATGTGATCAGCAAAGCCTTTTTGGCAACAGAAGAGGAATTTCTCAGTCTGGTACAGAAGCAATGGCAAACTAAGCCACAGATAGCTTCTGTTGGATCATGTTGTTTGGTAGGAATTATATGTAGTGGACTGCTATACATTGCAAATGCCGGAGATTCTCGGGTGGTATTAGGAAGACTGGAAAAGGCCTTTAAAGAGGTCAAAGCTGTTCAGTTATCATCTGAGCACAATGCAAGCATAGAATCTGTGAGAGAGGAATTGCGCTCATTGCATCCCGATGACCCACAGATTGTGGTTCTGAAACACAAAGTTTGGCGTGTGAAGGGTCTTATACAGGTGATTCTTTGGGTTTTGTGGTACATACTTATTTGTTCTTGGTGGATTATTGCCCTTTTTTTATAGCTCAATTCATTTTACCATAAAGTCTGCTCCAAATCATTGTGCCAACACTTTTGAGCATATGATCATTTGTTGAAATGCATTACACATTTCCTTGGTGGCATGCTGAATGCTTTAGAATATAATTCGCTGTACAAGTATTACAATTTCAATCATATTATATTTGTAAGTTATCTGGAGGATTTATAGAATCTGTGTAATTGCGTGACATATTTCCTGAGATCCAACCTGAACTTGCAGTCTGTGTTTAAGTTTTTTCATACTACTGGGAACTTTTTATGTAAATGAAGCAGAATTGATAGATTTTGTAGAATTCTTATCTTGTAATTAACAACACATGTACTGGGGTGGCAGCCCTTTGAGCTTTTTAAATAAAACTAACTTTCTTATAAAAACAACTTTGGTATGCCACCTTACTGTTTCTTACGTATTATTTATTTATCTCTATGCTGGGAAAAATGTGACACACTGGTCGTTCTATCACATCCTACCCTTTTGGCCTTACCATCTAAGCTGTTGCTCAGGGACTTTGCTTCTCTGATTGGCTGTTCAGGCATGGTACATAAAATATGCTCATTAACAAAGACTGTACTCTGCAGTATTATACCTGAAATTCTGATCTTTTCACAGTTTTTAAAAAACTTGTTTGGGAATTATGCCTATACTTTCAAAGGGCATAGAATTTGTCATGTGCACCAGAATAATTTCAGAATTTTTCTCCCACTTGCTAAAGAAATTCCAGTTTCAAAATTTAATAGTCATTTTCAAATATGTTTACACTGACGAGCTCTAGTTTCTTTTTACTTTTCTTGTTTTGGGGTCAGGTTTCAAGATCCATTGGTGATGCTTATTTGAAGAAGACAGAATTTAATAGAGAGCCTCTGTTGCCAAAGTTTAGACTTCCAGAACCATTCGATAAGCCAATCCTCAAAGCCGAACCAGCAATATCAGTGCATAAACTTCACAGCGAAGATCAGTTTCTTATATTTGCATCAGATGGCCTATGGGAGCACCTAAGCAACCAGGAGGCTGTTGATATTGTCAACACCTGTCCACGTAATGTAGGATTTCCTTTTATCTATCTGTTTTTTAGTCCGTTTTAGCCAGCGATATTACTCGAGTATGCTACAGTTCTCTCAGGAGATGGATTGGTTATGGTGCTATTGGAATTAAGAACTTTTTCCTTTCAGTACATGTATTATAT
Source organism: Moringa oleifera (assembly GCA_021397835.1). NCBI lineage: Eukaryota > Viridiplantae > Streptophyta > Magnoliopsida > Brassicales > Moringaceae > Moringa > Moringa oleifera. Next base: position 924,166 of record JAJFZO010000882.1, on the reverse strand, counting down.
AGTCTTACCTGTGGAATCAGCCTGTTAATAGCTAAAAATGTCCAATGGAGTTATTCATTCCCAGAAGTAGGTGGGCTGATATTTTCTTGCAATATTTTTTTCAGCCATTTCATATGTGTTTAACATGTTGTAAGTTCATGTAAAATCCATTAAACATATCTTCTTGATGATATATTTTCACCCATGTTTGTGTAGGGTGTTGCGAGGAGGCTAGTGAAAGCTGCACTTCGTGAAGCAGCAAAGAAAAGAGAAATGAGATATTCAGACTTGAAAAAGATTGATCGTGGGGTAAGGAGACATTTTCATGATGATATCACTGTAATAGTTGTGTTCCTGGATTTGCATCTGATGAGCCGCAGCTTCCCACGGGGCCCTCTGCTTTCAATCAAAGGAGGCAGTGCTTTCTCTGGAAATGCCCATACCTAGTTCAAGAGGTTCTATATATGTCACTTAATCCACATTTTCTTTATTTGTATTAAGAAACTTTTTCATTTTTCTTAAAGAGGAGAGAGTAAAAAATGGAAAATTGATGTATAGCCACGCCCTTTTGGAGACTTCTGTCCATCAAGGCACAAAGCCATAAAAGATTTCTCTATAGACAGTAGATTAATTGCCTAAAGAGACGCGTGCCTCGGAAAAATGTGTTTAGAAGTTGTCTCATGACTTGCCTTATAATGCTTGTCTAGCTAACATTCATGACTGCTGCAACTCCATGTGATTGTCCTGATATTAATTCATTCCAGATGACTGCAATGCCTTCCATTTTTGCTCCTACCATTTTTCTCTTCGACTACGAACAGATGGGTGATATCATCAACTCATACACAAGATAGGGAAGGGGAGGGCAACTCTGGTGCCTGAGTTGCCCATAACCATTTCTTCTTAGTATCTTCAGTGACAGTGATTGTAGGCAACTAGACAGTGTGGCTATTAAACAGAGAAGCTTGCAAGTCTGAGATTTCTGCATTTTTTTCTTTTCTTCTTTTTGTTTTCCAGAGGTTTCATGTACATTTTCCATCTATTGTTAACCAGCCGACCTTGTGCGTTCAGAAATCTCAAGGTTTCCTGAAGCACAGAAGTTTTGTTAATTGAACTGCAGACTGCAGTGGAGAAGCAGCTCAGCAACTGGGTTGAATGAAAACAAATTGTATCTCCGGACAGTGCTTGAAGATCTTAGATCTTCCAACTGATATGTTTTGCAAGCAGTGAAAAATGGATTTGCCTTCCCCCTCTTGTTGGTTGAACATAAAAGCTGCCAGTCTATCTTATATAATCACTATATAGTATAAGTCTATGTCAAGCAATACAAATTTATATCAAGTAAATGAAGAGTTTTCATTTGATATCCGAGGATGATAGGCAAAACTAACAGTGAGTGCAAACATGGAAGTCACTTAAACAACATATATGCTGTGAATCTTGACCTGATGCAATGGCTACTGAAATGAATGAAAAGGTTTCTGCACCGATTAAAGAATAGTTTGAACCCAGTTGGTAAACTGAAGTTTTCCCACTTTCAAGTTAAGCTGTCTTCATTTCAGTAACCAACTAGTTGGTAACAGTGAATCTGCTCAACAGAGAAGAAACCACACATTCTTTACTTAGCCCTACAAGGGATTCTCTTGTCAAGATCAGACTCAGAGAAGATTTGGGTCTGCAAACCCCATGATTCCAACTTGGATTTCATGGTGTAAGCCGTCATGATTGACATCAATCGAACACTCTCCTGTATTATTTGGCCTGAAAGACCAGAAGAAGAACCTGGCTTTGCCTGCCTGACCATCAAAGTTGCTAAAGAAATTGTTGTAGTGAGTACTTGACCACTTACAAGAAGTGGGAATTACCTAGAAGAGATCACTTGGCTAAAACAGTTGAGATGCTAATCGGCTTCTCTACTCAAATGGGTCTCTTCCTTTCTGGTTCTAAAGCAGGAAGTTTAAGGTTCATGAAGAGGAGGGCTTATGGAGTATAGATGATGAGTTTTACAGTTCACAGTGTACATAATCCGTTTCAATCATATTAAGTTCTTGTACAGATTGGATGAGATTGGGCCTTTAAATTTCATTTTATCATGTAATACAAGTTAAGATCATCTAAACCCATTTGTTAAGAAGTCATGGTTAACCATTTTGTGATTTCTCTGTACTCTTTTAACAGTGGTTTTAAATCTTTAAGTGTCATTCACCCCTTTCATCTTCTTCTTCTCTAGATTACTTTTCTCAAAAGAGGAAAAAAGAAAGGAAAACTGATTTTTGGTGGGTAGAACTTTGAGTTATGATTTTCTGTCCGTAACTGGAAAGGACTTAAAAAAGGAATATTTTCCAGGAAAAACCACATGCACATGGCACAATATGATTCACACAGTCCAGATTTGGTTATTGAAAACAAGAAACGGGTGACCATCAAAAGCTAAGCCAAAAATGAAAGAGTGAGAAAATGGCAACTTTGAGAGTAAGCTATGGTGCTACTGAGAGGTCACCATTGACGTCCTCAAGAGATCTTTCAAGTTCTGTCTCTCTTCCTCTCTCCTCCAAGAATATAGTGAGTGTTAGTACTTCAACTTTCCCGAGAAATATAAATACTGCACCTTTTCAGTGGGCTATTTACAAGGTTCCATTTCACACTCAATTGTGGCCTTCATCTTGTAGATACAGAGCTAGACGGGTATCTGGTACTATGGCAACTGGGTAAGTGGTTTCTTTTTTGTGCGAAAGAATTTAGTTTCGTTTTCTTTTATTCAATCAAAAGAGCCGGGGTTTTACTTCGTGGATCTTAAAGTTTCGCCACTGGGTACAGACGACTTTTCTGTTTGGTTGCTGAGAAAACGGAGACAAAGAGAGGGAACGCGTTTCCTCTTGTTCTTATACTGAACCTTTAGTTTACAAGAATTCTAGAGATCAACTAATTTTTCACTGAAATGCTGAGGTTAATTAAGCTTTCGGTTTTCCTTTTCCTTATCACTTCTTCGATTTTCTAGGAAACCAATCAAAGAATGGTAAATACTTATACCTGGGTTTCCTTTAATTTTTTTGGGTTTTCAATTTTCAAACTCTCTCTTCCTCTCTTTGCAGAAGCCTGCAAGAAACTCTACCTCCAGCTTTTGATTCTACTTCAGATCCTCCACGGGTCTTCGATGGAACTACAAGGTCCAAATCTGCTCACTTCTTTTCTTTTTTCTTCTGGTTGCCATCATTGAAGAGGAATTTTAGAAGATTGTCAGTTGATTTAAGTGCACGCCTTTGTTTCAATACCTATAAACCTTGCTGCCATTGTTGGAAACCTATTTGCTCTGGAAGTTAACATATTAAGAGTTACATTTTTGTACTTTGAAGGTTGTATATATCATATACCTGCCCCTACGCACAGCGAGTGTGGATTACTCGAAACTGTAAGGTTGTCTTGACTTCTGTTTCCGGCGATGTTTTGCTTGTTTTTGGATTCTTTTCCTCTCTTTCTTGAGTTTATACCCTGTTTGGTTTCCAGTGAAGTCACTTGATTAGTAAAAGAGGATTTTTCTGTTCTTGGTTCTTCAAAACCAGAAAAAAAAAAAAAACAACTATAATTCATGCAACTGATTCAATCGAGGCTTGAGACGTTTTCAGTATTTTCGCAGAGCTAAATGAGTTCATTTTGATTTAATGTTGGAAATGAGCAGGGTTTGCAGGACAAGATAAAGCTGGTTCCAATTGATTTGAAGAACAGGCCTGCTTGGTACAAAGAGAAAGTCTACCCAGCTAATAAGGTGATATTGTCTATGGTGTTACCTAAAAATGTCTGATAGCTTGATGAGGACACATGAAGGTAAGTTTTCAAATAGTAGTGATCAGAACATGATTTGATTGGAAACTTGCAAGGTAAAAACAAGGGCGTTGCTAGGTAATTGGGGTGCGATAAACACGATTTGTCCTTGCGTTAATAGGTGAGATGTCGATTTGGTTTCAAGTTGATCTTTCACTTTTTCTGTACTTTTGAGCTGTGTGCCTTCACTCAATGTAATCTTATGTTGACTCTGTTGCCGTCAATCTAACACGACTAGCATGTCCTATTTTACCTCACTGAATTTTGCTTTGATCACTCAACTTTATTGTTTGACATGATTTTGTATCTACATAGGATCAAGTAGATCATAGATATCTAGTGAGGCCAAAACCAAATGTGACTTTACAAGTTTTTCATTTCTAAGGTTGAAGAGTTAATTTTGCATTCTTCAACGTTGAGAGTAACTTGTTCGGATTTTATAATAGTAATAATTATGATATATATATATATATTATTTTTATTTTTATAGATAATTGGCTGACCACTTAAGCGGATCTCAAATTGGTCTGCATGCAAACTCAATGCCCGTCCATATGCGGACTCCAAGTACCTTGTTTCTTATGTTTTCGATTTTTTCATCATTGTGTTGCCTTGTACCTCGTGAGAGATGACATTTGATTGATAGTTGCTTATTGAAAATTTAATTTTCACCTTGTGTCATGTGCTTATTCCTTCAAATTCTATGGCATAGGTACCTTATTGTGGTCGCATGCAGATCATCTTGATGTTCGCATGTGAACCAACAATGAGTTTACGTGTAGACCAATTTAGGGTTAGCTTAAGCTGCCAGCCAGCTAGTTATCAATAAAAAATAAATAATAATAAATAAATATATATAGGTGCTATTATTATTATTATAAAATCTAAAAAAGTTACTCTCAGCGTGGGAGAATACAAAATCAATTTTTGCAACCTTAGAAATGAAAAACTTGTGATAAGGTCATATTTGGTTTTAGTCTCATGAAAGGCTTATGATCTACTTGATCCTGTTTAGACATAAAATCACACCAAACAATAGCATTGTAGAAGTGAGTGGACCGGCACGGAACATATTAGGGTGTCAAATTAGAAGCAATAAGGTCAACATAAGATTTTCATGGTTGAAGGCCGACAGTCCGAAGGTACAGAGAAAGCGGATGATCAACTTGAAGACAAATCGACATCTCACCTATTAATGCAAAGATGACTTGTACTCATTATAAAATGACAAGAGTACCCTTCGAACAATTATATAAGCACAATCATAGGTATATTCTAGGGATCTATCCATTCATTGGCAAAAAAAAACCTTGTTAAACCTTATATTGACTTGAACGTCATGGGTAGTTTGGTTGCCTAGCAACGCTCCCTGATCGTGTCTTTGCCTTGCAAGCCTCTGATCAAATCATCTTCCCATCACTACCATCTGAAGACTTAGCTCTACGTGTCTTCATCAAGCTATCTGATATTTTTAGGTAGCATCAATCTGAATCCAATATAACCGATGCTTAAAATATACTTAAAAATGAGATGTTTTCATGTGATATCTAGGCATATACATGATAATTTCTTTAAAATTAATTGGCAAATGAGATAGTTACTATTTGTAATGGTATTAATAATTGTAAGTGATATAAATGGTTAGGATTTCTTTTATTTCTTTTTTCTTATCACAGTAACATAATAAATTACCAAAAAAAAAAAACTTTTTTATCTCATTTTCAGAAAAATTAACAAAAATTAAATCAGTAGAGGATCCTGATATTATGCTGCAACTAGTTGAAAAAGTTGAAATGGACATCATGGTTTGTTCAGGCTGAGGACTTCTGGAATTCTGACTCTAGGATGAGGGAGTTTTGCTTCTTCTTCTTCATAAGGTTTATTCTTTCCTCACGTGTTAATGTGAAGCTCTATGCAGGTGCCATCATTGGAACACAACAATGAAGTCAAAGGAGAGAGCCTTGATCTAATCAGATACATTGATAGTCACTTTGAAGGGCCTTCTCTGTACCCGGATGTAAGATTTGCAGAAAGTTTGCTCGGCAGCTCTGGATTTAAATTCCATGTAAATATGCAAATGGATAAGTTGATATATCAAGTGCTCATTCTCTGAACTGTAGGATCCTGCGAAGAAAGAATTTGCAGAAGAGCTATTGGCATACACTGACTCTTTCTATAAATCTGTGACTTCTTCGTTTAAAGGAAATGGAGATGAAGCTGGTGAGTTGAACATCTGCTCTTTCTGTAGATGTTTTCAACTAAAATTCTCAGCTTTCTGATTTTTACTGACCTTTTGAAAAAATATTGGTACAGTGACAATTCAATAACAAGTAAATGGATAGGATCCTAATTCAAATGATGTTTTAACAATAGTGGTAAACTGCATCAGGTGCTGCATTTGATTACATCGAAACAGCTCTTTCCAAATTCAGTGATGGGCCATTTTTCCTGGGCGAGTTAAGTCTGGTGAGGGAAACTTCTTTTATGAAAATTATATCTTCCTCCCCCTTCATGCTAATCGCTTGGTTGATGTTCATGTTGGTGTTTATCAAGTAGTAGGGAACTGAATCAGCAGAACGCAGAGTCTGTTTTTTGCTAGTTGAAACTTTTTCCTGCAGGAATCCATTTCAACAGAGATTATGAAAATTAAGTTAGAATTTCATGCTCTGTAATCTACAGGTGGATATAGCTTATGTTCCATTCATAGAGAGATTCCAGCCTTTCTTATTAGATGTAAAGAAGTGCGATATCACTTCTGGTAGGCCAAGACTGGCAGCTTGGATTTGGGTCAGTAACTTATCAATCTTTCTTGCATCCTGTTACACTCCACCACAATCCCACATCAAGCAAAAACTTTCTAATTACATGCAATATAAAATTAAACTTATTTTTTTCTCATAAAATGCTTTTTTGGGGGTAAAATTTTTAACAGGTATCTCTGTCAACAATTTTGATTATTAACATGATCTTCCAACGGGTATCTCAGTATATTGAATTCAACATTTTCTTATATTAACATAGTTTCTATTTGAATGACAGAACTCTTAATGTGAAAGAGATGATAGAGTTCGATTTTGTGGTAGACTTATCTTTGTTTGCTTCTGTATAATATTACAAATTACTTGTATGCAGGAGATGAACAAGATTGAGGGTTACAAACAAACCAGGCGTGATCCAGGGGAGTACGTTGAGAGCTATAAGAAACGTTTCTTGGTAAACCAGAACATCCCATCCTCTGAATTGTAAGAAATGCTGAAATGTTATTGTAGCTATAATTTCTCTAACCATTTTGTCTTTTTGCATAGGCTCACCTCTGAACCCTGCTTATTCACTTCTAATCTCTGAAAAGAAGAAATCAGGTGAGTTGGCTGGGGGCATCATCATCCACTGCCGTAGGGAAAATCTGTATCTACTGAAGTGGGTGTTTAGAAACAGGAATTGTTTCTGTTTGCTTCAACTAAAAATGAAATTAAGATTTCTTACAGTTAAATTCAACTCTTGATTCCATTTTTATACTCAGAAACTTTACTCTCCGGCACAAAAGCATAAGGACGTAAGGAAAACAATGCAAGCCATCCTGGAAAAAGTGACTCAATTTCCAGGAATTGTTTTGTCATTCCTTGTCAGTGAAAGCAAATGATGGATGAATTCATCCAAATCATATAGTAAGGCAACTCTCGGAGGGGGTGGCCCATAAGTCATGTACATATCAATACAGAAAGATTATGATCACAGGATAATCCAAAATTGAACATTTACAGATATTCTATATCAATTCATCACAGTAATTTTGCACTTTTATCAAATATGCCTGGAGGGGGCTGTGAACAGTGCAAACATCTCAGCCTCAAAACATCTGATACAGTTTGATTAATGGATTAACTCTTGCTAACTTAAATGAAAATGCATAGAAAAAAGAATATCGACTAAGTTACAAATAAAGTATAATAGAGTGAGCCGGAAGGTCAATGTCCCATTGCGGTTTAGCTTGCTGTCTGCCTGGAAATGGGCTAGTGGGTCCGCGCAATAATGTAGGTTTTGAAACAGGGAATATTTGTTTTGAACATAGTAAATCAAATCAATTAGAGAATCTGAGATTTGAAACACAGGGGACATGGACAGCTCTACACACTGTACTACCTCGGTCAAGCCAATGATGAACTGAAATCTGCAGATAATCTGCTTATCTGGATAACATAATCGCCAAAAAGATTATGTGGGAGTATCATCCCCCTAACGCAACAGCCCGCACTGAGGAGTAGATGCAAGTATATGCCAATGAAGGACTTTATAAAAGTATTCTTCCAATGAAGGACTATATGCAAGTGAATGCAGAGCAGCATGCAACAAGCGAAGCATGCTACTTGAGTAGTACCTTCCATATCTTCCTCATGTAAACGGCTAGAGACCATAAGGACAGCCCGGCAGATGTATAAAGCAATAAAACACCAGAAGCTACAAGAAACTCTGGCCCTCCCAAACTGCATAATAAAACAAAGTTAAATACTTCAAATAAAAGAACCAGCATGCCATTTGTTCTACTTAATTTCATAATAGTGGCCCATAATAGCAGGAAGGAGAATACATCAAACCTGCTGTCCCGAGTTGCGAGGAGGATGGTTAGTGCCATCATCTGTGTGGCAGTTTTCCACTTTCCCAAGTTATTTACAGCAACAGCCTGAAAATAAATATCATTTCTACAATGTAAATTGCATCCATAGTCAAGCATTTGCTCATGATGAAAAGGAAATAAAAAGAACAGTTTAAAGTTTTTGAAAGTTCAGAAACAAAGGCAGTGGATGATAGGTGAGCATGAAGGAGATAACAAACCTCCAAAAGCTTACTATTCTGAGAAGCAGCCCATTCTCTAACCGCAGACATAGTTATCTATAAAAAAGTTGTGAAGAGATCCAATATCAGACAATACAGTAAACAATCAGCAAGAGGTGAAGGAGACGACAGGAAGAAAAAAGCAACAGAAAAGCCCATATATTTCACATGAGCTAAGAACTTGATTCTCACACTTTTTTCTCTATCACTTATTTGTCAACTCCATAATCTACAAACATGTATCAAATTATTGTAATCTTCTATAATCTATTAATGAAACCTACACAATAATTTTCTTGACCAGGAAATTAACATAATCACTCAAAAAGATAGCTTGCTTCACATAGTCTATATCAAATTCGTGTTCTTGCTCCTCAACAAATTAGAACTCATTTCCACAAGCTTTGTGTAAACAATATTTTCCCATAAAAAAATAAACCACAGAACAACAATCATGTTTCTTGTTATCATTGAAATGCAGAAGTGCAGAATTCAATTTGCCACAATCCGAGAATAGGCCACCCAGAAAAAATTCAAACAATATGACTAACTGCAAGAAAATTACATGAATACTAATGTCAATGTAGTCCTACATAATGCATGAGAGAACTATCTCTTACTCTACTTTTAGCATATTTAGAGCAGTTACAAGAAAGCAGACTCCAAGAATCAAATATCAGAATAACATCTTTAAAGTGCAAGCACATGAGCACATGCACCATGGGGAAGGGGGGTGATGGAGGAAGGAAGCTATGACTAAAGACATGCACGTGTTGCTCAGATAATGCAACCTACTCCACTTAAATAATTGAAAAATTAAAATTAACTTACATAATACATCAATTCAGGGGATGGAAGTTCTACGATACAAAAAAACAATGTATTACCTCCCTACCAATAATGGCAACTGAAGGCAGAGTCAACAGCCAAGGTACTTGTCCGAACATAGCAACTTCCAGAGGTCTTGTGCACAATAAGACCAATGTTGTAGCCACCATAAGCTGGATCCATGGAAACGAAAATCAAAACAAAAATCCAAAGAATCATACAAGTTAGCAAAGCATCTCTTTAACCCAAGTGATACAAACTAATAACAGAAATTTTAATTAATGAAGAAACTTTGTACCTTATCTGCCACAGGATCCAAGAATGCACCAAAGGCAGAGCCTAGCCTCATCTGAAATGCATTTTAGTATTTAGCTTCCATACAAAGAGAAAAAAAAAAAGAAAACTAAAGGGGGATGAACATCCAAACATGTTAGATGAAATGTTATCATGAAGAAGAAAAGGAAAAGAGAGAGAGAGAGAGAAACATACTTTTCTGGCAATATACCCATCAAGCCAATCTGTAACTGCTGCAGCTATAAAAATCCCTGTTGTAGCAGTTCTTCCCAACCAATTATCCATGTAAAAGGCTAGAGAGAGAAACAAACCAGTTAGCAGACAAAAGGACTTGCCACAACAATGGCCATATATACATGATATACGAACTGCATTCTATGCACTACAGGCATTCTATGCAAGCACAACATTCAGAGAATGACTTATCTCAACAAACTTAACATAAAAATCATAATTCAAAGTAGCAGACAATTAAGAACTGCATAGTCAGAAGCAACAAAATAATAATGTTTATTCATGAGCCAAATGCATGCACTTTTATAAGCAAAAATGCCAGTCACTGCCCAAACAACTAACAGGACGGTATCTAGCACCGCAGCCAAACAAAAAACAAATGGCATCAGATATGCACAAAAAGCAGGAAAACTAAAGCCTGAAACTCAAACATTGTACAGGGCTACTGCTGCTTTGGCAGGACAACCATGCACCACAAAATTCATTGAAATAGGAGGCTTCCTGTCCTAATTTGTTGTAGATAGGAAGTCTTCATTTCCGTGCAATTTCAGCATCAATCCCAATTCTATTTCAATTATAATAAAACATCTAATTCCAAATCTGAGACAACCAAAAAATGATAAGTCTTCAATGAGATTATGCTTTATGTTGTCGTGAGAATTGAATTGACATATAATTTTTTTTAAAGGGAATATCAAGCATCACATGCCTGCAAAGTACTCCTACGAAAAAGACAACAATATAACATAAGTTATAACCATAGGAACTCTTCCCAGAAATAATAAAAAATTGAAGTATAAATCATCGAAAATGATAACAAATCCATTTAAGAAAAAACAACAAATAATTCAACAATCAAATCCAAAAATGGTGGAAAAAAAAAAAGAGAACATACTGGCGATGAGAAGCGGAATGGCAACCACACGACCAAGAGTTAAAACGGTCGGTAATGTGAGGAATTTAGACGAAGAATGTAGTTGTTGTTGCTCCTGCTGCGATGATGGCGACGGGAAGGGTGGCTGATTTTGACGGAGCAAACGATCATCATGGTACCAGCCGTCGTGATCCGCCTTAAACTCGTTATCTTGACCCATACCAACCACGAGTCCCGATCCGGCGGATCCGGAAAGCCCACCTTTGTCTGGGGAGGAAGAGAAACACTTGTGACCAGCAGGGAACCTAAACCCTAACAGGTCTTTATTGGCATCTTTAATGCGACTAACGTGCGCCAAAAAGGGAAGAGGTGCGCACGGGGTTATCGTGCGCCACTTGCTATTGAGGGAAAGCAACAGTGTTCTGGTGAGTGAAAGGGTGGGGTTAGTGGTGGAGGTGGAGGTTGTGGTGGCGATGGCGCGAAGCCATTTGAAGGACTTGTTGTGGACAGAGGAAGCTGCAGCTGCCGCGATTGAGAGTTTCAGGCCTGACATTGATTCGGCAGACAGAACAAGAGAGATTTGTCGACCACAGGCACAAAACGTGTCACTCCATATCCTCCATCTTTGTTGTTGAAGAGTGCGCTTCGAATTAGATGCTCTGCCTTTAGTGGGAAACTGTTCTAGTAACCCCTACATAAATCACGCCCCTTTGCAATTTTTTTTTAATATTTGCACCATTTTTATTTTAAAAAATTATAAAAGATAAAAAAATATGTATTCATATTATCATAGTGAAAAATTTCAAAATTCTTTTAAGTATTAAAAATATTTTTTAATTTTTAATTTTTAAGTTCTTAAAAATTTATAAAAATAATTCATAAATTAAAAATTATTTAAATTTGAGAGATCAATTTAAAACAAAATATAAATTTTATTTAAATTATTTTTAAAATATTTTAATAATAAAAATATTATTAATTTTACATAATATTTAATTATAATTTATATTAACTTAAATTAAATTTTGAGATGTACAATTGAAAAAAATTAAATGACGAGATTTATATTGAAATATGAACAAATTTTAAGGTTTTTTTTAGTTATCTAAAAATGAAAAATAAATGATTAAAATAAAATAAATTAACTCAATTTTAAAGTTTTAATTTAAATTAAATGAAACCACGTTTTCAAAATTTTAGAAGTTTTCTTAAGAATAATTTGTAACAATGTTGTTTTGTTCAATTAAAAATAAAAGAAGAAAAACCCACAAGAATTCTTGTTTTCCTATTGTTTTATCTCCTACTCTTTTTTCAAATTTTTGTCTTTTTATTAGTTTTTTATTTTCTAATTATCCTAAAAAATTTGTAAATTTATGAAAGTAAAGGCAATTTAATTTAATTTAAAATTTTGACAATAATTGAATTAATTCATACAATAATATTTAAATTGAAAAACATACCGAGGACTTTCATTAATTTACCTTAAAATATATTTGAATTTTTTTATCATATGAAAAAAATATTTCAAAAAGTGATGTCAATAAATATTATATATATATATATATATGTGTGCAAGTTTTTTTTAAAAGAAAATCAAATAACAAGACACATACTAATTATGATATCTTATGCTAAAAAAAATGTGTATATTTATAGGAGAAAGAGTATACTGGTTTATTGCTAACATTGTGAACTCAAAGATGTTAAATTTTGTTTGATAGTACTAATGTTATCACAATTTTTAATTATGTTTATATATTATTTATTTTTTAAAAAATGTAATATAATATTTATGGTCGTATACATAATATTTTATGTATAATTTAATGAAATAATTTATAAATTATCTAAGATTTGAAAAGTAACTATTTATTAACAAAAATCCTCTAAAATTTCTTATGCCCAATTCTGCTTCTATATTTCCAAAAAAAAAGTAAGTATTTAATAAATTCATATTATTTATATCTAGCATTTAAGTTTAAGATCATTTTCAACTCTAAACATTAAATTTATCATTATTTTGATATTTAAAAATTATTTTTTAATTTTCAACTTATTAATGTGTTATAAATATTTATTTTAATAATATTATATAATAACTATTAATAACTAATATCTACAATAATATAAATAATTTAACTTATATATTAAATAATAATTTTTAAATAATTAATTTTTTTCATAATAATGTAATAGGTATATTGAATTCTTTATTAAAAATAAATTTTGTGTAAAAAAATTAAAAATACATTTGGTGATGTTTCATATGTCGTATTATATTTGTAACAAATTGTTCACAATTGTATGTCGTTTTGTTAGGGAGAATATAATCTTAATTTATCAAATTAGTGTTATACTATCTTTGTCAGGGCCGGTCTAAATGATGCTTTATATTCAAAAAAATTTTATCTTTTTATTTGATTCTTATTTAAGTGGGTAGCATTGAAAATTTGAAATGGATTGAGGAGACCATACCAAAGAGGCTTCAAATTTGTTGAAATTCACATCAATAATCCGTATGCTTATTTTAATGTTACCGCGTGAATTAAATCTTAAGCCACTATTTCTTTTTTGCCCAAATGATAAAATTGCAAAATTAATGGCTTAACACGAGCTACTCCTGCAAAAAGTTTATATCAAGTCCCGAGATAAGAAAACGAGAACAATAAAATTGGTATTGTACGTCAAGGTCCCTATGCCTATATGAAAATGAAAAATTTGCATATCATGCGTAAATGACAATCATCACCGTTTGAAGAAATTCATGGTGATGACTATAGAATATTGATGTTTATTGGCAGCTCATGTGATTCCTCTTTGGGCTAGCCAACATTGTTTATTGGCTTGGAGTGGAAACAAGAGGTCACTTTTTGAAGTTTGGATTGTTTATTTAAAGTTTACTTTAAGAAAGCAATTTTTAAATTGCATGTGATTTTTTAAAACTTTAGGTGACATGATATTAATTATAATTTACAATAATTTCTCTAAAAAGTTTAAATAAATTGAGACTTTATGGGGGAAAAAAAAAAGAAACAGGTTTCTTCATCTTATAAACTAGTTATTTGGGTTAGACATACCGATTTGTAATATGTGATACTCAGTTTTTATTTTACAGTATAAAATATTAATGAAGTCAATTAAATATATCATATTTTATTTTGATTTAATTTAAATTTTATCAAAAAATTGAATTTTTTTAAATATTCAAATTGACCATTTTATATAATAAATTTTAATTTAAACATTTTTACAAACGAAAAAAATTATTTAAATTATCATTATTAAAAAAATTACTGAGTATTTAGTTTTTTTAAAAAATTAAACTACTAAAATTTATTAAAAAATAACTCATGAATCAAAATTTTATTTAAATTTTAAAAAAATAATTTAAAATAAAGCATAAAATTTATTTAAATTAGTTTAAAAATATTCTTTAATTTTTATATCACTTAAGTTAAAATTTAATTAAACATCAATTATAAATAACTAATTTAATCAATATATTAACTTAAATTAAAAATGAATTTTTAATAATTATTAAAAAGATTATTTCCTTTAATAAAATTTTAAATTAGATATTATAAATCAGTGCATTTAATTGCGAAGCAAATGGATAGGGACATTAAAGTAATCCTTTTTCACCATGATCCTTAAATTGGGAAAAACTTTGACAATGACAAAAAGGTTGCCACTTTTTGTTGGTGGATATTGGCACTAATAATTATACTCCTTTGCCTTACTTGTTTCTTACCCCACCACCGGTATCATGCGCATCTATGTTTATCACAGCGATCCAGGGTAGTCTCGGAGAAATTTGTGATTGCCGACACCAAATTATGCTAGCAAGCTTTTAACCTTTTTCTTCTCTTTATTGGAAATTTATTATGAAAAGGTAAAAATAAATTATAAATTATTTAAATTTTTTTAAAATAATTTGAGTCATGGTGTATTTATGTGTGAAATTATAGAATTCACAGCTCAACAATTATCCTTTTTAATGAAAAAAGAGAGATGAAATTAGGGTGAAAAAAATCTATTAGCTTAATTTGGGTGAAAATGACGATTTTGTCAATTTCATGCTTATACGAAGAAAATGCATTTGACAGCAGAATATTTTCTATTTTTAGACAAGCAAATTCAATTATGAAACATCATCGCTATCACAGGAAGAATAAGATCCATTTTGTTAAATTGAATATTTTATTAAATAAAATAAAATTTAAAAAATATAAAATTTCTCAAACATAAGTTTATTTTTTATTTAAATCTTATTCTATCAATTATTCACTCAATTTTACATTAATACTTTTAACTTAGATTAAATTAAATTTTTTATTGAATTTTTGAATTTTTTTTAGATTAACTTCGGAATAATAAAATACAATGTTGGACAAAGAAATAAAAGACTGAAATAATTAAATTAAAAATTTACAGAGACTAAAAATGCTAAATATTTTAAAGATAAAGTCCATTTTCTTTCAAATTAAAAATTTGAATGTAAAATTGAACAAATTGATATAATAAAATTTTAATTAAAAAATAAATTTAAAATGATTTTTTCTTGTTAATTACTTTAAAATTAAAAAGAAAATTACAATTATCTATTTTGTGTGATAGGGTTTTTACATTTATTTTCATGATCTAAGGGTAAATAAATTATTTATGTATATTTTTATTAAAATTCATAATTTTTTTAATTGAATATTTTAAATGTTTGACCATTTAATTTAAAATTTTAAAAATAATTAAAAAATAAACACAAAAAATTTCAAAATAAAAATAAAAATGATGAAAATGTCAAAGCTAATAATTTTTTTTGGATTTTCTTAAAAATAGATATTTGCAAGTTGAGAAAAACTGTCTTAATTGACTAATAGTATAAGAAACTCAACTCCTTTGAAATCAAAGTCTCTTTCCACTCTCTTTCTCTCTCTGTGTTTATAGATTCAAAGCTTCTCTCTCTCTTTCTGTGTGTCTGTTTTGCCTGATCCTCCTCTGTGAAACCGGCAGCTGTAATAATGGGACGCTAATCTCGCGCTTTGCATGTGACTCTGCTCTCTCTCTCTCTTCCCTTTCATTTAACTTGAAGAACGAAAAGCCATCACTGCTGCTACTTGTGGAGAAACCAAACTGTCCTCTCTCTCTCTCTCTCTCACTTTCTCTCAATTCAGTTGCAGAGAATCAAGGAAGAGCCGCGTGATCTTCGACCAGTAGTTGAACGCCGGTGTCCACCAAGTTGAATCTTACCAATCGAATCAATCCACGCAACAAATGAGGACTGCCACTTCTAAGGCCATTAACCCTCTCATCACTTTCGAGCACAAGAGGTACGCATCTTCCCTGCTGCATCATTCCCTTCTTGCCACGCGTCCTTCTCCATCTCAGTCCTATCCCCGAGCCCATTGCTAACTCCCTCATTCAGTTTTCTTTTTTTTTTAAAAAAAAAATTATTATTAGTTTAATATAACCTCTCTCTCTCATCTCGCTACGCTTGATCCCTAAAACCTCAGTTTGTGGACTTCAAGTTGCCATACAATTTTTACATTAATTTAACTTTAAAATGCTACTGTTAAGCCGATCTTTTGGTACTTCCCTTTATGGATGTCTTTAACATTTTACATTTTGATCTGTGAAAATTCTAACCGACGTGCTTTGATTGTTGAATCTTTAGGTGTATTGGTTGATCTTACTAATCCACGATTGTCATTTGAGTTGATCTTAACTTCTTGCCCTTTGATTTTGGTAATTAAGGGATCCTGTGCAAAATGTGGTATGATTTTTAAGTGAATTGAGTCTGTTCCGAGGCCAAATTGAGTCATATGGATGTAGAATTGAGGTATTGAAGGACTATATTGTTTTCTAATATGAGTTGCTATTTTTGGAGGCTGATTGCAGGTAGCTTGAGTTGGTTTTTGCTCATAATGATGTTTGCTTTGGTTTATATTTGATTGATTTGTATAGAATTTCGAACCAAGAACTTGATCAAGATATTCATTGTGTTATGAATAAGAAGAATTTTGTTGAGTTTTGGGAACTGATGAATCTTGGAATGGACAGGGATGCTTATGGATTTGCTGTGAGACCTCAGCATGTGCAAAGATATCGAGAATATGCTAATATCTACAAGGTTTTATTCATTACTTATCTCTTCTTTTTGAGTTCAGAACCTTCTCTTCAGTTGCTGGAAAAATTTATAATTCTCTGGCTTATGATCTTGATTCTCAAGAAAGAGCAACGAAAATGAAACCCTAATCCGTGTTTCCATTGAATAACTAGCATAAGAAGGCCTAAAAGTGTACTCTTACTAGTAAAAATGAGCTAGTCAGTTGTGTTAAGCTCAGTTACTACGGTGCTTTTTATTTTATTTTTTGGGGGCCGGGCAGTGGGGGAGGAGGGGGAGGGTTGGAATGATGAGAATATTTTGTAATTCAGATCGACACATTTTCTTCTCATTTCTTGGAAATAATGAAATTTCAAGGTTAAAATGAGCTCCGAGAATGAGAAGTCTTATTCTGTTTATTTCTAATGATTTTAGGAGGAAGAGGAGGAAAGATCAGACAGGTGGAAGAGTTTCTTAGAACGTCAAGCGGAGTCTGCTGAATTGCCTGAAAATGTGTCATCTTCTGAGGATCATAGCAAGGCATTGCATACTGAAGCTAAGGAGGATGCAGCTAATGATAGTCTGGAGGATGGCGTTGAGGGAGACAATCTAAGTCTTAATAAGACTGGTCCTGGTATTTTGCCTGAAGATGTTGCACAAAAGGAGGGGCCATCCACGGCGGAGAAAAAAAAACATGCTATCCAAATTTGGACTGAGATTAGATCCTCCCTCCATGCCATTGAGGATATGATGAGCTTTCGTCTAAAGAAGGGCAACAGACCAAAAGATGAGCAAGAGACTTCAAAATTGAAGTCTGCGTCTGCAGTCGAAGATGCTAGGTATCCAAAAGGAGTATCAGAGGAGGATTCTGAGGATGAGTTTTATGATGTGGAGAGGTCTGAGCCAATTCAAGATGGCCCTTCTACTGACAATATGACCGCGGCCACAGCTGCTGCTGACGCAGCTGCTCTAGAACCTTCATTTCCTTGGAAAGAGGAACTGGAAGTTCTTGTTCGTGGTGGAGTGCCAATGGCCCTCAGGGGAGAGGTAGTAACTTTTGATCATCCTCCCTTCTTTTCTGTACCTCTGTCCTTTCACTTTCCTCTTGCAGTTCATCTTGCAGTAGCTTGCTTTATTTTTATTATTATTAATTTTTTTACTCTATTCTCACAATATCAGCTTTGGCAAGCCTTTGCGGGTGTGAAGGCACGTCGAGTTGAGAAGTACTACCACAATCTGCTTGCTTCAGAAACTAATCCTGGTGACAATGTGGAAGATGATGATGGTTCACAGTTAGACAGCAGGAGTAAGGATTCAACTGGGGACTCAATATGTGCAGTTGAGAAATGGAAAGGGCAGATTGAGAAGGTGATTAACTGCATGCTCTTCCAATTTTGATATTTACTATCTTCAATCACTGGTCCTACCTTTACTTTTCTGGCATTATTAGTCTTGAGTTTCTTGACTTATTGCTGTTTTTAACTGCAGGATTTGCCTAGAACGTTTCCAGGTCATCCTGCCCTAGATGATGATGGCAGAAATGCTCTGAGGCGGCTACTCACTGCATATGCACGACATAACCCCTCTGTTGGCTACTGTCAGGTATTGGGTCCTGTAAATTATGCACTGTTGTGGTGTTTTAGGGACACCACAGGGCAAAAGGGAAAGGGATGAATTCTGTAATTGTTTATAATTGTAACACTTTTTGCTGCTTGTTACTTGGTGTGTACTTGATGTACAGGTTGTGTAGTGCACTTGATCAGGAGTATTTGTTTAATATTTTGTAATATGCGAACAATTTTTGCAACTACCTCAGCTCATGATATATATATATATATATATATATATATATGTTAGCAAAAACAATTAATATTATTACTTGCATGCACCAGGGAGGTGCAACCCAGTTTCAAGCTGGTTAGTAGTATTTAATAACAATGAGCTCTACAAAATTCAAAAGGTCTATCTCATCTACACAATATCTCCCCGTGTCCCACAGATGGGGAATTTTCAGCTATTGGTTCATAATAGTTCCCAATGATGTCTCCTTCTCGTCAAAAGGCTCTATTGTTTCTCTCCCTCCAGATAATCCGCATTATCACAAAAGGAATCTTTCCCACCATCTTCTTTTTATCCTTTTTCCTGTGCATCTCAGCTCATGATGTTTAGAACCTTTATTCGTATGTTTGAGCAATTGTCTTATTGGTTTTGCCTTGGATTATGGGAGATGCATTCTTTATAGGTACAACTGCCCAATAGTTTGCAAACGTCTAGGAACTTGAAAGTAATCTCAACTAACACATGAAATTCACTTGATGCTTTCACGGCTGGGGCATGTTTTACAATCTACTAACCAGCATGTGTTGCCCTTTGTTTTATGGGCCTGTGTTTTGCGGTAGATTTCTCTATTTGTACCATCAGAGACCTTTTGGTTTGATCCATGGTGTTGTTATTTGCTACAAGCTCATTTTAACTGTACCAGAAGTTGCACTGGTGATTAAGATGGTCAGTTAAGGTGGTCGAATGGTCAACAGAGTCTTGTGATGTCATTAGGTAAAAACTTTTGTTGCTTTTATATTTTGATAGCAGTTCTTATTTCACTGTGAGGCACCTCTGAAGATTGATCCTTCCACACCCTCATTGGTTTGCCTAACCGGATACCTTATTAGATAAATATCTTCTTTTAAATCTCTTAACCTTGCTATATTTGGCCCTATTTTGCCTTAGAAGTATTTAGTTTTCTTCTGGTTATGGTCTTCTTAGTTGACACATGGTCTGGTTTAGTTCTTTCAGCAAGTTGAACGTACTGTTGATGATGGAAACATGGAATGACCTCCTATTGTTGTCTCCTTTTGTGGAGAATATCAGCAGCATGTTTCACTAACAAATTTTCTCTTGTCCTTTCTATATGCACTATGAGCTTGTGAGCTAAATTTTTTAACCTTGCAATTTTGATGATTTGAAGAAGTTAAATATTGCTTGAAGCTTGTAGGTTTTCTCTAGAGAAATTGCTTTCTTCTTCCTTTCTTATTTTAAGTAAAATTTTTGCATCCCTCCTTGCATTTTCACCTTATAATTCCTGTCTGATAGTTTACTTTTCTGCATTGCAATACACATGCAGGCCATGAATTTCTTTGCTGCCTTGTTACTGCTTCTGATGCCAGAAGAAAATGCCTTTTGGTATGTCTACATACTTAAGTACATATTACCTTTTTGAAATGAATACTTCCTGTCTGGTTTGCGGACGGACAGTTTTCAGATGACACTTGGTTGAATATCTATTTATATGGGAATTAATAGGATTATTGTTGCATTCATGGCATTTCTTTTGCTCTACATTAAGAACAACAAATCGACATTCTTTACTATAATGGCATTCTTAGCCTTTTATTTTATAAGAACTGTTTTCTTGATATATATGAGTATCCTGTTCCTGATTTTTCTTTAAAAAAAAAGTAACTGTTTTATTGATTACAACAGCTTCTCATTCTGGTTCAACTTTCAGGACTCTAACGGCCATCATTGATGACTATTTTGATGGTTATTACTCGGAGGAAATGATTGAATCCCAGGTAATTTCCTTGTCAACTTTTCGCTTGTTACCTGTTTTGTGTGTTTGTGCTTGCGCCTTGAGTGAGACAGTATTGAGTTGTTGAGGTCATTTAACTACTGCAATCGGTACTGTAACGAGCAGTTTCATTTTATCAGGTTGACCAGCTCGTCTTTGAGGAGTTGGTGCGCGAAAGATTTCCCAAATTAGGTTTGATTTTTTGTTGTTGTTTAAGTTTTTTAATAATCATTTTTAATTTTTTGCTTGGCATTGTGATTTCTCTTCTTTAGTGGTTTTTGAAGGCAGTTTTACCTCGTGCAGTCAATCATCTAGATTACCTGGGAGTGCAAGTGGCGTGGGTTACTGGACCATGGTTCCTCTCCATTTTCATGAATATGCTACCATGGGAAAGTGGTCAGGTTTTATGCTGTATCTTTTAGAAATATTAACTTAGTCTTATTTGATATTGTAATATTTGAAGTGTGTGCAGCTACTGCACTTTTAATTAGCAATGTCATTAATGCCTTATTTACTAGCTTCCTAATAATCTGATGGCTTTGTCCTGACAACAGTTCTTCGAGTCTGGGATGTGCTTCTTTTTGAAGGAAATCGTGTCATGCTCTTTCGAACAGCTCTTGCATTGATGGAGTTATATGGTACTGGGTAAAACATTGAGTCTTTTGAATTAGGTGGTAGCTTGTGGGAACTGTTAGTGCCTAATAATCTTACTGGACTATTTACTTCTATGAAACTTTAATCTATCTCATTTGTTGTAGGCCCTGCATTAGTTACAACAAAGGATGCTGGAGATGCAGTTACTTTACTACAGTCACTGGCTGGTTCAACATTTGATAGCAGCCAACTTGTGTTGACAGCTTGCATGGGTTACCAAAATGTAAATGAGAATAGATTACAGGAGTTGAGAAGCAAGAATCGGCCGGCTGTGATAGCAGCGCTTGAGGAAAGATCAAAGGGGCTTCAAGCTTGGAGGGATTCCCAGGGTTTGGCATCTAAACTATATAATTTTAGGCATGATCCTAAGTCGATGCTGATAGATACAGCTAAAGCTACAGAGACAAATGGCGGTTTATCTCGTTCAGAGTCTGGATCTACTAATGCAGATGTACTTATTAACTTGACTGGAGATGGGGAGATCGATTCTGTTCCAGATCTTCAGGAGCAGGTAGCTTATTTTTCTCCTTTGATGAGCTTGAGGTTTTCCTTAATCTTGAGGATGAATGATCCTTATGTATTTTCTATCTGTTTCTGTTGATGCATGGATGCTAACCAACACAGTGGGCCTGTGTACCAATGGATTCGTCTTTTTTTCTCTTTATGTTGTAGAATATAAATGTGCATGCATACTTTTCTTGGCCATGTTTTCTTTTCCTCAATTCAATTTTAATTCTAAAATTTTTCTGCATGAGTATCTTTTCTTTTCTTTTTCTTGCTATATTGCCTTACATGTGCAAGATTGGTTCATGGCTTGGTTTGGAGGTCTTAGAATCACATCACTAAAAATTTTCATGACTGTGTAGTAAGTTGTAAAACATGTAACATAAAATGATTGTTTGGTTTCTCCACTTTGATTCGGGGATTGAATAATGAGTAAGTACCATTTTGCTACAGTCATTAAGTAATTTCTTAATGAAAATGTACTGTATTCAGCTTGTTGGTTATGTCAAAGTTAGATAAAATGTTATGGAAGCAACAGCTTTGGAGTTGTAATCTTCTTTTAGGGATGGCTATTTATGAACATTTAGGTTTTTATCGTACCAAAAAAAAAAAAAGTGCAGAGAGGAAATGGCGGTCGTTGCCATTAAGATAGAAAGAAAACTTTTTTAATTTGAAGGAGAAGGGGACGGAGGATGGCGGATTACTAAGCAAAGTAAAAGGAAGAAGGTGTCTTTGTTTTTGAACAGTGGGCACTGG
Source organism: Moringa oleifera (assembly GCA_021397835.1). Lineage (NCBI taxonomy): Eukaryota > Viridiplantae > Streptophyta > Magnoliopsida > Brassicales > Moringaceae > Moringa > Moringa oleifera. The sequence goes on along the minus strand of JAJFZO010000882.1, from coordinate 901,726 downwards.
AGGTGGTTTTGCTTATCAATGAGTAGCTTGAGGGTGGCTGCGAGTAGAGTGGGTTGGATGAGAACAAGAAGAGTTGGTAGTAGAGTATTGATGGCAGTGTTTGGGTCCAATGACAGTGGGGAATTTATTAGGTTGTCAGAGTTTGGTGTCGGGAAAGGTAGGACTATCTTTATGACCGATGGTGGAGTGGGCTTTGGTTGGTGGGGAAAGGTGATTGATCATCAAAAAGATTAGCTGAAAAGAGGAAGATGATAGAGAAAAGGGAAGGGCTGGATGCGAAGGAGGCGGATCAAGGGAGCTGCAGATGGGTAGGCCAAGCTATTGTGCTTGTTGTCATTGTGGGTGCAAGAAGCGTGCAGTAGATCAAAGCAGACCATGGAGGGGATGTGTCAGGCCGAAAATTAGTCGGTCATGGAGGTGGTAGCCGACGACTATGATTTCGAGAGTTTGCAAAGGTTAAGGCATGGGGAGGATAGGTGAGTGAAGGAGAGGAGAGAATTGGTTTAGGGGAACAGGTTCTTCATGGGCTCGGGCCTTCACCAAAGTGGTGGCCTAAAGGGGTGGGCTAGAAAGGTGACGACTTGGCTTGGTCAAGTGCTTGGGCCCAGAAAAGTGTGGCCCAAAAGGGATTTCTTTAATCCCTGAGGAGTTAGGCCTTGTAGGTGGGTCGACATAGTGTGACCTTTGTTTAATGAAGTAGTAAAGGTTAGAGATTTTGAAATTGTGTCGCCATTGACCAAAAGGAGTGATCATAGTGGAACCAAGGTTGGCCAATTTGGGTCGACCAGCATTGTGTGGAGTAAGGACGAGCTAAGTTTGTGTTTGGGTGAGCAAGAGCGGGGGAAGAAGCATCGAGGATGTCGAAGTAAAGTGCGATAGAGCAAACATCGATTGGGATGTAGAGAACTATGGAAAAGAGGGGAGTGTTAGAAGTGGTATTGTCTTCATTGGCTACATGCACCATCAAGGTGTGGAAAGTGGATGAGAGCTATAATGTGAACGACGACACTAAGGCATCGGAAGCACGAAGAGCAGTGGGTTAATGGGGGCACCTCATGATGAATAAATGGAGGAAGAATCCCATGGGTGGGCATAAGGAAGTCTCACGAACAGTGATAAGAAACCTATCGATATCTTGTTCTAAGGCCTGAGGAAGGAGGCAATGACTTTCTTTGTAGAGGAGGAAATAGCTCGGGCAGAATTATAAGGGTAAGGAAGGTGGTAAGAAGAACATGGTTAGGGAGGTTAATCAGGAATTGAGGAGATTAGAGTGTGGGGTGAATTATGATAAATTTGAGAGAGGTAAAGAGTGGGGCACTAACGAGCTTGGGCTGTCATCGCACTAATGGTAGTTAGGATCTTGTCATGGGATGCAAGGGGAATTAATGGTGAAGGGAAAAGGGGTATTGTAAGGTAGTCAATCTACAAATGGAAGGCAGTTGCAGGAGACAAAGATTGAGGAAATGAATCCAAGTATAGTTAGGTCCTCGTGGAAAGGGCAAAACACTGTTCGGAAGGCTAAGGCAGGGGAGTCTAGGAGGATTTTAATTTATTTGAATGAGAAGCTTGGGAGTTTAAAGATAGTTAGGAAGGTGAGATGTCATTATCATGCATCTTTGAGATAAAGGGGAGAGAAGTAGACTGGATGTATATTGCATCTATGATAGTTGCTATTAGTTGCATTAGGAGGAAGTGAAGGGCACTTTGGGAAGATTTAACGGAGCGTAAAAGGAGGTTCAACAGAATCCCATGAGTGATTGGTGGAGACTTCAATGAGGTTATATTCCCTCGTGAGAAGACGGGGATAGTGAGTGAGAATACATGACTTACCACTGATCAAAGGGGCGTTCAATTGGTCTAATTTGAGAGATTGTCCAATCATGTCTAGCTTGGATAAATTCCTCTTTTCTAGTAGTTGGGAGGATATACAGCCATGTATGCAATAGCTACTTTTACCTAGGCCGGTCTTTGACCATAATCCAATTATGTTAATATTGGAAGGTATGAGAAGGGGATCATGCCGTTTTAGGTTCAAAAATATGTGGTTAAGTGTGAAGGGTTTCAATAAATTAGTTAAGGAGTGTTGGGAGGAAGGGGGAAACAGTTGGGAACGCTAGTTACATTGTGGCAAAGAAGTTAAAAAATTGAAGGAAGAGGTTAAAAAATGGAATAGGGAGAAATTTGGAAATTTGGGGCAACAGAGAACAGAATTCTGGGATGATTTACACAGGCTAGACAACATTATAATGGGTGAAGATGATAGCAGGGAAGTGCAGGTGAGGAAGATGGAGGTTAATGGAGAATTGGTGCACCTACTGAAGTTGGAAGAAGTTTCTTGGAGGTAAAAATCAAAAGCTTTATGGTTGGAAGCCGGAGATAGAAATACGACATTTTTTTTTCACAATATAGCCAATACTCACCAGAGAGGTAACTTTATTTGCAAAATGCAAATTGATGAGGCTGGAGGATGAAAAGGAAATAAAGGAGGGGGTTAAAAATTTCTATAAGAACTTGTGCCAAGAAACTGAGAGTTCGTGACGTAAGTTAAGGGGTTGGAGTTTTAAAAAATCAACGGGGAGTCGAACTTTCATCTGGGGAAGAAAAAGTATGGAGAGCTCTACGAGATTGCGATGGTGATAAGGCTCCATGGCTCAATGGTTTTACAATGGTCTTCTTGAAATGAAATTGGGAGGTGATGAAGGAAAGACATTATGAGGGTGTTTGAGGACTTCCATAAAAAATGGAAAGTTTGTGAACTCTCGATAACGCCACGTTTATTGTCCTGTTACCAAAGAAACCAGGCCAATTAATCTGGTTGGCTATGTATATAAATTGGTGTTTGAGGTGTTGGCTAAAAGGCTAAGATTAGTAGTGGAACAGGTGGCTAGTATGAGTCAAAATGCATTTGTTAAAGGCAGATTTTGGACGTAGTATTGATCACAAATTTATTGATAGTCAAAAGAGACTGGGCAGAAGCAGTGTGTATGCAAGCTGGATATGGAGAAGGCATACGACCATGTCATGGGAGTTTCTTATGGATGTTTTAAGGAAAGTGGCGTGTGGCAGTAAGTGGAACAACTGGATATATCAGTTCATTTCTTCCACATCCTTCGCTGTCACGGTGAATGAGAACCCATCAAAAATTTTCAAGCATCAAGCCGCTTGAGATAAGGGAATCCATTGTCCCCTTTGCTGTTTTTACTGGTTATGGAAGCAATGGCTTACTGACAAGGGCAGAAGGCAGGGGGCCAGATGAGATGAAAGTGAATCATATTTTGTTTGTGGATGATACAAGTTATTTTTTGCAGTGTAAAGAAGAACAACTTGTTAATCTAAGGAGCATTCTGTTGGTCTTTGAAGCTGTCTCAAGGCTAAAGATGAATCTGAATAAATCTTAGTTGGCAGTGGTGGGCAGGGTGGAAAATGCAAGGGAACTGGCCGCTGTTATGGGATGCAAGTTGACTAATCTACCCATGAAGTATTTGGGTCTTCCCTGTGGAGCTTGGTGCAAAGATAAAGGCATATGGAAAGGAGTAGTGGAAAGATTTGGCAGGTTGGAAGAAGCAGTTTCTTTCCAACACTGGCAGGTTAATCCTCAGCAAAAGTACCCTCACAAACTGTCTTGTATATTTCATGTCATTGTTTTCATTACCAAAAGAAATAGCTAGGAAACTGGAGGCAATACAAAGAAAGTTCCTATGGGGTAGTTTTAGGGATGTATACAAGTATCATTTATTGAAGTGGAAGGTGGTGACTCAACCCATTGCCTTGGGTGAGCTGAGGGTGAAGGACTTCTCCCTGTTTAATAAGGTACTACTGGAAGTGACTATGAAGATACATGGAGGAAAAAAAAAAGGGTTTGTAGAAAAGGGTTGTTAGGTGTAAATATGGGGATCTGGGAGGGGGCTGGATGATAAAACCAAGGAGAGGCGCTTATGGCTCTTGTGTGTGGAAAGTAATTAGGAAGGAATTGGGGACACTAAAGGCTTGGATTGAGTACAGGGCTGGAGATGTAAGCTCAATTAAATTTTGGAATCATTGTTGGTGTGGGGAGGCACCATTGAGGGAGGTTTTCCCTGATGAATTCTCAACTGAAGGAGGCCTCCCTAGCCATATTCTCTTCGGTGTGTCAAAAAGATGCCTGGGAGGGTGATATAGAAGGCAGGGATACGGTATATTCACCTACGAAGAAACCTTCAGGATTGGGAGGTGGGACAAGTAAATGAGCTGTATTCCAAAATTCAAGGTGTTAGGTTACAGAGCAGTAGGGCAGACAGAGTTTTATGGAAGCTAGGTAGTGGGGACATTAAGTTTCCCTGGAAACAGATTCGGAAAGCCAATTTAAGGAGGGGGGAAATCATTGTTAACAGATGCTACCTATGTAAAGAACAAAATGAGTCTATTTTTCATTTACTGGTGGGGTGGAAATGGACAGCAGAGTTATGGTATCTGGTTTTAAAGACTTTGGGATTGTCATGGGTGACTGTGAGAACTTTGGAGGCAGAAGTTGCGGCCTGGACAGGACAAGGGCTAGGGAAAGGGAAGTGGAGATTGGTCAAGATGATATCTTATTTAATTTTGTTGGAGTGTCTGGCTGGAAAGAAATAGGAGAGCTTTCTATAATTGTGAAGCTCCATTCACTGTAATTAGGGAGTTTGTTTAGATTGTTAAAGTTCTGGGAGTCGAAAAGGGATTTTGTAAATGAGGAAGACTTAACTTAGTTCATAGCGCTACTAACTGCTAAAAACTAATTAAACGTGTAAAGAGTTGCACCCCCTTGGTGGTTAATATATAAAAACATTTTTGTTTCTGCTCAATAGAAAAAGTTAGATAAGATCTTGATTGGTGACTTGGTAGACATTTTCATGAACTTGGTATAGATGAAACATCCTCCTTTAAGTAGCAACATTCATATGGCATGTTGAGCATCATTCAATATAGTAGGATGTGAGTTTGCTTGGTGGTTTATAACGATGTTTCACAGTGGATAAAAAAAGATGAGGAAGTTAAATATTGTATTCAAATGTATTCCTGTGTTTGCTTTGTTGTGGTGCCTTCAACATTACTCTTTATGGTACTCCCTTCAGATTGTAAACATGCTGTCATTCATATGGCAATGTGATAAATGTTATGGTGCTCCTACTTTAAATTTGCAAACTTCATGCAGGTGATTTGGTTGAAGGTTGAATTGTGCAGGTTGCTGGAAGAGAAAAGATCAGCTGTCCTCAGGTTACTTTTGTCAATGTGCTTACAATTCATATGCTATTCTTTTGCTTCTTGTTTACTAAGTGTATTTCTTCCTAGTACATGGCATTTTAGTATGCTCTAGCTACTTTCTAATGGTTATAGACTTGGGTATTTCGAAGTAATGCATATGCTGCTGAATTCACTTAGATCTCTATAAGAGCACACAAAATCTCTGTCTGTTGGTATCTTCCTATCCTGCCATGATGCTCTTACACTCGCTAGGATGCTCCAGCTTAATAATCATCTCTAGAAGAATGATGTGTTGGTATATTAAGTTCTATATTGTTGGAGTTTCTGAAGTATCATAAGACTTTATTACCCTTCCTGACCAGCTTAGTGGGGAGAGGCTTTACAAGTTGAAATACTTGCTCTTAAGTGGGGATACTATCACTTTGATAAGAACCTTAGGAAAACCATATCCCATACTAGAAGTCCATACTTTTGATGTGGGATCAAGTTCCATATCTTGCAACTAGAATCTTAACACACTTGTGGTACATGTTCTGCATCTTAGGCTTCGCAAAGCTATAAAACCTAGGTTTTCTTATTGCATGGTGGGAACTTATATATGCTCTGTATTACAGTTCAATTGTCAGAATCTTCATGGAGACAGTTACTCTTTAAGAAAATGTTCATCTTGCATTCCTTTAATGAACTCTTCAGCTATAAAAGAAAATACGTATTGGTTCTTATCAACAAAAAGAAGAAAAAAAAAAGAAGGAACATCTACTTAGGGCAGTTTAATAAACAATAGTGCTGGCATTGGCTCTGTTTTGTGTCAGGAAAGTGGTGTGAGAATATAGTTCCTAGGAAAAAGAAAGACGGTTTTCTTGTATCTTTGTTTTATAAGAAAGGTTGTGGGAGTAGAACTTTCTTCTTCTTTTTTTTTTTTTTTTTTGTGGAATTGTGAGAATATAAATTAAAGCTTTGTTATCCAACATTTCCCTATGAAGAAATGTTAGATGAGATTGAAGGGGAAATATTGTCCTTGAAGAATTTAGCGGTCCACATCTTTTCCTTCTATTGAAACGTGAAGTGAAAGAAACCTGTTTGTCTGGTTTTCCTTTCCTCTTCCTGTCAATTAAACAGGGTTACATTCTCTTCCCTGCCCCTCTTTTTAATCCTTTTCCTTTTTTCCATGATATGCAGTTGATGCTCTTGTACCTTTCTTTTGTGACAGAGCTGAGGAGCTGGAGACAGCGCTGATGGAGATGGTCAAGCAAGACAATCGTCGACAATTGAGTGCTAGGGTATGTGCAGAAGATATAATGCATAGCAGTTTATTTTTCAACATTAAATATGATTGTTTCTTTTATTCTGCGTATTATTTCATTGAGAACTCGCACTGCGTTGCTATAAATTTAAGATGCATCTCTTCTATCTATGTGGAATTTGCTGAGAATTTACCTTCTAGTTACTATGCCAAATCAGAGGCTTACCTATTCAACATCAGTTATAAGGTTTGCTCAGCTAATATGTCGTATACTTAGTCTCATGCTTATGGCCTTCAGGTTGAACAGTTAGAGCAAGAGGTTGCTGAACTCCAGAGGGCCCTTTCTGACAAGCAGGAGCAGGAAACTGCCATGCTTCAGGTTTAACTTTTACTCTATGGTCATTTGTTCATTTCCTCTCATATCTTGGGCTTATGATGGAACATGTGGCATCACCTGCTAATTTTCTAGGTCTTAATGCGAGTGGAGCAAGAGCAAAGGGTAACAGAAGATGCTCGGAGATTTGCTGAGCAGGATGCAGCAGCACAGAGATATGCTACTCAAATGATTCAGGTACATACATCATCAGACACTTGATATTTCTCTATATAATTTAGTACTGTTTCTGCAAATATTTGCTTGCAATTTCTTATACCCGAAGTTGAAGTGTCTTCACTCCCTCTTTTTTTTAATATGATGTAGTTATTTTGACTCCCATACTTGTCATGACCAAGCTAATCTTGTGATGATAGTGAGGTTTAACCATAGTCTTTTTGATGGACAAAATTACCTTAGTTTCACCTTATGCAGTATAATACTGAACATAATTATTTCATGTAGTTATTTCTTTAATGCATCTTGCATTGTCTTTGCATTTCGTAGGTGTAATTCTGTAAATTTGACTTTACTGGGACATAATTTTTGTCCACAGCTGTCATGTGTGTTGATTTCATCTAACATAATCCTCCTAATTTAATTCGTGAGTGAAATTCATTTGATAGTTCCCTTTGTATGAGTTATACTTGCCATTTCATGTAGCACTCTTCTGTTTTTCATGGGAATAGGAAATCCAATTAGGTTAAGATGTTTTTCTTTACCATCCCTTTCCACAAGATGGTGAGTTTCCCATCAGAACAAATTCCAAATTTATGTTACATATTTTCTGCTAGCATTTTGAATTTTTGAGCCATCAGTTTTCCTTTCCCATCTTCCCACAATCAAAAATTTCTTGCAGAGGAAAGCTTGGACAAAGAAATTTGGGAGTGATTAATTTGTGGCACAAACTTAATGAGTGTGAAACTGCTCCAGGAACCCACTCTTTTGAAACATTATTTCAAATTAGACAACCTTAAGAGAATTTTGAGCCAGTAATCATCTGAACCATTTGACATTCTCAAATATCCTCAACCAACTTGCCAGCTTGCACCCTCTTTGGACGTTGTTTATGCCATTCCCTGACATACTTGAAAGGTTTAAATATCTTTTCTTAGAACGACTGTAATATTGAGTGTGCTAATTGTATTTTTACTGAGTTTGGAGTAAGTTTGCTTGATCTTTTTAACTGACGAGAGGTTCTACAATCACACTCCTCTGTTTTCCTCATAATCCCATGTTTCTGCTGGCATGCTTCTTCGAAGGTGACGTGAATGGGGAGGTTCAGTCATGGTATATCGGATGCTGAAGGAATGCACAGGACTGGGAAGTTAGACAAATCGAAGAGCTGTATACCAGGCTGCAGGGTATTAAAATAGAGAATCATGTGGAGGATACTGCAGTGTGGAAGCTGGGCAGTGGGGACAAGAAGCAGTTCACTGTAAAATCTTATTATAAAAGGCTTAGCAACGGTGAAGCAAGGGGAGAGTTTCTCTGGAAACTAATCTGAAAAACAGGAGTGCCTCCTTAAGTGTCTTTCTTCACATGGGAGGCTATATTGGAAATTTTTTTAACTATGGATAATTTGAGGAAGAGGAGGAAAATCCTGGTGAAGCAATGCTACCTATGTAAAGAAGCAGAGGGGACAGTTAATTATTTACTGCTAGGCTGCAACTGGACTGCTCAGCTGTGAAAGAGGGTTTTAAATCTGCTGGGGGTGGTTTGGGTTCAGGCAGGGACTGTAGGGGAGGAATTCCTGGCTTGGAGTGGATAGAGAGCTGCAAAAGAGAAGGAGAGACTGCTGTGTATGATTCCTTAATTAGTATTTTGGGTTACATTGAAAGAAAGAAACAGAAGGGCCTTGGATAATTCGGAAACACCCGTAGCATTAGTGAAAGAATCATGGGTCAGCCTTTTAAAACTGTGGGTCATGGAATTTTTTTGTAAACGAGGAGAATTTGATGGAGTTCATTGAACTACTAATTCCTACGCTCTTAACTAATATTGTAACCCTTGGGGCTATGTAAGTAATAGTATAAATTTTGTTTCCGTTAAAAAAAAAATGCTCCTTTGGCAGAATTTTCTGGGTGATGTTGATAAATGTTTCTCTCATCCAAAAAAGGGGAAAAATAACTGTATGATCTAAGGTGTCTTAAACCGTATTCGTTATTTCTTCCTCCATTCTACTTGCCTTCAAAGGGTAGGTACTTCTTTGATAATGGAATTGTTTGGTAGTTTATTATACTCTGCTCTTGATGGCATTTTCATGAATATTTCTTTTCTGTCTTTTATTCTTTGCTAAGATAAGCATAACATTCCAGGAAAAGTATGAGGAGGCCATAGCTTCACTTGCTGAAATGGAGAAAAGAGCAGTGATGGCAGAATCAATGTTGGAGGCTACCTTGCAATACCAGTCTAGCCAACTCAAAGCGCAACCTTCACCTAGGTAAATAATCAATTTTGCTCCAGGACTATATTAAGTAGAAACATAAAATAAATCAAATCTGTCAATGTGACATATGCTAAATGTGTATTTTCGAGGTGCTAATGTTTGTTTTTGGTGATATCTGTGACCATTTTCTACGTTTCCATTTACAGTATACTCTTGCACTATCACTTCTGTGTTGCCGGTGCCTCAAAACTTGTGTTTTTTACTGTAGTTACTCTTCTGTGAAACATGTGTTTTCTAATAAGTTTAATTTTCTAGATCACTAAATCCAGATTCACCTATACGAATCAGTCAAGAGCAAACACAAGAAGTGCCTCCAAGAAAGATTAGCCTGCTGTCCCGGCCATTTGGACTTGGCTGGCGCGACAGGAGCAAGGTTAGTTCTGAGACATACTATTTTGATTTTCTGGTTGATTGCTTATGTTGCAGTGAGAATCATGTGACAGAAAATATAACAAAGACTTCTTATAAATGATAGTTAAAATGGATCATACTATCTTGCTTCTTGACTTGTGTTCTTAGAAGCAGCCCTCGTTATATCAGATACTTAATGAATTAATATAATCTAAAGGGGGCATCTGAACATTAATGCCACATATATGATGTATTTCTGTGTTCCAAGTATTATACTGTGATGAAGACCCTTCCTTGTGCTCTCTTATATCATACCCTGGCATTTATTGTTGATACAATAAGATAAGATCGACTATACCATGTATCAAAATGGACGTTCTCATTTCTCGTATTGTTGGATGAAAGAGTTGGATATTATGAGTTTTGAAAGTATGGTAGAATAAATATTAATGGTTTCTTCTGATCCCATTTACCCCAAAATGTACCTCATTCAGGTCAAATCAAAATCTTTTTATTCCGGTTGTTGACATACGAGCAACTGTTCTGCACTGCTTTCTAGTCCAAGTTACCAATCAGTTTTCTGCCTTAAGTGAACTTGTCAAAACTCTTGATTGATCATTTCAGCTTAACTTCTTTAGTTCACAATTTAAATTAATGGGCAAAAGAATTTTTCTTAAAATGGTTGAATACAGCAACGGATATTAACTAAGGTAGTCTCTATTTGCAAGTGCCTAAGACATACTTGATCTGTTCAACTGGAATTACTGACTGGTGTTTGCCAAATGCAATAGGGAAAACCCACCAATGTCGATGAAGCGACTGATGCAAAGCCCTCCGAAGAGGTACAAAGTCCAAGCACCGAACAGAAAGAAACAAATGGCATCCAGGTACAAGATAAAGAACAGAAAATCGAAGGTTAGAAGTGAGACCTCGAAACATTATCTTTTGCCTCCTTCAATTCTCTCCGTCATCCTAGTAGATAGCTTTTTATGGAATTGGCAACAGCTCAGGAAGTGTAGATCATGTTGCATCTGTAATTTTTGATTTAGACAGTTAAATACAAAGATTATTTCGGTTGTTTGTTTGTTCTTTTGTTAAGCAGCAAGAATAATAGCATAGGGGATAAGAGAATGTAACAAGAAAACATGCCATCAATAGGATAACAACATATCTTCCCACTGTTTTCTTGTATCATTCATTGTAACATTTCTGGACCTCTTAAGTGAAGGGTTTTATAAATTTTGTTCGACTTTCCTTATCTCTTAGTCATTCTTTGTTCCATCTTACGTTTCCATATACTTTCATTACCAGAATTGAGGAGAGAGTTATGTTTTTGCACTTACCATGACTAATCTTTGTAAAAATATAAACAGTGTGAGATCAAACAAAGTATCAAGATTATACCAACAAGCAAATGTAAATGCCTTTCAAAAAAGGGACTGGTTTCTATATATAACCTATTTAGATACAAAGCTCCAAGCTAAATTTTACACGAAAAAATTGGTAGAGAGAAGAGGAAGGACGAGTAAAAAAACCCAAAATGGTGAGGAAAAAAAGAAGGAAAAAGGCAAAACAGCTTTTGTTACACCTCTGCATCAGTGCAAAATCCATAAAACCGGCAACATCACATGTGCAGTTAATCGACTCTGATGCCACTTTATCTACATTCCAGCGATCTCCAATCCCAAATACAAAACCTGTTCACATAGATCCCATACCAGAGCCCTGGCTCCTTGCTGAAGTCTCAAATCCGTTTTCTGGTTTAATCTCTCAACTCATGTCTCTTCTAGGTCTAGGAGTGGATGATCCTGTACGAGAGCCCTGGACTGGCTGGGTCTCCGGATCATATTTCTGGGAAGCAAGATAAGTAAGGGCTGTCACTACATCAGCTATGAGTGGCCGCATATTAGGCTGCTCCTGAACGCACATTGCAGCGACAGCAAGCGCTTGGTACAAGCCCCTCACCGGATATTGGCCTTGAAGCAATGGGTCAGCCATCTGTGAAAATTTCCTCCGGTCCTTGAACAAGGGTCGTGCCTGTAACACAAAACCAAGATTCAGACAACATTCAATTATTCCTCATTCAATACCATTCTCATTTATTAAGCTAGGAAAGTTTCTCTCATTCTTCTCACCCATGCAACCAAATTGTGTTCTCCACCGCCTCTAGAGTTGTCAATAGCTTTCCTTCCCGTGATAATCTCAAGAAGAACAACCCCGAAGCTATAAACATCTGATTTCAGAGTCAACTGACCCGTCATGGCGTACTCAGGTGCACAATACCCATATGTGCCCATCACTCTAGTTGATACGTGAGTTTTGTCCCCAACAGGACCCAGTTTTGCCAAGCCGAAATCAGATAGCTTTGGATGATAACCCTCACTGAGTAAGATGTTTGAGCATTTCAAATCACGATAAATAACAGGCGGGTTAGCTTTGTCGTGCAAATACTCCAAGCCCTTTGCAGCACCTGCAGCTATTTTCATTCTCGTGATCCAGTCCAGCTGTTTTTTATCTGGTGGTAGGTCTGGAACATAGAACACGTAAGCAGAACAATTACTTAAACAATGTGAAAAATTCCTATGCAAAAAGGTAGATAAAGCTACAAGAAAGATAATAACAGATAGTTTTGGATGATAAGAACTGATTTGCACAGTAAAGACGTCGGGCTTGCGATAAAATTTCTTGATCCCTCCCAAACTTAAAGAAAAATTTCAGCTTTCGGCAAAAGAAAAGAATCTGTGATTCCAAATCTTCTACTATTTTTTATTCCTTCAACCATGGAGATTTCCTTTGTGGGTTCTCACTTTTAAGGCAGAAATACAAGAAACTAGGCCGATAATAGGACAAGTACAAGCTATCAATTTTGGAGATGAGAAGAGTGGCAGATGATGCTATAAGTACCATGTAGATGGTCTTCCAGAGATCCTAATGGCATATATTCGTAAACCAAGAGTCTCTGATCTCCATCAGCACAATAGCCAATTAAGTTAACAAGATTAGGATGATGAAGTAGGCTCAGCATCAGTACTTCGACAAGGAATTCCCTGTTCCCTTGCAGCCCATTTCTGTCCAGTTGTTTGATCGCTACAACCTGCAACCAAAATGAATTAACCAGGTTCAATATACAGTATGAAATTATTAAGGTTAAAGATCAAAGCATTAAACACACATTGAGTGCCTAAACTTATAGTATCAGTGAAGTTCATTTTTTTTCTTCTTTTTTTTTATAACTGAGGTTTTTTTTTTTTTTGGGGGGGGGGGGGGGGGGGGGGAGGGAGAGGAGGGGGAGAATCGGGCCAGTGGACGAGAGAGGGAGACTCATCATTCTCGAGGCCTGAAGTTAGTGACCCAGAAAACCTGCTGTGGCACTAAAGAGATTCGAATCTGGCCTACAAATTGACAATTGCTTACCAGCAAACTGAACTCCTCAGGGTTATTAACGAAGAAATCTCCCTAACGTGAAATACCAATCTAGCAAAAATAAGCACAATAAAGGCTGTCTATAATAAGATATTGGTCCTAGGTAGGAGTGTAAATGATTTCTATAATTCCACAATCAGACAGTAGGTTTAGCATCCTTTGCGGCTTTAATGAGACAACCTCTGAAGACAGCATGACTTGTAATGTATTCATCTTTCATGCAATAACAATAATTGTTCAAGAGCAATGAATGTAAGGATGAAGGAGCTAGGTGGGATTTCAAGCACTGCCTTAAAAAATTTCATGTCCAAGAAGCTATCAGCCCCTTGGAGTGAAGCTTATTCAACATAAATGAAGCTCGCAGGAGATAGGATCAATTGAAAGAAAGGTAAACAATCATTTTGTGGTGTTTCAGGGGGCTAGTCTTCCTTAGCTTGGACAACGTTCCAACTAGATGAAGCTTCTTAGCAACACCAGTTCGGTTGACGGCACCAACTGCATTCACTTTTCCATTCTTCAGAATGAATTGGGATTAAACTCAAGCAAAATGAATCATCTAAATGTTTTCTTGAAAGATGATAGTGTCTTCCTAAACTATCATCAGAACCTCGGCCAGATGAGATTTTCACCCATAAGAAGCTTCCATTTATGACTATTTGCAATGTCTTGTATGTCAATTACTTCATTGACGTAAGATTTTTATCCATAAGAAGTCCATTTATGATTATTTGCATTGTCTCGTGTCATCACTTCATTGACAGACAATATATGTTTCCTTATATGATTTTTTTAATAAGGAAAGTTTACCTCAGCCAGATGAAATTTAGTTTCTCCCATAAGAAATTTCACTATATGGTTATTGAATTCTCGCATATATTTTAGTCCACCTGCACACACCATATATGTGTCTCTTCATATCATTATTAATAATTTCTCTTAAAATTTAAAACGACATGAATTATTGACCCTGAAACACCTGAAACAATGCTTCTAACAAAACCTTCCTTTCTCTTTACCAGGAACCTTAGCCACATGCTCGCAATTTCCATAATCTATATATTGGGAAGACCATGCTGGTCCACAGCCGCACTATGATCTACATGGCTATACAGACTCCTCTTCCTTAATCTTCCAAAAGAATATATTTCAGAAAACTAAATATTTTTTCAGTCTTCCCGAAGCTCACAGATTTAATAATAACTTCATGATCTCTGAAGATGTAAATATGCAGACAGAACAATCATGTTCCCACTTCTTCTGTGAGCTGTCTAAGTTATAAAACTTTAGACTAAAAAGTAAGGAAAGTAGTAGCGCTGTGGGGGTTTTTGTCAACATTAAAATGACAAAGCCTCCAATAGCCTCTATACAGTTTGCCATTGGCAACCCAACTATTTGTTATCAAGAAAAAGGAAGCTGAAAGGGACCTTAAAATTGGATCAGGATAAAGTATCAAGTCAACGGGCATACCTTTATCCCCAAAATACCTAAATTTCCAACACTGAGGAAAATTCCAAACATAAAAATGAGTGGACACATCTAGATAACATAAACCCAAAATTGAGACTATATCAAGAAAGGTATAAGGAATCAAGTGCATCCTCTACAATTGATTTCTCATAACAATTGACATATGAACAAGATAAAGCTCAACAAACCTGATTGGTGTTCTCTACTCGCCCTTTATATACTCGGCCAAAACCTCCTTCCCCCAAAAGACAATCTGCCCTGAAATTTTTTGTTGCAACTGCCAATTCACGAAATGTGAACGTATGAGCCGCAATGTGGTCAGAACCCCCATCCTTAGAGGCCTCCTTCTTTACATCCTGGGTTGTATTCGTTTTCAGTTTTTCTAAATCAAGCAGAAAAGAGAAACACAATTAGTACTGTGAAAAAAAGAATCATTAACATCAACCCACATCATTACCATGCCAGCAAAAACCAAAAGCAGCTTTTAGGTAATTTTTTGAGAATAGAAATCCTCATCATTACAAGCTCGAGAAAGGAACAAGAACAATAATAAGGAAGAAAAAAACCCTGAAGAAGAATTAAAACTTGGACGTTTCTCATCAAATAAAGAACAGAATACTCCATATCACAATTAGCAGTATCTCTGCCCTTACCCGAATACCATTTAATAAACAAATTCTGAAGAAGGTAGATTTTGTCTATATTCTTTCTAAGCAACTGAAATTAACACAAACAGACAAAGTGCCTAGTGCAGCTCTCATGACATTAATTGGCCAACGGTCTTCACCACAGTTAGTATTACATGCAGAGCTTCTAAAACATGAAGGTTTCATAGAAGAGAAAAGTGGAAGCTTCTGAATTAGTTAAATCAACTAAATCTTTGTTAGTTCATGATTCTATTTTGTATAACAAAATCAAGCTTAATAGGTTAAGAAGAACTGAAATATTGAGCTTCATACATTGATAGATTAAAAAGAACTGAAATTTGGAACAACTATATAAATTGAATTGTCACTAAAAAAGAATAACAGCCAAAGTTTTGCTTTCTACCCAGTCTACAGCTGATATCCATAGATATTTCGTACCAATAAAAGTCCCCAAGCTAATCAAATCTTAATTACAGCAACCTCAAAATTACCAGAGCCTTATTCTTTAGAAATATATTGACTTGAAAACCGTCCACATTCACTTAAGCCAATAATCAAGCACGCATCAATGAGAAAAATCTTTATCAAATCATATCCATCATATTCAAACCAGACTAAAACAGTATTGCAAACCCAGAAAAGGAAATATCAAAGAATTATGCATAAGACTTGTTCTCCTCAATCTGGGACATATTGATAAAGCATAAATGCTTAATAAAAGATACACCAAGAAGAGGAAAAGAACGTAAGAAAAGAGTTAAGATTGACATTTTAAGTGCGGTAGTGTCGCTAAGATGATTAAGCATGTTTGATAGAATTACCCGAAGTTGATTGGATCTGATCATCAGTCTCCTTCTTCTGCTTCCTCTTTGCATTCTTGTTTGATTTCCCACCGCAAGGAAGCCAACTCATGACCTATGATTCTCTATCTTAATTCAAACGAGTATCACTACAGAAAGAGAGACAGAGAAAGAGAAAACAAAAACAGACCAAACACCACTAGGCCCAGAAAGAGAGAGAGAGAGAGGAAGGAAAGAGAAGGTTAATTTCAGACAAAGGTTATTGTATGTATCATATCCTTCCATCATGGCGTCTTTTCTTGCACTTGAGCCCTTTGTTTCTTTCCAAATTGTAAAGCAGGCCTCATATTTTTTATATTCATTTTCTTCACATTTTATTAAAATGACAATTTTAAAAATAAACAATTAGTAAAATTGCAATGACTCTGCAAAACTTGGGTTATTTTATGTATTTCTTTATTGATTCTGTTAATTATTAATTATTATTTTCATTATTGTTATTTTTCTTAATTGTTTAATTAAAAATATTGAATAATTTTTTTGGTTACTATCTTTGTAAAATATTATTTCTATTGATATAGTAATGTTAAAATGGTAATATTTGGACTATTTTATATTTAACAATAAATTAATAATTCATAGAAACATTAAATTAAATTAATTTAAAAAAAGGAATTTCAGGGAGGGAACCATAAATACGACCAAGTATAAATACTGACAGCAAATCCCTGTTTTGTCTGCGGAAATTCCTTTATTACAAGCCAAGCATCATAATTTATTTGGGCCCTTTCGTACTTTTATCTATTGGGCACTCTATCACGTAAAAACCATACTAACCTCAACATGCCACTGAAAGTATGGGTAAAATCGTCATTCAACCTTAGTAAGTGGTTAGCCAAATTGTTTTTGCCTTTTATTTCTTTAATTAATGGTAATTTAATTTTTGTGGCAATTAAATCGAAATAAATAAAATTGATTTCAAAATTATAATTTTTTGGCTATTTTTGGTGAAAACAGAAAATTAAATAATTAGTGAATTAAATTTAACTTCATTTACTTATTTATTTAGAAAATGTTTGTAAAAACCCCAATTTGTCCAATCTTATATACCAAATTACCAATACTGCTCCGTGGCTTTAACAAGAGAATCTAGGGTGCTTCTCTGCTGCACCAAACATTGGTCCACCCCTATAAGTGGAGCCCCTTCTTTAACCAACCACTATTGTTATTTATTATTTATTTTCGGAAATATTTATAAGTTATTATTTATTTATTTATATCCATATTAACATTTAATTCATTTTTGTATTTATATTTTTATATAATAAATTTAAAAATAATTTAATTTAACAAAATAATTTTGGAAAATATTTTTAAAATTCATGACACTGTATCTCTTTAATTTGAATTCAAATTATACAATTCTGTAAAATCAATTATTTATTGTTTGACGAGTGTTACTGAATAAAAAAATGGTCAATATAATTTTTATAATTCGATTGGTTGAATTATAAATTATATTTATGTAATTATTAAATCATTAAAACTCCTTGATTTTTTGCTCATTGTACATTGATTTAGAAACTTAACAAAGAGGATAATGCTTTGCACGTTTTATTGGATAAGCTGATGGTTTCCTAGTTTTTTTTAATAATTTTTTATCAGCTTTGATATATTTTTGTTACACATTTTTAAAATTTTTTATTTAAATTTTTTAATTTTTATTTATAAAACATTAAAATAAAAAATTATATAAATTTTATGTTTATTTTATGTTATTAAGTAAATTTACATATTCAAGAAAAAGCAAATCGAACTTTATTTTGTAAACTTTTTTAAATGATATTGGGTCAAATGATTTTTAAAAATTAAAAATATTTTTATTATTATAATATTAAAAATAACTCAAATAAATTTATATTCTATTTGAAATTTAAATTTCAAATTTAAATAATTTTTTATTTGTAAATTATTTACTATAAAATTTTCAAATTTTTGATAGTTAATTTTGTAAATTTTATTTAAATAAATATTGACTTAAATGATTTTAAAAAATTAAATACATTTTATTACTAAAATATATAAAAAATGATTCAAATAAATTTTATATTTTATTTTAAGTTTGTTTTTTAAATTTAAATATTTTTTAAAATCATATTAGTATGAACTCTTCTTAAAACATATTTTACTACTCAATAAATTCGAAAAAAATTGTAATGATAATTTAATTTTTTTTTTTACATTCACACAAAAATTATATTAAAATTTATTATACAAATTTTTAATTTGAATATTTCAATTTTAAATTTTTTATTAATGATTAATTTAATTTAATAAACTAATATTTTATTAATAAATTTGATATTAATTATCGAATCATGGTATGCTACTTGTCATGTTTCCTCATTCGCCTAGTATCATTTCTTTGTAGAATTATTGTGTAAGAGCCTTTGTGTTGGTGAGCTTAACTTCTGGTGAGGTTATTTAACATGGTGCAGGGATATATTTGACTTTTCATGAGAGTTAGATTTTATCTCAAAATTTTAAAAGTGATTTATTTTTTTATAAATTTATTATTTATTTTTTTAATATATTCATGCATCTAACAATTTATTTTTTGTTTGAAAGATCTTTCAAATTGAAAGTATATTACTTTATTTATACAAATATTTAGTTATCTTATTTTTAATCAAATTTAATTTTTTATTTATTGAAAAATTTAAAATAAAACTTATATTTTGAACTAATAAAGTTATTTAACAAAATATTTTATTCTTACAAATATTTTTAAAAAATGAAAATCTATAATTTTATGAATCAAATACTACCTTGAATTGTGGAATGTAATAAAATGGGTCACATTTAATTATTAAAATTTATTTTTTGAAAAAACTTTAAGGTAAATGTTATTTAAAATTCTAAAAAATTTCTTCTTTTAAAATTAATTCTAAACTTAAATATATATCCAAAAAAATTTAATTAATTTTAATTAATCAAATTAAATCTTAACTCAAACCATTATAAAAAATTAAATATATTTTTGGTATTAAAATGTCTAAAATAATTTGAATAAATTTGACACTCTATTTTGAATTAATCTTTTAATTTTGAATAATTTTTAACTCATCAGTTATTTATTATGAAAATTTTAAATTTTTGATAATAAAAATTTTTGAAAAAATATTTTTAATATGCAAAAAAGACTCTCAAATTTTTTTTAATGGTAAATTGAATATGTTTTTACATTCATAAAATATTTCAAATCAAAATTTGTAATACAAGATATTGAATTTGAATATTCTTATTTTTCAAAATTTTAATGTGATATAATTTAAATTAATTAATTAAATTTAATTATTATATTTTAAAATTTAAAAAATAAAATTATTTTAAATCTTAGATTTTGCACTCTCTTTTCGATCAAATGGCTTTCAAAAAAACTTTCATCTATCGATTTTGTTAAATTAAACTTTGATAAAATTGATTTTAAAAATAAATAGTATTTTTATTATTAAAATACCCAAAAAATTACTTAAAATAAATTTTATTTTTATTTTTCAAATTTAAATAATTTTGATGAACTAACTATGTTTTAATAAATTTTTAAAATTTTTGATAGTATAATTTTTTTAGTACTATATATATATATAAATTTAGAGTCTTAAATTTATATAAAATTTCTAAAAGATAGATATTACATTAAAAATTGTTCAAATTTTAAGAATAAAATAATGAAGTATAAAATTTATTTAAATTATTTTGAAATATTTTATTAACAAAAATATCTTTAATTTTTTATAATTATTTGAGTTAAAATTTAATTTGAATAAATTGATATTAAAATTTAATTTTACTATTTTTTAAATATAAAAATTTAATAATAACATCAAATAAATATAAAAATTTTACTAAACCTTTATCTTCAACAATATTTACCCAAAATTATACTTTAAAAAAAATTATTGGTAACTCAATCAGCCTACTTTAAAATGGCACTGCATGCTCGCTTATCACGTGCATTTCACGTGCTTGCTCCCAAATCCCCTTAGGAAGAAATCAAACCAAAACCCTAATCATGAACCCTAATTTCACATCGCACGTGCATTGGAAATCATGGATAGATCGTCGAACCTGCTCGATGGAGCCTTGGGTCTCGACCAAGGGACGGAGCGCTGGCCGCTGAGTGGTCGGGTGGTGGTGATCGAAGACTGCGTAGAGACCAGTGGCTCTTTTGTGCTTCACCAACTTATAAAGCGCACTCTCCCTCCAAATTCCCCTAATACCGTCATTTTCATAGCCTTTTCTCATCCATTCTCTCACTACGATCGCATTCTCCGCAAACTTGTACTTTCTTCTCTCCTTCGGTTTATATATGTGTATATATGTATGTGCCTGAATATATGTGTGACAGGTTCTTGTACTGTTGTGTTGTTGGGTGATTTTGTCGGTAATTGCCTTTTGATAAGCTTCTCTTACAAGATGCTATCATGTTGAATTTGAATTGTTCGAAATGATGATTTAGTTGTAATTCTAAAGTGAGATGGATTATTTGATTTAACAGACCATTCAAACCAGTCAATGGTTCTGGTAAGTAGTAGGTAATCCAAGTTAACACTGAGTTAGAGATGCGATTATGAGAGCCAGGGATGATGTTATCCGAGGATGTAAGATGGCCATTATGCCTACATGAGTAGGTACCCGGCAATGAAGAGTAATAGATGTATTAATAAGAGTGGCTGATCATCTCCATAGAACCTATGGCTCTATGAAGAGTTGAATGGTCAGAAAGGATTTGTTGAGCTCATGCTAGGTAGTTGGGTGGGGGCTTTTGTTAAAGAAGTTCTTCTGTTTTCATAAATTATCAAACTGCAGATTTATCAGTATGCCAGAAACACTTTAGCTTCTTTTGACTGGACCTATCTCAGGCTAAGAAGTGAGAATGCTATGAGGAAATGGAAGATGGACGTGCATATGCTAGTGAGTTAAGACATTCTATATGTACGAGGGCTAACAAATGTCAATGGAGACATAGAAGCTCTTTAGCTTTCTCAATCAATTGGAAGCTTATGGTAGCAAGACTAATTGTTACACTTTTTCTTATCCTGATGTACTTTGAAGAAAAACTGAGTAATAAGAATGAAAACGCATTTCTCAAACGACACTTTGAAGCTAGAAAGTTGATCATTTGAGGTCCCAAGTGGGCACTTATTATAAATACTCGTTTTAGTATTTTCAGGACATCAATTAGGAGCTATGTAAATAAGCCCATTAATGTGGTAATTTGCATGTTTGCCTCTCTCTTTCCGACACCACACCCACACCCACACCCACACCCACACCCACACAAATGAAAGAACACACGTTGCCTGTTAATGTGAGCTTTTACACGGTGTTGTGGTTGTCCTCATTTAAATGCCCAATTGTTGATTTTTTCCCCCCGGTTTTGAGACGATTTTTTAGGTGCGATACTTTTGAATTGTTGGAATTTAAGATCTATGGGATTGTTGTCATAGTTTAGCTGTTTGTCATGTGAACTTCCATGGTGATTAGGTTTTTATAGTCAAAATTCATTAAATCGTGAAATTGTTAAGTGATGATGCTAATAATCTTCTGATATTTAGTTGTCTTGTTATGGTACAGGGTTGCAACTTGGTTGCACAAAGGGATAATAATAAATTCTATTTCTTTGACATGCTTTTGCTGCAGTGTCCAGGTGAGAAAATCAGGTAAAATGGTGTTTGCTTGGACTTCTTTTCCCTGATAAAAATTAATTTAAGCTTGATCACTTGTTGAATGGGATTAACTGTTTTTGATTCATTTTGCAAAACTTTCCTGAAATCAGTAAAATAATGTGATATTTTCCTTGGGTAATTGTCTTAGAGTTTATGTTTGATTAACCTGGTGTGCTAGATTGAGATGTTGTCTGACTGTGGCTATAAGTCATATTTATGGAAATGCTGAATTTTTTATTTTATGACTTTATGAAAGTCAAATGGATATAAAATAATATGAAAAATATTTGTTGCATTGTTTAATCTTAAAAATTGTCTTGGACCTATGATTCTGCATGAGGGTCTATTTATGACAAGTTAATTTGATCTATTGCCAGATGGAAATGAAAGGGAAACCAGTGAAGATGGACTTTTGACATTGTATAGAAGAATACAAAAAACTATATGTGAATTACCTGATGTCAAGAAGAAACGTGTTACCATAATGATAGATGATATGTCTCTGATGGAGGTGGCTGTTAATGGTGCTTCAGATCATGTCTTAGACTTCCTGCACTATTGCCACACTTTAACATCTGAATTTGTAAGACAACAACTCAACGTTCTATTAATTTTTCTTATATGTTCCCCATACTTGTCTAGTTATGCAATTGTTGTTGATATATTAATTTGCTCTTGTCACAGGATTGTTCGTTAGTAATACTTAATCATAATGATATTTATTCAAGCTCAGAGAGGCCTACATTTATGTTACAGATGGAGTATCTAGCAGACATTATTATAAAAGCAGAACCCTTGGCTACTGGTTTAGCAACTGATGTGCACGGACAGGTACAATATCTTTTCTGCTTGTAGCATGAGATTAAGAAGCAGAAGTCATTTGAAATAATTAATTTGAGTTGCTGCTCAGTAGAACTTGGTGAGGTGGATAAGTGCCCACATAAAAAGCAGAGAGATCTTGTTGGATAGCATTTAAACAATGGATATGCATGCTTTCTCTGCAGTTCTTTTTTCTTTGAGTTCTCTTACTTTGTGATTGTCACCTCTGTGGTGATGTTGGTCCTTTAAGAAGGCAAAAGAAAAACTTTTAGCCGTAAACTTAAGATTCCATTTACATATGTTTTGGAGTCTGGATTGGTTGAAAATCTCTAATCTCTTTTTGTAACCCTCATCTTGATTGCATATTTCATGTCACATAGACTAATTATAGTTCTAGGGAAGAGAAACCTCATAATCTTTGAATTCTGTCATTAGTCTGAATGGCTGACAAAAGAGAACGTAATTCAGAGCCTCTGCTAGCCTTAAGTCACTATAATTTCATATCTCGTAAATTCCCCTTTCTTGGTTTGATCTCTCTGGATTATATTTTGTTGCAGTTGACAGTTCTGAACAAGGGAATGAGTCATCAGCTGAGGAGCTCAAGGAACAAGTTACATAATTTCCACTTCAGGGTGAAGGAAAACAGTTTTGAATATTTCTATCCAGGGAGCTTGAGTTGAGAACATTAAAAAATTTTATTTCTAGGGGAAGTATAACTTCAGACTGTAATGCTTGGGCGGGCAGTCCGTCTGCAGAATACCAGAGTTGACAAACACTGCTGCATGGAGGCTGTATTTTACTGCTCAGAAGCTTTTGCTGGAATGGGAATAGGGTGCTTAAAGAAATTTTCTTTATTGTCTTTGTTCCCAATTTAGAACTTAAGAGTACAAATACTGCAGAACATGCTGAATTGTGGCCCTATTTTTTTTTGATGTGTTAGGCCCTGGTGCTGCCGAAAAGTCATGGGAACATTATTACCCACTCTGGTTCATTGATTTGGGTGCTTTCTTAATTTTCGATTGAAGCAAACAGTATCTGAAAATGGAGTGTTATATGCAGATGTAAAATACAAATACTGCCGGGCTGGTGCAAGAAGCTGAGAAACTATTGCTTCTAACAGTACCAAATACTAATTTAGACAATAAATACTAAAAATACAGAAATCAAAATAATGAACCCAAAGAGTTTGGGGATATAAAAACCCAATTGGGTGGCTGCATGTATTCCCCATCTACTCTGAACCAGTTGGACTTTTCTTTTTCTTATTGAAAAAAGGAAAGTTATTTAACGATGGGGTGAAGGATTTGAAGCTAAAAGAGAGAGGTCTGGAAGAGACAGAGGTCATAAGCATTACTATTATCCAATTGTGGATTTGAAGCTAAAAGAGGGAGAAGTCTAGAAGAGACAGAGGTCATAAGCATTGCTATTATCCAATTGTCAAGGAACGGGAAAGTTTTGCACATCAGTCTTTTTGTCCTTTTTCAGCCTTTTGGATTTCTGTAAATGACAGAAAATTTATATTATTTACTCATTTAGTTTTTTAAAAAGAATTTTTGTAAATGACACAAAATTTATATTATTTACTCATTTAATTTCAAAAAGAAAAAGAAATAATTTTGCAGGCACATGTCTCGGATTTGCTGATCATATGATATATACATGGCGGAAGAAACTTTCAGATGATATTAACACGTGAAACTTACCTTGCCTTCAAGCTTCCTGTAAAAGTGGAAAGTTCTGTTTGATCTCCGATGTGGCTTGGATAAAAATGCTTGTGACCCTATGTTTTCTCTTTACCAAAAAAACAGAAAAAAAAAAAAAAGGAACTAGACCCATCTCCATTGAAGAATCAAACTTCTCCGTTCACAATCCACTTCATCCCCATCCTTATCTTGCAGCAGCTTTAGAAGCATACTCCCTGAGTCTCTTCACAAAGGTTAGTCTCTCTCTCTCTCTCTCTCTCTCTCTCTCTCTCTCGCTGTCTTAAGCTTTTTGTTCTGTGAATACCCATACGGGCAATGATGTATGGCGTGCTATGGTTTACTGGTATGTTGTTATGCGGTTTTACCTTGCTGGGTAGAGCTGCCTGGAACCTCTGCAATTCATATTCATAGATATTATTAGCCTGATGTCAGGATCCTGATGACTGAGGAAGAATATATAAAGCTTTTTCTTTTTGTTGTTAAAACTAAAATTTATTCACCAAATGCTTCTCTTACCAAATCCTAATTGTCAAATTCTACATCTTTTTACTTAAATAACTCATGAGATTGTGCTTTATCTAAAATTTAGAGAAAAGTTTTACCTCTGATCTTGGGCTTTTGTGCCTCCTTCCACATAAAATTGTCATTTACAGAAACCTTGCTTGCTGCAATCTGTATGAGCAAGGTAGAGATATGCCTTCTAAAACTACTCAAGAAGATGAAACCGTAAGAAAACAGTCACCTAAGCAAGTCTTGGATAATGCAAAAGAGAAAAGCTAAGCCTTAGAAAACTCTCCGAGAAGATGATACCATTAGAAAAGAGTCACTTAAGCAAGTCTTGGATAATGGCAGCAGTGAGTTTCAGAGTTTTATTACATTCCTAGCTGCTCTTCCAAGGGATTTCCATTTGGAAGTAGCAGCAGCAGCCAAATTGTTCAGATTAATTATATAAATTCAGTTCAGGGTGTTTTTATAGAGTCCACACTCGTACTAAATAAGGTCTCTGATTGTAGCGGTTCTACGACTTGATCACTAAATGCCCATGTTTTGTGTGTCATGGAATTGTGAACACTCCTTTCCATATAAACAGCTGCTGCAAACCTCTTCTTTGAAATTCCAGACACAGCAGGATCAGTTTCACTATGGTTAGGCTTCATTCTATTTTCCTGCACTGTCCGTCGCACAAATTGTCCTCGCACACGTGGTCTCTGTTCTGCCAGTTTCTTTCTACTCTGGTATCGGACCTGAAAACCACTTCCCACGATGTTAGCCAAATATGATGTTACTTCTTTCTTGAACAGTCTAAGGTGATGTATGTTATCATTAGATCTCTGCATTTGCATTTGCATTTGCATTTGCAAATCTAGTTTAGCGGATTTTCATTAAATGTCAATTGCGTGTAAAAAAATTGCTATAAAATATCAAAGGCAATGTCCTATGGGTTTTTAATTCAAAGATCAATCTCAATGTTAAAATGCAATTCCAGTTACCTTCTTCTCAAAGCATCTTTCTTTCCTTTTCTGGCGGAACTTATTCAAAGCAGCTTCTCTCTTTGCAAGAGGATTCAGATCACTGCTCCTGAATCCTATTCCACCATCAGCTTCACCTTCCCCACCTGTCACATCATCGCTTTCCAAGTTCTTTCCTCTAGCATTTGATGCATTACTGCTTCCACTTTGTCCATAGCCTTCGGTGGGTGCAGCCAACATGTTGAAAGACCCATAGTGGGGTGCTTCTGCAGCCATGCTCCTTAAAGACGCATCCCCATTGGCTAGTTGCTGGTGCTGGTACTGAGGCATGTTATGAACATAGTAGTGGTGGTAGTAGTAACAGTGGTGCGACAATTGGATCTGGTGGTCCATGCCCCCAGCTTGAGACATCATTGTCTTGGCTACTGCAGCATCATTATTACCTTGTGTTATAGACTGAGCGGGAGAGAGATGACCATTTTGCATTGGCTGGAAGGTAGAAGCAGGATGGAGACATTTGGCTGTAGATTTAGGAGCTGGCTTGTTATGGATCATTGCTGGTTTGGTGAAAGCACTATTAGTTGTTGACCCCCTGTCATTGTTGTTGCTACTGCTATGGGAACACTGATAAGGGAAAGTACTATTGGAGTTAGATTGAAGATTCTGCACTGATTCTGTTTTTGCAACCTCTGAGCTATTATTAGGCGGAGAACAGCTGCCTACATTCCCAGTTGGAGCTTGATCACTGGTTGAAGCAGAATCGTACCTGCATAGAAATGAAAAAAATTCTTTAGCCCAATTCTGACATGAAGTTGTAGGAGAGTCCAATGTTTGTTTACACCTTCTGAAGGCTGAGAGTTTTGAATGTCTCAAAATGTCTCTTTCATGGTTACTAGTTCTAGCATCTCCAACATCTCCAAGTCTCTTCAAACTGAGCTCAAGAGATGGTAAATCCTCAACGTCATATATGTTCTTATCTTTCGTTTCAGAGACCTTGGGAAGACCTTTTGGAATGTCCAATATTATCCTTTCTGTTTGAGAAGCTGCACCAGTAGACATGACACCCATTAGATCAGCAGCTTGGTTGCTTGTATCACCACTGGGCTTCTCATTGTTGAGTCCAAGTTGTCTCTTCTCCACTTTCGCAGCATCTTTCTTAGTGTTCATATCAGATGCTTTGTCTTTGTTACCACCTGCTATGTCAGTTACGGGCTCTTTACTTGACTCTTCAAGTTGAACATTTGGAATTTTGGAGAGTCCCATCTCCAACTCTGTCCATCAAAACATTATCCAAATTTGAAAAGCAACATGATCTTATAAAGAGGAGTAGTAGGAAAGATCAGATTTATCAGAGAAGTCCAGTTAGGAACTATCCATGCATACCAAGTTCATCATCCTGCCCTTTGTACTCCTTTGTTGCAGTCAGAGGCACCCAGTTGTTGTCAGATGCTTCAGGCCTTGAATGAATGACCCCAGCACAAGTGCTATCAGGCAGATCAACTAGTTGGTCTGGTGGCAACTTGGGGCAGTCCACTTCAACTGCCCTCTTTGTCCGTGAGCTCTGTTAAAGATGCTAAAATGTTAACATAAATCACCTTAGACTGTTCAAAAACTCCACAAAGACTATCTAGCGGGAATCTCAGGTTTCCACTTTGAACTGTTTCCTCTGTTACATCAACTAACATGTAAAACTGCATTTCATTTGATACACACAAAAACATACCTCACCAATACATACACAAGAGATAAAACACGTACAGCACAGCCACATTCCTGTGTATGTACTTGCATGGCTTAGGTAATGTAGATGCATATATATGAATGCAGATATTCAACCATGAATCATGAGCCCATACCACGAAGAAAATTTTTAGAAAAATGTTGTTGACTATATTAAGTCACTTTTGGTTACTTGTTCTATTAAGATTTATAAATTTCTCCCTAAACTTACCATCTATCATTAGGGGTGAGAAAAAAATTGATTAAAAAGAGCTAAACCTCTGAGTTTGATTTAGTTTAGTTTTGTTATTGTTCGAGTTAAAATTTCTTAACCTTCTGATCGTAGAAAACTTTCTTAACCTGAAATATGAGAAATTATTAAGTTTCATTGTGAGCTAACCAAATAATAATACTTTCAACATTAACTAATAACATCTAAGCACAAGTAATCCTAAAATTATTTTTTCTAATTTCTTTCTACTTTAACTTTTTTTATTAATTTTTCTACTTTCAATCAAGAGCTAAATTTTCTTCTCTCTTTAAGAAAATTTTTGATTGTTAACTCATTATTTTTCTTCTCTCTCTTCAAACAAGTTTTTAATTAATAATTAATTCTTTAGTAAATTTTCATTTAGGTTACTAGTAAAAAAATATATTGTTTTTTTTTTTAATTTCAGAATTCATATATATTGTCTCTACTTGACAATAACTTATTCATGATAAATCTCCAATTCCAAATCATTTATCTACATTTTTTCAAGATTTGAAATGCTTAATATGATCATTTTTTAGATTTGAATTTTTTTTTAAGATCAACAAATTTATTTTGAAAAATAAAATTTGTTCGAATAATTTTGTGTAATTTAAAACTTATAATAGCATATTATTCTTTTATTTTTTTCCATTTTTATGCATTGACACATAAAATTTATGATTGAGTATTATTATTGTTTCTTTAAAGAAAAATCTGCTAAAAAAATTGAATAAAATTGAGCCAAAAAAAATTTGGTTCAGTTTGGACCTCCTAATTTGATAAGCTCTATTTAGTTTTAATATTTCAAAAACCGATCACATCAGTTTAGATTGGGTTAGACTCCAAAATTGAATCCAATTGGATTGTGATTACTTTTCATACCCATAAAGTAGACAATGCGATGTGATAGGTTTGGTGAGGTTTTGAAGACAAGCATTGAATTTGGGGTAAGGCGTGAAGGTAGTAGCGCCACAAAAAGGATAGTAGCACATTAACAGTAACTTAACATTTTAGTAGTTGGTTTAGGTGCAATTTCGGGAGCCGTGAGTTGAAAAGAGGTTATGTGCTTAGTACCAATATAAAGCTCAGGGAGTTAGCTTTATAATGTTGGTTGGTAGAGGAATAATGGACAACCGCATAGTCCTTTACCTAAGAAGGACTTCAGTTGCACAACGAAAGGTAACATATTGAAGGTGTCAAAAGAAAGTTTATTGTGGGATACGTGGGCAGTGCATTAGGGTTTGACTTTGCATAAGTAGGAAGCTCAAGTCTAGAGTTTAGGAAGCTGCGGAGTGAGGCTAGACTCTTGGTGAAAAGATCCGTAAAGGTAGAAACAAGTTAGAGACACCACAACTTCATGGTGAGGTAAGCAAAGCTCTAAGTGTGAGGCCTAAGTTGGATGAATTAGAACAGCTCGTGTGGGCTGTTAGCAAGGCTATAACGAGGCCCAACATGAAGCGAAGAAGCTCGTACAAAGAGACCTCAACTAAGTAGCAAGTTGAGATCACAACAGTGACAACATTGCACAAGGAGTCTTTCTCGCAACAAAGTTTTGGGACACCTTAGAGATTGTGGAAAAAGTCAACAAAGACTGCTATAAAAGGTGTGATCCTGAAAAGGTCCAAGCAAGATTAATAAGAGTTGGTGCTCATCTAAACCACTTAATCTTAGGGTCCTAATAGGAAAATGACACTAGCTAGAGTTGGCTCTCTTGAGTTGTATAAATAAACCAATTTTATAGGGTTTTGAATAAGGGATTACAAGAAGAGTCTTGTCAGAGTTTGGGTGTGATAATGCTTGGGCAGAGCAGCCACTTTATTTCTATCCACTTTCCCTTCTCAGAGCAATAAAGGATTAGGAAAGGGTTTCCTCAATTGTTGTGTGCGCATCTACTTTTTGTTGGCATTTGTCTTGTTTGCCATTAACCACTTTGACTCTTCCTTAAGGTTTTCTTTAGTTTATTGTATTGGGAGGGCTGGTTAGGCGGTAAGGTTACTACCAAATGCCATCACACTCAGTTGGTGCAGATCCAACACTCACTAATGTGACATCTATCGTGCCTTTGCAATAAATCGATCCATGTAACCCATTCGCCATCACCCTCTCAACTGAAAGCATATTGTTCATTAGCCTTAGTGGTATTTGATGACCCATTACCCAAGTATTTATTCTGCTTTTTGCAAAATTCTATTTCTTTCTAACTGCTAGAATATGAGGGAAAAAAAAAAGAGCAATCATTTCTATGTATGACCCACCACTACTTAAAGATATGCATACATTTGATCATGCATAGAAACATGTATGCATGTATTCAATCAGTCCTCCATGAACTGATGAAAGTTCATGAGAATTGATTTAGTTGTAGAGATCATTTCCACCATAGGAATTTTGTCAATTGCACATCAACCTTTTAGTCTAGTGGCACCCTTTCCTAATATCAAATCATGGGGAAGTTGGTAAGTGGCCAACTCATCAAGAGAACATGAGTTAATAGCCAGAAAAAAAAAAGTGAAAAGAACAAAAAAGAGCAAAACTCATATATATACATTATGTTGTAACAAAAAGACATTCTTGCAATTAGATCAACATTATGCCTTTGCCTTCACGAAAGAAAATGCAAATACACAAGAGATTAGATTTAATGCAATTACCTTAGCCCAAAAGGACATAAGACAAAACTCTATTTGTTAGACCAACTGAACCCTAATTTCATTTTACATTGCATATAATGCTCAATTTTATAGTCATCAACATGAAAGTAACACAATCACAAGCGATTGCAAGCTATGTGGGCAAAAATATACATATTACCTAAATTAACAAAAACCAGGACTCAACCATTTGGACAAATTAATCACAGCAACCTTACGTCAGACAAAATTTCTTTGTCATTGATATTGTTGGAGACTTGAGATGGCAAACCTGTCAAACCTACTAAAATGTGAATAATTTTTATCTTTTATTTTTTGCCTCACCGTATTAATTGATGATGTTAATTAGGTCACGTTTGTTACATGAGATAAGATTGAAATTGGATAATTTTTATCCCGATCTCATATTTGGTGCATTGATGGGATTGGGATAACCTTATCCCTTCCTTTCTTTCATCTTTTTAGAATGGGATAAATTTATCCCCTTGAATTGGTGGGATAAATTTTCTCATAAAGTAAAGAGACAATTTAACGTTTGGTTTAGATTATTTAATATCATCAAATGAATAAATTTATTTTAAATTAATATAAATATTTTTTAAAAAATAAATAAAAATTTAAAAAATTATTTAATTAATTATAATGCAATCCAAGCTTATAATAAAGTTTACATTGTATTATTTTTATTTTATTTGCAAGCTACTTCAAATAAAAAATTATCTGAAACTAATCTAACTTTTTAAGAAGATCAACCAAAAAATTATCTTAAACTAATCTAACTTTTTAAGAATATCAACATTATTGACTAAATATTTGTAATTAGTTTATATTTATTGTTGACATTTATAAAATTTACGTTATAATCATGTTCTTTTTAGGTCAAAGAATAGTAAATTATAATAAAAATTTTAAAAAATTATAAATAGTAAATTTAAATGGTAATTTTCTTGATCAATTAATTATAATATAATTTAAACTTACAATAAATATTAAATTATATTATTTTTTGATATTAATATATTATAAAATAAATTAAAACAATTTTAATCCTATCCAATCAAATCCAATCCAATTCTATCCCATCATAATGGTCCAATCCTATCTTGTGTACCAAACATAGTCTTAGTGTTTCACGTGCACAATTGCAGAAGGAAAGAGTTTCATGTCGCCGGCTAAGAAATCAATGATGAAGTTACTAAGCATCACAAAGAAGAACTAATCTTTATTAAGAAAGGTACCTGATTTCGTGCTCTTGATTCTCATCTCTTAAATTTGTAGGTTTAATTCCATCATCCAAGAAATATCTCTTTTCTTTCCTTGTGCTTCATTGATTTATAAAAGACTCAAATTCAAGCTCTAAGTTCACTTGGTTTGAGACCTCTTATACAGTTCAACTTACATGAGAGTGTTATTAGAAACTTCTTTAATGTCAAGAAAACAAGTTGTCCAATCTTTACCATTGAATTTGCTCTTGATGGTCAAATTAAGAATGGGGAGCTAAGCACGAGGAGAAAACAATATGAAACACGGTCATCAAAAATATAAAAGAAAACTTGTAGGTTAGAAGAGTTTTTATTTCTTAATGGGGGAGATTGACCTTACTGAAGAGTACCTTTCGAGCATACTAGTTTGCCTTATGTCTCTCTTTTCGTTTCCATGGGAACTAACTAAAAGATTGGAGAAATTGCAGCAACAATTCTATGGGGAAGTTCAGGTGATGATTTTAAATTTAGTTGGTGAGGTGGGAGACTGTTAAGCACCTAGTGGAAAAGAAAGATCTTGGTATCAAGTTCCTTCACTCTTTTAACGTGAATTTTTAAGGAAGTGGTTGTGGAGGTTCATGATGAAGAGAAGTAGTATTTGGAGGAGATCGGTGAAGGGTAGAGGAGGATGGTTAAGTTATGAAGCTAGCTAGGGATGGAATCATATGGAATTGGTGTTTGGAAAGCGATCAAAGGAGTTTGGGAGGAGTTTGTGTCGTGGGAGGGAATCTTATGGAATTGATGTTTGGAAAGCGATTAAGAGAGTTTGGGAGGAGTTTGTGTTGTGGGAGGGAATCTTATGGAATTGATGTTTGGAAAGCAATTAAGAGAGTTTGGGAGGAGTTTGTGTCAGGGGTAAGGTTTAAGGCACGTAGGGATATTTTGTTAAGTTTTGGCACAATGTTTGGCATCGGGAGGAACCTCTTAAGGAAGACTTTCTGCCCTTATATCTTTTTAGCTCGTAATAATGAGCATGTGATAATACTAATTAATGGTGTGACTTAGGAGGTGGGGTTTAGGAAGGTTGCTCAAGATTGGGAAGAGGATGCTTTTGGACATTTTTTTAGTGGAGCTTGGTAGTCAAGTACTAAAAATTTTTCAATTAATAAAGGACTTTCAACAATAAGGGGAGACAAAACCAATATCAACAACATATGAAATGTTAAAGTTCATTTTGAAGTGGTATTTTTTGCTTAAGAAGTATCATGCGGTAAGCTTTTTACTATCAACAACCTATAGGAAGGTTATGATGAACAAATACTTCTTATTAGAGGTGCAAGCAAAATCGATAAATCACATTCTCATTTGGTGTAGTTGAACTCCATAGATTTGGGAGAGTGTGTTAATGGTTATGGAGCAAAAGTGGGTGGTTTCTAAGCCACTAGCAGATCAGTTGGACGGGAGACCAAGAAAATAACTATAGCAATTCTTTACTTATTTTTTGGATGGTATGAAAGAGAAGAACATAAGAGCTCTCAACGGGGCTGAGATCTATTTATCTTTGTTCAAGGATAAATGGGTTAAGCTTTTGAATTTTGGGTGGCTTGAAATTTTTTGTAAATGAGATGAAATATGTGACATTTATGGAACTGTCAACCTTTAACTCGCTAATATACTTGCTGATGGGTGACACCACCTTGGTACTAATTGTATTTAATACAAATATGAAATACTTTGTCTTTTATTTTAAAAAAATGACAACTGAGAGTTTAAAGTTTTGTTGATGGCAAAATGGTGATGTATAGATTGTTTTAAAATGTCAACATCAGTTGCTTACCTTAACAATAAAAGTTTCTTGTTAGCAAGAATCATCAAATATTTGTCCGTCTTTTTCCTTATTATGAAAATCCATACTTATATTTTCTTAGAAGTATATACAGTGCAAACTCCAACAAAACCACCCAGAGAAAATATAATAATGTATAGTTAAAAGGAAGAAAATGAAAGAGGTAAACCAATCTTCAAGAGTGTGGTAACAAAAGTTTACTAAAGTGAGAGTCAAGTGTATGTCAAAGTTTGAGCTCCGCGAAGCCTGTCGTGCGACAATTAGAGAAGTCTATATCCCAAAGTAAGGATGCAAAACCATTCTGGCAAAAGTTAAACAAAACTAAAGAAGCTAAAAGAGCTTGTAGAGAAAGAAACTAGAGATGGAAAGTTTGGGAGAAAGGAACTTTATTGCTTTAGAAAAGATGGATGCTTACAAGTGAGGATCCCCTTTCCTTTTATATTAAAAGGGGTACTCAATGGATGGTCAAGATCTTTACATTTCACGGCTATCTAATAGTTCTAAGGTAATGAGGGCCGTAAGTTCACCTAATATCACAATTTGACCCCCTGAATGGCAATGATACAACAACTTGCCCAAAATGTAGCCTCCACATGAGCCAAGTCGGGCAAGACATGACAATAAGCTCAAAATAGTGCACCTTAAGAATCACTTTTGGAAAATATAGCATCTACATGTAATATTATCATTGTTTTGTTGGTTTTACTAATTTGGACATATGATATGAATTATAGCTATTTTTCTTAGGACGAGTAAATCTTCTTGCTTTAAAATTGTTACAAAGAAAAGTGAAAAAAAAATCAACTAATCTAGCTCAAAGGGAAATAATGGACTATGGCATACATAATTTGTGGGTGGTCTAGTGAAGATTCTATTATGACAACAGGATTCACTGATGACATCATGAAGATATTTTCTGATAGTAAGGTTACTATCATATTATGGATGATTTATTGTTGCATTTCACTCTGTAAGGGATACAATTGCAAAGAAGAAGAAACCTGTTTCCTATGCTCAAAAGAGAGGCAGATTAACCCTCACAAAGAGTGCACCTTTCCTGCCTTCCAATAAATTATGTGCCTGCTCTTTCCAATTCCCATTGGGTTTGCCCAAAAGTTGGATGAAGTTGAAAGATGGAAGTATGGGAAACAAGCATAAATACCATGTGGTAAAATACCCTTGGAGAAGGATTGGGAATTGCAACTCTTATTATTTTACCATAAAATTCGCAAAAGTCTCCAGTCAAAACATTGTCCAGAATCTAGCTTTGGTTTGATCACACATTCTTACTACTAATTCTTGCATACATTTATAATTCTCCTTGAACTATATTTGTGAAGTTCACACAGCCACAACCTAAGGCATGTCTCCAACCCAACCACCTTCATAACATAACCCTAACAGTAATAAGACAAATGGCACATGCATACTGTCTACAGAAACTACCTAATTGATATCCCAACAGACATTCTTAGTTAACTCTTGCTAAATTTTGATGCCCTTTTGACCTCTCATTATCATTTATTTCAAATTCTATATGGCTATATTACACTTGTCTGATATCAGTCTGCTTGAACCTCAAGGTGTTTCTGGCATCATTGTGTTTGGCTGGCTACTGTTTTCTTATTTTATTTTCTGAGATATTTTATAGTGGTCTTTTTCCTCTGTTTGCAATAGTTTTCATTTCTACCATAAAACTTTGAAAAAGGTTGATATCTTTTGAGGTTCTTCTCTTATTTGGTACATGCTAATTGGTGCTATATAAGTGATCCTTGCCTTAGCTAGTGTCTAAACCCTGACTTGGTGAACCATGTTGAATGTTAAAGCTTAGAATGCTAGTTGCATCTGGGCGATTAAAAGATATAAATTGGTGCTTACAGTGTCAACCCTCTCTTCAAATCACCACTGTAAAGTTAGCATGATAAGGTTACCATGCCTCATGAACAGTGTGCACTGAACTCAGTGAAAGGAAAATTTTACTCAGATGGAGTTTTGAAGAACCCACCTTTAAACTTACAAGTCTTTTGTTGGTTTCTTTAATCTGTGGTACTGGACCACTGACAAGTACATCCATCATGGTATAGAATTGACACAACACCTTACTCTACCACCAAAAACTCTGCCCAGAAGTTGTCCAACTGTGATAGCCAAAGTCCATTAAAGTTCCACCAACATAGCTGCATGAAACTTATCTGAAAATTCTTATCATTTAAGGGGACTCTCTTATGAAAATTCTGAGCCAACCTGAAGATTATTGCACCTGATTCTATGACGTCTAGGAGCCATTTTGTTCTAAAACTTAAATGGTTCATACTTAAACTATATATCATGTTTAATCTTCAACTGAAGTATGCAGTTACTGAGAGTAGAATACAATCATACCTCTATCTTCTTTCTCCTTAATCGTGGGATCTTTTGAAGGGCTTTCTAATACTTTTCAAATGTATAGTCGTTTACTATATGAGGAGCATATAAAAGCCAACAGAGTAAATGAGTATTTCTCTGTTACTGGAGAATAAATACTCACAGAAAAGCTCATATGGGAGGCTAGAACAGACATATACCTTATGCTTCTGGTAGAATCTATTGTACCACTGAAATCAATTGTTACATGTATATGTCTACTGATTTCTGAGCTTCGACCTACAACTATTTATACTAGTGCTAAAAGGAAAAACCACTTATTTTAAAACTTAGCATCATGTTCTAAGCATAACATAATTATGGGTCCAGTAATGTATAAAAGTAAAATATTTCAGCAACTTATGAGTGACAATTCTCCAACAAGGTTGTTGTGTTTACACAAGCGAATTACCTATTTTAATTATATTTAATAATTTGCCCATGACTGAAAAGATAGAGATACAAAAGATGAACTTAGTGCAATAGATGAAAGAAGAGGGATAGAAAAGAGAATGTTTCATTGCTAGAAATGTGAAAGCAACAAGGAACCAAATTAGCAAGCTAGGAAAATAAGTGAATACCCGAAACAAAGAAGACAGTATCAAAAATATATTAGAAAGTATGAACTAAAAGAAGAAATTAACTGTAAGCAACTTTCCAGGAAATAAGCCATACCTGAGTGCCACTTCCATTGTCACTTCCATCCTGAACATTGAAACTGATGCTTCTAATGTCATTCTCATCATTGCTGCCAGAGACATTGCCTGAGTCTTCAACACTCCTCGATTTTGAGGATTTTTGAGTCTGTATGCCACTTTGGCTCCCACTACCACTAGACTGATTAAAGGATGAATAGTGAAACAGGATCTATAAACATTCTTCTAAAATAAGTTGAAAATCTTGTTGAAGTTTGATCTATAACATGGACCCAAGCAGATTTCAAAGTCTTTTTCTTAAGTGGGATAGCTAGAGAGTTGACAAATAAAAGAATATAAAGAACCTACCTGAAATTTTTATACAGTCCAATTAATTGGTCCAATATTGTTTCACACATAAAGCAGAATGATTATAGCAACTTACGCTGTGGCATTTCCTCCAAACATGCTGCCAAAGGTTTTTAAGCTCATTCTTTCGAATAGGCTTCAATAAATAGTCAACTGCACCCTTGGACAAACATTTAAAAACTACATGCATAGAATCGTGAGATGATGTCACTGCAAACAACTCACCAAGAACATCAGCCAATAGTATCAGTTGTTAACAACATATGTTAAAACTGTGTTATAGATAAAAGGAATAAGAAATATAAGAAATACTCTTACTTATTACTGGAATATTTTTGCAAGTTTTGTGGCTCATTATCTTGCTCAAAAGGCCAATCCCTGATAAACCAGGCATGACAACCTCCGTTAAAACAAGATTAATACGAGTTGTTAGATCTGTCAAGACTTTCCAAGCTTGCACACCATTTGCTACAGTAGTAACTGACAAAATTGAGAAAATGTGTTAGATTGTGCAGTTGAAAGA
Source organism: Moringa oleifera (assembly GCA_021397835.1). Taxonomy (NCBI): domain Eukaryota; kingdom Viridiplantae; phylum Streptophyta; class Magnoliopsida; order Brassicales; family Moringaceae; genus Moringa; species Moringa oleifera. The sequence goes on along the minus strand of JAJFZO010000882.1, from coordinate 864,432 downwards.
TAAGAATAGGTGAAAATACTCAACATGCATCCATCACACAAGATGCTTTAAGTAAGTAATGTTGACATGCATGTAGTAATGTTACCAATTAGCCCTAGAAAGAAATGATCCCAATCCTTTGACAGTTCTATTGTGAATGGTTAGAATATCTTTACAATGCCTTTTCACATTTTAGCACTCTGATCTTAGTTCTTAATTTGCTCAAGCTAAACAAAAATGGAAACAGTTGGCAGTTATGAAAACTCGTAGGCTAAGAAAGGAGAGCTCCATATCTGTTAATGTTGAGAATAGTGCAAGATAAGGAGACAAACTCATAGGCCCATTTTCAGCACTCCATGGCTCAAACTAGTGCTAGTGGTGTGTTTTTTTTGGAAGAAAATTTGGAATTCAGAGGCATTCTTGTTGGGATGATTCTTTGCAACATAGGATGTGTAAATTCATTTTATTAAGCATGGAAGGGTAGTGGCAATTCTTTATGTGCTCTATCGTTTTCTACTCCCTAAGAAATAAGTCAATGTTTTTATGGTTCAGAGTTTTTTTTTTTTTAATTTCATGATCATTGGAACAAGATGACAGTAGAATGTCTGGGCTGCAGAATTTCTCAAGATGGTGTTTCTGTGAATGTCCTTTCTTTCTCTCTAGTTTTTTGGGTTTTTGACTCTCTGATTCAAATATCAAGATCTTCTGAGCATAAGATTTTGGCTTCTGTTTGGTTTACAGGTGAGATAGAATGAGAATCATGATGTATAGATCTGTTCTACTTGTACAAGACCCTATGATCAATCAACATATAGATCTCATGAGAAGTTTATTGAACTCAATAAACCAGATGGTTACAGACCTTCCCCAACCTTTATGTAACTGATGTTTACATGGTGTTCCTTTCTTCTGTTTGGGTTATTAAGCCATTCTCCGAAATTTAGAAAATAACAAAAATATATTTCTAATTTTCAGATCAAAGGATGGACGGTCTGATTTGAAGAAAAGCAACTTGCCTTCATAGCCACAATTGCGAAGTAATGCACAGACAAGCTGACGAGTTGAATCATCATCTTCCACAAGTAGAACCTTCAGAGACCTAAGAGGCAGAAACCTCTCCCAGCAAATCACAGGTACGTGAGACAGCTGCTGCTTCTGCTGGACACTCTGCGCATGCTCCTGGACCTGAACTGCTTCAACCTGATCATCATATACAACATCCACATCCTCATTAATTCGCAACTCAACCTCCCCTGAGAGACCTTGTCTCTCACCTGTGACCCCATTCCTTATTCCCTTCTGCTCATCTTGCCTATCGTGATTTAATTCCACAAATCCAATGTTCACAGGACCATTATCTTTGACCTTAGCTGTCCTCATCAACCAGATTCAAAAAGACCAATAATAAGGAAGGCACCGGACAAAATTGGTGAAAAAACTTGAATTCCACAAGACAGCTTGCACATCCTGTTTTCTTCGAGAGATTTAACTTTTACCAGCAGAAAACCTTCAATGAAACCTAGCCACGAAAAAGAGTGTATACTTATTCACATCAGAATCACACAAACGAAACTCAGACCTACTTCACCTTAATCATGTAGAATAATAGAAAATCATTCATGGTTCAATTTATGAAGTCTGATGAAAAGTATAGACACGTTACAATACTTCAAATCATACATCTATGCCAGGGTAGGAACCATGTCCAAAGCATTGTCCTGGATTCAGGAAACATATACTAACTCATGAACTCATGCTAGCATACACACACAGAGGCATGTGTAAGACACGCATGCCCAGACAGAGATAGTGTAGACCGTGGCTATTAATTGCTCAGGAAAAAACGAAGGCAGGTAGAGAAAGCAACCATCAAAGCATCTCTTTTTCCTGGATACAAGTATTAGGAACATGACATCAAAAGTTCACCCTCAGATCTTCTCAGGACGGTAACCGATTACACTGATGAACAAGCACCTATGTCTTTTTGATTATCATCTCATTTTATCTGAGAAAAATTTTCTTTCTCTATTCAGCTAGATTGGAACAAATTAAAAGGAAAAATGAACATCAAAGAAAGCAACCAAGTTTCTTGTAATTAAGAAAAAAAAGAAAAGATAAATGCAAAGCTCTAATTCAACTTTTTCTTTTCCCTTCCTTTTAACTCCTATTGAATAGTATGAAAAAGTAAAATGAATCAAATAGAAAGCACAAACTTGAAACTTGTATTTCACGTGATCATGAAAGTAGAAAAAATGAAGAAAAAGAGGACACTTTATTTAACCTAATCCAACCATTGCCTTAAGTGAGAGTGTTCTTTGTTTCCTTTTCCTTCTTGGTAATTTCTTCCGTTTTACAACAAGATGAACAAAAGATCAACACGCTTATACTTCTTCAACTTTCCTACAGATTTTAAAAGGTACCAAACTCTCAAATTTCAACAAAAAGCTTCAAAAGAAACCAATCCAAAATGTACTCTGTTAGAAAGCCGGCAAAATGCAGAAACATTTGAATCTCAAAACTTCCATTGAAGAAGCAGAATCATCAACGAGTGTCCAAGCTTCCTAAAATCAATTTCCCGTCCAATCATTACCATCTCCAAAATTGAAGAAAAAAGAAAAACTAAAATCCCTCCCAAGATATATTAAAATACGAGTGAGATCAACTGAATACAGAGAAATCAGAGAATCTCCCTTGAGTTTTGCAAGAAAATTTTGAAAAAACTAGAGGATATCAAAGAGTAATATAAGTACCTCCAAAACTTTATGCGAGTTCCATCCACTCTCCAACTGTTAAAATTCAAAATTCGAGCAGCGAAATATAAAATCAGAAACGCAGAGCTCGCATAGAACTCATTTAGGGTTTCCTTCACTTGGAAAGACAAAAAAAAAAAATTCCAAAAGAAGGCTATTGCAGAGGAAGAACTCTGACTATACAGGGGAGTGGATATGTCAAAAAATATATATATATATATTATACGGGGGAGGTGATGACGTGGACAAAGAGAAGGCCCTAGAGGTGACACGTGCTATGACAAGTCGGATAATATTGCTGATGTGGATATATATCTATAGCTGAGTTGAGGGTAGTTGGTGGCGATCCTCCAGATCGTGTGGATCGAAACGTGGCGCTCTCCGCGAAAAGTAAAAGATGCGGCGGGTTTTTACCTCTAAAGACCTTTGAAGCGGATAAATGAAATGACAGAAATACCCACGATCGGTTGCGCTTCTCTGGGGGTTATGCCACGTCAACATAAAAATATCTACAGCGACGTGGCACGTCCAGGGGCCGGATCCAACCCGGAAAAGATTTGAATCCGAGGGATTCATATGGAATGTCCATTTCCCTACCAGGCCGATGATAGGCTATTGCTATTCTTTCTCTCTTTTTTTTTTATAATTTAAATTAAATTTTAAAACAAAAATTTTAATACTTTTATTTATTTAAAATAATCTAATATTTTCGAATAAATAATATGTACAACATAAAGTAATTAAAATGACACGATATTCATGTTCATATGATAAAAATTAAATATTAAATAATAAGTAAAATCATAATTATATAACTCATTACCATTGTAAATTAATTATTAATTTTTTATATTTAAAACTCAACTAAATCGATTAAACTTGAAATAATAATGGATGGAGCAAGTAAATGTGATTAAGTCTATGTAACTGTGACGAAACAAGATGTTTTGTTTTATAGAAAAAGTATATCATATCTTGTTGTGTATAATACAATGTCTAATTCACTGAGTTGAATTTACACATTGTTTGTGCAAAATAAATGAATTACATAAGATTTGATGAATTTATTTGTAAGTGAATGTGTCATCTTATTTGTTTTAAATGAAATTTAATACAATATATATATATGTTATTTTTTTAATTCCATTAAAATATCAAATTTGTAAATAAAAATAAATGAATTGAAAAAAAAAAAGAACACATAAAAAATGAAGTAATTCATAATTGTTAGAAAATGAGGAGTTTTTGTTTTTTTAAGTGAAATGTACAATTTATTAATATAATAATATATATAAATCTATTGTCATATAACAAAATAAATTTAAAATCAATTTTATTTGATAATTAAAACCTAACTTTCTATTACTTTTGCAGGATTCAATACAATCACAAAGTCTAAGAATTTAACATTGAAGAATTAAAAAAAAAAGTAACAATTAAAAAATAAAAATTTTAAATATTATATTTTATGTTATATTTTATTGATTTTACATTTTTGTGTTAAAATCCGATTGTCATCGCAATAGATAGCATTGTAATGTTTTTATTTACATCATGTTGTGAATATTTTTTATTTTAAATTATTTTTCTGATAAAAACTTTTGTCAAAATTAAAATATATTTATAAAGTATGAAGTGTTAAAATTTATACATTATTGAATAATATAATTTTTATGTAATGTTGAATTTAGTTCATATATCCACAATATGGTTATTATTAAATATTTTTATTATAAATCTTTGCAAAAATTAAATGAAGTTTAATCTTGTTTGGTATTTTTAAAAAAAATTAAGAATTTTTTTTTTTAAAGTTGGTAAATTCATTGTTGGGAAGAAAAAAAAGGAGTAAAATCTTGGAATTTGCTATAGCTTCATGGTATCATACTCCGATAATTTATGATTTTTGCTATTGGAATTATAAATGAATAAATAAATAAATTCTTTTGTAAAAGTCTATTTGAATTATGAAACATTAATGATATTAATTTGTTTTTATTTAAATGTTAGACCTAATTTTTAAATATTTCATCATTAAAAAAATTATTGAAACACGATATCAAATTTATGAAATTTGTATTTGATTTTTTATATATAAAAAATATGTATCTATTTTTTTATTTGTTAACATAGTTTATGCAATAAATATGATTTTGAATGCATTATCATGAACAAAAAGGAAAGTAACAACTTGTCCCTTTACAAAAAGTTTCACTAGTCATTAGAATCTTTCAAAACTAGGCTTTTGTTTTTATTTTATATATATATATATATATATATATATATATATCAAATATATATTTTATAATTAAAAAAATATATTAAAATAAACAAGAATTTATAAATTTAACTCTATAAAATTTAAATAAATTTTAAGTAAAATTTTCATAAAACTTTAATGTTATCTTATATTATTATTAAACCCTTACGTTTAAAATATAATAAATTAAATATTAATCTATCAATTTAGTTTAAATTGAACTTTACTAAAAAATTATGAAAATTATGAAAATTTTTGTGACAAGAGCTTGAATATTCTTTTACTTCTATGAAAAATTTTAAATCAAAATTCATAATATGAGATTTTTAATTGATTACCTTTAATTTTTAAGTTTTTTGACAAAGTTTAATTTAGATCAAATTGATAAATTAAAGTTCGATTTGTAACTTTTAAAATATAAAAGTTTAATTGAAAAAATATAATAAAAATTAAAGTTTTATAAGATCTTTACCTATAAATTTTACACAAGAACTTTTATTTGCATAATTAGATTTTTTTATAAATTATTAAAAAATAATTTTTAAAAATTTAACATCATATTCGTGGTAGACATATCTAAATAAAAAAGATTCTCATATATTCATCTTTTACTTTGAATATTCAGATCAACAATAACTATCATTTAAAAAAAAATTCTAATCCTTTCATTAGTATACGATAATAATATAAAAAATAACTAATTTTTTAATTTACAGATTTTGATCTATTAATCTTTTTCTCCCTGTTATTTTAGTAATGATCACTTATTTTTATTACGTGTCCGCAATGAAATTATGAATTAAATTTTATATTTTTGCAACTTAAAATTTTTATTTTTATTTTTATTTTTATAAAACAAAACCCTCTTGTCCCTTTGTGAAGAGAAGCTACTTTGACATTATATATGGTATGTATTACTTACAACTTTGTTACTCATCTTTCATCATAAAAGACTGAAAAAGACTCCAAGCTAAAAGCCTTTGAAGTGAATGGGACCTTTGTAGAACTCTCAACCGCTTCTCATGTTTTACTTTGTTTTAACCTTTGCATCTAATTCCATCTCCTTTGCTTCTGGTCTTGGTTTCCAGTTTCTAAAGAAGATAAAATTTCATGATTCTTCTGTATTTTTCTCTTTGTGGATCCCTTAATAGATTCCTCTCACCTTTATGTCATTAGGGTCCTAAGAAGGTAGGGCACTACCCCTTTTGGCATATTGGACAAAAGGAAGATAAAATGGGACCATACCCTTCAAAAGTTGTGACTCTAATCTTTTGACCCATTTGGATTAAATTTTAGTGTAAAATTTTGTCTTATTTATGTTTCCAAATAAGACATAGAATCCGTGTATATATAATGTAAACAATTGAAAGGGAAAAAAAACTTAAAATAAAAATATTTTAATCGGATAATACTAAGCCACATAGAAACTAATCTTATATTAAATCGGACCATTCTATTGTTGTATTAAACTTTAATTGTTCAAATTAAATACGCATAAAGTTAGTGAAAGGGTTCGATAAATTTCATCATATGTGTCATTACTTAGAGTCTGTTCCATACCGACATTCTTTGCCTTTTGATATCATGCTTTCCATTTTGTATTGTGTAGTTGAATTTTGTGAACAATATTAGCCGCATATAACGTGACCATAAATTTTGCATCTTATTCTTATGAATTTTGCGGTTCACATAATCCGATTTAGATTCTTGCCAGAGTGTTTGAATTCACATGTCGAGGGCATATATCTCATTTGAAACTTAAAAAAAAATTAATTATTATTGAATTTTATAAATATTTTAAAAAAGATAATACAAATTAAAATTAATGATGTAAAAAAATAAATTTATTGAGTTAGTTAATTTTAAGCGGTTTAGAAGAGAGATAGATGTTAAAAATTTACACAAATTTGTGTACATGGCCGAGAATTCAGCATTGTAGTATAATTATAATATGATATTTGTAAAGTATAAAATTAAATAAAATTTATTAATTATTTTAATTTGAATCAAAATTATTAGTAAATTGACATTCCTTTGTATATGTATCATTTGGTTATTGTTTCATGTGTAGTATGATATTCCTAAGATCAAAATTGTCAATAATTTCCATATAAATTGATTGTTTTACCTTATTTTTTAAGAGTGATAATAACATTTAATTGTAAAAGTTTAATTCATAGATAAATGTCGACTTATAAAATTGGTTTAGAGTAAAAATAATATAATATTTTTAAAATTAACCACCATTATATATTAAAAAAAAGTGTAGATTAAAAATTCAATTAAAGTCGACTAATTATAATATTTTATTATATGTAATTAAAATAAAGTAATATAAAATAATATAATAATTAATTTTAAAGAAAAATAATGATATAAAATAAATTATTATTTACTTTTTTGTTTTTAAATATTTTTATTTTTAATAGAATGATATTATTTTAATAAAAATTTAAAATATTTGAATAAATTAATATAATTTTAATAATATAAATAAACTAAATTTATTTTAAATAAATAAAATCTATCAAGATTTTAATTTATGATTTAATTAATCAAATCAATCGATTTGATTTGATTTTTAAAAATAAAATACTAATATATCAAATAACATAAAATTTTTAAATATTTTAATTATTTAAAAAATAATTAAAAATTTCATAAATTGACATTCTATATTAAATTTTATACAAATGGACTTATGTCACATGATAACGTAGGGATTCCATAGGACGGAACTATGTATGCCAATATAACTTATGACTTGAAAATGTAGGTTTAATGTATAGTCGAAGAGATCGCGGAACATGATGGAGACCAATTTAATGCATAAGATAATTGAGACCAAAAGGTGTATCCGTGAAATATGGACATACAAATAATTGCCTTTTTATTCAATTTTTTTTTAATTTTTGTATTTAAAATATATATAATTTTAATATTTATTTTATATTATCACATAAATTTTAATATATTAATTTAATCTAAATATACTTTTATTTAAATAGTTATAAAAAATTTAAGATATTTTTTTACTAAAATATTTTAAAAAATTACTCAAATAAATTTTATACTTCGTCTCGAGTTTATATTTTAAATTTGAATAATTTTTAATTTACTAAAAAATTATAAATTTATTTTATATAATATTTACTCTTAAAACTTTTAGGAGTAGCTTTTAAGAAGTGATAAATTAAGTAAATCTTTTAATTTAAAAGCTTTATATCTTAATTAAATATGCTTAATTATAAATTAATGAAATTAGTAATTAATTATCTTGTGTGTCTAATACAACAATCCCATAAAATTTTAGTGAATTTTTATTGATTTTTAATTATTTTTTTAATTATTTATTGATTAATTACATAAGTGCTACTTGTATTTTTAATATATTTAGTTTTTAATTTAATACTTATATAAAATGACAAAATCAATTAAAGATATACATTTTTTTTCATTGATTATAATAATTGACACAAATGATAAAGAGTAAAAATGTAAACGGGTCAGAGCAGATACCATGATATCTCATTTTTATTTTTTATTTAACAAAAACAGAGATAAAAACAAAAAATCTTATTAAGAGATTGAATTTTTTATTTTTCATCATATTGTTTTTTATTTATAATTTTAAAATATTTAATTTATTTTTTAAAAAATATAATTAAAATAAATATAACATAAAGTTTATTTTAATTTTAAAATTAATATTCAAATTTATATTTAACTTAAAATATAAATTTTAAATTATTTACATATCCCTATATAATAAAAAAATTAAAAAAGAAAAAGCAATTTCAAGAATGAGAACAAGGGCTGTCAACATAATCTCTCCCCCGGTGCGTTTTGTTCAAAATAATTTAGGGAATCTGCAAACCCATTCATGTCCCCTTTATATTCCTTCGTACCGATTCCACTATGGGCAGATCTTCCGACCAGGAAAGAAAAATTGACATTCCTAAGGGATAATTTTTTAAAAAAATTAATAAAAATATTTTATTGATAATTAAATACATAAAAATTTTATTTAAATAATAGTTATTGAATCATATAAAATTTATTAATTAGAATAAGTATTAACTAATTAATTAATATTTTATTAATTTATGACGTATATTTACAATTTAATAAATATACATCTAATCAACTTAAGATTCATTATAATTTACGAATTTAATCAATTGAAAAATAAATAAAATTAAACTATACATATACTCAATTTAATGAAGTATGTATTTAATCAACTAAAAATTTATCATAATTTATCAATTCAATTAATCAAATATAAATTAATTCTAGTGTATTTATAATTTAATGAATATATATTTAATTAACTAAAGATTCATTGTATTAACTTACCAATCCAAACAATGAATATAAATTGATCTAATAAACATATATTTAATCAATTAGATTTAAATTTAAAAAATTCAACCAACCCCAAAACTTTTAGATGCAATAAGAAAAATTAAAAATAAAATCCAGATTTAAATTTCAAGAAAAAAATTACAGTGCAGTCATTTTTTTTTAAAAAAAATATCATACTCATATTTTAAATTTTAATAATTTATGATATAAATGAGAGCACAAAAATACATAAGGGGTTTTCAAAAAAGTATTATTTTATTATTTTATCAAAATTATTAATTTAACTTATTAATTTAAATCGAGAGCATAAAAAATTATTATATAATAAAAGTTATTAAATTTATACAAGTTGTACTTTATATCTCTTTTGCCAATACAATTTTTTGTATCACTTAAATTAAAAAAATTCAAAATACAAATACCCTAATATATTTAACCAATTTTTATTTATGTATGTAATGCATTGGCAATAGAACAAACCTACAGTAAGCTTTGGCTAAAAAAGAGTATTCATTGAAATAAAATGCAATGCCATAATAAATTAATATATGATAAAACAAATATATCCTCTAATTCCATTATTTTATAGATTATAAAATTTTAATAATTTTAATTTTTCACTTTACTTAAAGAAGAAAAATGAAAAGGTTACCTTTTCTGGTTGAATTATTAATTTTTTAAAAGAATTTGGGTTGAATTATTATTGACATTATTTCATGTAAATAATTGAATGATTTTTTTAATTTATTATTATATTAAAATATTATTAACATTTTTATAATAATGATTCAAATCTTATTAAACTTTAATAATATTCTTTTGACCTTCCATCATAGATATTTTAGTACATATTGTTTATTATTTTAAAGCACGTTCATAAATTTGTATAAAAAATTAAAATCTTAGATAATAATAAATGAATTTATTATACAAATTTTTAAATTAGAATAATGTTTTATACTAACAGTGGTAATATTAATTTTCTCTATAAAGCGATAAAATTAAACATTTAAAAAAAAACAAATATGTTGCCTTTTCGGCTTTGTCAAAATAGGATAATGATACAGTACAGCTTTGGGCTAAGCCTAATTTAACCCAACCAACCTGCTACTTTGGGCTTCAGGGATCCCCAACATGGCAGAAAATAAATGCAATGAAGTTGATTTAATCACATTGATTTAAGAAGTTGATTAATTGGAAAATCCCCAAACATTGACAATTTATTATATTATTTATTTTTGAAAAAAATAAAAAAGAAAGGAAAAACAATAAATATTACCACAGAAAACTTGGTAAACATAGTCTATCAAATCTCAGCTACCATCACGCTACAAAGCTATTATGGCAAGCCTTCAAGCAGCTTGATGATCCCATAGCATATATGCCAGTGATTTTTTATAAGGTAGAACTGTTTTATCATGTTTGGTGGAAAAGAAAAGAGGAAGGGAAGGTATTGATAATACAACAGCCTTCCATCCAATTTATTTTTGAGGAGCTTTCAAGCCGAAGAAACAGAAACAATCATCTAACAAAAGCAGCAAAAGATTGAATGAGCACCTTAGAGGATGATCTTTACTACAAATTTGAACTTCCTGTAGCAAAATCAACATTAACTCCCTCTGCAAATAGAACAGATACATCTCAACACCTTCTAAGGTAAGATTCCACTGATTTGTTCTCCACAAAGCCACTTATATAAACCGACAGCTACATCAATAATCAACTCAAAGCAAAAAGTGACCATCATGGACATCTCTCAGACCCAAGAATCATCAATTCAATATGATCGCCTTATTCTCCGAACAATATCTGTTCTACAAGAGATAAATCTTTAAAACACATCATATTTAAATTATTCGAGACCCATTGATTATAATAATCTTACTCAATATCCCCTCTCAAAAACCAATAACTGTAATATACAGCAAAATTGCATTGCAACAACATTTACTCTCCACAAATATGTCATCGCAAGTGAATGATCTATTGACTGGATAACGTCGACTTGTCTTGCAAACAATACTTTACCTGTTTTACATATCTCCAGGACCCCATAAGGCCACGTCTCCACTTGATGCATATAAATGTTCTCCTTTTCTTCTTTTTTTGATCAGAATTTTTCCTTCTTCTTTCATTGTAAAAATTAATATGCATGCACATGCCAGACATGCAAAGAATGACCTAACTTAGTGATATTTTACAGAATAGTTAGAACTTAAGCTGCTGCAGATTGTTTGTCGTCAGGGTCCTCGAGATGTAAAGCTCGAAGCAGCTTTGGCCAGGATTCTGGGATTCCTCCAGGAAGATCAAATTCCAACAATTTTCCACGATGGCGGTAGAATTCCTCCAATGGTTGAGTCTGCAGCAAAGATATATGCACTAGTGACTAATTCATGCACAAATGCAAAGTCATCGTAAAGTTGTAGCCAATAGAATGGACACATTTATGAATTTCTTTAGAGAATAGGAAGAATCCTATATAATATAGATGCTGGTTTGATTGAAGGGCATCTTCTTACAGAATATATCATAATAAATACATTGCATGGTTAATTATATTCTTGAATATCATCAGTGCAAGTGATAACTTCTACGAGGAAAAAAATAAAACATTAAGGAAAAGTACCATCTCATTATATATTCGGAGTCTCTCCTTGACAACTTCTTCAGTATCATCAGCACGAGTGATAAGCTTTGATGCACATTGTGGAGGAGGAAGTAGTGGAGCCATATACATTCCAGGCTCCCCATTTTCACCCTTGATGTCAATACAGGCAACATTATAATTTCCTCCACACTCACTACACATCCTTCTTCCAAGACATTTTGCAAGTAATGCCTCTTCCCTAAGCTTCAGGTTAATCACCAAGTCAATGTCTATCACTCCCTCCAATATTTCCTGGAAAGTAACCAGAAGATAAAAGACATTCAGAAAAGTCAGACAATTCATCTCCAAATGGGATATTCTTTTTTCTTGTTTTTGGGCTGAGTGGGGGAAGAGAAGGGTGCCAGGTCAGATGGGAAATGAGGAGAAAGTGCGTGTGTAGATATCCACAATTTAATAATTGTACGTCACTAATAACTAACACTACATCACTAAATCCTCCTCCTTGCAAGCATTTTTGTTTATGCCCTTAATATTCCAAACGTGCACTCCGTCCTAAAAGGGGATCATTAAATATACATAACAATCTCACCAAAATAAACCCCAAAAATTAGCCAACACACCATCCATGCTCAAATAATCTTAATTTATGATAACCTGATCAACACATCTAACAGATTCAATTTCTTTCTATTTTGACAGTTAAACCAGAGTTAAACTATTAAGTCTTTCTCTTTCTCTAAAAGATATCCTCGAAATAATAACTAACAATGCATTCATACTCAGTAACTAAATGGGTGTGTGCATGTACAGGAAGTATATAGGTGCTTGAAAATCCGAACTTGTTAGTCAAAAAACCCAAAGGTATCTTCAGAAATGGCAATACCCATGAGAAGCACTAGCACAAGGGCTGCAGCACAGTTAAATTCTCATAAGATCTTAATCTCATATATTAGGATTCTATATCAATGCTTTGCATGGCTTCTCCAGAACAATCTCTTTCAGAATGTAACAGCTGCTAAAATGTCTTCAAACATCTCTTTACTATCTTGCTTACATGCTTTTCAATCAGTTAAAGGCTTCACATCATACGCAACATGATATGATAGTCGGCCAATTTATGCTTTGAAATTATAAAATTAGTCTCCAGAAATACTCACTGCCTGTCTTATGGTTCGCGGGAAACCATCAAGAATGAATCCAGACTCTCCCTTAGCTTCCCCAGCTTCCAGTCTCTTAGACAATACGCTTATTATAATTTCATCAGAAACCAATTGGCCATGGCTAACAATCTCCTTGAGCTGTAAAAAATATATGATCTTCCGAAAATAAGAACTAATAAATCAAGCAAAAGAAATAACGCTCACAGCTTTGAAATTTGTACACACAAAAAACATTTACATATAACACCTCTAGAAACTAACCCAAGAAGTGAAAAAGATAAAAACAAAATTGCAGTAATCAGCTTGATCAGTAAAAGAACTCGAAAATTCGAAACCCCCTAATAATAGTAAAAAGAGAAACAGCAAATCCCGAAATTCAAAGCACTGATAATCCGGAGCAGACAGTCTGAATTATTGAAAGAACATAAAGCAAAGCCTAACCTGAGAAGCAAGGGGCCCCGAGGAGGAGATCTCCTCGCGGACGAGATCGCCGGTAGCGATGTGAGGCACACCGAGGAGGTTGGACAGGCGAGAAGCATAAGTGCCTTTGCCAACACCGGGGCAGCCGAGGAACACCCACTGAACATTTCTGCCCTCCTGCTTTCGAGGCGTAGCCTTCTTCTTCCCCAGCAGAGAAGGCCCCTTGAGGTCAATTTCGGAATTTAATGTCGAGGAACACAAAGTTCTGACTACATGAGAGACCAACCTCGTTGCTGATGAAGTTGTTACAGTTGTTGGCTTCGCTCTCGCTCTCAGAAACTGGGTACAGACCGCCATAGAGAGAGAGAGAGAGTTCAGATTGAGAGTTTTTCTCAGCTGAAAGAGAAAAATAAAAGGTAGAAGGGTTTATGCCCCATAACCAATACGGGTATTTGGCTTTTATGGCAAGAGAGTTTGCTTCTATTGTTTCATGGAAGTTCTATGTACAGCTAAAGAAATAAACACGTTTTTAATGAGCATGAAACCGTATGGTACTCAAAGCACCGTGTGGATTTTAGCTACCCTTCCTTTTCGTACTTAACTTTACTATTTTGATGGGTTAAATGTATTCATTTTTTTAATTTTTGGATTAATTCGAAGAAACATATATTTTATTAAGTTTTAAATTAAAATTATAAAAAATTATTAATTTTTTAAAATAAATTTAATTTTTATTTATATTATATATTAGATTTGATTTATCAATTTAATATAAACTGAATATATAAATTGAAATTTACTTTTATAATAATCAAATATTAAATACATTTTAATTATTAAAATATTTAAAAATAATTAAAATAAATTTTATATTTTATTTTGAATTATCTTTCAAATTTTTGATAATTTTTAGTTTATAAATTAATTTATGTAAAAAAATTTAATAACATATATTTTCACTATATATTTTTAATGATAAAATTTTCTAAAATTTTTTATGATGATAAACTAAATACACCATTTTTAATTTAAATATGTTTAAATTTTAAATTTTTATTAAAATTTAATATAATTTTTTTCCCCTAACTTTTAATATGTTTTTTAAATACATTTCAACCTTAAAATTCATGATTTTTTAACATTTAAAACAAAAATCACATCCATACAACCATACATATACTCAAAATGTATAAATCTTTAATAAATAATTTTTGAAATAAATTTAAATATAAAAACTTATAAATAATATAAATAATTTGCTGAGTAAAATGCAATTAAGCATTCTTGATTTATAGAACAGGTAAGCCTTTATGGGTAATCTCCAGATTTCGCGGCAAGTCCAAAACCAATTAACAAAATGAAACAATGAATGACAATCTCACACTGGGAAGCATAAAGCTAAACTCATGGGTGACTCAGAATCTAAAGAATAGAAAGTGTTAAATGAAATTTCAGAAGGAATCCCAAAGGAAAAGATGAAAATGAGATTAAAAGGCTCAAACAAGACACTAGACCACATCACGATTACATAAAGAAAAAAAAACTTACACAATATCACTACCCTCGTTACGGAGTTCAAGCAACAATAGGTAAGGAAGGAAAATTACACAGAAAAACTACACTTCAAGCAATACAAAACAGATGTTGTCCTTCTGCTACATATGGTCAGCCCTGCCATCATCGTCGCTCATACCATCCCCAGCATGCCTGCAGCAGAGAACCGGCAGATTAGGCTACAGAGTTCATAACTTTCTTGCACATGAGAAATGATCTCTTCGCATGACTTTAGTTTATTATAAATATGAGATGAAAATACCAAATGAAACAGTTCTGTCTGTAACAAGTGTGAGCTTTTGTTGGTATTTATTTCAACACGCATCAAATACTATATCAATTCGGATTAATTACATCACAGGGATATACATTTTATTCGCCCTCTCAAACCACATGTAAAAAAATTACATCTATTTGGAATATATATTTTTATTGGATTCGCAATGTGAGATTTCGATCTATAATTTTTATTAATATTAACAATTTTTTACATGTGCATATGATTCTTATTTGTGCCATTACCCTAATACCCTTTTAAAACATCATCAAAAAAACATAATGTTTTTATTTTTTCATCAAACTTAGCAAAAATAAGTAAAATATAAATGTTAAAAATAATGAAAACAAATAACTTTCATTTATTCTGATAGTGATTTAAAAAGATATTGTAATAATTGCATGAGTAAAAATCACATACACAAATCGTGCATGCGTAAAACAGTTAATATTAACAAAAATTATAAACCGAACTATCACATTGACATCCAACAAAAATATGAGCCATTTCTCAAGTCCCAATTTGAAATTGTAAGCAAAATCCAAGTTTTTCTCGTGTAATTAACTCTAATAGTTCAAGTGATACAAAAAATAAAAATACAAAGGAAAAAAAAAAACTAAATAATCATGTAAGAATAAGGTAAGCAGTTTTCTTTTTCTTTCACTTTGGCATAAATTTCATTGTTTTCAAAAATTATCAAAGTTTTATTGTCAACACAAAAAGATAATATATATTCTGAACTTCATTTGTCCTTCATCAAAGACAGGAGACTAGAAATTATTTTACAGGGGTTGAGAAACAAACCGCCATGATGAGGTTAAATTCCGAGCTTTTCTATCCAACTGAAGGTTTTCCAGGGCCGCTGAAGCTCGAATCACCTCCTCTGGGAGATCATCGTTGTCATATCTCCAATTGTATTCATCTTTCCTATAACCAGACATGGATGAGCCAGCTCTCCGATCTGCATGGCGGAAAGTATCAGATACAAATGGCAGTAAGGAAGTAGACTATGAAGGGACAATATATAAATGAATCACTCACCAGATCCCTGGGTGGGAGGAACCGGCCTAACATGAAACGTCACAGTAAAACATGTCAATTTTAAATAGCAGGAAAAGAAAAGGGAGATATAAATATAGAGAAAAACCATAAAAGAGTGCAAGGAAAGATGAGATAAAACAGTGATATTCATGCAGCACCTTCCCAATGGAGGTAAGCCCCCTGCAATAGATGATGATGAAGGCCTACGACTAATCCGTGACTCTAAATTGGATAACGACTCAGATTCTGACACTCTTCTTCCAGCACCCCTTGCTTGAGATAAATTCTGCACAAGATTTAAGACAATAATTAATCACCACTTACAGAACAACAACCATTAACACTTTATGAATTAAACAAAAAGGAGAACTAAAGATCCATAATTAAAAGAAAAGAGCCTCCAAAGCAGAATGATGATCATTATACAGTATAAATTAACAGCCGAATATGTATCTTTATCTAATATCTAAGCATATACATACCTTATAATACTTCTCAAAGTACTTTAAAAGATTAATATTATGAGAATGTCCCCCGTGCACAACTTTTTACACAAGTTTGGCTTAAGAAAATGCCTTACATGATTTAAGACCAGTTTGTAGCACTTCAATAAAATATCAGCATTTAATCTCTTTTATAGATTACAACTCACAAATCAAACATACCTAGCAAGAACATTACATCATTAGTCAAGATTCCTGGTGATGGTATGATGATGATTATTATCAAATCTTTTCTTTAAAAAAAAAAAAAAGTCATCTGAGTTTCAAATTGTTGCACAAGAAAATCCCATGCCCTTTACTTAAATAAGATGATTTGGAGAATGACATGAATCCAAGTTAATTGGCATAGAGCAAAAAATGTTATATTAAGCGTGTACACAGAATATATCTTGCTAGAGCAGAAATCAACCATCAAAGATCATGACCAGCTCAAACATGACAAGAATTCACTAGTTCTACATAATCCACCTGGGCATTTGTTCCAAAGATAATCAGACAACAAAGTTCCTTGCCCAGATTCATAATGGCGTTCCACAAGATCAACGAAACTCAAACCACTCAAACTTCAAAAAACTTCTTTTCAACTTCAAATTGAACTAGCATAGGTTTAAACAGAGGAAAAGATCTAAGATCAAACCTCAAATTTGAGGAATCCTTCAAGAACATCCAAAAGCAGAGGACCACTATCTCCATTTCTGTTAAGATCATATCCATTCTTCATACTGAATTCTTTCAACTCAGCTTTCCATGAGTCCTTTTGCTGCAATGTAAATTAAGATATTAGTTAGAAAATATAAATAAAAAAATTGAGGATTTTTTATATGAAATCAGAAATAAAGTACATTGAAAACTTTATTTGATTACCAAATTGCATTCTGGCAGATAAACTTTTAGTGTGTGATTTAGTTGCGCCCAGTCTAAGTATTCGCATACTAGTGCTGTTAGCAGTCTCCCTGCATTTGAAATATCAGAGTGCAATTGAGAAAGGAAGAAGAACTAGAAGCAGGCAGATGAGGAAAGTACTAACAGAGATGAAATAATATATTTACACATTACAAGCACATAAATTCAGGTTCTAGAATTGGCTGTTGCTATTACATGTCATACTACTTCAATAACAATTACAAGATCGCATAAATAATATTGGGTGTTTAACACCCATCACGTATGGAAGAGCAAGACCCCAGTGATGCAGCCACAGGTAAACAAAAAATTCCTAAATCTAAATGGACAACCTAATAGAATATGGCCATCAGCATTGAAGTTACAAATGACAATAAAGATATTAAAGTTCAAAACAGGGTCCAGTAACCAAAATAACACTGCCAACACTTCGAAGATATGCCATGGAAATTAAATTTCCAGGGAGGAAAAGAAAAGGTAAAAGCTCAAATTTGTAGAGCAAACCTGAAGGAGATGCATGAAGCTGCTTAGCACGATCATTGCAGCTGCCCAACAATGCAGGAGGTAGACCTTCTTCCTTTTCAATCAGCCGATCCTCCTCTTCAATTGCCTCGAAGACACTTGCCCTAAGCTCAGCCTATCAAGAAAGCCAAAATTGAGCTAAAAAAAATAAGCAAGAAACAATATCATGTCTGGTTCATTAGTAAGTTGAGTATTATGTCCAGCAACTGATGAACCTAGCAGGATTGGAGCATTCAATAATTCATTCTAAACATGCTGACAAACTTATATTTTCTTTGCTCTCTACTTACTTTTTCCATTTTCTTTCTTCTCTATTTGCAGTCAAAACATAGGAAAGAACCGAAACCAAAGTTTCAAAATTTGAAACAGATTGAAAAAATAAATGGCCATATCACTTCTGCTAAACCAGATAAGTTGACACCAAAATGACTTGCTTACCTGGTTGAGGTGGTTTTCAGCTGATTCCCCACACCCCCCCCCCCCCCCCCCCCCCCCTCCCCAAAAAAAAAAAAAAAACATATAAGCATAAGCTATGGAAAATTAAAAATCATGAATCATAAGTTATGAAGATTTAGAGGCTGTATAAAGCAGCTTTCTACTCTCCACTCCCAACACCCACCCCCCCTCTCTCTCTCTCTCTCTCTCTCTCTCTCTCTCTCTTTCTTTCTCTTTCTGGGCATTAGGAAAGCTAAGTTGAAAAAGAGTTCACGCAGATCCTTGTGGAGGAACATAACTCACTTACATAAAATACGCAAGTAAAAGAAACAGAGCTAAGGGGACCATCCAAGGTTTTGAAACCCAAATCACCTTGACAGCTTAGATAAAAAATCCATGAAGTTGTTGGCTTAAATGTAAACATGGGCTAAGTTAGTGATAAGGAATTTTGAACAAGAGGGTCCTGGTAGTACCAAAAATTGTACCATGTGAGTGGCTGCTAGTGACAGCTTCGTCAAGAAGATGAATGACCATAAGTACATCAAATTCATTTTCCACTCTATCGAATTTCTTATGATGAATCAGCTGTGAACCATGCCTCAACACCCACAACTCTGCCAAAACACCACTGGCTGATTCCAGTTTTCTAGACCCACAACAATCTTCCCTGTTCATCCCCAATGACGCAAGGCCTGGATTACCTTGACAGACCCCTTCAGCTTTGAACTTGCACCAGCTCTCTGGAGAGGGCTATGGCACTCTATTGAACTCTGAAAGAGGAAGTGATTCATCCAGGCCCATCATACAAGGGTCATTTTAAGTTGAACAAGGTTTTTCCCAAATAATCAAGAAATGCACAAGTAAGCATTTTATGCCACGTCATGCAACTTTTTTTCTCACTCATAATAGGAAACTTTCTCATCTCTTCTACAATAAACATTTCAGATCTTATCCTTGGATTTCTCAACAACCTTATCTCCAGTTAATGCACCTAGTCACCTTCTCATTTCACTGAACAGCCACTTGACTTCCCAGAAACCAAAGAAACTCCAGATGAAACACGAGTCATTACCATAATTCTCTGAAGCAAACATCTAGGACAACATCTCAATAGAAGCCACATTTAACATACTAGGATAACTTCAAACCAACAAAAAAATATTTTGCACCACAGCAACACAAAAGCCCAATTTCAATGTTGCTCTCCTTCTCTGCAGTCTTATTTATAAAAAATGCTCCTTGCAAGTGTACACAGAGTGACCATTTAGTTAGAGATCATCAAACTCCCACTTCAGTGAGCCATTTCCCGTTTCCCAATTAAGAAACCAAAACTTTAATGTCTGCATAAAAGATATTCTATATAAATTCAATTAAACCCCTAAGATCTACAATAGGAACTTAGTCATATATATGTAAATGATAATCAATAAAAACCGCCGTCCAGTTGATAAAAAAGAAGATCTTGGTTTTTAGCAGTACAAGAGATCCAGGAGGAAAAGAACGACTTACACTCAGCTAAACTTAAGTAAAGCCTTCACTCATCCCCATTATCACTTTCATTTCCTCTTCATAACGTTTCCTCACCGAGCCAAACCGGAAAAACCGACAAATTCACAAAAGAAATGGAGGGTGAGTAAAGAGAGAAGAAGGTACCCGGATCTTAGCGAGGACGCCTTTCTTCTCTAGGGTTCGCGTCACGAGGGTCTTGAGGTCCATCATCTCTCTCGTGTAATCATCCATTTTATTCTCTGTTGAATTCTCGTCTCTTCTCTGCCCTCTCCCTCTCCTCTTCTCTGTTATGATTCCCCGGCTTTCTGTTGGTTACTGTTAAGGAAAAGAGAGAGGGAGCAGAACCGTGAAGATGCTCCGGCAGCAGAAGAAGGAAACCAAGTAATTATAAATGGAAACAAGATTGCCGCTACCTGTGGGCTCCACTTTATGGTTAACTACTAAATCTGAACCGTCCAAATCCTGATCTGAGGCATGTCATAATGGGTCCCCCATGCATCATTTTTTTATTTTTTCAAATTTTTAGTTTTTACTTAATCCGTTAATTTTCTTTTTCTATTTATCTCTATATATCTATTATCAATTAAAATAAATAATAAAATTATTTGATGCTGCATAATTCATAAATATTGATATTTATAATAATTTTTTCATTTTAATGTATTTTTTAATAGCCATTTTGATTGTTACTAAGAATTTATGTTTAATAGAAGTATATGTGAAATTTATTATTTTTTATTAATTTCATAGAATTATTGGTGAGAAAACTATTTTTTTATTTTTATTTAATGATAACTTACTCTTTGTTTGTGTGACATGAAGTCAATATTGTCGGATTCTCTAATTTTATGGTTTTTAATTAAAAATTAATAAAACTGAAAAATCTTGAAAATAAAAATAATTGTTATCCATGAACAAAATAAAAATTTATGTTAAAGTTGGCATATCTTATAAAGATATTGCATTTTCTGAGCAATTTTAAAAAAATATCAATTATTTCAAATTTTATTTTTTTAATATTTTAAAAGTGATCTATAATAAATAAACTTTCTTTTTATGCTATTCTTTATCTCTAAGTTTCACCCATCGAAAAGTTAAAATTGTCTTAAATTTTTATTAATTTTACTTTTTTTCAATTAATATTTTTATAATAAAAATTAATTTTATGGATATTTTTTAAAAATTCATAGTGTGTGAAATTATTGTTAATTAAATTTTGAAAAAATCCTTTAGGCACTATCGGACTCTTCAATTTGTGATCAATTTAGGTCGGATTAAGTTATAAATTTTAATTTGATCAAAATTAGTATATTAATATTTAATTTAGTTTGAACGTCATGATTTAATTTGTAACATATGATATAATTTAGAATTTTAAATAATTTTATAAAAATAATAAATAAATAACTTACGATTTTGCATTTCATGCCAAATTTCGTGTTCTATTACTAATAACATTCATCAATAGTAATATAACTCAGACATTTAAATATTTATATATTAATATCTAATATTAAATATTTTTAATTTATACCATAAACTTGGATAAATACTTAAAGTTTATATATTTTTTTAATTTAAATTTTATTACATCAATAGATTCATTTTTATATTCCAGTAATTTTAAAGTATTTTCTTTTTATATTTACCGTATAAAAATTAATTAAAATAAATTTCTTTGCAATTTACAATAAATTGAAAAAATAAAATTATCCAAAATGGTAGCTAACTCAATTGGTATTTTGCTTTCTTTTTCTTTATTTGGAAAATTATAGGTTCACAACAACATGCTTCATTTCTATCTCCTTAAATACTTAGCATTACAATTAATTGGAAATAATTATTGGAGTCCACACTATCATTTTAATACTTCGTTCCGCTAGTAAGTTGTTTTTTTAATTATTTTTCTATTTTCATAATGAATAAAAAATGTGTGCTAAAATGAAAAATATATATCATAATTTAAAATAAAAGCAGTGGAGTTTTTTATTAAATAGGTAAATGTAAAAAAAAATTAAAATATAGATATTTCTTAATTTGCACATTGAAGCATTGGTCAATTTAGTTATATTCCTAAAATTAATTGATTTTTAATTCACACTTTACTAAAAAATTTAAAAATTTTAAATTTAAAAACTGAAACAACAAATTTTGATTCGAAAATTACAGACTTTTAAAATAAAATGTTCACATTATAATCATAAAAAAATTAAAATTTTAATTTTTTTTACACAATCAAACTTTTTTAAAAAAAATATAAAACATTACCCATGAGTCGAAAGTTATTCAAAGTTACAAGATGAACTCGAAATAAAACGTAAAAATTATTTACATAAATTTTTTGATAATTTTAAAATAAAAATATTATTATTTTTCATAAATATTTAAGTTGAAGTCAAAATTGAGACATTAAAAATACAATTAAAATAACCAATATTTCAAAATTTAAACTAAAATTTGTGTATTTAAAATTTTTTATTTTCATTGAAATATAATGATAATAATAATTTTTTAAAAAATATTTTATATTTTTTTAATACTTAAGTGGATTAAAACTTGCAAATCCATCTTGTGTGCCTTACCAACTACTTTCCAGGATAATTAAATATTTTAATATTACGTAAAATCAAAATACATTGATTTGATTTATATTACCTTTTAAAAGTATTATTTTTTAATTTAATATATTTATAAAATTCAAAATTAAAAGATATATTATATTATTTTTATTTTTATTTTATTATTGCATATCAATATTTATTTAAAAATATTATATACTTAAGACCATTAATTATCAAGTCATTAAAAAAGGAATCCATTAGTTCTAAAAAGGAATATAATTTGAGGGTTATTAGTCATTGTTTAGCAACTTAGGGAATTAATACTCCACTCCATGAAAACACTTTTAACATTTAGCTTTTTCTTTTTATCACAATTGTATTCCTTTGCTTTTTAATAAAAGATTCCTTTGCTTTATTTAATTTTAAAAAACACATTTTTTCATTTAATAAAATAAATATTATATTTATTTTTATTAAATAATTAATTATTAAAAATATAATTATTTTATTTATAAATAAAAATTTATAAAATTTTGATATTTTATCATATACTACTAATCAAGTTCTTATATTTAAAAATTGATCGATATATCAATTTAATTTAAATTAAAATTTATCAAAAATTTAAAAATTTGACATATTCAAATCAAAAATTTTACATAATAAATTCTGATTTGAAAATTTATATACATATAAAAATATTTTTTAAAAAATTTATAATATTAAAAATTTTCATATTATAAATGTTAAAAAATATATTTTTAATACTTAAAAAATTATAAAACTTTTTTATAATGATAACTTCAATATCTTTTTATATTTGTAAAAAATTTTAAATCAAAATTTATTGTAAAAAATTTGTAATTCAAATATTTTTAATTTTAAAATTTTTTAATAAAATTTAATTTAAATCAAATTGATATATTAAATTTGATTTATTATTTTTAAAATTAAAAAAATTAATTAATAATATAAAATAAATATTAAAATTTTATAAAATTTTTATTATTTATTATTTATTAAAAATAAATATTCCATCAAGTACTTATTTATTTATTAAAAAATACTCTCTTTCTTTTATTTTAAGAAAAATAGATTCCTTGATTCCATCTCCCTCCAAATTTAAAACTGCACCCAAACAGCACCAAATCCTTGAGTTCCCATTTCTCTCTCTGTTTGTTCAGTTTCTGCAACTCCGCAACTCACTCGAAGCCCTAACTCTCGATTCTCCTGCTGGCCAATAATGGCTCCGATTGATCCTCACTCGTTCACCGACTCAGCTCACCCGCTGGCCACCCACATCTCACTTTGCCTCTACTTGGATTTCTCTTCCTCAACGATCCACGGCTCAGCTCTCCTCTCCTTCCCCTCCCCTTACACAGGCACCATTTCGCTCGACTCTCGCTCTCTTTCCATCCACCGAGTCCTCGATTCGCAAACCCTAGCTCCTCTTCCTTTCTCTCTCTCTTCCTTTACTGACAGAATCAAGGGCTGCCATGTCACAGTCTCGCTCTCCAACCACTCATCCTTCCTTGTGGTGTACTCCACTTCTCCTACCTCCTCCGCTCTACAGTGGCTATCTCCGCTCCAGACGTACTCCAAGACGCAGCCATATGTGTACACCCAGTGCCAGGCCATCCATGCCCGTTCTGTCTTCCCTTGCCAGGACACGCCCGCCGCTCGGATCCGCTATGATGTCCTCATGAACGTACCGCGCTCACTGTCCGCTGTGATGTCCGCACGCCACGTGGAGCGGAGGCAGCCGGTCCCTGGGGAGGGAAAGCTGCTTTCCCGTCCCGAGGGAAGCGGCTCGTCTGACTTAGATTCCCTCTGGTGCGCACAGGACAGAGTGGTGGAGGTGTTCACGATGGACCAGCCGATCCCGCCGTACCTGTTCGCCTTCGCCGTCGGGGAGCTGGGTTCGCGGGAGGTTGGGCCCAGGACAACAGTGTACGCGGAGACGGCGGCCTCGGGATTGCTGGATGCTGCCGCGCGGGAGTTTGCCGGGACGGAGGAGATGATCGAACAAGGGGAGCAGCTGTTCGGGGAGTACGAGTGGGAGAGGTTCGATCTGTTGGTGTTACCTCCGAGCTTCCCATATGGTGGGATGGAGAATCCTAGAATGGTATTCTTAACTCCCACTGTAATCAAAGGGGACGCAAGCGGGGCGCAAGTTGTGGCGCACGAGCTTGCGCATAGCTGGACTGGGAATTTGATTACCAACAAGAACAACGAGCATTTCTGGCTGAATGAGGTATGTCAGTTTGTCAAATCTGGTTGACCGAATATGTGTCTGTTCAGTTCTGTTCCGTTTTGCTTTTTTTTGGTTCCCTGGTTTCTTTTAATCATTTATCCTACTAAAGTAAGAAGAAACTACTTCTGGATGCTTGGTGTTGCACCCACTGGTCCTCAAGATGTTTATTCCTTTTGACCTGCATTCTATGTTTGTAATGTTGGGGTTCTCATGAGCATGGATTGATGTGATTAGAAATTTTACGGCCACTGTTTGGGCATCTCTGAGCCAAATGAGCTACCAGAAATATAATCTATGGGCACTATTTTCTGGGACTTTTTTCTGTGTACATACCTGATATACTGTAGGAATGTGTGTGGACTATGTTGTTTTTCTGATAGTTCATAGCGTGGGAAGCAGAGACTTATGCTGTTTGTGCTCTATTGTGCCAGAGAAAGATATCTGCTATGCCCTAATTTTCCAATGTTAACTTCACATGGGTGGTTCTAGGGTTTCACAACATATGCTGAGAGGAGAATTGTTGAGGTTGTGCAAGGAGAGGACAGAGCTGCACTGAATATTGGAATTGGCTGGAAGGGTTTAAAGGGTGAAATGGAGAGGTTTAAGGACAACATGGAGTTCACAAAGCTGAAAAACAAGCAGGAAGAAGTAGACCCTGATGATGTATATTCCCAGGTGCCATATGAGAAAGGTTTCCAATTTTTGTGGCGCATTGAACGCCAGGTATGCTGGATTTCTTCCGTGTTACTGTTTGATATCTTTTTCTCAAGAGTATTCTGTCTTACAGTGAGTTTCTTGGGGTTTTCAGATCGGAAGAGCTGAATTTGATAAATTCATCAAGAATTATATTGCTACTTTCAAATTTAAATCAATTGATACCGACACATTTCTTGAATTTTTGAAAGCTAATGTCCTGGGGATAGAGAAAGAGGTTGATTTGAAGTTGTGGAGTGAGGGTACTGGTATACCTCCAGATGCCTATGAACCAGTGTCAGATTTATATACAAAGATTGTATCCCTGGCAAATGAGTTCAAGCTTGGCAGGATGCCAAGGGAGGATGAAGTTGCTCATTGGGAAGGACAGGAGTGGGAGTTGTACCTAGAGAATCTGCCCAAATCTGTTGAAGCTTCCCAGGTGGTTTGCTTTCTGTTCATGAGTTTCTTTTCAGCATTTTCTTTTTGGCCTTTTCAATATAAATTGAGTCTATCATTTATGATAATTTCTTGGAACAAAATTTTTCCCACATTTGGCCCCCTTTTGGTTATTAGGTGTTAGATATATTTTCTATTTTATCATAAAGGAAACACTCCATGAGATGTATTTTCACTAATAAATCAAGCTCGCACATGAATGAAGCTATTGTTCCTTTTTACTGATTTTCGAAAATTCAAATTTATGTTTTGAGCTAGTTGGTTGAGTGTCAGAAGAGTTGGCTGGTGTCTCATCACTAGTAGCCTTATCAAATGTTTGGTTGGTTCTCCAGATCATAGCCTTGGATTCACGCTACAAACTATCAGAATCAAAGGATTACGAGGTTAAAGTGGCTTTTCTGCAGCTGGCACTTTCATCTAAATGCAGAGATTACTATGCTGAGGTGGAGAAAGTTTTAAAGGAAGTTGGCAGGATGAAGTATCTTCGTCCACTTTACACTGCTCTGGTACAAGGAAGTGGAAAGGAAGAAGAGAAGATTCTGGCCAAAAGGGTCTTTGCCGAGGCCCGTGAATCGTATCACCCCATAGCTCAAGGGGTTGTTGAGTCAATTCTTGCCAAGCACCTGTAGGATGGTACATGATAATATAAATAACATGTGAAACCTAAACCTGAACTTCTGGATCTACATAACTGGTCTTAGGAGACCTTCTGTGATTATCCTGATACTGGTTTTGTGGGATGGATGCATTCTTCTGATGCAGAACTGATATTGCTATATGAATGCTTATCAAAATTTCACATGCTTTTGACATGAAATGCTAGGTTTGCAGTTGATTCTGTAACCACATAACATGCTCTGTCGTAGATTTACTTCATTGGGAAATCATATATTAGAAAATGAGAGCTTCCACCCTTCTTTGATACATCCAAACTTTAACTTCATTTGCATCACATTATTAGTTGCTTTCACCCTCAATGTTCCAACTAGGTTAGCCACATTGGTTCGAGAAAGTTATCCCAGCACTGTGCAGTTTCAAATTTTCTATTTCTTAGCCTTTTGGGAATAGAAGGCCACCCTCCAGCCTTGAATGAATTCATTCAACTAAGTACCTACATTCAGGAACGGCTGCCTTTCTTAGATTCACCTTTCTGATTCTAAACTTCCCATTCATTTTAGGGTTCTTCTTTAGATTTGATTTATTTTTGATGCTTAGCATGGTTGATTGAATCATAACTTGGATGTCTGTCTATTGGGTATTAATGTTCCATTCACAATCCTGTGGTATTAAGGTTTCATGTCTAGGGATTTCAATCAGTTTCATGATGTTGATAAGTATTTACTTAAAGGGTTTATTAGAACATCACTCATGATGGCCAAAACTGGTTTGTCATATCACAAGAATGCATTTTTTTCTTTTTTGGGTACCTTTCCAATAAGGTTATACAAAGGGAACTGATTTTGTTTTTTTCCAACTATATTCAATGCCTTTGAGAAAATTCTAAATTGGATTTAACTTGCAAGTTGTAAGTCAGTGCATTTTTATGAACCTTTCCTTTATGGTTAGACAAGGGGAGCAGATTCCATCATTCTAAACACAGATTCTCAAACAAATAGTTAAATCACAGGAATAGAACTCAGAATGAGAGTAGCTCCTAACTAGACTCAGTCATCTCTTGAGGAGGAACACATTCCTAGTTACATGAAAATAATTATTTCCATATGCAAAATTCAGCAGCATTAGATGCACTTCTTTCTAAGCTAAACACATCAAAAAGTTCTCTTAACATATCTAAAAGATTAAATGGGCAATTCTTTGATTGTGTTGATCAAATGGAACTAGTATTAACAATTTTCTTGCTTATGAAATCTCAATTTCAAGATCACTAATCTATTTTCATTTTTACAACAATTCTACAACTTTCTCATTCTAGCAAGATCCCAAAATCCCGCCAAGAACAGGAACACTAAAATTTTCATTTCTTGTCACAAACAACTCAATAAGCAAACCAAAAGAATTTGAAGAAAAAGGGTCTTGAAATTACACTTACAGCTACAAGAATCACCAGATTCCATGATGACCCATCTCCAAACTATTGCCCACCACCGCTCTCCTCCTCCAACTTCTTCACATAAGCCTTCAACACCATCACCACATCTCTCGCCGGCGCCTGCAGAGTACTCACCAACCCAATTGAAGGGCTCTGCAATGCACCCAATAGCTTGGCGTAGATCTCAGCTTTCGTCGGCATTGTTTCCAGCGCCTTGAAATCTCCAGGCCCGTAAAACTTCCCTTCAAAAACTGCACCGGTGAAGTCGTTCTCCTCAAGCTTCTTCTCCTTCTGGAATGTTCTGTACGGTTTTATTGCCGCCGGGATCTCATCGCTGTGCACGAACAGCCAAGCGTTCATCCCCTTCATGCAGGGCTTCAAGGCATCCCATGGGGTGCCTTCAATGGCCTTGTAAACAAGCGTGTTCTTGGCCACAAGTAGCTTGCTCGACTCGGGGAGCGATCTTCGAAGTTCTTGGAATTGCTTCACTGTGAGTCCTTGGTACTTGATCGCAGCAAGCAGGTGACAGTCCTGCAGCTGGGTTTTGACTGTCTCTACGGTTTCTTCTTTCTTAGTGCGTGAAATAGCTGCTTTAATGGAGGGGAAGTGGGACTGCCTGTGGAAACTGGGATTCTTCCCTTTGTAGGAGAAGAGGAGTGGGTTTGTTGGTTTTAGGGTTAGGGTTTGGTGGGATAGTGGAGGCTTGGAGGAAGGGAAGGAGAGGAGAGTGGCTTCCATGGTGGGTCTGGTTTGATTGAAGGGAAGGAGAGGCTGTCGATGAAGAACTGAAAGATGGTACTCAGCTGGGCTTATCTTGTTTGAAGTGGGCTCCAATTCCTTTTTCTTTTTCTTTAATTTCCTCGGTTTGGATAAGGGGAAAACAATTTTCTTCTGAGAAGGAAAATTTTGGAAGAATGTACCAAGTGGAAAATCTTGCCGTGGAGAAAATGAAAAACCAGACTTCTTTTTAATATTAAAATGTCAAAAAAAAAAATTTAACTATTAGCAGACAACTCTATTTCTTTTTCTTCTTTATTTTAATAAAAATAAATTGATATTATGTTCTTTTTAATTTACAAATATGTATTAATATCAACTTTATAAACTAGATTTAAACTCCGCTTTAAATATTTACTGTCTATTTTGATTTTAGATCAAATCACTTTTTCAAATGTTTATTTATTTATAAATTGTAAGCATTTTGCTTTGATGATAAAAACTTTCTACGGACGTGAATTCAGGCTCAAATCAACAGATAATTGTGATCTTTGAAACAGATATCGAGAAGAAAGTGAGAAATATCAATTGAAGCAAGTGGAATTGAATTTGGACATTTTCTTTACATCTTCGGAGAACCTTGGCACCAGATAATTGTTCTTAACAAGAGAAATATAATGTCCTGAGTTTGGAAGGAAATAATAAGAGCACAAGAGCATTAAGAGATGCATTCCCTTTTCAGAATATAGTCCACCGCCTGCTCCACAGTATCAACAACCTGCAAAATCAAACAGCAAAACACAGCATGAGATATTAAAATGTGAAGACATTTCTATCATCCGCCGTGGATTTCTAATGTTTTTCATTCATTAACTTGCCAGATCTGCTGGATATTCCTTGTGATTGTCCTCTCCCCGGAAGACGCCTGTCCTTGTCAAGATAGAAAACCATGGATGCCCTACCTGAAAATATGATGCAGGAGGGAACACATCTTTTTACCCTTGGTATATCAAAATCTGAAACTAGAAGATGATTCTAAGGAGCAAGTAAACCAACCTGTCGTGCACCCTTGATGTCAACGGAAGGATTGTCGCCCACCATGTAAATGGTTTTGAAGTTATTTAACACCGAGACTTTGCTATCATCAAAATGATCAAAGTAATCAGGAAGCTGAAGTTTGCTCAATATGGCTTCAGCATTCTTGAATACAAATGGATTTGGTTTCCCAAATGATATATATTCCAGAGGTTTATGATGAGTTCTGCAAAACATGGAAATGCTTACATCTTCATGTTGGTATGGAAGTGAGAAAAGCTATTCAAGACTTTAGGAAGATGGATTTTGAATTGATAAAATTCATACCTCTCATTTTGGAGGGCAAATCGGTTATAAGATCTAAGTTATGATTCATCGATAAAGGACTCACTTTGGTGAAAAGCATATGATACGACATGAAGATGATATAAATGATATGAGGAACAGTAACCTTACCTATTGAAGATGCTTTCTAATGCGATCCTGAAAGCACCAATTCCAAGACGCTTAGTAGGAAATGCAGCCTGTGTGATATCAGCATATCAAACAGTGAAGCTTTGCACCGATTTTAAGTAACATGAACTATAACAAGAACTAAACCAGAATCTGCAGGAGCAGAGAGAGATTTATGGCAATGATAGGCAGCTTCATAATGTGACACTACAGGTGAAACATTTCCTGCAAGTTCTTATTTGCACTTTCAACCTTTCAACTTGTTTCCTTGCTCAATCAATCAGATGGAATAGTACCCCTTAACAGGTCCATCAAATATTTTTAATTGTAGACCAGAGTAGGTTACAAGATCAAAGCATGGAAATACCATAAATAACTATATAGAAATAGGACTTGTCCTCTGGAATAAAAAAGTTTCGGAAGCAAAATGAAATATCAATTTTCAAATCTACTTCACTAACTGAGCATTGTAACCAACCTGATATTCAAGATCGTCAGCAGCAAAAAATAATGGTGGTTGATCTCCATTTATTTGTCCAGGAAGACCTCCAGATCTTAAGATGTCACAAAGAACCTGAATGCAAATCAGTAAGTGCACGGGCTTTGCAAGGATATAACTGATCAAGACTGTAGTACAGTAGCACATGACTATGCAGTAGAAAGAGAATCACCTGGATATCCCTGCCCCAGTCCACAGGATCACTCACAACAAATGCTGCTTTCACTCTGGCAGACGAAAGATTATGTCTTAGCACTGAGTAGCTATTCTGACCAGACACCAGCTTAACTGTCCATTTCTTGTATTGAGATACGGGATCAATTTTCTCAAAATATGATGCATATTCATCAATGGAGAGCACTTTTCTGCCGCAAGAATACGTTTACTTACATTATTTCTACAATTTATATAAGCCTATAGTCTGATCCAGACATGAAGCTGAGACCTTACTTGAAACCATACTCGGACATCACCACAGCAGGTTCCCCCTTCCCAGTGGCAACAATGAGCTCATTCTCAAACCTGAAGATCATAATATAGGAGAGATGGCATAGGAACAAGTTGGACACAATAATAATTGATGATCACACTTGAGAGAAATATAAAGACAGAAAGTTTCATAGAGTTTGGCTCATGCTTTTGCATGGAACATTTCATGAAAGAAAAAGAACAGTTTTTTTGGAGGTAAAGACTCAGCAGATGAGATCTTGCAAGATTAATCCCAACTTATATACTACAAGTAAACCAGAGTGCTGACACACACTGACACATGTACATACACGAAATGACAGGCAATTCTGAAGTCTAGGGATTTCTTGTTCCAATTCTAAAGTGATCTCACTGTCTTCTTTCAGACATTTGCCAGCCATTTTTCAATTAAGGGATAATAAGGACTAATTGACTTATTTGAAATTTTCCTTTTTCTCCGGAATCATGCCATGTTATATATTTTAAGCAGAGAACAATTTGACAAGAAGGTTAAAAAAGGGAAGATAAATTCAATTGATCCCAAACCACTTATGTTAGACATAATATGATTTTTTTTTAAATAGATAATATAGATTTTCATAAGGAAAAAGCTGGATTCAATATTAGCGTAAACATACCTTGCTAACAAATTTCTGAAAGGCGAGTGACCTTGCACAACCTGCATCGGGAAAAAGAAGCTACTGCAATTGGTTCATTGGTCAAAGGATAATTGCATAAGATAGTGCCAAAGAAAATCCATAGTTTTACCCACAATATATCAGAAATATAATATTTTAAAACACTACCTGAGCAGGCACTATTTTTACACCCAGCAGTTCACTTAACTCTACAGCTCGTCTAGGTTCAGGGATGCCACCTCCTATTCAAGTGCAATGGAATATTATTCATCTCATCACTAATGTGTGCATCTCGCTCTTTATATTTTATCTTTCTAGGCAATTATAAAAACGTATAATTCCTTGATAACATTGGAGGCTATGTCTTAATCAAATAACAAATAAAACACATATGAGAACAAGCACAATCTCAGTTGTCATAAAATGCTTGGCTAACAAGCCAGGTGATATAAACAAGAAAATAAAAGACAAAACCATTATATAGTCCATCGGCCACTAAAATCACTTCAACCTTCAATGAAACAGAGAGAACAAGTAATTTAAGCCCATTAAACTTCTTATGAGATCACACGCCACAGTCAAGAATCTCCATGTGGGAGAGGGGTTAGTGGAGGCAAAGACTAGGTTAAGGTTAGAAAGAATTGTCTGTTGCTAAACCCAAGGAAATCCTGATATGCTCATATCTTAAATGCATAGCATTGCAGCTTTGTTTATAACCAATCCAAAATACTTATGAAAATGGTCTATATTCAACAAGGCAAAGTAACTCCCGCATCTTGCCTGCTGAGACAATTATCATGATAGATCAGAAGCAAGACACTATAAAATGACTTACCATTTGTCAAGAACAGAAAGGGAATCTTCAAAGTATCTGCAAAGTGATAACTATCAGCTGCCACATGCTATGACATAAACCAAAACAAATCAATGAATTACAAGATATCAAGGGTTTAAATGCATTCAACTCCCAGCAAATAAATTCACAAACAAGGAAAAAATTGACTTTCACGCTTGCGTTACAAAACTAAAACTCCAATTTTAGTATCTTTTCTCTTTTCAATTGGAAATAACAACTAATGTGTGTTACAAAACTAAAACTCCAATATAGTACCTTTTTTTTTTCAATCAAGAAAAAATAACAACTAATGTGGCTGCTGGGATTCGAGCCCAGGTCTCTACGGCCACAACGTAGAATTCTTACCACTAAACTACAGCCACTTTGTTGATTTCAATACTACACAAAAAATAAATATAGGCATTTAAACATAAATGTATGTGAACAACTGGTTATACCAGAATCTCCATACAATCTTCTCACAGCTTGAGGGGAGCCTCCAACGGGGACAGAGCCACGGAGGACAACACCGTCGATGTCAAATGCTATTCCAAAGGAAGGCCTACAAAATCACCATTAACCTCCTTGTAATAATTCCTTCTTTGGAAAAATTTCATTAGTTTTTCTCCTGGTTTCCACAAAAGATACACAAAATGAAACCAAAAAATAGTGAACTGAGAACTGAGAAACCAGTGATGAACCGTTTCCGGTGATTTGGCGACTGGAGCTGAGACGAAGAGCGCGAAGAAGATTGACTCCATTGAAACAGAAATGAAGCTCTGTTTTTTATTCGAGAAACCCTAGAAGCTGTTACATTAAGTCTCATCTCTCTCTCTCTCTCTCTCTCTCTCTCTCCTGGTTCTGTTCTTTGGGTTCTCGTGGTCACGATGCAACGCCTCCTGGCTTTTGTTTTACTTTTTAGAAATAGAAAAAAAAAAGATAAAATAAAATAAAATTTAAAAATATTTACACTCATAAATTAGTAAACTTCAGTTCAGAAAATTTTTTGTAATTAAATTTAATTTTTTTCATACTGAAAGAATCCAACTATTTAACTTGAAAAATAAATTAATCTTAGCCAAACTTACTAGAACTATTATTTTTTATTTTTAAATAATTAAATAAATATCAAAATTCTTGTGCATAAAAAATTTATTACATTAAAAACAAAAGAAGTATATCAAATAAAGTAAAACAATAATAGATTTATTCACTACAATAAGAGAAAATTAATATCAATAAATATTTTTATAGCAAAATTAATAAAAATAAAATAAAATATACATTTTAAACTATTTTTATTTATTCTAAAACTCTATATGATGATGATTTATGTAAAATTAAATATATTTTATTTTATTTTTCATCGATAATACCAGAATTTTGATTCACATGTATACATATTTTTTCTTATTAAAAACATGAAAGTGTAGTTAATTTTTATATTTCTTTGCACTTAATTTCCTTTTTTCTTGAAACAAATGGTGGTGTTCTACTTTTAATTATTTTTAAAATAAAAAATAAAAAAATAGAATTATTTTTCAAAAACAAATAATTTAAGACAGTCTTTAAGTTTTCCTGAACAAAAAACAAAAATTCTTAGAAAATCGAGTTGGTGTTTAGTGGCAGGGGGAATGCTTTTTCATTTTTTATTTTTATTTTTTATTTTTTTTATCCAGAGGCTCGTAAACGACGTCGGGTTCTTCATTTGAGCCAAACAAAAGGCAAACCCTGACTATCCATCTTCCTCATCGGACCAGAAACCCCTTTGCTCGTATCATCCGCCATAAACGGACTGTAAAGCGTAAACCCTATCGGATTCAAATCCACAATCAATAATCCCAATTTTTTTAAAAAAATTATCAAGTGCTCTTTCGGACCAGGATTCTGTTAACCAGTTTTGTTCTTCTTGAGTAATAATCTTCCGAAGAAGAATGCCCCCAAAGCAGCAATCAAAAGCCGATTTAGCGAAGAAGCAGAAGATCGTAGAAGACAAAACTTTTGGGCTAAAAAACAAGAATAAGAGCAAAAATGTGCAGAAGTACGTTCAAAGTCTCAAGCAAGCGGTGCAGCCCAAACCAGACCCGACTAAGGTCGCCGTTAAGGTCCGTGTTGTCGCCTCTTATTTTGTTTCTATTGCTTTTTTTCCTATCTATTTTTATCCTATTGTGGAAAAATTGTGGTTTTTTATGTGCTCGTTGTCATGGAAAGTTTTTCTCGGTAAATTATGTTCCCTTAGATGATTAGAAGAAGAGGATTTGGGAGGTTATAGGGATGCTGAAGAGAGAGATGTTTGAGTTCATAAGGGAGATTTTTTTACTTGAAACTTCGATTTGGCTCAATAGATAATAGCTACTAGAGATTCTTACTTTTAATGTACTGCAAAATGAGATTTGGATAATTGATTTAGAGCTAATGTATTTGTGTTTCCTTGCTGGGAAATCAATATCAAACAAGAGAGAAACTTACTGTCTGCATAAGCACTCAGTGAAGTATCTGTTAGAATCTACTGGAGGGTGACCAAAAGTGATTTTTGTGAACAGAAAAAGAAAGAGGAAGAGAAGGCAAGAGAGAAGGAACTGAACGAGTTGTTCAAAGCAGCTGTTAGTCAGCCAAAAGTGCCTGTGGGTATGTACTGTCTATGCTAGATGATTCAACATGCTTTGCAGCTTTATTTTGGCATTTATTTGTGTGCTAGCATTTGGTTAATGTGGTTATGCTTATGATGGGATCCTGATGTTTTATTACAGGTGTTGATCCCAAGTCTATATTATGTGAGTTTTTCAAAGTGGGTCAGTGTACTAAGGGTTTCAAATGCAAGTTCTCCCATGATTTGAATGTCCAGAGGAAGGGGGAGAAGATTGACATTTACAGTGATAAGCGTGATCAAGGTAAGTGAACAGACAAATAGTTTATATTATACATTGTATCAAGTTGATCTTTTTCTTTTGCATTAATCTTTTTTCTTCCTTTTATGTCTAATACTAATTTTTGATGGATACATTATTTCTTAAGAACCAGA
This sequence comes from Moringa oleifera, assembly GCA_021397835.1. Classification (NCBI taxonomy): domain Eukaryota; kingdom Viridiplantae; phylum Streptophyta; class Magnoliopsida; order Brassicales; family Moringaceae; genus Moringa; species Moringa oleifera. Next base: position 828,462 of record JAJFZO010000882.1, on the reverse strand, counting down.
AACAATGGAGGATTGGGATCAAGAGACCCTTGAGAAGGTTGTGGAATCAAAGAAAAAGGAGTATAACCAGAATAAGCCAACTGATATTGTATGTTAACCCTTTGGTGTTTTCTTTTCATATGATGTTGGTGGTGATTTGTTTTATTATGATTTTGACATTTCCAGATATTGTCTCTAAGTCCCCTCACTAATTGTTATAATTGTAATGCTGGATTGCATTCTCTCAATATCTCGTGCAACCCTGTGCAATCATGTATGGATCTGTTGTCATGCTCTATGTACCCTTAGTTGTAGCAGTGCTCCTTCATGATTAGGGTGGAGTAGCAAAGCCTTTATGTCAGTTCATTAGTAACTTACTTTATCTTTTGATATGAATCTCTTTAACTTGAAAATTTCATGTTCATGATATGATTATAGGCGGCTGCTGAAGCCTTAGTGGTTGTCTCTTCAAAAAAATGCTAATGGGAGAGGACTGTCTTTCTCCTTTTAGTGAACTAGCAATAGAGTTGCGTAATAGATCTTCTTACTATTGCAACCTCAGATTTTTCAGACTAAGAAATACTTTAGGCTTTGATTTTTCAAGATATATGATATATGGTACTACAAATTCTGACCACAGTGAAAACTTGAATGGTGCTCATGTTTTATGCTTGGGTTGTGCTAGGATAGTTTCTCTAGTGGTGACTTATTCTTCTTTACATTGGATAATGTGACTTCAAAGTGAAGCCTGTTGTGAATTTCTGAGGATATGTACATTTTTGTACCCAGTTGTAAAAGCAGCCTTGGTATCCAGTTATCGGATATGGTGCTGATTATTTAAAAAAAAAAGGAAAGAAAAAAGAAATTCTTTATTCAAATATCTAATTGAAATTTTCTTCAGATTCAAAGAGAAAGTGATAGAGCAACCATTGAATTGTTTGATATAGTTAATTGTTTTATAATCAATTTAGAAATTTTGCTCACTGGGTTTTAGTGATTTGTGACCTGATTGATGTTAATGAACCTCACAGTTGCCCATATGTGTTAACTTACTTTTGTTTGTTCTGCATGCATGTGCAGGTTTGCAAGTACTTTTTGGAAGCAGTGGAAAAGAAACAGTATGGTTGGTTCTGGGTTTGTCCAAATGGCGGCAAAGATTGTCACTACAGACATGCTCTTCCACCTGGTTATGTCTTGAAATCTCAAATGAAGGCCCTTCTAGACGAGGAGGCTGAGAAGCTTTCTGTTGAAGAAGAGATCGAAAATCAGGTTATTCATTCTGTTAAAATTCTGCTCTTCTTCTTTGTCATGAATTGTTTTTTCTTTCTTTGCTCATTTTTGTGGACATGTTTCTTATAATTGTTCAATCGTCAGCGTGCAAAATTAACGACAACAACTCCAATGACTCCTGAATTTTTTATGCAATGGAAGAAGAAAAAGATAGAAGAAAGAGAAGCTGGCTTGGCAGCCCAACGGGCAGAGAGGGCTAAGAATGACCGCATGAGGTAATGTCCTCCTGGATATCGCGCTTTCATGGATTATATTCATCTCACATTTTATTGATTTTATTTTCCATCTGTTTTAGTGGTCGTGAGTTGTTTCTCTCGGATGCGAGCTTGTTTGTGGATGATGCTGAGGCATATGAAAAATACCAAAGAGATGAAGAACCAGAGGTTGCTGAAGTTAAGGTATTCTGCTTGTGCTTTTTAATTTTTTGTCCCTACTGTTTGCTGGTCTGAAAGTCCTAGGAGTCAACATTTACTATTTTTAAGTGAACTTATTTAATCCCAAGTTCCTATTTATTCAGGGGGACATGCTAGAAGTACTGATCGCATTTTCAGAGCATTTTACATGTCTTAGTTGCTGAAGCTCCTCTTGATTTATCTTTCTCTGGCATCTTATCTCTGGTGTGATGCTCCACTTCCTTTCTACGAATTGAAAACTGTTTGTACCCTTCATCACTTGCAACTTGGAAGTGGTGAAAGAACAAAAAATTTCATGGTAATTTTGTTAGGGAGGACAAGAATTCGGGGGAAATTTATGGGATGGTAATTTGGAGGCTGGCAGGAAACTGTGCTAAAGGTGTAAGGTTCAATTGCCGAAACCTTTTATGTGGCAATATTCTATCAGATTGCAGATTGATTTTTTTGGAAGAGCATCCTTAGACTGGGTTTCTGTTGTCTTCTGATGATTTATGGTTTGATGTAGTGATCTTGTCTAAGGGATTAAGATCTGCAGCAGTCTTCTAAGTTGTTGAAGAATAGCTAGAATTTCCATGCATAAAAACACGAATTATCCAATTTGAGTTACTGGTGTTTTCTTCTCAGTTTGGCTTTGTTCACTTTCAGGTCAAGAATGAATCTGCAGCTGGGGGACCAAGTACTTCAACAAATGCAGGTTCCAGACCAGAAGAGGTTCCTGAAAATGAAGTTCTTGATGTTGATGACGATGATGACGATGAGCTGGACATGGATGAGTTGAATGAGCTTGAAGCAAGTCTGTCAAGAACTTCGATCCAAATTCGTGAGCCTGGCATCGAAGCTTCATCTTGAGGACGGCATGTTTGAGATAGAGAGAGTACTGAGAGCAATGCACTGTAGTTTTAGTGAAGGATTTTAGAGATTTGTGTCAGGCTATTTTATCAGACAACCATCAATGGAAATAAACTTCTGAATTGAGAATGTGCAGACTTCTGTGCTTGGATCTTTAAATTTCATGGTTCATTTTCACCATTCAACCAGTAATCCCTGCTATGGCTGTTTATGCTTGAGACTTATCTGGTTTTAGCTAAAAGAAGTGAACAAATAAATAAATAAATAAATTGTGTTGAGTTTTTTAAAAAATTATAATAAGTGATAATTTGATAAAATAAGTAATTAATATATTTTTAATTTTAAATAAACATTATTTAATTTTTTTAATTTTTAATTAATTTTTTTAAAAATAGCCGTAAATTAATTTAAATGTATTGATTTTATTTAAATTAAATTTTGTTTTAAAATTATTTTAAAAAAATTAATGATATTTTTATAAGTAAAATACTTTAATAATTACTCAAAAATTTTACATTTCATTGTGATCTCATTTGAATAATTTTTTATTAATAAATTATTTTTTACAAATTTTTGACAATATTTTTTTAACAAATTATTTTTGTGTTCAAAAATTTTAAAATATTTTCTGATGTTAATCTGAGTATCACTTTACACTTACAAAAAATTTACAAATCAAAATTGGTTTCAAAAAATCTTTAATCTAAATATATTTATTTTTTAAATTTTTTTGATAAAATTTAATTTAAATAAAATTGAAACATAAAAATTTGTTTAAAAATATTTTAAAAGTTAAGATTTAACCAAAAAGAAAGTGAAAATCAAATTTTAAATTTTAAATATTTTTTTATTTTTATTTTCACATTATTATTATAAATTACAACAAAATTTAAAATTTATTATTAAAATCAAGCTCAAAACAACAAAAATTTCTATCTTACATTTTTTTTATCAGATTTATCTGTTGTCAATATGATTTCAAGGTCATTGAAGTTCATAAACTGATAATCATACTTTATAACTTTATAACTTAAGAGTTATTTCATTAATTAAATTATAAAATATTACTTTAAGTTTTCATAAATATATTCTAAAGTTATCAAATAAATTTTATTGTAAATATATTTCAAAGCAGACAAAATATTTACGTATTCGATTAAAAATGAAACATTATCTTCATCAATTGAAACTTAATATCATTGGAGGAAAAGAATTATCTTATTCGCTAAATGCCAATTGTAAAGATCGTAATTGAAACCGTTGGAGACAATTAATGTTCTAAAAGTGAAAATTGAATTTGACAACCATGGTCTAAAGTTAAATTTGACCAATTTTTTTACCTAGGCATCACATATTGTGTCATTCCCTATGACTTTTGTCAATGAGGCACACCATGTGCCACATGAGAGAAAGTGGGCAAGAATCTTCTTCCTTTCTTAATACTCCCTTAATCAATTTTAAGGACCCCCCCCCCCCCCCCCCCCCATTGATTTTTGGAGACAAATTCCTTAACTTCACTATATAATTTGTTAATAAGCACATGATTTATAGCAAGAATTTACGTGGGTCATGGTTATTTTCTTGACTTTTTGACTTATCAATAATTTAAAAAATTAATCTTATAGTGGTATCGATTTTTAAATTATATTATCTATGTGGCTAAAATGCGGAGGCGTGGCTGAATAAAGTGACTCCAACGTGAAGAAATGGATTAAACTTGTGAATGCTATTAAATTGACTCAGATGAACGGTTAATAAATAAAAGAAAAAAATATTTTTTATAAACAAAATGATTATCAAATTACAAAATTCATCAAAACATTTAGAATAAAAGTTATTTAAAATTTTGAATTATATTTAATTATCAAAAAAAATTTCTATTTATTAATTTAATTTAAATTAAATCACAACTTTAACAAATGTATTTTTTATTGAAATACTTTTAAAAAAATGATTCAAATAAATTGTACATTTCATTTTAAATTTATTCATTAAATTTAAACAATTTTTGACTCGTATAAATATCTGTTATAATAACACCCTAAAATGGATAAGGAAGAATCTTCACCTAATACATTAATGCAATTGAAAAGTAATAATTAAAGTTATATAAGCATTAATTAATGGAAGGCACTAAAGGGGATCTCATTTTTTATTGGGAATAAAGAAACTTCAAACTTCCATGGTTTGATTAACCCACCAATGCATGGCTCATGTGGGCCCCTTTTGATACTTAGGGTTTGAATTAATTCTCGAAACCAAAAAAATTAAAAATAACTATAAAAACCTAAAATAATTTCCCATGATTTTATCAATAAATCAATAAAATTTAAACAAAGTTGGGAAGATCACCAACTCTTCTTTTGACTGATGATTAGATGCTTAGACCACCAAGAAAATTTGCTTAAAGAGAACCATATTTCTTCCAAGGTAATTATGCTTTCATTGGCCTTTCTTTGAATAGACAACACTTTGTTCTTTGATTCCTATTTGGGTCAATGAATTGAAATTGATCACATTGTTGTTGTACTTGTCATCTAATTTTTTTTAATAAATTATAGTTAAATTTTTGGGTAAATATGAATTTTTTAAATTACTCATACTTTTCAATTAAAATATTAATTTTTAATCAAAATTTTATATGGGTTAAAACTAGACATTGTTTTCACTTTTTTATATAAATGGGTTATTAAAATTAAAGATTTTTCATAACAATTTTTATTTTTTTGTAAATGTAAAAAAATTATTTTAACCTATCATCACAAAATTTTTAAATTTTTTGAGCGCTGATAAATATTTTTTAAAATTTTTATATTTAAAAATTTTATAATGATGTAATACGATAAAACAAAACAAAATAATAAAATTTATTTTATTTTCCAAGTTGATATCTATAAAAAAAATTTTATTTTAAAATAAATAATTATAATTTTAATAAATTTTATTTTTAAATTTAGATAAACATTAAATTATATCATGTGTGTGAAATCAAACTCTAAAATTTTAAAAATAATAAATCAATATGTAATCTATTAATTTAGTCTAAATTAAATTTTGATTTAAATTATTATAAAAAATAAGAATACATTTATAGTTGAAATAATAAAAATAGATTAAATAAATTATGCATAATATTTTGAGCCAATCTCTCAATTCTAAATAATTTTTAACTAGCAAGTTTTAAATAAATTTTTAAATTTTTAAGAGTATAATTTTTTTAAAAAATCAATACTAAAAAATTTTAATTATTTTATGATAGTTTAAATATTTTTTTACATCTATAAAAATTCAAGTCAAAATTCATAAAGCAGAATTTTTAATTTTTAAATTCTTTTACATGATTTACGTTGATTTAAATTAATAAATTAAAATTTATTTTATTATTTTTAAATATTAAAATTTTATTTTACACACTAGATATAATTTAAAGTAGTAAATAGCCTTTTATTATAAAAAAAATCTTTTTTTTTCATTAGTGAAATGTCAAAATTTTCTCCTATGGTATCATTAGAGGCAATGGGAGAGGGAAATTGAGACATGGAACATGACAGGGGATGAGGTTAGCTGCATTACATAAGCATGTGAAAAGGTGATGATGCAAGGAGGAGGCTGCAATACAAGTCACAGAGGTTGCTGATTTCCATGATCCAATTCAGGTGGGACCCACAACCTCATCAGAGAATATTTAATTGGGCCCCACTCCTCCCATAGAGTTTATTTGGTCATCATTTCTTTCAATTAGTGCCACTCTATGGAACCAATAATCCAAAACTTAAATCAATGGGCCACACACAAATATCCACTAACCCTCAAGAACATTGCATCTAACATTTTTAAAATAAAAAATTTAATATTTTTTTATTTTTTTTAAAAAAAATTCTTTATTTCTTAAAAAATATTTATTTTATTAAAGTTATAATAAATATATAATTTATTCTAAATTAAATATTTCATCATATTGTAAGTGATATTGTAGTTGATTATACTCATTATCTAATATAACACTGATGACAAAAAAAAAAACTTATTGGATTAAATTTATCATTATTTTACAAAACATTTCTAAATAAAATGATTTAAGATTAGTTTAATTTTTTCAATAATAATTAATTACATAAAAATACTTATATTTTGTACAAATTTTCAAATCGAGACTCATAAAAATTGTATCAATCAAAATTACATATATATACTTAAAACAAAGAGGCAAATTTAATGTTTTATTAGTTAAATAAAAATAACATATCTTTTAATCATTATATTTTACATAAAAAAATTTAAAAATAAAAAAATAACGATTCATTGTTGAAAAATCACCGAGTGTTAAAATTAATAAATCTAAAAGTTGGAAGTTTGAATTGAAAAATGTTAAAATGTAAATTTTTAATTGATGCTATTTCCGTAATCGATCTTGATTTAAGAATTTGTACAAAATATAAATATTTCTAATATAATTAATTAAATTTATAATAATAAATTATATATATTTTTAAAAACCCTTTTGGATAAATTTTTTACTCATAGTTATAATTTATTTAAAATTTTATTTTTTTCAAACATTTTTAGATTATATTTTATGTTTTTTGAATATACATTTTTAAATATAAATAAAAATTTTATATAATATTAAATTAAAATTAAAATCAAAATTAAAGTCATTGTGAATTCAACTTTAATCTTTTACCAAATTACTTACATGTCATTGTAAAGAAATGATGCCTTGAATCAAGTTAGTGAGTCTTATTCATTGAACTCAGCCTCCTTATTAAACAACTAAGTCTATAAATAATTACAACTTTGAATTATATCTTTCCGTTTTCAGTCTTTCCCACTTAGAGTAGAGTAAATGAACATTAAAATTTTCAAAGTCGAAAAGAAAATTTAACAATCGATCTCTTTGACTATACGTAGAATATTAACCATTAAGTGGAATCAATTCAAAAACATGTCTCTTTGACCGAACTTCTATGAGAGGCGATCGATGATCGGAAAAGATAAAATCTAATCATGATTTTTTTTACATGATTTGCTTTTAAGATTACGATATAAAAAGTAATTTGGTGAATGATATGATGTCGTTAGAATGAAATAAATTAAAAAATATATATTTTAGATCTTATTGTTTAATTTTTAATTTTATGTTGGATAAAAATCGATCAATAAAATATAATATATGATTAAATATATTTTAATTTTTTAATACATATTTTTATATACTAATTACCATCACAAAATGATTTCAAGTATTATATAATTTTGACAAAGAAAAACTAATATATTAAGAGTCATAAATTCTTAATGGCAATCTTGGGTTCAACAATGAAAAAATAATATAGTCAAAATATATAATATTTATAATAAATTAAAATTTTATTAATTTAAATTGTAAGTTTTTGAAAAGATTATGATATATAATAATTTAATAAAATTAAATATTAATATTAATATTTATTTATTAATAACATAAATTACAAAAATATTTTTTAAATTTTATATGGAAAACTCCAGATAAATTTAAATTAATAGAAAATCTTTATAGAGTTATAATATGAGGGAAATAAATGGCATGTGATCAACACTGCCACGACAAAATACACTGACACAGTAATTCCAAATGTTAGTTATTAAGGCAAAAGTAACTTAAAGAGGGAAGACAAAATGAAAAGGGTACTTTTCAGAGACTGAGGATAAGCAAGACAGGGCCAGTGGCAGACAGTAGAACCTAGAGTACAAAAAAGAGATGAGCTGCTTGCATTTTGTTAATTCTGAATCAAAATTACAATTATATATAATATCCATTTCTGTTTTTGCTGTGAACTTTTGAATCCTCAAGAGTATTGTTCTATGATCTTTAGGGTTTCGGTAGAATGAAGAACAAAAGCAAGCAGAGGAGAATTAGAGATTGTTATTCATCAGCAAAAGAGATCTGTGGTACATGAGCAGAGGCTAGCTAACACGTCTTTTCCGCTAACTTAGAGAAACAACACACGAAGCTTACATTTTATAGCTTGAAGAAAAAACACAGAGGCAACCAGAACTTATTTCTAAAACATAACCACCAGCCTCTCTAACTCTCTCTCATATGGGTAATGCCTCTTCTTCTCAGGTATGGCCCGGTGCAGTCTTCTGCTTCACTGTGGTGCCACCACCTTCTTTACTCTTCATGTCTTGTCCTCCTCTTGTCATACTGACTACATTATCTTGAAGATCCTTGACTATCTTCTGTATGATCTGCCCTCTTCTAGGTGGAAACCTAGCTGGTGTCCTGCTGGGTTCATTTTCCATTACCTTCGAAGATCTTGGAAAAAGGGCGGAGAAGAAAGCTATCAGAAGTCAGAGAAGTAGAGAAGGAAAAGGAGAGACGAGCTGTTTGAGGAACCAGGTGGGTTCTCTATATGAGTTGAGAGGCACAAAACCCAACTCAAGCCGGGCTTTGGTACAAAACAATAAAGCGTGGATACAAACAGTGCCAAATAAAGAAGTGGATATACTTTGTAGGTCTGGGTTTATCAAGCTAACAAAAGCACCCAGCAGACAGATTGATTTTTGGTTTTAATGAGATAATGCCTTTTCCTCCTTTATTTAAACTTTCTCTAGGGTATTTCTTCTCGTACAAGCAAATGGCCAGACGACCAGAGAAGAATGGGAGACAGGCATGGTGTCTATAACAGTAAAGCAAAGCAGAGTCACCAAGTGAAAGACAAAGGAAATTAATATCATTCATCTGCACTGGTCAATGATGCATGACTTAATGTGACATGTCTCACAAAATATGTGGACGAAGGTACATGCAAGAGGCAAAAGAAATTACATGTAAAGACGTGGACAAGGAGAAGAATAGGGCTTTTCAAGATCTTCCAAGTTATTTTTACCTATTAGATCATTGAACTAGTCCCAGTCACTTTTTGGGAAACTTTCAGATACTATCACTCTCTACCTGTAATTTGAATGGTATATCACAACTGAAAAGTGGGAAAACTTAATGTGCCCTTCTGTGATTTGGTACCTTACAGCCAGATGACCAAATTTCTCATCTTGAAACATTAGGAAAAATGGCGTCCAGAAAGTCCTTGAAAAAAGGGATACTTTCCAGGTGACCGTAAGCAAGGGTTCAACTGCTTATTCCTTCTAAACATTACAAATGAACCTACATAGTCTCCATAAATATTGATAAACTTGTCTTTGGATACATTTGAATTTAGAAATAAGGGCTAATGATATTAGTACAACCTAAGCTGAATATGCGAAACCCGATAAGATCCATTGTTTGCTAATGGCTACATAGACTGAGTTTAACAGAGTTTTAAATTCTAACATGTTCTTAATCAGCACGGAAAACTTTCAGACACAATACCCTATAAGATTCATTGTCTGCTAAATGGCCAGATCCGCTGGGTTTAACAGTTTAAAAAGGACTTTTGCTCATAATCAGCTCATTCCCTTGAACTTTGAAGATTTTCAATAACTTTTGTTTTGTCTGAATACTGTTTTTTAGGATAGTGTTCACACTGTTAGGGATTCTGAAAAGCAGCTGCATCTTTGCTTCTCTACTTTTTTTTTTAATCTCCTTTATTCATCCAGACAGAAGGAATCCATGCTCAAATGTGGAATCTCCAGGGTTGTCAAGCAAATAAAGATTAACAGTAACAATAATGTAATTATTAGGAGAGGGAAATTTACATACAGTTCTTTACAGCCTTTATTCCAGACTTCCAAGAATGTCATCTCATCTCTTGAAACAGTCTTTTTCTTTTCGGCCTGCCAAACAGAAAAGCCACTCATCAATCTCTCTCTCTCTCTCTCTCTCTCTCTCTCGTAATACACGAACTTTATCCCAAACCCACAAAAAGTTGATTGGCATCCTTTATCACGTTAACCATTATAATAGAAAAGTTAATCCTGGCAATGGTTTATGTCCCATACAAGTTTTCCGCACTGCTAGTCTGATGCATATGGATTATGGATTTGTCTGTTTATTAATCAGAAAATTTAGCAGTGCAAGCACACAAATAGAAGAGAACAAGAAACCAAGAAAAGTAATTAATAGAACTAAAGAAATGGAGCTTGGGTTCTAACAACGATTTATTGGCATTATTGATAGCCCATAAAAGTTGCAATGACTATGTATAATTTGTGCAGCTACATCTAACAAGTTAAAGTGAAGAGACTGAAGATTCTTTATCATCAAAACCATCATATCTCTAGACTTGCTTTTCTTCTGAAGCTCAGAAAAGGAGAAACAGTAACTGTGTAGGATGATATTACCAAATTAGATAGATAGAAAATGAAGAAAAGGAAAATATGAAATTGCAAGATGTATTCATGAAGAAAAGCAATCATTAAGCTGAAGACAAGAAAAAGAATTTGAGACTGCTTTTCATATAACCCTGTTCTTCCCTCCCTGATTAATGCCAGAGAAGGGAAAAAAGAGCAACACAGTAAAGCCTATACAGAGAAGGAAGAGACGAGGAAAGAAGGTAATTGGCTGGCTATGTCAACCATGTCAGGAATCTGACTGCCCATCTGAAGTGTAAGCACTTGCAGGAGGGGTTGGTGAGCCAGACCCTCCTATGCCTCCTTTCTTTTCTCCTGGTCTAGCCACGACCACTGCAGCCTTTACTTTCTTTGCCAACTCCCTGAATATTTTCCCTTTAATCTGTCCTCTCTGTGGAGGAATTCTTGTTACAGGCTTCTTCTGGGTCTTCCCATTTTCCATGGCTTTGAAAGCTCAACAAGCTCTGTCTAAAAGCACAGAAGGACAGACGGAAAATATGGATTCTGTTTCCTGAAAAAGGAGAGAAGCTAGGGAAGAAATACTTTCAAAATCACTGAAAAGGAACAAAAAGAGGAAGAGATTTAAGTGAGGAGAGGGCCTAGTGGGGTATATATACACATATGGAGTACTAAGTTAGGAAGCATGAACCAGATTGGTCAAAAGGTTTCATACAGTGTGAAAGGGAAGGCTTAGATAAATGAAAAATTCTCTGTTTGGATCTTTGCGCAAGAATCAAAAGCACCCATCCGACAGCTGTTTCCATTTTCCTAACAAGTTCTTGGATTTTCACTAAGACCCCAAAATCAATGGGTCCAAAGATGTGTCATGGACTTGCATGATGGTCATATTTTGAGGTCTCACCAATTGCAGCAAGGATTCTGTCAAGAAAGAAAAACCTGACTGAAACTCCCAGCTTTAAGTAAAAGTCTCTCTTCTTCAAACAACCCAAATGTAGCAAACCACTACCAGTCCAGGATCAAGTTTGGTTAAGTCAAGTATATGCTAAAAGGTCAGTCAGTCAGGAAATCTAATCCAAAAATTTTAACCTGTTGGATGAAGAGATCTTTCTCTTTTACAAAGCTCACATCTCTCTTAGGGATATCCAAAAGTGATATTCTTTTTATAAAAAAACACATTGCGACTCTGGGGATTGACTAATTTCTTCATGACAGCAACGATGGACCCGAACTTATTATGCACCCACAATAATTTAGACAGAAAGGACTATGTTCTGAACCGCACCAACCCTTCACTTTCTTTCTAGGGCAACCATGAGGAAGGGCCAGTTTGCTCACCAAGCTGACACCTGGTTGATGTTTGATGTATTAATGGCTTCAATGGGGCCTATTGTCGAACACGTCGATGTCCTCTTTACTGGCCCAAAGAAAAGAAGAAAGAACATCATCAATACTAGATAAAAAATTAAAAATTAAAAAGAAACCATGCGAGTGCTGATGGCGATGAAAGGAACTGCGTTAAAGAGAGTCAAAGTCACCAGTTTGCTTGGAATTAATTTGTAGGTGCATGAACAAACCAGGAAAATTCTCTGCCATGTCAAAAGGCTCAACCACTCCGAGTTTCTGCAGTCCCACAAGGTTCAAAGTAACAGAGAGAGAGAGAGAGAGAGAGACATCAAACATTTTGGGTGGTTTTACAAATATGAGATGACAAGCAAGCCAGTCTAGCAGCCACTGACTGTGAAAGGTACATTAGATTAAAATAAGATAGTGAAAATGATTGATAAGCTGAGATTTTTTTTTTTTCATTTTTTGGTTAATGATGTTATTTTTATTTGGATTATATTATAAAATTTTGTAAATGTTATTTAAAATGGAATTTTTTTATTTTCATTTTTATTTTTATTTAAAAATATTTGATGATGGTAAAAATAATTATTAAAATATTTAAATTAAGAATTTTATATTATTAATTTTAACTTAATTTTGTATGAATATAAAAAAAATTTAATCTGTCATCATAAAAAATTTTAAATTTTATTAATATTAAAAATATTTTTAAAAATTTTTTACTACGAAAAATTTAAAAATTTATAATAAATAACTCATAAGTTAAAAATTATCTAAAATTAAACATTAATTTAAAATAAAAATAAAATTTATTTGATTTATTTTTAAAATATTTTAATAATAAAAGTATACTTAATTTTTTAATTATAATTTGAGTTAATGTCTAATGTAATTATTTTTTAATAATTATGATTTGTATGAAAATATTTTAAAATTTAAAATAAAGATTACAAGAAAGAAAATTATTTAAGACTTTAAATGATATTTATATTATAAATATTTTAAAAAAATATTTTTAAGTAAATATAAAAAATTAAATTAAATTCTTTTTTCAATTTAATTCTTTATATATTAATTATATCAACTACACATTTAATTTTTTAGTTCGGTCCTGATTGAACTTTAATTTCAACAATCATGAAAGGACAATAGTATTTTCATTACTGAAATGTTTCAATCAAATCTCATTTTGATTTTATTTATTTAATTTTTTTATAAATTTTTAATGTTTAATAAGTTAAAATTAAAAAATATATTTTAAATATTTCAAAATTTATATAATAATAAATTAGTATATAATTTTAAATTAAAATTATTATATAAAATACCAATTCAACACTTCAAAATCCACCATGAATATACTATCCACTCATAAAGGCCATGACCCCATAACAAGTTTGGTAAAAATATTTAATAATAAAATTAAAGCTCTGGAAGTAATTTGTAATATGAGAATGATTTTAAAATAATAAAAAAAGAAGTAAAAATTATAAAATACAATAAGCAATTTTTATTTTTTTATTTTTATGCAATTTTACAACATTGTGAACAAATAACAATTTGTATGATTTGAGTTATAAATGAAAAGTTGTGATTGCAAAATTATCTAATAATTCAGGGTAAATAATAATTATAATTGACATTCAATTTTCTTCCTTTCAATTCCTTCAAATTTATTTCTTGTAAAAGAAAGTTTTAAATTTATTATATTTTAAAAGAAAAATAAGAAAAAAATTTAAACTTTGCGTGCGTTTCAATTTAAATCTCTTCGGTATTTTTAATTTTTTAATATTATTTAAATTTATAATTTAATTTTATTTAAATTTTATCAAAAAAATTTAAAAATTAAATATGTTCAAATTAAAGATCTTATAAACGAATTTTGACTTAAAATTTCACATGAATGTAAAGAAATAATCAAATTATTTTCACAAAAAAAAGTTCACGAATTAAAATTTATTCAAAATTAAAAAATAAACTTAGGATATAGAATAAAATTTATTTGAATTATTTTCAATATATTTTAATAATAAAAATATCATTAATTTTTTTAATAATTTAAGTCAATATCTAAAGTAAATCAAATTAACATTTTAGATGTATAATTAAAAAATTAAAATGATGAAATTTAAATTGAAATCTTAATAAAATTTAAACATTTTTTTAATATTTACCTTATCTTGAAACAAATTTATTTTTATTAAAAAAAAAAAGAGGAGGTGTAATATCACCTTTCAAAACTTTCTTTTGTTTCTTTTTTCTACAAATATCTCTACCTAAAGTTTGCTTACCCATTAAACACGAAAGTGTAAAAAAAAATAAAAATTAATTAATTAAATAACTCAAACATCAATTATGCTTGAATAGAACTCACTCTCTTAAATTAGCTCAAAAAATAAAATTAAAAAAAAATAACCACATATATATGCATCTCGACAGATACCAATTCGACTGCGTGGAACAAACATAACTTCTAATAAAAGAAACATAATTCCATGAAATAAAACAAGAAGTGAGAGTTTTCCTTAGAGATTTTGAATACCCTACTGTAAGTAATAAATTTGATAAAGATAGTCAATGGAAAGACTTTGACTTTTGAGTCAATTCAAAGATTTTTAGGACATAGTCAAAGGAAAGCTTCCTTTCCATAATTTCTTGTTTTGGGTGTGGAAAAAAGTTGGCCCTATTTTTTTGTTCATTGGGAGTCAACTTCAAGCACAAATGTAGTTAATGTTTGAAATGTCTCTCATGGGAGGTGGATTTGGAATGTTTATATGTTGTAATTTAAGCAATTAATTCTCGGTTTTTGGTTCATAAACATTGGTGGTGATGTTTCGAAGAACTAGTAATAAGAGCATGATAGGAAATATTTTTTAAAATAAAACAAGATTCTGTAATTGAAAATGAAAACGATTACTCAATTATGATATTTTTTCTATTTAAATTAACAGTAATTTAGGTGAAATAATAATAAAAAATATAAAAAAATATTATTAAAAATATTAAATTATATTTTCTCTTAATATTCTATTTTAAAGTGTATCCAAATAAGTTTGGTCGATCAAAAATAGCAAATTGTACTTTAATTTAAATTATTATAAAAAAATTAAGTATATTTTTATTGTTGAATGCTTAAAAAAGATATTACTTAAATAAATGTTGCACTCTAATTCTAATTAATTTTTTAATTTTGAATATTTTTGAATTTTCAAGTTATTTATTATAAATTTTTTAAATATTTGAAAGTAAAAAATTTTAAAAAATATTTTAAATAATTTAAAAATTATAAAATTGTTTAGGACAGTAGCTTGATATTTTTTTTACATTCATAAAAAGTTTAAAGTCAAAATTCCTTTAAATACTCTTATTTTTTCAAATTTTTTGACATGATTCAATTTAACAATCTCCAATCATTCAAGATCTCTTTGTAGAAGTTTTGAAGTTAAAAAAAAAGAAAAAGAGAAAGAGTATTTTATAAAGTTTTAATTGATATTTTTAAAAATATATAATTACATAAAATTTACTTAAAATTTTTTATAATATAACTTATATTTATTATCATTTTGATTTTATGATGTGGACTTATAAGCAAACAATTTTATCCCTTATCAATTATAATGTTAACTTGATTAAATGTACTTAATGCCAGAAATATGTTGATTTTATAGGATCATGTTCGAAATCGTAGGTTAATTCTTTATACTTGGAACAACTACTTATTGGACCCCTTTACTAGTAGACTTTTGGCCTAAACTTTTTAAAATTGAGATGCAATTTACCTAAAGTTTGTTTGTTATATAAATATCATTTAAATCTCAAAATATATTCCCAAAGATTTTATAATGTAAATTAATTAATACCCATTAAATATTAATTAGGCCTTAAGCCTTTCTAATAAATTCCTTGAGCCTAATTTACATCTCAAGGCCTCAAGATGATCTTTATGGAGTAAGACCTTATCCCTAAAGCCCATGAGCTTGTCATTAGAGAGTCCAAAGCAATGTGACCTCGGGCCACTGCATCCTATTGTTCACATGTCATAAGCCCTTTGGACATTTATCTTTTTATTAATTTAATTTTACTATAAATATTTAAAAATAATAATTCAATAAAAATAATAATTAAAATTTTTAAAATAAATATTATTTAAAACCTTAAATTTTATTTTTTCTTCCAATCAAATCTTAATTTTAAAAACTAGTTCAAACATATTTTGATCTATTAGTTTTATCCAAATTGAATCTTCACTCACGATTATGAAAAACGAATAATTTTTTATCATTAAAATGGTTAATAAATTTAAATTTTGATTTATTAGTTATTTTTTATGAATTTTTTAAAATTTTGATAGTATTTTTAAAAAATATATTTTTAGCATTTAAAAAATTTAATTTTTTTATAATAATATTTTAAATATTTTTTTATATTATAAAAAATTACAAGTTAAAATTTATTGTAAAAATATCTCTAACTTGAATATCTTTAATGTTTAAATTGTTTAATAAAATTTGATTTTATAAATTAAAATATTAAAATTTATTTGAAAACATTTGAAAGTAAATATTTGATTGAAAAGAGAATAACACTTAGGGATTAAAATAATATTTATTTAATTTTTTATTTATTTTTATTTTTATAATAATATTTTAAGTAAATATTATTTTAAACTTTCGATTTTGTATTATCTCTTCAATTAAATCTTAACTTTTAAAATATCTCAAAACAAATCTTTATTTAAAGTGCCTAAAAAATTACTAAATAGATTTTAAACTTTATTTTGATTTTATGCATCAAATTTGAATAATTTTTTATTAACGAATTAATTTTTTGTAGTTTTTTTTTAATTTTGATAGTATAATTTTTAAAAAATAATTTTAGATTTTATTTATAATTAAAAAATAAATTGATAAAATTTTGATAAATTTAATTTTTTAAAACCTTCTCATGTGAGCTTTTTAATGGAATTTTAAATTTCTTTTTATCAACGAATCTAATAGCTTTTTATTTTCACAAATTAACATAAATAAGTACGTTCTTATGAATTTTTTTTTTAAAAACTCAAATTTCTCATGCTTTTTTCTTAAATTTAATAAAAACATAATTTATTAACACATAAAACAAATATGAATCGAGACCCAACAAAAATTTAATATTAAATATGAGAAATATAATTATTTTATACATAGTTTTTCACTATGGTACATATTATAAACACAATATATGAATTAAAATTTTCATAAATTCAACACCGAACACAAAAAGAAAAAACTTAAGCTTCATGTCATCATGAATATATCTTCAATGTCACCGACTCCATAGTGTATCACCACCCATCTGCGTGGTTACAAATATACAAGCATCGATATGAATCGAATTACGTTAATTTTGCAGTATTTTGAAGAAGATCAGCCGGGATTAGAATTTTCGGATTATTTCGTGACCTATAGAGAGGCATTCCGACCATATAAGATGATAATCGATGAGGCCGTTTCAATCCTCCCCCCAAAACGACACCAAGTGTTTGCGTTTCAACGGCACCGGCGACCCTATTGCATAAGAGGATTGACACGAGCAACAACATCACAATGTGAATTTTGTTAATGGAAGCTGCCATTTTTCGAGGTGGTGGGAGAAAATTTTATGTGAAATGAGGAAAATTTGAGGGAGGCATGGTATTTAATTTTCTTGGGATGATCTATTTTTGGTAAGATTTTGTTTGGGTGAAAAGAAAATATATGGCTCTCCTTCGTTGTCTAAATTAAGATTTAAAAGACAAAAATACCCTTCTGTGTTGTTAGAATTGGATGTGAGAAATTTTTAGACATTGAGGGCATGTTTGGTAATTCACTATATACAGATTAAGATGGCTATGATTTTATGACTATTTTTAAACTTTGACAAAATAACACCTATAATAGTGGATTGTCCTTCCTTGGCAGAGGAAGATAAAATCTAATTAAGGAAATTGTTTATATATTTTATATAAAAATAGATTTCAACCATTAAGTTTCAATAATTTAATATTTTTATGATTCAAAATAAAAATAATTAATTTGAGACATGTTAGCTAATAGTTCTTAAATTATTGAATCATGATATTTTATTAATTTAATTTGTACTTTTTTTTATAAAATTGTTAGAAAGAAATAAATGAATAGAATTTTATTTCATTTATTTTCCAATTTTTTAATTTTAAAATTTTAATAAGGCTAAGATGATTTATTTCTCATAATTACAATAATTAAAAAATGATTCTTTTTTGTAATATTTTTATCATGAAATTCATTATACTTGCATAATGACGAAAACATTACAAAGTTAGATATTTATACTTTTAAAATTAAATTAAATGATGATGATGATAATTTTAAATTATTTTAAGTAAATTTATAAATAAATTATTTTGAAAAATTGAACATGGGTGTGCTAAATTCAATAGTCTTACTTAATTTTAATTGTTTAATTTATCAAATAAACCACCTTTAACAAAAGAAAATTAAATTTAATATTAAATTGTTTAAAACAAAAAAATACAATTTTTTTATAAAATTGATATAGTTAAGAGATGAAGAAAAAAAGAAAATAAACTTCTATGAATTTGATTGCAATGATTTTGAAAGACTAGTCAATGATAATTAAGCAAATAGATAAATAAAGTTATTTCATTAATTTTTATTAAAAAACTCAGTTTAACACACTTTTTAATTCGGGTATCAAATTTTAATTTAATTTAATTTTACATCAAAAATATTAATTTGATTTAAATTAAATTTGACTCAAATTATTTATAAAAAATGAGAGTATTTATAATTTAAATAACTCAAATGAATTTTAGATTTTATTTGAAATTAATAGTTTAAATTTAAATAATTTTTTAATGATTTTTTAAAATTTTGCATAATATAATTTTTAAATAATTAATATTAATAAAAATTTAAATTTTTTGTTATAATAGTTTAATATTTTTACATTTATTCAAAATGTTAAATTAAAATTTGTTGTACTGGATAATCATTTAAATGTTTTCGTTTTTTAAAATTTTCACCAAATTTAAATTAAATCAAAAAATAAAATTGAAAATTAAAGAAAAATTTAAAATTTAAAATTTAAATTAAAAACGAGTATAATTTATTTATTTTTATTTAATTAAGAAAATTTGCGAAAATAAACAAATAAATGAAAAGTGGATACTGGTTAGTATGTTCATCCACAACAAATTGCAACTTAGTGCAAGGATCCAGAACATGTCATGAGAACCCCCGAGTGATCTTAAGTGGGCTGTCTAAACTCTTCGAACCCCTGACCCGAACCCGATATATTCATTGGCGACAACCTTCTCTCTCTCCCTCTCTCTCTCTCTCTCTCTCTCTCTCTCTCATACACACACATGTATACAGTGCGTCTGCAGGCGACTTATCGTCACTGTATCACACTTTTTAGGCTACTTTCCGGCGTAACATCCGATTAGGTAAACCCTAACTTTTCTTTCCTTCTCGCACTCTCCCTACCTCTGTATAAGAGACACATAGGGCATTTATTTGTATGTGGTTATGGGTTAGGGATGATAAGACGATGATGGAAACTCCTTACTTAGGATTTCTTAGTCGTTCTTCTTTTATCTGGTGGTTCGATTTGTCAATAGAAGTGTATCAGTGTGGTTTTGTGCTTCTATCGGGAATCGCTTCACATTAAGCTGAATTTATATAGATAATTGGTTGAGATTAATTTGAATTTTTAAGTTATCATCGTGCAATTATTCTCTTTTCCCTTTTTTGTTGGTGGCCTTCATAATTTGAATCATGTAAAATATGATCTTTTATTTGCATTGTAAATCATCTTAAGTTTTTCAATTTTTAGTTTATTTTGTGCTGTCGTATCTGCTAGACCTTACTTTCTTTTTATCTGTGTCTTTTTAGATTATGTCATCCTCTATTTTAGTTAGTTGTTAAGGAGCCATTTTGTTTCTGTTCATGTTACCATATGATGTTTGGTTTGCATATGTGCACTCAAGTAATTTTAACTTCTGAATTGATTGTTGGTACAAATGTAAGAGATTCCTGTACCATGCTTGCCATGTTAGCATATCTTTGAAGACCCAAGTCAGCTAGTTTTGTTCTGGACTGGAGGTTGTGCATCATATTACAGGGAGGCATACCTGTGACTAGTATTTTAGTAGGCGCTGTACCCTTATGCATTGTAGTTCATGTGATGATCACAAAGAATCAGTTGCAATCAGTGAGAGATTTTTGTTTTAATCACAAACAGAATATATTTGTGTTAACTAGAGAGGGACCACCCATTTACATATAGTTAGTTTTTACTTAGAGGTAAGGACATTCATATACTCTACAACGTCATCCTCATTTACTAATGAATTCTCTGTTCTCCAGAGTTTTAAAGTATAAATCCATCTACTCCTAACCACAATAAGGGGTGTTTCCACCCCTTCAAAGGTCTTCCTATTCCTCTCCTCCCAGACTTACCAAAAGATTAGAAGTGGAATCAATGCTGTGAGCTTTCTTCTTTGACTGTCGGCTCTGCTACCTGTTCAAGCCTTTATTTTAGGAACTACCGAGCCCGAGATGACCCACTTTTGCCTCATTAAAGCTAGCATTATTACATATATGAAGGAAACAGCCGTAATGTTGCCTGCTCGCTTGGCTTATAGGGGCATGAAAACATTTTTCCAGAGTAAATATGTTGTCTTGCAATTTAACAAGTAATTAAGTCCTGTTCAGTTAAATTGCTCTTTTTTTCCCCAAAAAAAAAAAGAAAAAGAACTAAACTTTGACATATGATTAGAGTCGACGCAATAATTTACAAACTTTAATTTTTGTGTATACGCTGCCTAATTGGCCAGTAATATCTGATATTGGGGGGAGTTCAATTATTTACTTAGAGTGGTTTTAATTAATAAATTAAAGGAGTCTCAAATGTGTTAGGTTGTCCTAAAATTTTTTATTCTAATTTTTGTTAATCAATTCTCTATTCCTTTTTTTAAGCAGGAATATATTGTATACAAGTAAGGAGATGGATCACCAAGAGGATGAACTTCATAGCAAGCAAGATAGTGAGGTGAGATTGGTCTGTGGGTTAAAGTGAGCATATACACATACCAATACCAAGACTGGTTCATGAAGCTGATTTGAAATTTCAGCCATGACCTACATTTAAAAATTTTTCAAGAGTAGTTTACACTTATGTTTATTGTTATTCCTAGTGTTATTGCTTCAAACTTCTCATAGTTGAGTTATCATAAAGTTTCTTATGCCAATATGTTGCACACAAGAAGCTTTGTTGTTAACGTGTTATTACCCATTTTTGCCATTGTCCTTTTTGTTTTGTTTATCTGTTTATTGTTTGAGAAGAGACTTCCTAAATGAAAATGTTGTTTTATTTTTTTTTATATTTTTATTTTTGCAGGAAGCTGTGGCTCGTTTTGAGGAAATTAAGAAGTCAATTGAGGCAAAAATGGCTCTTCGTCAAAGCAATTTGAATCCTGAAAGGCCTGGTCAGTGAATTTTCTCTGCCAAGGGCATTTATGCTGATTAATCATTGACTAGCTGCTGAAATAAATAAGTATTTAGTGGTACTCTCAGGCTTCTCTTGTAGGATAGCCAAACACTTTTAGTTGATAATTCATACTTGACATTATGACATAGTAAGAAAGAACTGTGACTGGGTTTAGTTTTGCTTATAAGAAACATTAACAAGATCTTTTGCTGGTAAGCGAGAAAGCTTCCTTCGGTGGGCTAGATTATTATGAGGATAATCCAAAGGAATTTATTATCTGTACTTTAATATCAATTACTGCTTGATAGATATTGATATTGTTTAATCCTGGTTCAAGACTCTGGATTCCTAAGGACACTGGATTCTAGCATTAAGCGCAACACAGCAGTCATCAAGAAGTTAAAGCAGATAAATGAAGAACAAAGAGAAGGCCTGATGGATGAGTTGCGAAGCGTCAACCTGAGCAAATTTGTTAGTGAAGCCGTGACCGCTATTTGTGAAGCCAAGCTTAAAAGTTCAGACATACAAGCAGCAGTTCAGGTGGATTTTATGGATTTTGATCTAGCTTTTTCTGTGATTACAATTGCATACGTATTTGTCCTATTTTTATGTTTGCTTTATTTGTTCTGCTAAAAATAAAAGTTTACTTTATTTGTCAATTTTTGCAGTTAAAGAAGTAGTTTATGGGAGTCAATTTTGCTGTTAAAGAAGTAGTTTATGGGAGTCAATTGTTGCAGTTAATGTAGTAGTTTGTGGGATCATCTTCTTTATCTTTGTTTTGCTGATATCTTGCATCATTCTTTGTCATTCTTCGCTGGAAATGTCTGTTTCATTATTAAGCTAGCTCAGAGATTGTAGAAGTGTTATTGAGTTGATCAATCTTCACATGCACTGTACCTAAATTTGGATGAATCAACAAAAGCAAATGTGCTTAAGTGGGTTTTTCATTTTGGAATATGTTTCTGTGGCATGGAAACTTTTGTTAGGTATTGCTCAGTATATTTATTCAATTATCACGTGGGTTCTTGCTGGCATATGCTTATTGGCGATGCCACATGTTTTGCCTTCTGTGCATCTCACGCTCGAGTCTTTTTTCGTAGATCTGTTCTTTGCTTCATCAGAGGTATAAAGACTTTTCACCAAGTCTGATCCAAGGACTCTTGAAAGTCTTCTTTCCTGGAAAATCTGGAGATGACTTGGACGCAGACAGGAACTTGAAAGCCATGAAAAAACGCAGCACTCTGAAGCTCCTTGTGGAGCTTTATTTTGTTGGAGTAATAGAGGAAAGCAGCATTTTCATCAACATCATTAAGGATCTCACCAGTGTTGAATACTTGAAGGACCGGGATACTACTCAGACAAATTTAACTCTTCTTGCCAGTTTTGCTCGGCAAGGAAGAGTCTTCTTAGGTCTTCCCCTGTCTGGGCAAGACGAAGAGGTAGGGCTTCCTACATCTTCTACTGAGTTTCTCTAATTTATCTTCTGTTTGTTCTTATCATTTGATTATGCTCTTGCTTTTGTAACTATATTCTGATGATAAGGACTTATGTTTTTAATTTTTATCTTGTGGTGTTTGATTTTCTTGCCTTTTTCCCCCCCTCATAGGACCTTTTTCTCTGGTTATTTTTTGCCTCAGTTTTATAAGGGCCTAAGTATCACAGCAGATCAGAAGAAAATTTTCAGGAAGGCTTTTCATACGTATTATGATGCTGCAGCAGAACTTCTTCAGTCTGAGCATACAGTAAGATTTTTTTTTTGGTTTTGATTGGAGCTGCTTTTTTTTTCTTCTTTAAGTTTTATATATTTCTCTTTTTAAAAATCCTATTCCCGGACAAATAGTCTTATTGGTTTGTACACATTCGGGCAAGAAACTAATCTCTTTTTCTTATATTTTCAAGTTTTTTTTTTTAACTGTTGAAGTTCTGTTTTCAAATAGGCACTTCGCCAAATGGAGCATGAAAATGCAAAGATTCTAAATGCTAAAGGGGAGCTTAGTGAAGAAAATGTCTCTTCATATGAAAAGCTGCGAAAATCTTATGATCATTTGTATCGTAATGTCTCATCGTAAGTTGCTTTATGATTTGGTTTTCATGGTTTTTCTTTGTTTTTGTGGTAGTTAGTTAAAGGGGGTTATTCATTTCAATGTTAGAACTATCACCTTATTAAACTTACCGCAGATTGTATTTCAAGAAATTCATATGTTTGCTCCGCATCTAATGTCTGACAGGATAATTTCTTAATCTTTGTGCATACTACTTTTTGTTTACATATGTATCTGTCTGTCATAGCTTACTTATAGTAGTAAGACCAATTGGTTTTTTTTTTTTTTCCTTGTTCTTGGGGATCACGTGAATATCTCCTGATGACTTCGATCTGAATGTTGCACGAGATTATAGATTCTTCATTTTTGCTGGAGTTGAATCTAATATGGCTTTTGTTACTACTGTACCTGCATATATGTCTATGTACGATAGTTGGCAATTGATGCTCACTATTCATACGCCAAATATAATACACCAATCAGATTTACAAAAATCATAATAATAATAATAATAATAATAATAATAATAATTTAAAAATATGTATTGTATCTCAATAGGATATGTTAGATCTGTTCAGTCTCTATCATTGGTTTGTCTATCAGTTGCCTTAAGAAATGAGCCTTACGGGGGAAATTTTTGCTGAAGGTGACAATTTATGGATGAAATCAGCCTATGATGTTGTTCAACTAGGCCGCCACTGACTCAGAGGCCACTGAATTTTGCCCCTACCTGATTGTGATTGATTCTGCATGTTCTTACAAGCATATGTTCACCATATTCTTTCCCTTTTCTGTAAGTTGTCAATAGGAAGAGGAGTGCCCCATGATGCTTCGCAAGCCAAAAATGCCACTTTGGAAGGAACTTTAACCTTCCAAATCAATTCTCATGGTATTGGCAGTGCCTCCCCCTGCTGCTGAAAGTATTTAATGTTTTCTGTTTTGCTTATTGGCCTTTAGTGTCTAGCTGCAACATTGGACTTGCATATCTGATCCAAAGGCTGATTTAGTTGTCTGTTTATCTTAATTGTGGCAATGTGGGTATCTATGAGATCTATTTTTCGGAATCAATGGAGGATATTATAAAAACTCTCCTCTCTATCTTTGGTGCTTTCCATTAGAGGTGATTGTATTCTTCTTTTGTAATTCTTTGTGCTTTT
The DNA here is from genome assembly GCA_021397835.1 of Moringa oleifera. Lineage (NCBI taxonomy): Eukaryota > Viridiplantae > Streptophyta > Magnoliopsida > Brassicales > Moringaceae > Moringa > Moringa oleifera. Next base: position 803,637 of record JAJFZO010000882.1, on the reverse strand, counting down.
ATAAATTATAGCTATCCAATCTTGATTGTTTATTTCCTTTTATTTATAATTGATAATTACATTGTCCATTAGTATTTCCTTTTTTTAAAAAAAAAAAATTATTCTGACCAGAAATATTTCCATGAAGCAACTTATATTCTGAGATCCTTGTGTTGCAGTTTAGCTGAAGCACTTGATATGCAGCCTCCTGTGATGCCAGAAGATGGTCACACAACTAGGGTCACTACTGGAGAGGATGCTTCATCTCCTGCTGCTGGGAAGGATTCTTCTCTTGCTGAAGCAATTTGGGACGATGAAGATACCAGGACTTTCTACGAATGCTTACCGGATCTTAGGTTTGTTTTAGTTTATGACCCATTAAGGAACAAGAAAGATAGAATGGCAAAAGAAACATGCTTCAAAAGATAGTTGTAAATGTTGTGGGAAGTTTTACTTCACTGACTGAGATTATTGTTCCTTTTTGACCCGTTTACTTTTTTCAATTAGTTAATGTTACTCATATTTACTGTGTATATGTCCAGGGCATTTGTTCCAGCAGTATTATTAGGAGAAGCCGAGCCTAAAGCAAATGAACAATCTGCAAAGATGCAAGAGAAACCAAATGTAAGTAATTAAAATTCTGAATTTGTAACTGTTCTTCATTGAGTTAACTATGGCATTTTGGCTACATGGCATGTCTCTTTTCTTCAAAGGTTATCAATCATTTGGACTGCATGCCATGATTAATCTTCTTTTCCTAACATGCAAATTAAGGCATGTTAAAGCCGCTGTAATGTCCTTTAATATAACGCATCTTTGGATGTTCTGCATTCCTCAGACATATATATGCCTTCTTATTTACAATTGGAAGTGTTATGAACTATTTCTGATACTACTTTTGTTTTGCCTTAAATTTTTCCTGGGGAGTCTTAACTGTTCACTGTGGTTGTGACAGTTAAATTTTCTTTATCTGGAACTATCCCTCTTAACTTGTGGGTTGGTGTTCCAACTAAAATTGGACTCTGCTGTGGCCATATTCTTGGGTTCTTTTCGAAAAACAGGTTGCCGGAAACTTCTCACAGCTGTTAAATATAGTTGTTAAAAATCATTATTCCCTTTTATGTACGGAGATACTGAATCCTGTGGATACGAAGGAGCTAAGGTTTTTTCAGTTAACGTTAAGGTGTTGAAAAACCAAAATTAAGGGATATTTGAGGGAAAGTGCCGGGATTCATAAAATAGAGTAATAAAGTGTGATTTTAAGATAACTATAGCCACTATGGGAGGGACTAAAATGAGTACACACGGTGAAAGAGAAGAGAAGAGAACTCTGGCCAACGTCTCTCTGAAGTCACATCATTAACCACATTACTTGCTATGCCAGCTTAATCCAAGTTCAATAATCTTAGAGGGCATGCCCTTTTGTGCACTTTGACTATACCTACTAAGAATAGGGCTACAACTTTGATTGTAATGAATTATTGGATAACTAAGTAGGAAACAGAGGAAGAGAAACTAGAACTTAGACTTGGCTTAATCATGAAACACTAATTCTGTGCAGTCTTCTGTTAGAAAGTTATGGTACTGTGAGTGGAAAGAAACACCTACAACCTTCCTAGATTTTGGCTAGGTTGTGTTTACCTGTCAATTAGCTGAAATTTCAAAGCTAACTTCTCTTTAAATAATTACGGCTTGAACTTGGAAAACCTGTCTTCTTCTGGATGTTGAATATGTGAATGTTTAAGCTAATAATTCGCTAGGGACTTCTTTCTCTATGGCTGCACTTAGGTGCTTGTGTTCACTTAAATATTGAACAATGTGGATAGCAACCTGGAATTTTCATATCAATTACTCAAGTCCCATTTCGCTCCTGTCCATTATTTCTTTCTTTGATCTCTTGGTAATATCAGGGAACTATCTTTTGTTTAATGAACATTTGATAACTTTAATTTTCTTTGTCTTTTTTGTAGTGCTCTTTTGTTAACTCTTTCATAAAAAATGTCATTTTGGTAGCTATCTGCTTAATAAAAAGGCTTTAGTTTTTTTTTTCTTTTTTCTTTTTTGGGTTTTCTCATCCATTTATGTTTTCAGGAGTCTTCTTCTGAACCAGTCCAAAGTCAACCAGCTGCCCAAGATACTGTTGTTTCTACAGACTCTGGCAGTTTGGCAGAGGGGAAAGGCATTGAGAAAGGGAAAGATAAGGAAGAAAAGGATAAGGAAAAGAATAAAGATCTAGAGAAGGAGAAAGGAAAGGAAAAAGATGCCGACAGAAAAGGAGAAAATGAAAAGGATAAACTTAAAAGTGTTGAGGGGACAAACTTGGATGCTCTGTTGCAGAGACTCCCGGGCTGTGTGAGCCGTGATCTTATCGATCAGTTGACTGTAATAATATCTCTGTTCTTTTCATTCTGATATTCTTTTTTGCTCCTCTTTCTTTGTCTTTGTCTCTCAGTAGGTGTCATACCTCTTTTTTAATTCTTTTCAGGTGGAGTTTTGCTATTTGAATTCTAAATCAAATCGAAAAAGGCTTGTAAGAGCTCTATTTAATGTCCCTAGGACATCTCTGGAGCTGCTGCCATACTACTCACGCATGGTTGCCACGTTATCAACGTGTATGAAGGATATCTCTGGTATGCTGTTGCAGATGTTGGAGGAAGAGTTCAACTCCTTAGTAAATAAGAAGGTGGATATTCACATTAATATATATTACCTGAAATAAGATTTGCTAATTATCTTCTTATATTTCTTATTTCTTATGAATTCATCTTCATATGGTCAAGTATGCATATCTCATTTTAGAATTGAAATTGTCTGCAGGATCAAATGAATATTGAAACGAAGATCCGGAATATCAGGTTCATAGGAGAACTCTGCAAGTTCAAAATTACCCCACCTGGTCTTGTTTTCAGTTGTTTGAAGGTATGTGCAGAATGATATATCTATTCTAGACTAATATTAAAAAATTATGGATAATAGGGATATATATACATATATATATGTGTGTGTGTATGTATGTATGTATGTATGTATGTATGTATGTATGTATGTATGTATGTATTTGTAAGTGAGGACTGTGTAGAGCTTATAGAAGTCCAGCCTCTAGATAGCGCAGTTTATCTTTCTCTCAAGATAATATCCTTGATTAGAATTGAGCTATCTTCTTTATGTAGATGTTTACTCCCACATCTTTGCTTTTCACCAGGCTTGTTTAGATGATTTCACTCATCATAACATTGATGTCGCTTGCAATCTTCTTGAGACATGTGGTCGTTTTCTGTATCGATCTCCTGAGACTACAATACGGATTGCTAACATGTTAGAGATATTAATGCGTCTGAAAAATGTAAAAAATTTGGATCCTCGGCAGAGCACCCTTGTAGAAAATGCTTATTACCTGTGCAAACCACCTGAAAGATCTGCACGAGTCTCTAAAGCCCGTCCTCCGTTGCATCAGGTGTGAATCACTTGTCAAGTTTGATGCTCAATATATGTTATGCTACTAACTTTTCAATCCTTGTTTTATGTAGTATATTAGAAAATTACTATTCACGGATCTTGATAAATCTTCCATTGAGCATGTGCTGAGGCAACTTCGTAAATTACCATGGAGTGAATGTGAGCAATACCTCTTAAAGTGCTTCATGAAGGTTCATAAGGGAAAGTATGGTCAGATTCACTTGATTGCTTCTCTTACTGCTGGTTTGAGTCGCTATCATGATGAATTTGCAGTAGCTGTTGTTGATGAGGTTTGCTTCTTTAATTCCATTAAATTTTTCTATTGATTTGATATTTAACTTTTCCTGAATAAATCTGTTCTGTATTCTGGAAAGGAATTATTCTTCCTTTACAGTTCTTCCCAAACACGAATTTGGCTTTTGATGAATTCTTGTTGTTTCTATAATTATACCAGTTTTATGATTTCACATGAAGCTCTGTCCCCAACCTTTTGGCCAGCGGGGCAAATAGAGTGATTTCACATTTAATTGAAAGTGCTAGTTTAGGCTATTTATGGTCCATTGAAATGCACTATTTATGAAATGATTTTTGGTGTTAAATGTGAATTGCAAGTGCTTAAATAGAATTGAAAACCATTGCTAGTCTACAGAAGTAAGATGCTGAAGCTTTATGAAGATGTGGATTGGGGAGAAAAGTCTAAATGGTTAGCTAATAGGCTCTTGGTGAATGACGTAATTGTGTCATGGCAAGTAAGTTACTTTGCTCTGCAACTTAAGAGAGGTTTGTCTGTGTCATGCTGGAGAGTGTTTCTTCTTTTGCTTGTAGCTGAAGGAAGTACAACAATTTAAAGTTACTACCTAGAGACAGGATTATGCATGGACTAATTGAATGGTACATCAGAATATGGCTTTGATAAAAAAACAGTGGTTTCTAACATTAAGACCTGATATATATTCTTTAAATCTACAGAGAAAAGTGGACATGATTCCTAGGGTTTACAGTGTGTTATGCTTCTTTGAACCATGTTTTCCCTCATCAGTCAAGTGTGCATGTCTTGTGGTGCTTCCTTCTGTTGTCAGGTTGTTTTTGGAACTATCATATTTATGCCATCTTTTCAGGTTTTGGAGGAGATTAGACTTGGGCTGGAGTTGAACGACTTTGGAATGCAGCAAAAACGCCTTGCCCACATGCGATTTTTAGGGGAACTATACAACTATGAACATGTAGATTCATCTGTTATTTTTGAGACACTTTATTTGATTCTTGTCTTTGGCCATGGTACTCCCGAGGTATGAATTTAGATCTTCATTTTTCCAGTATTTGTAATTATTTTTCCTGTTTTCAGCTTCAGTGTAATGCTTGGGCATCCAGTGATGTCTGCTACTTCTGGCATCAGTAGCATTTAACTATTTGGCTCACTCTCTCTCCAACAGAGATTTTTTTTTGTCTTTGTCGGAGTTTATATAGTCATCTTCCCTTCTTCTCAACGAGTATATGATGCCTGCTGCATTTTCTGATAGAATTATTTTGGGAAATGGACAAGATATACCAGCTTGATTGTTCATCGTATATGGGTTCCATCTTTAAACATCAACAGTGGCAATTATGAGATTCAAGAAGATAGTTTACTATAATGACTATTATTAACATTAATATTAATCGAGTGTTTATGCTGTTGTTGTCAGTGCTGTGGTCTTTCAGACCAATTTTACTTGCTATTTGTTTTCTCACCGCTGACCGAAACTAACCTACTTTTTTTAATTCATGGCTAATAGCAAGAGATACTGGATCCACCAGAAGATTGTTTCCGTATCAGGATGGTCATTACTCTTCTTGAGACATGTGGGCACTACTTTGCCCGAGGTTCTTCCAAGAGAAAGCTTGATCGATTTCTGATACACTTCCAGAGATATATTCTCAGCAAAGGAACCCTTCCACTGGATATTGAATTTGACTTACAGGTCGGTCGTGCAGCTATCTTTTCTTTTCCTTGACATTTGGAGTTAATAATATTGAAAAGAAGGCTACACTTTTTATATCAAATTGTTTTACCTGATAACCTTCGAAGCCATAAATTCAACATGTTATATAATTAGTTGACAAGGAGATATTTAATTGTTTGAAATCATCTAGGATTGGTGGAGGTAATCAATTTTGCCTTCAGCACTGGATGGAGAATCTGCTTCCACATGCTATAAAATTTTATTGAATAAGGGTAAAGTAGAGTTTGAGTAGAAAGAGCTATTATTAGATGCAAAAATGATTTCATTTGTAAGCAATAAATAATCAATAGAACTGTATTTCCATAGTTTGCTGTGTTTAAAAATTTACTTACACTCTGTTAAATTCTTGAAATTTTCTTATGGGCATTAATCACCTAAGTTACAGAATTTAGCCATGAATATGTCATAGTCATGAAGCTTTTTTCTTGTCAACATGATTTGTAGGGAAGTACAGAGTTTCAAGATCTAGTATTTCTAACAGTCATCGGATTGTTATACTAAATTTGAAAATTTACTATGTTTATGATTAAAAAAGAAAAAGAAAAATGTATAGCCTCCTTACATTTTTCATTAGAAATGGTTATTCTCCTTCCTTTGATATTGGGGGGGCTCATAACTCGAAACATTTGCAGGACTTATTTGCAGAATTAAGACCCAACATGACGCGATATTCATCTCTTGAAGAGGTAAATACAGCTATATTGGAGCTTGAGGAGCATGACCGAACTGTCTCAACTGACAAGTCCAACAGTGAGAAGCACTCTGACACTGAGAAGCCTTCAAGCCAGACTTCTTCCAATACCATCTCAGTTAATGGACAAAGAAATATGAATGGTGCCGGCGAAAATGGCAGAGTGCATGATGACATTGGAGATAGTGACAGTGATTCTGGAAGTGGCACCATGGAGCCGGATGGACATGAAGAAGAAGAGTTGGATGAAGAGAACCGTGATGGAGGATGTGACAGTGAGGATGACGATGATGATGGTGATGGTGTTGGACCTGCTTCAGATGAGGATGATGAAGTTCATGTCAGGCAGAAAATAGCAGAGGTCGACCCTCAGGAAGTAGCAAATTTTGACCAAGAGCTGAGGGCTGTAGTGCAGGCAAGTTTGCAACTGTTCTTATTTTTGTTCATGACTATCAATATCTCAACAACTTAATATTGTAGCTATTTCTGTACTGTAGTGGCAATTCATTTTACCAGATCGATCCTGCTTGGATGCTTCTAAAGTTTCCTTTATCTTACATGATTAAAGTGTTGAAAGCAAAAAGCACTAAATTCAAATGTAGAATTTCATCATCTGGTTGTTAGTGTCACTAGCACAGTGAAATTTGATCATTTGAAAATGTTGTAGCTGCAGCTACTTAAACTATTGTTTGTGATTTATTTCAAATTCGTGGGGGGTTACAATTGATAACAGAAATGATAGAATATGTTATATCCGAATGCAGGAGAGCATGGAGCAACGCAAGCAGGAACTGCGTGGACGACCTGCTCTGAACATGACGATACCAATGAATGTGTTCGAGGGGTCTACCAGGGATCATCATGGGAGGGCAGCTGGAGGTGAAAGTGGTGATGAGGTTTTGGATGAAGAGGCCGGGGTAAGCAAGGAGGTTCAGGTGAAAGTTCTTGTAAAACGTGGGAACAAGCAGCAAACGAAGCAAATGTACATCCCGAGGGATTGTTCGCTTGTACAGAGCACAAAACAGAAAGAAGCAGCTGAGTTTGAAGAGAAACAAGACATTAAAAGGTTAGTATTGGAGTATAATGATAGAGATGAGGAGGAGCTGAACGGCCTTGGTACCCAGACATTGAATTGGATGCCTACTGGGGGCAGCAGACATTCTGGCCGCGGTAACACCTGGGAAGGAGCAAGCGGTCGATCCGGTGGTGGTTCACGTCACCGGCACCATGGTCATTCAGGGGGTGGATCCTATTACAGCCGGAGAAAGTGAATATTTGCAGCAGGCAAAATGAATTTAACTTGGAGTGGTTCTATTAGGCAACTGAGTCTCATGGAAGATGGAGACATGCCATGAACTCTTCAGAAGCATTCAAGTCTGGTACAGCATGCCATGGCATTTTTGCGGAATATAGGTAACAGCTTCAGTCCCTCAGCCCTCAGTTGTATCTTCTGGCATGAAACAAGGAATCAAATGCCTTGAACTATAGCTGCTGATGATGGGGGCCTATGCAAATATCTAACCTCTAATGCTAGTGGTGGTTCTGGGGAGTGCATATACACAAAGGTTTGTTCTGTATGACATCTGGTGATGATCTAAAAATATGTTCCATTAAGTTATCCTGTAATTAGAATATAATCCTCAAACCAAAATCACAGTATCAGTTGTTTCCCAATGTATATCAACTAATTACATGAGCCCGGTTTGATTTAAAAGCTTGTTTTGCTAGTAATCACCATTTGTGTGACATAATTTGTTTGCAATTTTGATTGTTTGGCATGATGGTTTCTTGTTCTATTATTATGACTTGACTCATGCAGCATCTTCATTTAATAGTTGCATTTTGACTATAATTGAAAGCGTGTCTGCTGTTAAACATGCATAATGTGCAGCATGGTAACCAGCTTGTATAATTCAAAATTTTGTTTTTTTTTTCCTACTTGTTGGATTGCATTTTATCAGTCTTCCAGTTGAATTGTATGTATTTTTTTTCTCCCAATAATGCCTGAAATTCATCTGTCTTTGCATGAAAAAGGTTGATGTTCCTATAAATAAAGGGTTGATGTTCCTATAAATTTGGTATCCTTAATTTTAGAGACACTGTTTTCACTGATGATGTCATGCTCAAATCATGTAAGATGTTCGATTTTATTATAATTCAACTATTCAAATTTATATTGCAGTATCTTCAATAAGTCAATAGTCCACATAAAATTTATTTAAGAATCATATTTCTTTCCTCCCGGTTGAATTGAAAAATAAATTATGATCCATTTGTCCTTTAAAAATCCATTTTAGCGAGTTACTTATAAAACAAGAGAGAGAGAGAGAGAGAGAGAGAGAGGGAGAGATGGTATCTTGATTTAAGTGAGTAGCCCACCAAACCCCGGGGCATTTACTTAGCAAGTTGCACAAGAGAAGGGTATGGCCACTCTTTCAATGCTTTAAGCAAAGCAACGTTGCACTCTTCTTTACCATAAACAAGGTCAATTTAATATCAAAGATCATTGTAGTTCTCCAATTAAATTTTGAAAATGAGTGCTTAAAATGGCTAAAAATCTAGGTATCCCTTTCAAAGGACATCTCTATAATAACACACCAAATCATCATTTTATGTCCCACTATTACTAAATCCCATCATTTCCTAAAAGGAAAGACACCCTTATTAGATAAGCCCACTTTAAAAGATCTCCTTTTTTTTTTTAATTTTCAAAATATAAACAAACACCTTTTTGGATCAAAATTTTTTATTAATTTTATTTGTACTAAATTTTTTAATAAATGATAATTCATGGTAATTTAATAAAATTAATGTTTAATATTATTGTATTCATGTATTCTTTTTTATTCTTTTTTATATTATTATTTAAAATTAGAAATTATCTTGTAAACTTCATGCAGAAAAGCTTGAGCTTAAATTAATGGAGATTTTTATTAAAATTTATTTATTAATTATGTTATCATTATGGATTACGAAAATACATTTTAAATATCTTATAAAAAAAACTCAGTATAAATTAGATTAATAAATGATCTTAATGCATAAAAAAATTCTAATAAAAAATTTATTACCAAAAATTTGTGAGACATTTAAAAAGTGATCATCAAATAGTGTGCTTGTAACAATAAAAACAACAAACATTGAATATCAAATCTTTAGTTACAAAACTGAGTAATACTCAAATATAATTTATAATATGTAAATAAAAATGAACAAATAAAAAATTTATTATTTTTTAGGGTTACCCTGATTCTCACCTACCAAGATTTAATGATAATTAAAGTAATTTGAGATTTTACTCACAATCAACTATTGAATTATTCCTAATTTTAATATTCTAAACTATACAAACATCTTTTTCATTTTCTTACTTTTCTTTAAACTAATTAATTTATTTCACTCATATCAACTTCTTGTTAATTTTATGGGAAAAGAAGACATGTCCTTTTATGGGTCATTAGCTTGTCGGGATGAGGAATTTTCTTTATAAAGGAGAAAGCTAAGAAAGAAAAAAAATTCACTATCGAGAATTTGGTTCTCTATGGTTGATTTGAGTATAAAAACTATATATTATATATTAATGTGCCAATGGAGAGCACATTCTTCTAGTTTTACAGCTAAGAATTGTTTGCCACAATTGGTACATGTGGACCAACAATTCTAATTTTGGGCATTTATTATGGGACACCTCAATGGTTTTGGGGTCCTTCCCAACTATTTTGCCACTTATGGTAGGGTTACCCTTTTCAATTCATTGGAATGCAAGGCAATTTATAATATTATAATATCTTGTTATAATATTATAAAATTGATATGTTTTTTTACTTTAAAAAAAACAAAAAAATGATTATTTAAATAAAATTATGAGATAATGTGTTTATGATCCAAAAAGCAAATCACATGTTTACCGATGAGATTGGGTAACGTGTAATTTGGTCCAAAAATATTGGATCCTCTTTTTGTTTGTTTATATGTTTATTTAAATACAGAATGATAAGATAAATTCAATGTGAAACACATTATTTGAAAAGAAGATTTTTTAAATTATATTCATGTATTAAAAATATATTTTATTAACATTAGATCATAAATATTGTCCACTTGAATTAGTGTTGAGTTTTTTTATATGAAATTTAAAAAATAACTTTTATAATTTATAATGATAATAAAATTAATAAAAAATTAATCAATTTTATTAAGTTATCAGATGTTATCATTTTTTTAAAAAAATTAATAGAACCCATAAAATTTTGATTTGATTTAATTAATTTTTTATTTTTATATAATTACTTTCAAAATCACACATAATTCTTTAACTTCAGAATAATTTTTTTAAAAATCTATTTAATTATTATAAATAATAAAAAAAAATTATGACTTCCAAGTATTTCAATTGACATTATGATTTATTCAACATTATCAATAAGGCAAAAATTCAATAACTTGTCAAGAAATCCATAGTTGAAAAAAAAATAATATTTATTTTAAAAATAAATTAACATTCTTAAAAGTATAGGTCGGCTAAGAATAAAGGGAGAGATAGATACTAGGTTTGAATCTTATGCACCAAAAAGATAAAGAAATCGGGACGCTAACTTTGCATCAAACTCGGTTAGATTCATTAACTTAGACTCTCATTTCGACACATGAATAACATGTAAAGCATATCTTAATCTTCGATCAAATTTTTACTTTTATTTTTTCTTCGACTAAGGTTCACATCCGTACATTGGATAGGTCTATAAAATTAAAGTAACCCTAAATTTAGTTTTGTCGGATTGTATGATTGTTTAATATTTTTTTGTTTTTAATTCATAAGTTGTCGGCTTTTTTATCTAGGTATGAATGAATTCACACTATATGGTCATAGGTGTTTGAAATTTTAGACATTATTTTTTCATTTTTAAGCTTTGTAAATTTGTTTTTATTATAAATTTTTGAAGAAAAATTTAAGTTATTATCACAAAAAAATAAAATATTTGAGTTTTATTATTAAAATTTTAAAAATTCAAAAAAAAATTAGTTGATGACTAAAAAATTATTTAAAATTAAGAGATAAATTTTATTTAATTTATTTAAACCATTATTTGAACACTTCAAATAACTTAATTTTTCATGAAATTAAAATTTAATGTAGATTAAATTAAAAAAATTAAATATACATTTGATTCAATTAATACGTCAAAATTTTAAGTTTGAATGAAATAAACTCAATGTGAAATTTATTTGAGTTATTTTAAAAAATAAATGATAATTAAAATTAAAATATAAAATTAATTTAACTAAAATATTAAAATTTAATTTAAAATGATTTTAATTCAATATATTTTTTCTCATATTCACTTTTTTCAAAGAAAAAAATAATCATTACTTTTAAATTATTTTTTTCTCGTATTTTTCTTTTGCAACGCGTGACACAACCGCCTTGTTTGGCCATTCAGAAAGTACAATTGTTTCTACATCCATCATTTTGCTTGCGGAATAAAATGACTTTGTCTGTTTCGCCGGCCACCAACCAAACAGTGCCCGATATGAACCAACACGTGAACGGTCCTCCTTAAAAACAGCACGTGCATAAAAACAAAAGGAGGGTGTTTTCGTAAAATCAATTTAAAATCATGTCCGAAATGAAAGGAAAAGAAGAGCAGGCTTTGGTACAAGTGGAGAGGAAGCGGCCACGTCACCACCAAAAAAGCCTTTTAAACCTCGTACCCCTTGCCGACAATTCCCACTCATATTATTTTATTTAAAAAATTTATTCTAACATCAAAGTCTTATCTACTTTTTTTTTTAATTTTTTAAAACAATAAATTATTTAATAATCTATAATTAAATATTTACACTTTTATTTTAAAATGTTTTATTAATAATTAAAATATATAAAAAATATCAACCATATTACATTTTAAAATAAAAACTTTATAAAATTATGATGTTTACAAAATATTATTAAACAAATTAATTTATTTAAAAAGTGATAAATCAATTCGATTTACCTTGAATTTTATAAAAATATTAAAAATTAAAAATGTTTAAATTAAAAATCTTATACAATAAATTTTGACTTGAAATTTTTATAAATATAAAAATTATATAATTTTTGAGTAATTATATTATTTTAAAAAATTAATATTTTAAATTTTAAAAATATATTTTTGATACTCAAAAAATTATGAAACTTTTTTTATTGATAGTTTGAATATTTTTTTATATTTATAAAAAATTTTAAGTCAAAATTTTCTGTATAAAATTTTTAATTTGAATATTTTTAATTTTTAAATTTTTGATAAGATTCAATTTAGATCAAATTGATAAATTAAAATTTGATTTGTTATTTTTTAAACATAAAAGTTTAATTGGTAACTTAAAATCATAATTTGAAATTAAAATCATGTCTTTCTTTTATTGTCAAAAAATATAAACGGACACATAATTTGAAATTAAAATCATAATTTCATTTCAAAAAATTTAATGTTATCACTATTATATTTAAAATAATCAAATTTAATGTTATTATTATTTTTAATAAAAAATAATAAATTAATATATAAAATTTTAATTTTTTTTTTTATATTTACAAACTAGCTTCAAAACTATGAAGGACTTTTCATATATTTCATACATCATTCACAATAGAAAAAAAAAAACAGTACAATGGATATAAATTTTGACACAATCTTTCTCCTAATAATAATAATAATAATAACAATAACAATAAATATTGGATATTATATATATATATTATATGGTATTTTTTAATTTATTAATAGATAATGATATCCAATTTCTAAGTTGGGGGGTCTCTTTCTTTGATCTAATGTAATGGCTAATTGTGGGCATAGACTCTCTTTTCTCTTCCCTCAAAAGCAAAGTAGAGACTGTGATATGACCCCTTTGCCTCTATTGGGTACTTCTACTTTACAAGGCTTTCTTATTTGGACCCTTTTGGTGAGGGTAATGACTTTGTCTCCCATCTCATAGTATTCTATTCTTTTCTTGTTTTCTCTCTCTTTTGCTTTTCTTTCATTTTAAAATAAAAATTATTTTAAATTTTAAATTTTATTTTTATAATCATATTTTTATTTTAAAAATACATCTAAATAAATTATGATTATTAAGGTTGTTCAAAATAAACTTTAATGAAAACTATTGTAAAAAATTAACTATATTTACATTATTAAATATCTAAAAATTAACTCAAATAGATTCTGCATTTTGTTTCAATTTTATTTTTTAAATTTGAATAATTTCAACTAACGAGTTATTATTTATGATTTTTTTAAATTATTGATACTATAAATTTAAAATATATATTTTATTATTCAAAATTTTTTCATTTTTTTAGTGATGGTAGTTTTAATATTTTTTTTTACTTACATTAAAAAATTTAAGCTAAAATTCGTTTTAGAAAATATTTAATGTAATTTTTTAATTTTTAATAAAATTTGATTTGATTTAAATTGATATATCAAAATTTGTTTAAAAATTTTTAAAAATCAATATTTTAAATTATTTATTTATTTATTTTCAATTAGATTTAAAATCATGTGAATTCATAATTAAAGAAGTTGAATTATTACCATATTTTAAAATACCTTTATGTATAATTTACATGAAAAATGGCATTAAATACAATGAAATTTTTATAAAAAAAATTATGAATAATCATGATATATTCTATCAAAAATTTTAGAACAGGAACATATTATCGTATTTTAATAAATGCATCAATTTGTTTTTATAAAAAAATTTAAAATATAAATAATTTGGTGCAATTATCAAAAACTTTTTATCATGTTTCATCGTATAAATCTATCAATTTTTTTTATAAATATTAGTTTTAAAATATTTTTAATTTTTCAAATTAATATTTTTTTATAATATTGACATAATTACAACATGATCCTAAAATAATAAAATAAAATTATACCATTACAATTAAAATTGATAACACTTAAAGTGTAAATTATTTTCAACCATTTTTAATATTAATATTTTTATATATTGGCTTAAATTACAAGTTCTTAAAGCAAATTCACTCATAGTCATTCATAGTTTATTATTTTTTAGAATTTTTATACATTAATTTAAAATAAAAGTTTATCTTTCAATCGATTCATCATTCATGCATTCGAAAATAATATGTAAAAATTCATAATTATCTTCGAAAAGGAATCACAAATAATGGACCGTAATACGTTTAAATATCAAAATCAAATCATACCCATTTGAAATAAATAGATAAAAAAATAATTTTTCTACATCCCTAATATCACTTTCATCCTCCATGAAAAAGCATTATTCCATCAATAAGAGCTCAAGTTGTGGAAGGAACTTCTTCAAATAGTTAAAAACTCAGAGAATTATGCTTAGAAGTTAACAATTCAAGTAAAGCAAAGTTGATGTTAATAAGACATAAAAAAAAGTGTAATGCTACTCCTTGTTTGGTTCCCAAGAAAAAGGAATCAATACCCACAAGAGAGTGAGTGGGAAAATTCCCCCTTTGTACTTTCCCATTGCCCAAACAGGAAACTGGAATATAATAAAGAAAGATGTTTTTTAAGGTTTGTAATTGCCCAAATAGGAAAGCTTCAAGGTTGAAGAAGGCAAGACTGATCATGGATTCTAGGGTTTTCTTTGTCCTTTTTGGGAAAATCAATCAATTTTCTTTCACTTTCTTTTGTTTTTCCCAATTGGGCAAATTGGATGGCCCAGATCTTCTCATCATGTGTTCTCTTCTTCCTTTCTTTGGATGAGACCTGATTGGTTTGAGTTTATTTGTTGTCTGTCACAACTGACAGTGACCTGCCTGTCTCCATTAAGGTTTCCCTCTCCCTCTCTTTCTCTCTCCTCATGTATTATCTTCACAAATTTTGTGGTTGGCATTTTATAAAATAAAAAAATCAGATAATTATTTTTTATTTTAATTTGGGCAAATGGGTAATGATGTAAGTGGTTGAAAATATCAAAAGCCAGCAATTTTCAATTAAAAATATTATTAAAATATGTATCAATAATTAAAGAGTTTCCCAATAAAATCATTTTTTATTAAAAAAAGAATCTTCTGCCTTAGATGATTCTGGGATTTTAAGTTAGCAACCAGGCTGTCTGGACAGCTATCAAAAGTCCTGAGTGGTATTTCGACCCCTCCCTGACAATTACATTAAAAATATTTAATTTTATTTTTATTATTATTATAAAAAACATATTTAAAAATAAATACATTTCAAAAATAAATTTAATATTCAAATTTTATTAATTTGATGTAATTTTTTAAAAAATTATAATATATTTTATTTATTTTTATAAAAATATTTATATATTAAAAATCAGTACAAATCATGACAATAAAAATTTAAAAATAAAAATAATTTAAAACTTAATTTGTGCTTTCTCTAAACAAATCTAGGTATATTAATTTAAATTAAATTATTTTTAAAAAATCAAAATTTAAAATATTTAAATTAGAAATCTTTACAATAAATTTTAATTTAGAATTTTTTATAAGATTTAAATAAATATTTAAGCAACTATCAGAAAAAAATCTGTAATTTTTAAGTAGCAAAGAATATTTTAAAAAATTATACTATAAAAATTATAAAAATAACTTTAAAAATTATGTAGATTTTAAAAATAAAAAATAAAATCTATTTAAATAATATTCTAAGCATTTCAATAATAAAAATATTAACGAAACTAATGTTTAAAGTTTGTTTCTAAATATTTTAAAAATCAAAATTTAATTAAAAAATAATAAAATTAAAAATAAAATTTATCCAAAATTTTAAAGTTCAAATTTAATTATAAATTAAATAAGAAACACATCCTATCTTTGATTCAGAAAACTTTTAGATTTGTTTACAAAATCCCTAATTAAACTTCAATTTGATTGCAGTACCCAAATTTGTCAATTGGGTACCCGAATTCCCTAATTAACTAAGCGATGCCACCCGTTTCAGACAAAATCTAGTACTTGAATTTCTCCTTTTGTGACAACATGGGTCATGATCAGGAGCAAAATCTAGTACATTGATTCTTATTTTATTTTATTTTATTTATTATTTAATAATAATGTGATGGGTCAAAATGTAATTTAATCTAAACGCAAAGATGTATTGCTGGTACTGTGGTCCAGACGTGAAGAGTACAGTTGCCTTTTGATTGAAGAGAAGAGTCACTTGTCGAAAGCTATACTACCCAAATCAAACACGTGATCTCTTTTTTCGACTCAGAATTACTTGCGTGTATGTACTCATACACTAACGTTTAGTACACAGATTACAATCCAACCAACCAACAGCCGCTCCCAAAAAAATGTCAAATAGTCTTTTCACTTTCAAAATATTTTATTATAATTTTAAATAAATATAATTTAAAATCCTAAATTTTATTTTTTAATCAAATTTTAAAATTTTAGAATATCTCTAGATATATTATGATCTATTAATTTGAATGAAATTAAATGGTATCGAAAAAACTAAAATTAAAAACATTTTATAATAAAATTAATTTAAACTTCACTGATGTAAAAAAAATTTCAATTACAATTATAATTAAAAACTAAAAATTTTGAGTGTTGAAAATAATTTTCAAAATTTAAAAACTTATTACAAAATAACTTAATAGTGAAAAATTATTTAAATTTAAGAAATAAAATCAAAATGAAGTTTTAAAATTTATTAGAGTAAATTTTTAAGTATCTTAATAATAAAATTATTATTATTATTTTAAAATTATTTTTATTAAGGTTCAATATGAATAAAATTAATTAATAAAAATATTTATTTGAAGACATTTCAAAAATCAAAATTTGATTAGAGAGAGTATAAAAATTAGGTTTAAAAATAAAATTTACTTTAAAAAATTTTAAATTAAAAATTTACATAAATTTTTTAGTTATTTTTTTAAAAATAAATTATGATTTAAAAATGTTTAAATAATTTTGATTTATTTATCCATTTTAATTAAATTATATTTAAAATATTTAAAATAATAATATATATATTTAAAATATTTTACGTAAAAAATTAATTTTTTAGTATAAAATTTACTTGAGATATTTTTAAAATATTTTAATTATAAATATTTTTATAATTTCTTAAAATTATTTTAAATTAAAACTAATTTAAATATAATCAATAAATCAAAAAATTTTGAAAAACAAAAAAATGGAGAGAGAGAGAACAAGCATCATATTTTTTTATGGTATTTGCTTATTTTTTAATTATAAAATAATATTATATATTACTTTTTAAAAATTTTAAAATTAATCAGTAATAATGAACGGTCCAAAAAACTATATATAAAAATATACGAAAAAACGTCAAGTTCGATTATGGTGATTTTCAACACTGAGAAAGTTAAGTTCAAGCTTTTCAATCCTAATTTTCATGGTCCCCTTTGTATATTATGGTTGTGATGCGTAGAATCTTCGACTCCTAGAAGTATGGAGGAAAAATTGGGATTTCCTATGCTATAGGTTTTACTAAATTAATAAAACAAATATTTAATTTTTTTTAATTTTATATTTTTTAATTCAACTTATTTGACTTTATTAAATTTAAGAAAAATAATTATAAATATTATAATTTTTTCTCAACAAATCATTAATGATGTTTGAATTTTTTGAAAATGATTTATATTATTATAATATAAAATCTATCATGAAGATACGAATAGGGGAAAAAAAAACAACTACGTTGATTTTTTCGAGTTAATATAAACTAACTCGATCATGACTTTTTAAAAAATATATTAATTATTTTTTAAATTCATTATAATTATTTTTAATAAATTATAAATTATGAAAATTAAAAAATTAAATATTTATTTATGATTTTCGACTTATGATGCTCTACCTTTGGGTAAAAAGGAAATTCAAGGATCAATTATTAGTACGTGGAGTTTTGGTCCGAGTGAAGTACATGAAACGTTCCGTATTTAGGAACCGTCCAAGACACGTCATCATGAACTTCCAGAAAAGGACAAGTCCGTATACTAACCACTCCTCATTGGTTTCTTCGTCTTTCTCTTCATCTTTTACTCAAAAAGCCAAAAAAAAAAAATACTCACATGTATCACACAGGTATATATCTTCACGTTATGATTTTTTTGGGACCCACTTATGTGTGGACCCCAGAGTATTCAGTTATTATTAATAAATAAATATTTTAAAAGACAGAAAAATAGACATGTTCGAGAAAAGTTCCACTTACAGCAGCAGTCAACGTTGCCAAAGACGCAAATGATAGAACGGGTTACGATCTTGCGTATATATCTCCGTCCACTGTTTCAGGCCTATCATTGGTAGCCAAGTGGACATCTCAGATGACGTGGCACTGAAGCCTGATTTTTGGTTGTGATTATCTCAAGTTGGGAATTTTTATTTTTATTTTTTATTTTTTATAGGTGGGAAAATGGGATTTGACATGCGCGGGCACCTAATTTGGCGACCGACCAACGGGAGTTGAATGCAGCCACCTCAAGTTGACCGTCGTTCATGTGGATTTACTGTTCTGTGATAATGAGGGTAACCACTTTGATTTGATCTAATTTAAATTTAAATTTAATTTAACTTTTTAATAGTAAAATACCTAAAACACCCCTAACCGTAATTCAAGTTAATTTTCAATTAACCCTAATTCTCTCTTGATTTAAACTAAAATTTGATATTAATTAATCATCTCGTTTTTTTAATTAGACTTGACGAATCTTGCTCAAGATATAGAGAGTTAATACCTTTGTAATATTAAATTATGTCGACATTACTATATAATAACTCTAAGCATGACGGCAAAAAAAGATTATTATAGTTAAATTAAAAAAAAAGATTATACTATTTTAGGGTTGGTAAGATACCACAAAACAAAGATTAATCGGCATTAATCGGTCCAATATAGTTATTATATACATAAAATCAAGATGCCAAATGAATATTGTATATTTTTTAATATAAGGTTTATCATAATTATTATTTTTATATACTATGGAGAATTTGATTAAGCGAGATTCTAAATCACCAAATTATTTATACCTATTACTTTACGAGATCTAATCATGCAAAAGATTTATTAGTTTTTATATTTTTAATTATTATATAACGTATCTTATATGTCTATATTTTTTTTAAAAAAATTAATAATAAAAAAATTTTATTGAATTTTTTTTTGTAATAATTCTTTTTAACCATTAATTTCAAAACTGTGAGAAGGATGAACAATGTACTGAGAAAATTAAAAACAACTATGGATCAGAGAGATGTGGTTAATGGTAGTTTTATTTTTTTATTAATTTGAATAATTGATGGTGTTTTTTTAAAAAAAATTAAAATTTTTTGAAATGATATGTGTAGAGTATAAATTATATTATTCAAAATTATAATAAAAAAATTTAGTTAAAAAAATATATCCATAAAATAAAATCATCAGACTGTTTGAAATAAACAGGTGAGCATGTAAACCAAAACGGCGTGCGGTTATGCAAGCAGCAGTAACCTGAGAGACACAAATGAATGCTGATGGTGATGTTGTTTAGTTAATTAATTAGGTATTGATATTAATGATGGGGTTGAAAATAAGAAAATAATTAAAAAAAAGTAAATTAAAAAAGGGGGGAAAATTAGGAAATGTAAAAACACGCAACCGGAAAACAAAAGAGAGAGGCAAGTGTAAACAATACCACGTTCACTGTTAACACGTCCCCATCCTTTTCCTCTCTTTTTAGCCACCCCCCCTCTCCCCCCACACCTTGCCAGTTACTCTTAAGACCAATCTCTCTCTCTCTCTCTCTCTCTCTCTCTCTTCCTCTCTGCAAAGCCGTTTCTCCACCGCTTCATTGGGTTTTCTCTCTCTTTTTCTCATTCTCTGTGTCAAGTGAGAATTCGTAGAGGTTGCTTTGAAACAAATTCGTTCTGTTCTTCTTCTTGTCTCGAGTTTTTTTACTCGTTACCCAGGAAGCATGATAAACTATCAATTGGTGTGTGTTGGAATCTGTTTTTTTGAGTGATTTTTGTTGATTTTTCCTGAGGAGGAACTTGTTTGTTCTAGAGGGTATTGGGATATTGAGGTTTAAATGCTATCTTATGCCCGCTTTTGATTTCTCTGAAGATCAAGGAAAGAAGATAAGACAAACCATGTTGGATCTTAATCTTGATGTGGTGATTTCCAGTGAGTCGTCTTGTGATCATTATGAGACCAACATGATGTTAATGGATGAACACAAGCTTCAGCTTGAGGCTTCAAGAACCCAAATGGAAGAAGACTCCGGCACCTCAAACTCCTCAATCATCAACTCCGAGGAAGCTCCAGCAAATGTCACTGATGAGAACTCCACCAACAACAGCACCTCAGCGTTCATTTTCGATGTCTTGATCAAACGAGAAGACGACATAGGTAAAATGTACCCGTCATCGGATTCCGTCACCCGGCAGCTTTTTCCTGTAACCGGAGACAAAGGAGGCGTGGGACCGGAGTTGGGCTTCGCGCCAGGATCAGTCTTAGGGTCTTCGACAAGGTCGGATCATCAATGGTTGGACTTATCATATGCTAAGCCTAGTGGGGAGTCAGAACTGACAATTGTGCCGCAGAAGCCGCAGCAAGCTAGGAAGAGCAGGCGTGGCCCCAGGTCTAGAAGCTCACAGTACAGAGGCGTTACCTTTTACAGGCGAACCGGCCGGTGGGAATCACATATATGGTAATCATCCATGAACTATACATACATATACATAGCTTTATACGTATATCTTGTGTGTTTGTGCCTGCCTGATGATAAATGAATTGGTTGTTTTGTTGTGCTTGTATGTTGTTTAGTTTATCTTATTTCGTATTTTGTTTGGTGTACAGGGACTGTGGGAAACAAGTCTATTTGGGTAAGTGGATGCTCTCTTTGACTGATTTGATATAATTTTTCCCTTTCTTTTTTTTTTTTTAGGCTAAGAAAATTTTCGAAGGGTTCTTGATTATCAGATCTTTTGATGATAAGGGTGTTTCTTCTATTTTTATTATGTTAGGTGGATTTGACACAGCTCATGCTGCAGCAAGGTGAGAATTCCTTTTCAATTAAAAAGAAAGTTGTCCATATTATGCTTTTATTGGTCGAAATCAGATTATCTTAGGTGAATTTTCTAAATCTGGACCTCGGTAATTCAGGGCATATGATCGAGCTGCCATCAAGTTCCGAGGAGTTGATGCTGATATCAATTTTAATCTGAGTGATTACGACGAAGAAATCAGACAGGTAAGATGAATAGCAGAATCTGCTTGAAGGACTAATTATGAACTTGACCTGTATGCTGGGGCTTTAGTAGTGTATGTTGATTGTTGTTTAATTGATCTGCAGATGAGGAACTTTTCGAAGGAAGAATTTGTGCATATTCTTCGTCGTCAGAGCACTGGATTCTCACGAGGAAGCTCGAAATACAGAGGGGTGACCCTCCACAAATGTGGCAGATGGGAAGCTCGAATGGGGCAATTACTTGGAAAGAAGTGAGGACCCTTGAACTGAAATAGTGTTTAAGATAATTCTGAGATTAGCTCTAGTTTATAGTCACTAAAATCTAGTACATTTGGCAGTCTACTTTCTTCAAAATTGTGGTCATGTGTTTTCCATTAATGGAGCTTAATCTAGGAAAGCTTTTTGGAAGGAAAGAAACAATGCATAAGCAGGTCTTTTATGTATGAAGTTATCATGCTTCGCAGGTATATGTATCTTGGATTATTCGACAACGAAGTAGAGGCTGCAAGGTCCTTTGCACTCACGATTTCATAATCCTAAGAAATTAGCCACGTGCTGCAAAGTTGTCCAGATTTAGTCTTAACCCGGAATTTTCCATTTTGTTTTCTGAATTCAGGGCCTATGACATGGCAGCCATCAAATGTAATGGAAGGGAGGCAGTGACCAACTTCAATCAAAGTGCCTATGAAGGGGAGAAAATGTTAGGTGCCTGTAGTAGAGGTAGTAATTGATTCTGATAGTAGATTTTCTGTTGGCTTTACAGGAACTTTGCCATTGATTGATTTGCATAATGAATTTGGTAATGCTTTCGTTGCAGGGGGTACCCAAAATCTGGATCTGAGTCTTGGAATTTCTTTGCCTTCAGTTGGTCCAGGCATGACAGTAAATGTGGGGATTCAGTCTGCTGCTGATGAAATGGCTGACAGACACAGACAAACGGTTAGTACTGTAATAGAAAGGTTTTAGTGTTACATTTCTATCTGTTGTTGTTCAGTCCTGTTGGTGTTATTCAGAGAGTTAACTTTCACAAATTTCTTGCTTTTTGGCAGCTTGAGAACTCTGGTTTTGGCTATGTCGGTGCACAGCAGCACAAGCAACCTACTGTATTGCCTGGGATATATCCAGGTTTGACACCAAACCATGAGGTACTTTGACTGTTTCCTCGTAATTCAGGCTGTTATTTAATTAAAACCTGAAGACACTTTGAAAGTGAAAGATCACTGAAACTACTTATTTTAGGCCATATGTAACAATGATGACATTATTGACGGACTAAAAAAAGAAATACCAGTCTGTTTAAAAAGTCTACCTCACGTGGGCATAGCGTGATTCAACATCTTCTTAGGCTTATCTGTGTAATCCTCCTCTTTTTCTGGAGTATAGAATATGAAATCGATGCGTTATTTTGACAGGCAAGAGCTACGGAGAAGAGGGTTGAAGCTGTTTCATCAGTGAAAACCTCAAACTGGGTATGGCAAGGCAGCAATGGCTCTGTTACTGCAACACCGGTGTTCAATATTGCAGCATCATCAGGATTCCACCCGTCTACCACCATTGCTTCCTCAGCTACCTTTCAACTCGATAATACTAATTACAGCCATTACAGGACCTGTCCTGAAGCTGAGAGATTTTGTTCATAAATGCGAATTTTATAAAGTTACGTGAGAGGAGAAAGAAATTGAACCCACCATAGCAGCCTGTAGAGTTTGTGTTTGTTTCAAATTGTGTATCTTATTTATTAATATGAAGCATAGTTTGCTATGTTGTCTGAGAAGTTTCTTTCATAAAACAGTAATGCAATTAATAGCATTTAACTCGGAAGATTTTCCCGCATGGAGAATGAGATTTCCAGCAGGACTGGGAAGGCTGATGAGATGTTTTTTTCCCTGTAGAAGATTTGGACAGCCTTGACAATCAGATAGTACCAATACCATTGATAGGGGCATGAAATAAAAATTTGTGATCACTTTTAATGCTTCCTTCTTATAATCACAATCTTAGAATACATCAGAGATTCTTCAATCATAAGTAAATCAACAATCCAACGTTACGATTTATCTTCTAATATTCACGATATTAGAATACATCAGCAATTTTTCAATCAGAAGCAAATCAATGTTCAAGATTTCCTTTCGATAATCACAACTTAAAAGTATATAGGAGATTCTCCAATCAAAAGTAAATCATCAGATCAAACATTATGATTGTTCAATCAAAATTTTTTTCCTGAACCATAAAGCTTAGTTAAAATTCAGCAAAAGATTCAAATTCATACAGATTTAATAGATTTGGACCATATATAGATAAAAGACAAGTAGCATAATTAAATGGTTTATTAATTTCCTGGGATCAACTTGAACCTGCTCAATCCTGAATCATAATTAGAGTGAAGAGAGATATTGGAAATTTAACCATACCAGGCTCTGCATTCAAAACTATTCTTCCAAGCTTGACTGTTAGTTCAAGAATGTTAAGTGGCGCCTTCCTCTAACTTTTGACCAACTAGAATTTTAAGTACAAAGTTCATGCGAGGATGTAACTTTGCTATAGGAAAGAAGTGACTGACCTGTGATTTGGGGTCTACAGGTTATGGCAAACCAATGATGACCTTCGTTCATTTTCTTTCCGTAATACTTCCATAGGGTCATCTTCTAGTGCTTATGTTCTCAAGACTGGTAGGGATAAGTAGTGATGATCTTCCAGCAGACAACAAGGAAGAGTTCTTTTCGAAGTAATTGGCATCTCTAGATTTCCAAACATCGACTGAGCTGTTTCCCCCCTCATTCTGCCTCTTGTGTATGCCCAGGGGCCGACGAAGATGAAGCATCAACAACAGACACAAACCACATTCAATAATTAGTGGCCGACGAAGATGAAGCATCAACAACAGACACAAACCACATTCAATAATTAGTGGGTTTGCGGGGCCACCGGCTTTGATTCAGCATATCATCTTTGATGGCAAGAGGTAATGCAATATTTCGTAGAGAGAACCCTGAATGTTCCCCATGTGAGTGAAGATAAATGCTACCAATTTCCTTAAGTGTTGTGAAATTTGACGACATGCAAACTGCAAGAAACAGGGGAGTATGTACAAAATCGAAACAGAAGGAAACTATGTACCACCTGTTATCAGCTATACCCAAAAGTCAGCCCATGCATAATGAATAATATCTCATTCCAGTTTCACTATGAGAGTAAGGAATTGGCTATAGCTACTTCATGGAAGACCCAAAAAAAAAAAAAAAGAGGACAAATTCTGAAATGTCCTCATCGTCATCTTCATCACATGGCATGCAGAAAGAGAATTTTCAGAAAGAGAATTTTGTGTAAGTTTCAACGAAAATGAAGATATCCCACTAAATACAACAGCACACCACTTATGGATTCAGGTTTTAGATAAGGTTTGACTGGGATGAAAAACAAATTGTCTTTATACGAATGTGGTCAGAGAGAAAGCAAGGGAAGCTACTTCAGAGGAAGATCATGCAACTAGCATAGTTAAGCAGGAGATCCCATATATGCATGTACGCACACGCACGTGTGCGTGTGTCCAACAGGATGACTAATATACCACACCATTTGTGTCCTGAAATCCAATAAGAGATAATGGACCGTAAGTTGATTCAAATAACTTCCGACCCATAATGGTCAAGCATTGTCTTTTTGGCATTGAAATCAATGAGTTCATTACAAATCGAAAGGATACAAAACATCAAAAAAGGCAAATAAGAATATACAATGAATTAATGGTATGCACCATAACTGACCTCCTTTGCTGGATGTGTGCCCCTGCAGAGTTTATATGGATTCAGAAGAAAATCACATACTCAACAAG
This sequence comes from Moringa oleifera, assembly GCA_021397835.1. Classification (NCBI taxonomy): domain Eukaryota; kingdom Viridiplantae; phylum Streptophyta; class Magnoliopsida; order Brassicales; family Moringaceae; genus Moringa; species Moringa oleifera. Next base: position 778,439 of record JAJFZO010000882.1, on the reverse strand, counting down.
TCCTTAAGAACGCAAACCCGTACAATACTCAGTTATGGCAATAGCAATAACTTAAGGACAACAACTAGAGACAAACTATGTTCCTCTTTCCATCAACAAGGTCAAGGATTCGTGTAGACATCCCAGTGCCAATGTGTTTTGTATTCCAAATGCAAAGGGCAGTACCCTGAGAATACGTTCCCCACTCACTCCCATCCTGAAAATGTCTCATATTAATAGGAATGATCATACATGCAATAGAGATTGCTTAATGGTATTGAAAAAAAAAAAAAAAAGAAGGGAGAAATGCACAAATCTCGAAACGATTTCGTGAATTAAAAAAGAAAATGACCTTGATCAGCATGTACCTTATTGAGGCTCAATATTAAAGTTTTCAAGTTAACTTATACCAGCAACATCTACAAGCAATACGAATCTTCTCATTTCCCATCTATAATATCAAGCTGTCAATTTGAGACCTCCTACAAAACTGATTCATAAGCAAATTACAAATGACCAAGATTCAAGAAATGCAGATAGAGTGACCATTAGTTAAATGAAAGCATCTGTATTCGGAATTAGCCAAAATGACCCTATTTAATGAAGATGAACAGAAAGGGCCAGCAACATACCTTTAGCAATGGATTTTGATCTTCAAATGACCAAAACAAAACTGGAAACAGATCAAAACAAATAGTTTTGACTGCCTCATCAGGTACATGCAGTTCCAGAGAACAAATTTTCCCCTTTGACTTTCCCATTTACAAGGATATCATAAGTAGTATCATCAGGTTGAAGACCTCTGTCAAGCATCTCATTATGCAGTCTAAAAGCCTCCTGTAGATCCCCCTCCCTGAAGTGCCCAGCGATTAATGTATTATAAATTAGAACATTAGGAGTCATGCTCTTTGCATCCATCTCTTTAAGAATTTTGCGTGCATTCTCCAACTGCCCTTTGTTACAAAGACCATTAATCAATACAGTATATGTAACTACATCAGGCACAATGCCTTTGGCAAGCATCTCTGAGTAAAGATCTGATGCAGATAGTAATTTACCCTCTTTCAGCAATCCATCAATTAGTGTAGTGTAGGTTTTCAAATCACAAGGAACCCCCTCAGCTATCATTTTCTTATGCAAGTCAAGTGCTGCATCCATGTTATTTACATTCCGAAAGCCACTAATCATGCTATTATAGACAGGAGCCTCTGGAGACAACCCAACTTCAAGGAGTTCGGAGAAAAGTTTGGACGCACTTTGCATGTCTGGTTTTTTGCAAAATCCATCAATTAGAGCACCATATGCTTTGACATCCAGTTCAAGACCCTTCTCTTTCATCTCATTCTGCATTTTTAAGGCAAGATTAAGGTTATTGGTTTTGCAAAACCCATTTATAAGGCTGGTATAGGTGATAACATTTGGAGAAATTCCATTCTCACACATCTCTTTATACACTATCAATGCAGAATCGATTGAACCATCTTTTATAAACCCATCTATTATGCTATTATATGTCATACAAAAGGGAACAAAACCCTCCTCAACATATTTCTTCAACATATCTCTTGCCTTAGATGTTCGTCCAACTTTACACAAACCATTGATAGTTGTGTTGAATATATAATCAGTGTGGGCAATATTTGATCCCTTCATTTGATCAAGGACATCAAAGGCACGTTCAGCATTACCAACTTTGAAATAGCCATCGATCAAAATGGAAAATGTTACAACAGTCGGATTTAAACCCTTTTCAAGCATCTCCAAGTATACACCATATGCCATATCCATGTTTTTCATTCTGCAGTGTGCAAGGATCATGTTGTTGTAAGAAACAGTATCTGGCAGGACACCCCTAGTCACCATCTTTTCCCACAAGCTGCCAGCTTCACTTACCTTGCTGTCCTTACAGAACCATAATAAAAAACAATTATAAGTGAAAATATTGGCCAGACCACAATCAACAGCCTCATCAAACAGCTTTGATGCCTCATCTAGTGACTGAGATTTCAAAAATCCCTGTATCAAGGAATTGAAATTGAATATGGTCGGTTGGATACCCATGAGCTTCATTTCTTCATAAAGCTCGCAAGCCTTTTCCATATTCCCATTCTTACAACACCATTCAATCAAAACCGAATAGGTGACCTTGTTCGGAGGTGGTCCCTCCTTCTTAATCTTATCAAAAAGTTCCAAAGCACTATGCAAATCACCTTTCTTGCAATATCCTTTTATCAAACTGGTCGCAACTACCACGTTCATTGGTTTCCCACAACTCAGCATCTCATCCTTAAGCCTCAATGCCTCTGCCATATTTCCCTGCTTCACACAAGCCCCGATGACAGTGGTAAATGTACCTTCATAAGGAACCCACCCCATTTCACTCATTTCCCTCAAGAGCCCACAAGGGACACCCAAATTGGGTCTCTGGCAGGCAGCATTAATGGCAGTACTATATACAGCTGCATCAAGTTCAAGCCCTCTAGCCTTTGCCTCTCTAAAACACTCTTCTGCCTCCTCATGCTTCCCCTCTATCAAACAGGCACGCATCATCAGATGTACTGTAGCACGATCACCGGTAACACCCCTTGTAAGCATCTTACCATACAATTCTCGTGCTTCATCAATTAAATTCCTCCTAACTAAGGCTGTTAAAAGAATGTTCATAAATGGAATGCTAGGAACTATATCACGGTCTATCATTTCATTAAAACAATCACTAGCATCATCTAACCGATTAGCTCTAACATAACTATTCAACAAGTAATTAAACACCTGCGAATCAGGCTGAAAGCCAAAATTTTTAGCGCAATCAATCAAGTGATCTACTAGAACAGCAGGCGTCGGATCCGAATATCCTGAAACGTACTGGTTCAGCAATTTCTTAGCAACCCTGCCGGTCCGTGAGAATCCCACCAAAATGTGAAGTAAAACGCAGAATACATCAAGGCTTTTGACGAAACCGCGCTGCTTTTCTTTCCGAAGAAAGTATCGAAAAGCTGATTCCGGGTTGTTTTTGCGGCTGAGAAGAGTATTGATCACATTGGCTTGCGTTAAGACCCCGTTTTCCCGTATGGGTTTGGTAGCGAAAGCCGGGGAGACAAGGTTTCCATCAAAATCGCATTCTAGGCTGGACTTCTCCGGCAAATCTGTCCCTGGGGTAATTCTCTCGGGAAAACAGGTGTCCGGGTTGGGATTCTCGCAAAATGTTGATTCTTCCAATTTACTAGGAAATCCTGGTTGCGTGCAGAGAGATTTGGCACATCTGAAAGAGCGGAAAAGAAGCGGAGGAGCCAGTGAAGGACTGAGCGAAGTTCTCATTGTTTCCCTTAGCTGTGGAGAACAGTTAATCAGAGAATAAACCCCTTCAGCATTAAACCCTTTTCTCTTTGGAATCGACTCAGCCATGTTTCCCCTCAAATAAACGCACCGTTTCTTGGCTGGCCTCCTATGAATAATATTGGAATAGTATTTTCTTTAAATATAAAAAAGAAATTATTTATACGTATAATAATATAAATGAAAACTAGGATATATATTATATAAAATTTTGATATTTTTTTAAAATTGAAATTTTATTTACTAATTTAATATGAATAAAATGTTTATTCAAACAATTATGAAATATTAAAAATATTATTATTAAAATATTTTAAAAATAATAAAAATAAAATTTATATTTTTTAAATTTAATATTTAAATTTCAATAATTTGTGTGATCTTAAATTATTTAAATTATTTTTCAAAATTTTAATGATATAAATTTTAGAAAATAAATTTTAATATTTAAAAATTTTAAAATTAGTTTAGCAATAATTTGAATATATATTTTAAAATTTAAAGAAAATTAAAATTAAAATTTATTATTAAATATTTTAATATAATTTTTTTAAACTTTTGATATAAACTTAATTTGATTTAAATTGATAAAATCATATTTTATTAAAATAAAATTCTAAATCTTTTTTTAAATAAAAATAAAAAAAGACTGCCATATATCTCTAAAGAAAAAAAAAAAAGTACACTGTGTAGCGAGGGACTAGTTTAAAAGTCACTAAGACAAGCACGCCATACACACACTGACACGGGCACGCACAGCCTTTTCTTTCTCGCCAAACCATGTGGCGGAGCATAGACTCCCACTTGAAAACCATCCGCCTGGTGCCGGTCCGCGCAGTCCTCACCGGAGCGAGCTCCAAGGCGAAGCCACCTCCACAGGCGCAATTGCGCCTGCTGTCCTCTCTCTCCGAAACTGCAAAAACGTCTCGTTCTCTGATTCTCAGCTTGACCAGAACCCGGTATGCGGGTTCGAATTGCGGTCCTCTTTTGGTTGTCAGGTGCATTTCTTCCTTCTCTTCTCCTCTTTCTTCTTCGGCTCAGCAGCAGCACGCTGTGCAATGGAACGAGACGGTGTCGTGCTCGGAGGTTGGGGATGGTAACCACGGCAGCTTAGAGGAGGATACTAAGCCTGCTATTCCTGTTCGCGCTTATTTTTTCTCCACTAGGTTTGGATTTTTTATTTTATTTGATTCTTTATGAAGTATGTTGTTTTAGTTGCTTTTTTGGAGGTAAAGGACATAGAAATACATGAGGATAATGTGATAAAAATTGAGACGTGAAAAGGGAAAATTTAAGGGCGCCTTGTTACGTCCTGTATGGAGAACTGTTTTGTGTTTCTTGGGAAACAATGAATCAGATGAAATGGGTTAGAAAATTGTGTATTGAATTCAATTCGGGTAGTTCTTTATCTATCTTTGGTGTCCACCAGTTAAACCCTAAACCCGCGCCCCAGGATGAATCCACGTGGCCAAAACCCTCAACATTAAACCTGAGAACTTCGCACCATTAAATCTTTATTTACATCAAAGTGATGGGCTGTGCGACCTTTTGCATATTTGAACTAAATCTTTTGTGAAAACGGGGAGGACAACAAATAAACACATCCTGCTCCAAATTCAACTAGGTGCTTAGTATTTTTTATTGACTAAATCAGTGGTATATTTTGGTGTAGTGTTGATCTGAGGAGCTTGGTGGAACAGAACAAACAGAATTTCATCCCTCCAACGTCACGTATGACTAACTATGTTGTTCTTAAGTTCGGCAATCATTCTGATCCAATTGTAAGTTAACCATGGGGTTTTCCATTTTTGGTTCTATCTGATTAGACTAAATTGTTCTCTAGACTTCTTTAATTGAGTGTATGTGAATGACAAAATAGATGGCAGTGCGTTGGATTGCAGTAATTCTACTTTCCTGTCATCAATTTTGGTGCTCCATCTGGTTCTTGACACTTTGATGAAAAACAAAACAAATTGGGACTTCTAATACTCAGTTCTCTGTTTCTCTAATGAGAACAAAAATCACCAGTTATATGTGTTTTAATTCTGTGCCTTTGTACCAGTATTGTGGTTTAGTTGCCCAGTAATTGTACTCAATGAAAGTGATCAGGTGCAGCAATATAAGTTAGATTCCCTTCAAGTATCTGGATAAATTCCATTTTTTTATATGCATTTTGTTGATGAAGAATATACTTTTCCTTGTTCTTTATAGGTCTATTTATTCATTATAATTTTAAAGTTTGGGATTTTTCAATTTTGGAGATGCATGTTTGTCAACTAGTTAGAATGAATTCAAGCTCTGATGTTACATTTTTCATTGGCCAGGTAGTGATAAGAAACAAAATGCATTGATGATTATTAAGAACTGTATGGTCTCTCAGTATATGCCTGCCTGCTTGGCTAGTCAAGTCTCTTTGTTGGGCATCTGTATCACTTGAAGAAATTGATGTGTCCTCTTTTATTGCTTTTCCTGTCCTAGTTATATTTTTGCTTTAAGGATCCAGAGTAAAGAAGATTTACTTCGACATAAACCTTGGATGTTGAATATTGCTTGAATTATGCTGGGGAGTAACTTAGTGGTAATATTCTCTGTCTGAGAGGGCAGTTTATGGTATTGTGAATTTGTTGGTTTTCTAGGTTAGGCTTCTAATTTCTATATGTTTCTTTCATTGGTTCATCAAACCAAGTTCACTACTGAAGAATGGTGCTGAGTTCCTTGTTTCAGGGTCCTGGTGGTTGCATAAGTGGAAGTGACTGCTGTTACATGGTAGTTTTTCAATATGGCTCTATCGTCTTGTTTAATGTTCGTGAACAGGAGGTTGATGACTATCTGAAAATTGTAGAGAAACATGCATCAGGATTGCTTCCGGAAATGAGAAAGGATGGTGAGCTTTTCTATCATCTTTCATTTCACTATCAAATATTTCCCCTTTGTAAACATACTATTCCCTGTAATTTTCCTGTTAGAGTCACTTGAAATACGAGAAAAACTGTTAAATTGGGTACTGAAATCACTTTAGTAATGTGACAGTATAATCATGTGGAACTACGATTTAAATTGCATATATAAATTAGGTCAAGTTTGAGATATATTCTGTTGGAAAGTACTATATCCCAAGAGGTCCTTGATGAGAAATAAGTCTTCTTTTTTTTTTTCCATCGATCCTTTGGTCTTACATGTTGCAATCTTTCTCATCATTCAACTGTTGTGCCTATGAGAGTTATTTACCTTCTGGAAATTGACATGAGCCTTTTGCTTTGTACCTTATGCTACTCGATTATATATATATGTTTTGGTTGTCCTTTTGGAACCCTAATTTTCATTGAATTATTTAATTGCTCTAGCCAATTATCTCTTTGTGCATCACCAACAAAATTTACCATTATCTCTATTTATGTTTTCTTGGAAGTCCATTTAGGAACTTAAAGATGTGTATAACCTGGGAGGAAGATTGAGTGGATGAGGCAATCCAAGATTTTTGGTCAAGGTTCATGCTATCTGTCTATTGGCCTAAATGCCATGTTAGCCTTTGCTATCAGTACTGTTATTCAAGTTTAGGATGAAATTTGCTATGCTCTATTTTTATTTTTATTATTATTATTTTTTTTTGGGTTGAGATGTCAGCTGTTTTAGTAAATAAATGTTTACCAAGATAGTTTCTTACAATGCATTTTTTCCCTTTTACCCCTAGTCCATGACAAGCATATTGAACTGGGACATCTTTTCAGCGGACGGACATGTACACTTACATCTGGCAGTTGCTTTGCTGCTAATTGAATTACTTGTCTAAATCATCTTAGAGGGATCTAATTTCTTTCTGGTTTTAGGTAGAGCATCATATGATAATTCACCTCTGTTTTGCTTGGAAGCTGTCACACTTGTGGATGTTCCTGGAGAATGGGCATGCATAACATATAATAAAATTTAAGATTAAGTTTAGTTCAACATGATTTTTTTTTAATGAATTTGCAGAGTATGAGGTGAGAGAGAAACCTACTTTACATACGTGGATGCAAGGTGGGTTGGATTACATAATGTTGCAGTTCTTGAACATTGACGGAATCCGTACCATTGGTAGTGTTTTAGGTCAAAGTATCGCTCTTGACTATTATGGACGCCAGGTATGTAAGATGTCATCTCTGCCTCTCCTGCATTCTGTATTGCTTGATTTATTTTGCCCATGCATTTTCTTTTTCTTCTCTTAGGTTGATGGAATGGTTGCAGAATTTACTGACATAAATCGTGGGATGGAAAAAACTGGAACATTTACCATGGACAGGAAAAAACTTTTCCAGTTGGTAGGGAAGGCAAATTCTAATCTCGCTGATGTGATTCTTAAGCTTGGACTTTTTGAGAGGTAATGGTTTTACATCCTTACTGGAGGAAAAGATGACTTTGCTGAAGTCCAATAATAAAATTGTGGCACAGTGTCATTCTGGCAAGATACGTTTATAGCTTTGACATGGTAATATATTTAATCATCCATCATTTTCAGTTTCTGTAAACCTTTATGAACTTATAACAGGGTAAAAGTTTTTGTCTCTAGAATTTATTGTTTGTTGCAAACTTCTAGTGTGAAAAACAAACTGGAAAATATAAAGTGTGAGAAAACTTAACCTTAAAAATGATGACGAGGTACGCTGGTCTGCTGCTGCTATTTACCTGGATCTATCTTTCTATGTTCTTTCATCTAATTTTGTTTCTCTTTCACTTTCTGAATGCATGTTAGCCTGCTAACACATACTCTCTCATAGTTTAATTGTCTTGGTTCTGCAGATCAGATATTGCCTGGAAGGATGCTAAATATGCTCAGATATGGGAATATCTCAGAGATGAATTTGAATTAACTCAGAGATTTGCAAGTCTTGATTTTAAGTTGAAGTTTGTAGAGGTCTACTTTGTTAGCCTAATATACAGTGATTTCGTTCGATATTGCTTCAGCCAACTGATGTGCATCTTGTGGTAATATCTTCTTTGTCTTTGCAGCACAATATTCGTTTTCTTCAAGAAATTCTTCAGAATAGGAAATCAGACTTTCTGGAGTGGCTCATCATTATATTGATAAGTGCGGAAATTGCCATATCTCTGTATGATCTTGTCAAAAGGTCTTTGTGACATTCGCCCAAGAAAGTCAAGACTCTAACAAGTTTTGATTCAAGGTAATAATTTCTGTAAATTTTGAGTCTAACACTGTATTCTTGTCATTGTTTCATCATATTGGTCCATTTTGTTTCTTGTAAATAATTATATGTGTTCTATGTATAACTGTGGCAATAATATTGCAGAATCTTTCAAAGTACTCTTTGTTGTAAAAAGAAAAGCCCATTGATGTTTTTGTAAATTTATTACTTTCTTGAAATCAAAGAATCTGCACCATAGTGACTTTTCTTAATCATTTCTCTCTTAAATCAGCTAATAGTAAGATGGATATAAATTGAACTTCAACAGGTTTGTTTTTATCTACTGGGATAAAGAGATTCAGGTTTAGAAAATGATGTGAAGAGAAATAATGGCTGGCGACATGTAAAAGCATTTGATATTGTGCTATTCTGGTTTAGCCATGCAATTGTTCTTGACAATAAGATTCAGGCATCCATTATTTAGGTCAAAAGTATTTGCTTCATTCTTATAATGTAGGATCTGATTTATGCATGTTTGGTTTTTTTGCATGTAACCTTGCATCAACAAACAACTGCTTACTTGATTAAATTCTCTCATAAGCATAGCTGCAAGAAACCCCATTGATTGTTCTCTACTCTTTCTTGCCAGTTTTCGATCAGTGACTTGTATTGGTCTCTTGAAACCATTTTTCATCATCTGTTGCTGCTTGGCATAACTTGCTACTTGCTAGAACTTGCAGCCTTTCCTACTATGTTAGGATGTGCATCTTTCTAGAGAAACAATGTAGATTTTTGCTTGTGTAGCCCAGAAACCCTGTTCCTTCACAATAAGAAATCAACAACCTATAAGCTCGCAATTTTCTGAAAGCATCTCAAACTGATTGCTGTTTGCTAAGTCATCTGGTATTGATTTTGTGCTGGTTGTGCCTCAGAGTTTCTTCGAAAATAAAATTGAGCACACTTGTTAAGACCTCAAAGTAGATGAAAAGTTAATGAAATTCTATAATCTCTTAGTATTTCCACATCTGAGCTTTTCTCGTAGTTTGGATTTAAAATTTTATGCATGGTCAAAGGGTTAACAGCTGAGTTTTTCAGATTTTGAGACTTTCCGTGAAGCAGTTCAGTACAAAGTCCATAAATTGTCAATTTGGTCAGAATTTAACCAGTGTTTCTTCAATTCCAGGCAGTGCTGTTTTCTGGGTCTGAGCAAGAGATTGACCAATAGAAGTTCAGAAAAGTTTGACAGCTCAACTTGTTCAGGTTGAGACTCAGACAGTGTGTCAATGGTGTACAGTGGTGGCATGCTCTCATTCTGGCTCCAACCGAGGTCACAAAAAAGCAAGAAACAAAGGAAAAGTTTTCTGTATTTCTTTGCTTGATAATACTGGAGCCATGCATAATTCACCAATCTTGTATACTGTAAAACTATGAAGGTGGCTCCCTTACAACTGTCAAATTACAAAGTCAAATTATATTCTATGTTTCAGAATTAGAAGCCCTAATTCTCTCATTGTGTGGAAAATGAAAAACGAAACAACTGTGTATCAAACAATCTGATTTTTAGTTATGTGGGTGGCATGGATGAAGCTGGTATGAGCATGATGCTTGCAATGGTGACTTAGGGTTAGGGTTTCTCCGGACAAACTTCCGGCCCCAGACATGCTTGCCATTGATAGAGAATTTGGCCTTACTCTTTCCTTCAAGAACAACTTCAATGGTAGAAGGAGAATGCAGAACAAGTCGTGCGAATAGTGGTTGCTCCTCTGCAGAGACTTCCTGCATGTATAATGCTTCAATGCAGTTTCCAAATCTCCTGTTAACAAGCAAAACGGAAGCAACTCATGACCTTATTCAAGTTCAGTAGTCTAACAATCAGAAAGAGAGAGAGGTAATTAACTACCGGTTGAAGAAGTCCCTGACTTCATTTTCTGAAATTGGGTAACCTTTAGAGAAGGTCAAGAACACGGTTCTATCATCCGGTGATACTTGTTTCAAGGTCTCATCGGTTGATAATTGGTTCTTTATAACAGGATCACAACCCGAATTTCCTCCATTGATGAAGCTCCAAGAACTCCCTGTATTGCCATCATGAATCCCACCAGTGTTATGATAGTAGTGGTAATGAGCAGGCGAAACAGGATCGATCATCACAGGACCATATGGACTAAGTTGCTGCTTCATCGTCTGGTCCATGGATTCTTCACTTACAGCCCTCTTCTCACGCAATGCTCTTCGAAGGATATCATCGAAAGCTCTCACGCAGACTTCCTTAACGTTCCTGATGACTCCCTGGATGACGCTGTGGCTATGGTCCTGGAAGAATTTCAGACAGAGCCCATGTTTGGTCAAGCTCTGAATCAATGGAATATCATGGTTGACGTTGTTATCCCCGTCTGAGGTAAAATAAGACGACGAGTGTTCGCTCTCCAGGGAGTTCAAGCAGACAACAGCCTCATCGGCGACGGCATTGATCAGGGCGTCAGGCAATAAAAGCAGATAAGCCACCAGGTTCTTGGCCTGACTTGTTTGTTCCAGCCAGAGAAGTAAAGCCATGACCTGCATGGACTCGCCGGGTTCCCGGTCGAAGTTCAGGACAAGCCTGGCGTAGAGTCTGCGGTCGATGTTGTGGAACGTGCAGAACTCTTCCTGGGTCACCATGGAATTTGCAGGAACCGGAGCAGAAGAAGGAATCGAGCACATTTTTTTGGATCAATCTGCTTCTCTGATGATATCTTCAAATGGATGATTCTAGGTTTTGCTTTTATAGAAAGCCATATGTGTTTCAGTATGGTCTTCGTGTGTGTTTTGCAGAGAGGCGCCATTGATTTGCAGAAATGGAAGCTTCGCTATGGCGGGGAGTTTTTTTTTTCTGTTTTAGGTCTCAAAGGCAACGGTCAAATCTCTATATACTTTTGCCGATTTTGGCTTTGTGACTTTTGACTTTTCACTGCAGTTCTGTCTGTACAGTTTCCTCATAGTCTTTCTGGGGATCTGCCTCCTGTGTTACTGACATCGGGAGAGGGACCCAGGATTTGTTTTTGATATTATCTGATCCTATTTTGGCAATATCTCATTGGAAGATTTTGACAAAATGAGAAACTATACAACTATTTGCCCAAAATTACCTCCCCCCAAAAAAAAATATTTCTTTTAATTTTTTATCTAAATATTATTTAAAATTTAAAATTTATTTTTTTTCAATTAAATATTAATTTTTAAAATAATTTCAATCAAATTTTAATTTATCTATTTAGATTAAATTATATTATATTAATAATTTAATATGTATATTTAAATTAGAGATTTTTTTATGATGAATTTTAACTTAAAATTTTTCAATTACGAACAAAATTCAAGTTATAAAAAAATAAATTTTTTGTATAAATATATTTTTTTAAAAAAATATACAATCAAAAAATTTATAAAAATTCAAAATTATTAAAATTTAGTGAATGAAAAGCATAAAATTTATTTGAGTAATTTTTAAGTATTTTAACTATAAAAATATCATTATTTTTTATAATGATTTTTACTAAGATTCAATTTAAATAAAATTAATAAATTAAAATTTATTTTAAAATATTTTAAAAATCAAAATAAATTTAAAAATAAAATATAAAATTTAATATGACTTTTAATTTATTATTATTATTGTTATTGTTGTTATTATAATAATAATTATTATTATTATTATTATTTAGTTGATCAAATTTTTTATATTATTTTATCATGATAAATCGTTAAAAATTTTGAAATTCAATAATTAATTTAAAATATCATAAATTTAATAATCAAGAATGAACTCAATGACTTTAAAAATATTCGACCTTTGAACTTAGACCTACAAATCATTTTTTTTTAATAATAATTGTGTTAATAAATTTTTATTGAGCAAATTTTTAAAAAATATTTTATTTTAATTAGTGAATTGTTTTTTTGATAATTGTTATGGAATGTTTCTTCATGATTGCACATAAATGTCTTCTCTAACACCATTTTTTTTCATCGTTTATTTTTGATAAAACTACTTTTATAAGAAGAAAAATAATTATTTTATCATACCTTTTAAATCTAAAAAATCAACCCCAATAAAAACTCTTTTAAAATTTAAATATTAAAAAATTAAATATAATAAAAATCAATAAAAAATTTATGCATCTTTGATAATTTTTCAACTGATCTTGACCAAATTACCTTCACTTTTTTTTTTTTTTTTTTTGTGGTATAAAATATAAATGGTTGTGTCCATTGAACCATAAGGTCGGATTGCAGCGGGCGGGCTTAGAGGAAAGTCTAACCTCACAGCGGGTTGTCACTTCACTAGTTGAAATAGACGCTCACAAGCTACTGGGCCTATTTGCGAGCAGAGAATATTGATTTAATTCTGCAACACCCGGGGTTTTTGCCAGTATAGAAGATAGAACAAAGAGAAGATGTCGAGCTGCAGGTTCCTTTTCGGCAACGGCATCGTACTGTATTCCTCTGATGCCCCCCCTGTCTCCACCTTTCTCGAGTCACATCCAGGTACCCGTCTTCCTCCTCTCTTCCCTCTATGTTTGTGCTTCGGAGCGGTCACTTCCTGAAAACACCAAACTCTCCTCTTACTTCAATTTGTACCAGAAAAGTGATACCCGAAGGAAAAGATAAAAAAACATTTCATGGGTTTTTATAAAATCAGAGCTAGTTTTAATAGCTTTTAGGAAATTCGTTGTGAGAAATGGATGTTTTTTTTTTTTTATTGACCATCTTCAAGAAAAAATGAGTATCGAATTCATCTTTGGTTAGTGTTTTAGAATGATAATCACGTTGTGCGCAGGTGCTTACACGACGACTCGAACCCACAACAATGCGTCATGCCTGCTGTTTTGGGAGAGACATTTACTGAGACTTGCAAATTCTGCGAGGATTTTATTCGATTCGAATCCTAAGCTTTTGTTCAAATCCTCAGGATTGATAAGTTCATTGTCGTCACTGTCGATGAAACCGTCGACGTGGGAATTGGGTGTTCGAAGTTTGGTTGATGATTCGATGAAGAAGGCATTGGGAGTTGCATTGAAGGAGACCAGCAGTGCTGTGGGGGAGGAGTTGGCTGTTACCACTCTTCTTAGTGGAGATTTGGAGAAACTAAGTGGAATTGAGAATGTAGATGGAGAGAGAGTTTTTGGGGTTCTTGAGGTGTATGTGCATATTGGAACTTATGTTCCTCATTTGTTTGGTGTTCAAGGAAATGGGGCTCATTTGGCTTTGGTGGGTCGCGGCAGGGAATTTGCAGTTGCTAAGTATTCTGATTGGGTAAGGTGTGTGTGTTACTGTGTCTCTATGTTTTCCTGCTTAATGTTGGCAAATTTATGTTTTCAGGTTTTATTCAGAATTTTTACATTTTTTTATATTGGAATCGGTAATCATGATTTGTTATTTCACATCTGTTAACAACAATCTTAATCCATTCAGAAGTTAACTCATGCAATAAATTTTAACATTTGATCTAACGTTGAGTTTTTTTTTTTTTTTTTAATGTGTATAATTTTGATTGGTTTTTAAAATTAAGTAAATCATATGCTTTGGCTTCTAGGTACTGAGGAACTTTGCTTACCCATTTTTAGAAGTCAAAATGATGTGCCCTCTTTGAGGAAAGCAAGCAAGCTAGTGATAATCCAAGTGAATTTTTTTTTTTTAAAAAAAAAAAACTTTCTTTATTTTCAGTTTTTCAGATTATTTTTCTTTTAAAAAAATAGAACCTAAGTAACCTAATGTCACATTGTAGCTAAAATTGATTAGAAATATGTCCATCTTGTTAAGAAAATTGTGAATCTAATTCCACATGGGTAGTTAAACTGGCCAGGCCTGAGTTTGCCCTTTAAAAGTTTCCATTTGTAGTATATGTAGCTGGTTAGTTGCTGCGTGCATATGTGTTTTACGTGTTTTGTTGGGTTTTCTTTGTTATTCAAAAGAGAAAAGTGCCGATTAAAACAGTAAAAGAATATTAAGATTCAAGTTCATGTTAATGCCACATTGAATTGAAACGAACATGTCAGATATACTTCCTTAAGTATCTCTCTAAGTTGGGTTTTCTTTGCTGGTGAAATGTTTCTTTTTCACTTGGGTCTTAAATGCGAAGTTTAATATCATATCCTTGATGAAGATCATGTTTTCTAAAGGTCAGAATTTTGAGGTGTTGAGTTATTATACTTACATGTCCTGATGCTGTATTTCAGTTGTGATTTGGGAACTTTGTATTCTAGGCAGGCTAAGAAACCCTTTGGAGAAGCTGAGGCCTCCTCTGGTAACTGAGCTTTTGTTATCTAATGATGGTGATCACATACTTGAGGGCTGCATAACAAACTTTTTCGTTGTTTGTTGCAAGGTTAGTAATTTTTGTTTCACAGTTTTCAAGTAAGGTAGATGAAAATTTTGGCTTGTTTATTAGCTTCTGATTCTGGGATACGAACCATAAACATTCTGTTTTCCTGCGCTCTTAATCATAAAAGTGTTCTGGTCTCTCTTTATTTTCTAATAATTTAAAGCTGTAGCCACACTTAACCTTTGATATATAACTAGGCTGCTTTCACACCAACTGTGAAACCCAATTCCAAGCTGGTGCAATGTTTGAAACTAGGATCATGTTTGCTTCAAGTATGAGATTGTTTCTTTATTCAGCCTGTTTCGCTATATTACTCCAAGGATAATGATGACCTGAAGGGATGTAGCAGTGCCCTCGCAGTGGCAGGTTTCAAATATCTTGCACCTATATTATGTGGAAGCATTGGGTGTGAGCTTCAGATTCTGGTTATTCTGAAACATGTGTGAATTAGAATATATGAATTCAAACAATTAGTAGCAAATCTGTGCATCATATGTGATTTCTCAAATTGACAAATTCATTTTATGTTACCTTTACTTGGACCTCTATGAGATCTCCAATGCATTCTTTTCTTTCTTTTTTGCATCATACCAATTCATATTGTGAATCATGATGTCTGCTATTTTCAATTATAGATCACAAGACTGCCTTGCTTCTTCCTGATTCCTGATATGAGTGAAGACTTAAAAGTTCTTTGTATTGTTGGGTGTCCATTTTAATATGTGTTTTTTTGGATACCCACATGTACCTGTTCTTGTGTTGAAATGCCTGTTGGAATTTGCTTCTAGGATAACAATGAAGCTGAGTGGAAACACTTGACCGATCACAGCAGTTCATATTCTTTTGAAGTGCAGACAGCTCCTATTAGTGATGGTGTGCTTCCAGGAGTTATACGAGAACTCATCATTGAGTAAGCTCTCCTCTTAGAACTCTGAATCTTTTTCTTCTAATACACTTCATTTCAACTGATGAAGCACTACGGCAATTATCTTTGTGAGCTTGTTCTTCAGAGCTACATTCACACATCTAGTTTATGATCAATTCTGTCCTTTTTCTTGTTATATTGAGCAAGTGTTTGTAGCTCCCAATTCAAGAAGTGTCTATGAAGATATGAATTGTACAACATAACCCCAAGAAGCAAATTTATCTCCCAACTTATGTTTTCTTTGGAATATTACTTTTCGCTACTCAACTTTGGATTCGAACTTCAAGTTCTAAATCATTTGTATTATTGTGGTGCTTTCTGTGAATAAAAGCATGCCACCTACCAGAGACCTGTTCCTTTTAATGCGCTGTATGTCCAATATCAAAGTGAGACAACAAGAATAGATTACTGACCTTCATCTTCTTAAATGTGTCTGTGACTGATTGCAAATTTTCAATCTTTCCAGAGTGTGCTTGAGCAAGGGAATTCCAGTGCATGAGGTAGCTCCATCGTGGTCGGAGCGTGAGCTATGGGAGGAAGCATTCATTACCAGTAAATCTTTTACCTCTCTTCCTTCCTTTCTCCATTGTGATACCATCATGTATATATCAGTTCTCCTGCTCCATCCGCTACCAATTCCTTTCTTTCAAGAAAAAATTAAAACCAGAAAAATGTAAGAAAAGAAAACTCGATCTGCTGTGTTCTTCTCTTTGCCCATCTATTCATCCTTTTTGCTGTTCAGCTCTTTTGACTTCCTGAGCCTGATAACTTGAAGTAAGGGCATTACCAGGAAGAACACCACCAAAAGAAAAAGGCCAAGGATAAGAAAAGATGTTAGCAGAACTGCTGTTTGAGTTTTAACTCGTAGGGTTCATCTTGTTACTCGATGCAAGCCCAGATGCCTAGGTCAACAGATAATTCTATGGATTTCTCTGCTTGAAATGTGGCAAAAGGAAATTTCAAATGGAATTCAGTTTTGTTGCTTAAATTCTATTGGGTGACATTGGAACATGAGCATCTTTTGATTACCCTTGCTTAAAAGACACCAATCAAGTTGTATCTTGATGCAGACAGCTTGAGAGTTTTGCAGCATGTGGAGACGATTAAAGTTCCAAGGTCATGGGAATCACTGGGATCAAAATGCCCAGAGGAAATAGCATGGAATGAGAAGAAGTTTGAGGTGCATGATCTTCTTTCAAGCATTACAAGTAAAAGAAATATTTCAACTTGCACAAGCTGCGTAACTTTCTCATTGTTGTTTTATCTTGAACTGAAAACAGGAGTGTCCTGGAGCCATCACGAAAACGATCCAGGTAATGTGTTTATATCTTCTACCGGTTATCAAATCTACTTTGAAATGCCACTTCCACCACATATCCTCCCATTCTGATTGTTCTTTGATTTAGAAATCGGAAACACAATGAATTGCATCTACCATTTCTTCTTGTAATTCGCTTGAATCTATGTGTATATTTTGGTTTAGCAGATGGAGATCATGGAGAGAGCAGCTCTGGAAGGGTATCCATTGAGTTAACTGTCTATAGCAGGCAATGATTTCTTCTGTCTTCTACTATCTTAATGGCCAGGGCAACCATTGTACCCCAAGAGGTTCAGATGATATTTGTTCAGGTTTTATCAGATCTGGAGTAGGCCATGGTGGAATCACAGGCTTCCGGTGATTAAGCTTTTGGTAGGAGATTGAAAGGTATTCCTTCATGCAACATGCAGCTGACTTTTCCCAACCTCTACCTATACAGTTGAATCATTAAATTCTGTTAATATTAAAAAACGTTGGTAGGAATTACTCAGGGAGGTATTTCTTGCTTTGTAGTAACTATAAGGTTTTATTCCCTTGGAATGTAGTGTGAGCATCGGCACATGGGGTGTGCAGTACATATTTTTAAAAAAATCAGATTGATTTTCATTGATTTTTTAATAAAAAATAAAAAGTGTTTAAATATGTTATATTAATGTAAAAAATGAATAAATAATATATTAAAATAATTTACATTTTAATATTTTTTAAAACAATTAATGAAATAAAAATAATTTTAAAATTACAGTTATTTTAATTTGGAGATGAAAAATAAATGGTGAGGATCATATAAAAGTTTCACAATTATTCTCCCTTTAAATAAAATTTTGACTTTTCAAAATTTTTAAATAAATTTTAATTTATCAATTTTATAAATTTATTGAAAATTTTAAAATTTAAAAATATTTAAATGGAGATGTTCTATAATAACTTTAAGTTGAAAGTTTCAAAAAAAAAATATTCAGTTAGTATAGAAAATATTATTGTAAATTATATTATTAAAATTTTAAAATATTCATAAAAAATAATGAGTTAAAAAATTATTTAAATTTAAAAAATTAAATTAAATTAAAAAATCGTTTTGACTTTAAATATTTTAATAATAAAAATAGTTTTAATTTTTCATCTAATGTTTTAAGTTTCTTTAATTTTTTTTAAAAAATCAGAATTTATTTAGAGATAAATTTCAAGTTTTTATGTGATATTGATTAAAAAATAAATAATTATAATATATATTATTGATAATTTTTTTAAAATTATTTATTTTTATAACTTATTTCTATATTTTCAAATTTATTAATTTTTTCATTTATTGGGGTATATGTGTATACACATGTTTTTTTATTAAAAAAGGTATTATTATAATTTTTTTCTTAAATGAAAGGACTGTGATTGGTGGTCGTATAGGAGTTAACTGGAGAAGAGTAACAGTAGAGAAGAAAACAAAAACAGGTCACCGAAGAAACATGTGTGGGGACAGGGACCGTATGAGGAGGGATGGGCCCCGCTTTCTCTAGATGGGCTGGAAAACCAACGGTTTTGATAAACAAAAAGCCGAAATCAAAAGAGAATCATAAAATTCCCCAATTTCTCTCTCTTTCTTCATCACCTTCATCGTCCTCTCTCTCTTTCCTCTCTTCTCCATCGTCAGATCTTTCTTCTTTCAATAAAAACAATTCATCTTTCTCTCTCTCTACTCTCTAATTGACTCGCGCCAAATACAAATTCTCGCATCTTCTCTCTCTTTTCACAGGTACCTCTCTCTCTCGCTCTGTCTTTAAGCTTCACTCTCTTTCTCTCTCCCTAGGGTTTCAATTTCTTCATTGATCTCCTCGTCTCCATTTTCATGTGTGTATATGTATGTGCCTTGGTGCGTTTGTATGGATGCGTATATAATACATAGTTAGTGTCTATTTGGAAGTTTCTGGTCTATTTGTATGAGTTTCTATGCGGTATGTGTGTATGCATATATTTTTATCTCTTTTGAATTAACTGATTCTTGGTTCTCTTGCGCGTGCCTATGCGCGTGAGAGGCGTGTAATCTCGTGTTATGTACGTGTGTGCATATACATACATGCATGCATGTAATATATGTATGTATACTCCGGTGGACATGTATGTAGTCATGTATGTATACAAATGAAACGTTGGATGCTTTTCTGTCTGTGCTAGGGATTTGGTGAGATGGCGGATGCACCGACGAGTCCAGCTGGAGGTAGCCACGAGAGTGGGGGCGAGCAGAGCCCGCACTCAGGGGTGAGGGAGCAGGACCGATACCTGCCAATTGCGAACATAAGCCGGATCATGAAGAAGGCCTTACCACCAAATGGCAAGATCGCCAAGGACGCTAAAGACACTGTCCAGGAATGCGTTTCCGAGTTTATTAGCTTTATTACCAGCGAGTAAGTTGCAAATGAACAATCTAGTCTTTTCACTGCACTTTAATCTCCTGTTTCTTGTATAATGTTTTCTCTGGTTCTGTTGAATTCTGATTCTTAGTGCATTTTCTAAAATTATTTTGTGATTTTCATGCTTTCCTAAAGTATCAGTTTTGATATTCTGCTCCTTTTGGAAGCTAATGGAAACAGTAATCTGAAGATAGGAAATGGGATTATCTAAATCAGAAATATTCTTTCGAAATGATTTTGATGCTATCTGGATTGTATTCTGTGGAGTTTTTTTTGAAATAGGTGTCTCTTTTTCTCCTTTATTGGAGGATAGGAAAGTGACTTCCAAGTTTATCAGATGTAAAGACTAAATCACTTGAAAATAAAGTGTCTTCAAGAGTAGAAAAGAAAGCTTATGATTTTTTTTTTTTGGGGCGAGGAGGGGGGGGGAGGAAGGAAGAGAATTGGTTCTTTCTGATGAACTAGCTGCAATTTTGAGAAATAGAGATGTGATTTGAGGAAATTGGGAATACATTTTTAAAAATGGTGATTTCGGCACATTCTGGGTTGTATATGGTGAATTTGTAATTACTCTATTTGAAATAGAAGGTTTACATCTTGATGAGTTTGATAATATCAATATTGGAAGATAAAAATGACCTTCAGCTTGCACTGGATCCGACCCCCAGCATTACTTGTGAATGGAGATTTGCCCCATGGAATGTGATTTTGGTGTTTTTGTCAAGTGGTTATTCTGTTTTACAGATAGTGATTGGTTATTGTTGGAAGTCAAGTTATGTTTTTTGACAACTGTTTTCTTTGGGGGATGGTGGTGGTCTATCTTGCAGGGCCAGTGATAAGTGTCAGAAGGAGAAGAGAAAGACAATTAATGGGGATGATTTGTTGTGGGCGATGGCAACACTGGGGTTTGAAGACTATATTGATCCACTTAAGGTGTACCTTGCTAGATACAGGGAGGTCAGTTAATTAATTTTGGCTCATTTATTTGTTTGTCTTTGGTTTTTGGTTGATTTTGTTTTAGGTTCCAGATTGATGTGGTTATCTCTCACTAAAGCATCTGACAGTTGTATAAAGAAACTTGAGGTGGGAGAGGAGTGAAAACTGTGTATTTTGTATTGCTCTATTTGTTATTCATGTCAAACACATGTTCAGGTATACTAACATGTGTCATGATCAACCGAATGAAGGCTTTTTTACTCCTTTAGGTCTAAATGATTAGAAGTTTGAAGTCAAGGAAAGTTGTTCTCTTTTTTTTTCCCCTTTTCTTTTGCTTATTATCGAAAGACTTCTCTGTTTCTGTAACATGCTTGTCTTGTGTAAATCTATTTTGACAATGTGTCTTCTCTTGTTGGATCGAATTTGTTGGGATGCTTCTGCTGTCACAGTTGGAGGTAATTGAACTCTTCTTTCCCTTTGTTCCTCTTCTTGAACTCCACTTACTGTTTATCTGTTAGCTGAGTGACATTCTTGGCAAACTTTGAACTTTGATAGGGTGATACTAGGGGATCCGCCAGGGGTGGGGATGGATCTGGGAGGAGAGATGCAGTTGGAGGGCTTCCTGCCCAAAGTGCACAGGTGTGATCTTATGTCCTAGCTTTTGATTCTTGTCTGGAGTTAAATTGTTTACGTTTCTGCTTTTTTGCATTGGCTTACTGCATTATGTTTTTTCTGCAATGGTGATGAACGAATATGGCAGTTTGCTCTTCAGGGATCCGTGAACTACATTAATAACCAAGTGAGTATCTCTTTATCTCCTCTCTCTCTCTCACACACGCACACACATACGCATGTTACAGAACTGATAACTAGGTGTTCATATACTTATTGTTGCTTTGTAGGAGCAGCCTTGACTAATTGATGCTAGATTCATTATCTAAGTTAATGTTCAACTTTTTGTTGTGTGCTCATAGAGGGCCTGTATGGAGCGGGTAAACATCATTTTGAGGGTCAATTTGTCTGCAAAATTGACATTGTTCGATGTTGTCAAGTATTACTGTGCTTAATACTCCTGTATGCATTTTGGTTCATCTGTGTGTCCAAAAAAGTTCTTTCTTCAATGGATACTTTAGAACTTCAATGAATCTGAAAAGTCCTTTAGCAGACCTGTAAATGTATGCATTTGATAAATCACAGCTCTTGGGTAAACATCATCCATCCTTGTTTGTTTCTTATCTTGGTTATTGCCTTTATCTGCCTTCTTGGTTTATTTGGATGTCATAACATTATTGAAACTTGACAGTGTTTGTTGTCAAGGTGTTTAAAATTTCAAAGTTCTTTGATTACTGTTTTAATCATGTCTTGCCTGCTAGGCATACTAGATAGTCTTTTAAAGTGAATTGGTTAAGTTGTGCATGTAAGCTCTTGTTGCCTATCGGTTTGTTATTGCCAATTTCCATGATCATTGGAAATCTAAAGTTCACCTTCATGAAACATTTTACAACCTTTATTTGTCAGGAATAGTTAATCAAGGTCTCTGTTTGACCTTGATTACTTGATCATGATGGTAAAAGGTGAAATTAACTATGAGGCTTATATTGTATTTAATCTCAACCCAATCCATTGATAGATCTCTTCTATTGAGTTTCAATAAGATAATGTGAGCCATAAAAGGAGTTCAATTTAAAATGATATATTTATTCTGTAATCTCAAGGATTGTTTATGCATGAAGGAGATTGCATATATCTCCGTAGGGATGTACGATGGGATATGAATCATCTTTAAGTTTGGTGATGCAAATCATCTTCGAGAGAACAATTCTGTAGTAGATAGGAAATATATACTTCCCCAAGAGAACATATCTGTTAGCTGTTAGTGATTTGAGCACATTTGTAGATTGAAGATAGCAGCATGGTGTTATTAGTAGAATGATCTGTTGTTGCTGATGCATCTACGGGACCCTTTCAAGGCCAATGCATATTTTACCATTGACTTTCACATTTTATCACTATTTGCTTAAAATTTTGGTTAACATGTTTCTAAGGTAACTTGAAGTTGAAGTATGTGTGTCACTGTTTATGTACTGGAGAACATGTTTGGGCTGAGAGAAAAATGATTTATTCTATATAATGGTTGTCAGATTGCAAAGGCTATCTTGAACCACAGATGGATAGGAAGGCACTCATGGCTATTCTCATGATTATACATATGTTACCAAGTTAACTATTTTTTAATATCTCATATCGTCTTATAATTGATTATTGTTTTGTGTTTTACAATTGAGTTCCCTTCATAATTCTAATTGTCGAAGAGGTTATTTAAGACCTGGTTTTCTCATAGTCTTTTGGAATAGTTTGATGAAGACTGTGGACATCAGTGGCTTTGAGTTTTGATGTCGTAATTGCTTTTAAGATTTCAATGTTTGTAGTGTGTACCTTCTTAGGTGGATATAGCCGTGCCCAAGAATACTTGGATAAAATAGCATGGTGCTTATTCTTTGTTTTCAAGTTTCAGCGGGGATAGGAAGGGGATGCAGCGTGAGTAATAGTGTTTCCTTGAATGATGATTATTTCGGTTTGATTGGGTTTCTTTCAAATTTTGCAGGGACAAGGACAGCATCTGATTGTTCCTTCCATGCAAGGCAATGAGTAGGGATTCTAGTTTCCCTTCCATCAATTTTATGACTCTTAGGGCTGGTATAATTGTTTAGTTTCAACACATATAGCATCTTTCAAATGGATCTATATGATTTAATTAAAAATGCTATATATTGTTGGGGTTTTTGTTTTTGTTAATTGCGGGGGTGGTTTGGATTATGTAGTGCCCTCATAAGCAAGTAAGGTTAAGCTGTAATAGTAGTGATGTAAATGGTTTTCATTAAATATAGAATTTTCTAACCATTTCAAGGAGGCTGAAACTTATGTGGATGATAATTCTTAATCACTCTTTTCCTGTCTATTATAAGTAAGGACTGGTGATTATATGACTTAGTGTATATGTGAATATTGTTTTCTGGTCTTTCTTCTCATTCCATGTACAGGCATTTTGAGGATCTGCCACAACATTATTTCGACAATAGCTGATTGGGATTTGACCTTCACTACACTAGAGAGGATTACCGTTTCTCAATTGATTTGTCTTTTCTGCTTGCCAACTGGTGTTTTGAGAATTCCAGTGTGAGGGAGCAGTTTTATGTACTTTTATATGAAACTTGATGGGCTTATTATTAGAAGGTTAAATAACTAGAAGCAAGGGTTTAGAAAGCAGACACTGGTTATGGGACAGGTTTCTCTTGAATTGATACTTCTTAATCCCTAACATCTGGAAAGGGTGCATTGACCATAAATACAAAAAATTTCATGCTGATTTGGATTTTGGGTTTCTGTAATTGCATGGATATTTTATGTTGTTGCAGAATACTAACCCTTTTAGCAGTGATAAGCAGGTTGGAGTGTGTATAACTGGTCTTATGTTCAGGTTGGCTGAACCCATTTTAATCCTTTCCCCCAGAAACTGTTACTTGAATCATGATTGATAATAATTTCACCCTTTTGCTATTGCATGGCTTATTAAAAGAGTCTGCAGCCAACCAAGGTCACCACAACGGAGGCCTCTGGCGATCGTTTTTATCTTTTCTGGTTGGAATATGCTGAACAATGTAGGTCTTGGTCACGGTACATGAGGATGCAGATGTGCTGACTAATCGCATATGAATTGAGTAGTTGAAATGAAACTCTAAGAAGATAGCTGAGCAAAAGTAGACAAACTGAGAAACGAGTGCATTTTGCTCTAAGGTAGGAGAAACGTTGAACGAAGAGAAGTGATTCGGGTGGCTGGCTCAGCATGGAAGTATACTTGAATGGTATGCCCCTCCCGTTTAGTTTTGAGATTGAGTGGAATTGTCTCTATAACATCTCTTTCAAGCTTTCCAAGTACAGTGAAGATTGATGGAGCTAATAGTCAATGTTTCAGCCGAATGTGGAAAGGCACCAGGTTACGCCATCGGTTGTTCTTCTTCCAAGTGTTGTTTCTGTACCCACAAGGCCTACCGTCATAAATGATTGTGGACAAGCACACCACACTCGAGAACAAGCCATTAAGGTGCCAGGTTTGTGCCCGATTGTGTCTACATCCACACACACACACACTCTCACACTCACACAAGGACACGCATCCAAGTAGCACGTGATGCGTGATAATGGAAACAGGAGAGAGTAACGTGGCCACTATCATGTTTGATATTCTGGCCTCTTATCGGTCTCTCAAGACTCTGTGCAAAGAATTGGGGGGCAGGGAGATTGTAGAATATGTCTGTGTACTGTGTAGGTGTCCAATGTAGTAATGTGTTCCCCTCGCACACACGACGTGACCATCATTTCTTGCCCGCACCAGCAAGCCAGCTCAACCCACCATCAACCCCCCCCTCTCTCTCCCCCCCCTCTCTCTCTCTCTCTCTCTCTCTCTCTCTCTCTAGCTTCTCTGCTCTTATTGCCAGTAGACAATGCCCCCTCCCCATCAAATTATATTTACTAACAATGATCAGAAAAAGGCATCAAGACACCTCTCTGCCATGAATCAAGTCATGGATTTCTTTCCTTTTTCCTTCCTTTTTATCTTAATATGGCAAAAACCCTTATCTTAGGTTCTCAAAAATGCTTTTAAAGTAGCCTAGCTTTGCCTCTCCTAAAAATTCACGTTTAAATTTTTTTTACTGATTTGATTTATGTTCATTTCATTGATGTTGATTATTATATAAAAAATAGAAAAATTAATTTATTATAGTAATTTAAAAAATATCAATAAATAAATAAATAAAATCCTGATCAAGATGTGTTGATTTGATTGATGTTTGTTTTGAAATCTAAGAAGTGTTTGAAGAAAAAGTATTTTTTAAAGTTTTAAAAGAATTTTATATTTTATTTTATTAATTTATTGTATATTAATATTTTTAAAATACATATATTATAAATTAAATCAATGAAGAATTCTGATGTTATGAGATCTTATGGCAAGGAATGGTATGATAGTTGAATTTACCTCTTGTTGATTTCAAACATTCTTTATAATTGAAGAGTCTATTAATTATTCAAATTTTTTTGTTAAATTTTTTCACTGTAGCAAGAAAGTGTTTAGTCATGTTTTTGGTAAACTAATATCAATAAATTATAAAAATTTGTTTTTTCTTGGGCATAAGATGATTGAAGCTCTTTAATGTACAATGATAATATTATGTAGAATGTAATTATTACCTCTTTCTTGGTGTACGTATTTTTATACACAGGTATATGTAAACTTTTTAGGTGTATAATAATAGAATGATCATGTTAAGTGATGACAGGTGAGTCTGCTTTTGCCAACTCACACCTTCAATGGCTACAGCTCACTCCACTAACCCCTCATTCAGCCCTCAACTTACTATTATTTTTTTATTATTTTATGTTACTTTTTTATTTTTATTTTGTTTTATTTTCATATACTTGCGGTTGCAGGGTCCTCTGGTGGTCAAAGCATTTTTTTATTTACGAAAATGCCCATTCTGGCATACAGCTGGCCACGTTGCATTTGCAGAGAAAGCGATTCAGTACATCTGGGCTCCCTCACGTGCCCCTGTGTTTGCTGAACCCGAAGTGCTTTTGCTATGAGAGACAGAGAGCCACAGCCACACCATCCTCATTTATTCTCTTCTTCCGATGCACTCACCGTCCTTTTAACTCGGCTGTCATCACACGCGCTTCCTATGAATGTCATAATACGTCATCTTCATTTTAGAGTATGTTATATAATGTTAAATGATTGTCATTATTTTATTTGGTCATAACTAATGTTGTTTTATTTTTTAAAATGCTATTATTTTTAAAAATATTTCATAATAAAACTTTTATAGTTTTAAAACATATTTGCAATGATAATCGGGGAAAAAATTATAAAAAAATTATTATAAAATGCCCAAAATATAAAATTTATAAAAAAAATTATATGATACAATGTAGAGTATTAGTTTGAAGATTACACTTTTATGTTGAAGTAAATTTTTAATTAAATTTTTTTAAAAAAAATTTCCAACACTTGTTTTTTAAAATTAAAATATACATTTTTTAAACCATATTATCAATCCTTCATAAAATTAGCTGTCAAACCTGTTAAAATAGTAAAAGCTGACTCATAAATTTTACTATTTTCCAATAAATATTTCCATGAAAACCCAAAAGTTCGGATTAAACATTAACTCAGTAGAATGTTCAGATTTGCCTAGAAGAAGCCATATCTACATTATGGACTACATTTATTTTTAGAAAAAAAATACAATATAATATAGATATTTTGAATCGTGCACTTCACGCACCAGTGGAGGAGTAGCCTTAAGTAGTAATGATGTATGATAGTCTGTCATAGTGCAAGTGGGGCAGCGAACGTTTCGATTTGCTGAGGTGTATTAGTGTCCTTGACGGTCAATCCCTCAGCTTTGACTGCCTTCTTCTTCTTCTTCTTCTTCTTCTTCTTTACAATTGCCACTATCTCCAAGGCAAAAGTTTAGGCCCTATGCGTCCCATCTCCCTCCTTCCATTCCATGTACATATTATATTAAAAAAAATGTATAAGATAAATATTATTTTAAATTTTAAATTTTACTATTCATTTCCAATCAAATTTATACCAACCAAATTTTAATATTTTAATTTTATTTTAATTAAATTTTATTTAAAATTTTAAACATTAAAAATATTTATATTAAAGATATTTTTAAATAGATTTTGATTTATAATTTCTTACAGATAAAATAAAATATTTAAGTTATTATTATAAAATTTTAAATTTTTTAAGTTTTAAAAAAATATATATATACACTATTAAAATTTTAAAAAATTCAAAAAAATAACTAATTAGTTAAAAAATTTTAAATTTAAAAAATAAAATTAAAACAAAATATAAAATTTATTTGAGTGATTTTTAATCATTTTTAACAATGAAAATCATTTATTTTTTATAATCATTTAGAGTAAATATTCAATTTAGATAAAATTAATAAATAAAAATTTGTTTGAATATATTTTAAAAATTAGGGTTCGATTAAGAAGAGAGAGTAAAACTTATAACTTTAAATAATATTTACTTAAATATATCATATTAAACTATTTATTAATTATTTTATTATATAATTATGTCACATTATGATATTTTATGGTTCTTATAATATATAAATATAATTTGATTTTTGAAATATTTTTTAATAAAACTTAACGTTGAAAGCTTTTTCACTCGATACGATTTTAATATATTTCTACAAGTGTATGAAATATTAAGATTTTACATTTTGATTTGATAAAATTATTTTTAAATTATGAGTCTAATTATATGTGATCATACACTTTTTTTATAATATTTGCTAAGTTTATCTTTATCCTCTCCAATGGGTCAAATGCATGGAAAAACATACCCTTTCAAAATCTTATTAATTTTTTAAAATAATAATTTATTTTATTGTATGTGCCAATATTACTTTAGAAACGTGACAAAATTTAAATCAAGAGAGAATTTTTATTTCATATTTGATAGTTTTTTGAATATCATCTAATTTTAAACTTTAATGATTATTATAAAATTTTAAAAATGAAAAATTTGGAAATAATTACTTTTTATTAATATCATTTAATAATTCAAATATATATTTTTACAAAAATTAATGATATGAACACTACGAAGCTAAAACTATATATTGAAATTCAAGTGGCCCATTCCCTCCACTATGTGAAGGCTACCATATTTGTCCATCTAGCCATATTGCCATTATGATGACATCTCAAGAACATTGTAAAAACAATACTATGATATATGTATGGGTTGAGTTTTCTCACTTAGTACTAACACCTACTTTGTCTTCTTCTCCCCCTTCCTTTTAAGACCTCCAATAATTAGCATTATTTAAAAAAACTATTTTTGTGGTATTAATTATAATCATTATATGATGATAGATGAGCTAAATTTTTAAATTTTATAACTTTTTGAAACAATATTATTAAATAATACATGGCACTAGATTTCTTAATTATTATAAATTTATTTCAGAGTAAAATAATTATAAAAGATAATATTTCTGACAATTAAGATAGAAAAATAATAATATCATAACAAACAATATTTACAATATGATACTGATCAAACCAATATGATGTTTACATATATTATCGTAAGATAAAATCAAATAATATATCAAGAATAATTAATGAAACAATGCAGACAAAGACAAAGCTTATCTTCACTAACATTGATTTTTTTGATTAATCATATTTCGACATACTAGAAAAATGTCATTTTCACTTTAAATAAGATAAGTAAAAATTATATTTAAATATCCGAAATTTGGAAAATGTTGCTATCATGAACATGAGAATTACAAGAACATTGGGAAAGAAAATGGCATCGTTTTATCACCTAACCCATCAAGCAAATTTGTCAATTAATTAAGACCCAAATCAGCCGGTAATTTAGGCGATTGGATCCCCTTGATTCATGCCATTAATTTTATTGGAGACACATCTATGAATGTCACATGGGGGGTGGGGGTGTGGGCAAGCAATCCAAAACAACAAACTGATTCCCCACTTCATCATAAAGTTCACAGCAATCAACAAAGTCATTCTTACATTCTCTTGAACTAATTCATCAAAGAAATCACTTAGTTACCAATTGGGGTTTTGTTTTTTATGATTTACTTCAACGAAATATAAAAGTAATTACAAAATGGGAAAACAAAAAAATTTCAAATTTGAAGTATAGTTAACATCCATTTGGATATAACAAAACGATCCTATTTTATAAATGTAAACAAATATTAAAGTTATCATCATAAAAAAATTTAAAAATCTGTTTTCTTTTAAAATGTTCTATTATTAAAAATTTTAAAAATTTATAAAAATGTTTTAGCATTCAAAAATTCTCTTTTTTTTTAGAATATAATTTAAAATATAATTAATATCAATTGGTATAACAAATTGATCATTTCTTTGGTAAATTCAAATTACTGTATATTTTACAATATTAAATATTTAGTCATTAAAAATTGAGATAGAGTTTAACAACTTATAATTTAATAAAAATAGTCATAATTCTTAGTTACCCTAAATCAATCAGCCAATGGGTAACAAAATTTGAGAACAATTTAATAATATTTGTAACATGTAAAATTAAAATAACATTGTTGTTATTATTTCACAATGCTTTTTTTTTTTTAATGTAAGTTCTTAATATGATGACATTTTAGCCTTATAACTAAATGGATAAATTCGAGATTTGCTTTCTCAAATTACAGTGTTTAAATTGATAAATTAAATTTTAATTTATTAATTTAATTTAAATTAAATCAAATAAAAATTTAAAAATTAGAGATATAAAATGAGGATTTTATACAATAAATTTAATTTAAAAATTTTCATATATCAAAAAAATATCTAATTTACCACAAAAAAAATTAAAAATTCTTAAATGCTATATATACATATATATATATATATATATATTAGTTCACGCGATCAAAATTTTAAATCTTTTATAAAAATAACTGAGAAGTCAAAATTGATAGAAATTGAAGTATGATTCGAAATAAAATATAAATTTTATTTGAATCATCTTTTAGATATTTTAATAAAATTTAATTTATCATTTTTTAAATATTAAAATTATTTATTTAATAAAATAAAATATATAAATTTTGATTATAAAAACTATAAATTATAATTATAATTAAATTATTTTTTATTAAAATACAGAACATTCAATTTTTAATTGCAATTATTTTCATGGGAGATAATCATCACACTTAAACATGATCACATGAGAACAAACCATTTGCTAGCAATCACCAATTAGGATTATTCTTTGACTTTTGTCAATTTTCTAATGGTGGAGTTACAAACAGCTAAGCATTACCTTCAAGAATCTAAAATAACCAGTGGGATAGACAGCTAAGCATTCTTGGTGTACATGCAGCACTACGGAAGACGACGATGATGATTGATGATTCATCAACTAATCCACGTCATAGTGGGCCCAAGCCACGCCGACTAACAGTGGGTCCACGTGATCTTCGCAGGAGAAATAGGTGTCTGCCAGGAGCCTGATGCACATCAGTCGTATCTGACTTTGACCCTTTCTGTTGGTTTTGAACAGTCCCGCCAACTATTATCTAACGCTCCGCTACCTTCCAAAGTTAGTTTGCGACAATCAATCACATCGCGCCACGTCACCAAGAATCCCTCTCTCCTCGAAAGTAATTTAAATTGACAAATTTTTGAGATTACAGAAGTAAAATATTTGAACAAGCGGTTAATTAGTAATTGGCAACTTTGTTTATTCACTGCATGGTTGAATTAAGAGAAAGTGAGGGTTTTTACGTCATTTTTTAACACAAAACAAACAAAAGGATAAAAATAAGAGATATTTTAAAGTAAGGTATTCTAATTTTTAAATACATTTTCTAATAAATAAATAATTAAATTTTTAATAAAATAATTAATAATTTTTTAAATAAAATAAATATCATTTAAAACCCTAAAAAAATATTACCTCTTTTAATTTTTACTTTCAACTTCGAAGTATATAAAAAAATAATTTAAATTATTAATTATAATTTAAATTATTGTAATAAAATTAAATATATTTTTATTACTAAAATTTTTAAAAATTGTATAAATAAAGTTATGTTTTATTTTGAATTAATTTTTAAATTTTGAATAATTTTTATAAAAAATTTAAATATTTAATATTAGAAAGTTACTATTCATAAAATTTTGTTTTTTGTGTTAATTTGAATATTTATTCATGATTATTTTTATTAATATGTTTTAAAATATTTTAAATTGAAGATAAAAATTTAAAAATATCATTAAAATTTTAAATGAGGTAAACTAAAAAATTTAACTTGTAGTGTGAAAAATTGGTCATACCCGGAAAAAAAGGGCATTCATATATGCAGTTGCATGGCTCAGTGTGTGAGACTCATTGCAGGGGATCATTTCCCGTTGTAGACAAGAGAGCCCCCAAAACGACTAGTCCTATCCGTGGGCATCGTCCAAAAACGACCGGCCGTGTCGTGACAGAGAAATAAAAATAAAAATAAAATTTTTTTAAGGTATAAATTCATAGGATTGCACGTCGTCTTTTGGGTACGTTAAAATTCCGTTACCTTTTGTGGGTCCCCACTCCCATCTAACGTACGGCTTTTAAGCTGTCTCTTGGTAACGTGCATTTGTGCTTCTCCACTTCTGCTGTCCTACACGCCTACTCAGCACGTGGAACCAACGCCTCCCTAATTCAACCAATAACAAATAAATCAAAGGTAATAAATATTTATATTTCAAAAAAAAGCTTAAAACTTAAGGTAAATACAAAAATCTTGAATTAATTCTTTTTTTAAATTTAAAAATTGAAAATTAGATCAATTAGATAATTTTTATTTTTTTAAATATCAACTGTTATAAAAAATCAAAGTAATTTTACTGTTAATGTTCCCATCAACATTAATTTTAAAAATTTTTAATTTTGAATATTTTTTTAAAATTTACATTATAAGTTAAATTAAATAAAATTAAAATATTTAAGTCAAAATTCACTCTACAAAATTTTGATTTGAATAACACGGTTGAAAAAATAATCAAAATTAAATAAAATTAAAATTCATATATATATATACACACAATTAATCCAATCAATGCATGATATGTAAAATATAAAGCAGTATGTTTATTTTTTAAATTTTATTTAAAATTAAAATATATTGAATATAAAACTTATTTTATTAATTAAATGTAATTTTATATCTACGTAATAATAAATTTTGTAAAAATGGTTGATAATTTTTCAATAAATTAAATATCTTATCTAAATTTACCAAGTATTACTAACGAACTGTTAAGCTTTTAATTAGTTATCACTTAGGACATGTATCTACTTTTTTTTTTTGGTAATATTCTCTGTACTCCCTTCTTAAAATGATGTGTGTATATATAATATTTATAATATAAGTTAAATCTTTATATTTTATTTTATTTTTAAAAAATCATGTTTAGTTACATAAAATTTTAACTTTCGGTAAACGAAATTTACACATGTGAAAAGTAATTTGAAAAGATAAATAGGTAATTTCATTGCTTGGCCAGTGTGTTTAAAAATTGTGATAAATAATTTTAAAAGATAAATAGGAAAAATTAAGACTTCAAAATATACAATTAAGATAAAGGAGGATAAAGCAACAGACTTCAAAATATATAATATTTATAATCTCAGGTTTATCCTTTTTTAAAATAAATATTAATTTTTTATTTTAAATTTTAAAATAAATTTTAAAATATTAATTTAGATCAAATTAAACCAAATAAAAAATTTAAAATTAAAGATATTCAAAATGAAAATCTTTTATGATAAAATTTAACTTGAAATTTTTCATAGTGAAAAAATATTTAACTTACCATTACTAAAAGAATATTAAAAAATTTTAAAAATTTAAAAAATATTTTTTAAAAATTTATACAGTTAAAAATTAAAAAATTATTAAAAATAATTTAAATAAAATTAAGCATCAATGCATATGTATATGTATATATATGAGTTATTAGTCTTGATTATTTTTATTTTACATTAATTATAAAGATGATTGGTTTTCTTAGTAATTATGAATGACATGCGGACCAAAGATTAATTAAATTACTCAGTAAGGTGAAAGGGTCATCCTTGTAATACATCTAATTAAGAAGAGCTAGTGACATATTGCAAAAGGACAAGATTAGTCCTGCAAGGGCGGAATTATTTTGTTTTCAAACGAGGGTGCTACGGACTTTTCACTCATCAAGGAGCACTCCCCCATCTTCACGCGCTTAAACGCGGTAACGCGGTACTGGCTAAAACAACAGAGCAAAGCATAAGAATTAAACAAAACAGCACGCATTGGAGCATAATCAAGAGACACTACACCCAGTTGGACTAAAGGAAGATGAAAACGGAAGAGAGAGAGAGAGGACTGCGTGTGTGTGTGTGTGATCACGTTGATAATGAGGCCTAAGCAAACGAAGTCTTACCTGTCCGCCTCTCTGTCTCTCTGTTGTTTTCTTTATTTTTTTTATTCCCTACTTTCTCTTTCTCCTGCGCCTCTTATATCACCCCTTCCTCCTCATCGCCTCTCCTCCTTCAAAACCTCCTCTCTCTCTCTCTCTCTTTCTCTCTCTGTACTTTCACTGTTGAGGTTCTTAGCTCTGTAAACAGTGAGGTGTTTTAAAAGGATTAAGGTTTTATTTGAGCTGAGTGAAACGGTGCTTTTTCTTGTTCCGGAGGTATTGCACCGTTGGCGATGACGATGAGCAACATTGTTGGGCAGTTTGGGGACACGACATTGACCAAAGTGTTTGTCGGAGGGCTCGCGTGGGAGACTCCTAAAGAAGTTATGAGAGAGCACTTCGAGAAGTACGGCGAGATCCTGGAGGCTGTGATCATCTCCGATAAGGCCACCGGTAGATCCAAGGGCTACGGTTTCGTAAGTTCTTTCTACTTCACTCTAAACCTCCTGCACTGGATTCTAGCATATATGCTTTTGTGAATTTTTTTTGGCCTTATTTCTCGGGTTTCTGTAATTCGTAGGTGACGTTTAAGGAGGCTGAAGCGGCTAAGAAGGCTTGCGAGGACCCTACTCCGATCATCAACGGCCGCCGCGCCAACTGCAATCTGGCGTCGCTTGGCGCTCGCCGCCCGAGGTCCTCCACAGTCGCCCCTCCACAGCAACAAGGTATAAAACAATTAGTTAATAGCTACACAAACACAAAATCGTGATGCATGGCATTTTCGTCAATACAAGCTTCATGAGGTCTAATTTTTCGAGACGCAAATCACTGCAGGATCCAACGTTGGACCGAGGGCCACGTCAGCACCAGCAGCGAACCATGTGCAGTGGTACTACCCGGCGGGGACACCGCCATCGCCGTTTCACCATCAGCACCATCCGCCTGTTCCTTTTTATGGGTATGCCTCTCCCCTGGGGTGTAAAACATCAAGATATACCGCGTCTCATCCTATAATTTCCTCCCTTCCCAGGTACTCCCCCACCTACATTGCCACCGATGTGAGCTACAATCATGTAAGTGCCTTCCCCTGATACAACTGCCTGCCTATTGTCATTCAGGTGTCCTCACTGTTGATCTGCTACTAATGCCAATCAATTTCTCTGATTTTTATGTTTACTTGATTGATTAACTAAGGATGACTCATATAGATTTGGACCCAGCAGTTCATTCACATAGTGGTCCCTATCTGGACCATTTGTTTGATAGTTTCTTTCTTAAGACTGAATGCATCCAAAATCAGATGGCTGCAAATCAATAAATCAAATCAGCCAAATTTATTCATTAGATTTGATTTTTTCTTGTCAGTGGTCCTGAAAATAGGCTAATATTGCCACTTTGCACATTTTCAGTACCTGCCTCTGATGGATACTATAAAGTCTTGTTTGTCTCTCGGTTTTGAAACCAATTACTTTTAAAAAAAAAATTCAATTGGGATTAAATTCTTGAATTTTTAATTTTGTTAAAGATAATAAAAATAAATTGGTGGGTTTTTATTCGGTGCTCTCTCTTGCACAGAAGCTGAGCTATTCCGGTGGGACCTACATGAACGGGCATTTCTCGCAGGTGTACCCAGGACAGCCTATTGTAGGTGCGAATGCATTGATGCCGATGTACCCTCTTTATCACTTCCATCAATCACAAACAATGGGCCTCCCCGCACACATGTTCCCGCCCGTAACAGCGAACCCCATTCCCGCATTGCCCACCATCATATCAAAGCCCGCTTCCATCGCTGCACCTCCTCCTCCCAACACAGGTACGTACGCTTCCCCCTGTTACAGATCTCCGGGCCGGGCTATGATTTCGGACCGGGCTGCTTGTGGGCCGGTTCTGATCAGGTCGGGTCGGGCTGACGTGTAATTTTTATTAAATTCAAGTGGTAAATAAAAACTGATGTTACAGAGACAGTTTGTTTGGCTGTGGAGTAGGTACAGCGGGGGCAGGAGAAGGGCATAAAGAAGGTTGGGTAAGGAGGAAGGAAATAACAAAAGGGAGGGGAGAGTGGGGGCTGCTCAGAGCAACATTATTATCTGATCTGTGGTGGCTCTGCTTTCCATTTTTTTAAATTAAAATTTAATATTTATTATTTAGGAGTTTGATAAGATTCTTTCATTCTCTTTCTATCTAACACCTCAAGCTGGGCTGTGGAACTATTATTAAAAGAAAGGAAGAATGTAACAGAGGGTGTCATGCGTATGGCTGCCCATGTCTTATGGGTCATGCTTTCTAATGGCTTCATTGAACTTTGTTGCATCACATCATCCACTCTTCATTGCCTCTCTCTCTCCCCCTCTCTCTCGCGTATGCTTGTATGTATCTATGTATGTGTATGTATGCATGTATATGTATGTGTATGTATGTATGTGTATATAGTCAGACTGTCATGAGGATCTTGTAAAATGAAGGCGGCATTGAAGCAATCTCTGGCCCTTTTAAGTATGGAAGCAATTGCATTGGCCCATTAGCCTGATTCACTTATTTTTTGGGCTTTTAGGCCCATTCATTGAAAATCCAGTTGCCCAATATGGTTTTGTATTTATTGCCAAAGTCTTAATTGGGTGCCAATGAATTGTAAACATCTAAGCATTACACAGGGATAAAAATATGAATAAATAACCTTTAAATTTCTTTTGAAAAATAGTTTTTAAATTTTTATCTTGATGATACAATGTTAAAATTAGAGTTAATTTAAATTATCATAAAAATTTTAAGCATATTTCATTGTCGAAATACTTAGGAAATTATTCGAATAAATTCTAGGGTTCATTTCAAGTCAATTTCTCAATTTTAGATAATTTTCTGCTAATATGCTGTTTATCATTAATTTTCATATTTTTTATAATAATATTTTTTAAAAATATTTTCATTAAACTCAAAAAAATTTCATAATAGTAATTTAAATATTTCTTTACATTCATACAAAATTTCAAATTAAAATTCATAATACAAAATCGTCAATCTGAATATTTTTAATTTTTTAAAATTTTAATAATATTTAATTTATTGAAATAAGTAGATTATGATTTGTTTGAATTCGTGAGGAAGTTTAGAAAGATATTAAAAGAGAGTATTTTTAGGATCTTAAATCATATTTATTTAAAAAATTCTAGAGTTAATTATTAAAATGCGAGGACTCAAAATCTTATAATCTTCGCATACGAAATCCCTTTTTTTTTTTTGCGCGAGATCAATTTTCACATCTTGCAACTAAAATCCTAACATTATGGCTCATGAATCCGACATGAATTTTTTGTTAATTTAATATATGATGACATTTTATGCAAATATTTATCAATAATATTTAAACAAATAAATTACCAAGATTGGTTATTGCATAATATTCATTAGCAAATCACAATTTAAAAACAAAATTATATTGTTCATTCAATTTTATTTAATAATTAGGGATCTAAATTGGAAATCAGGCTTTAAAGCTCTAGATTTTTTTTAAAAAAATATTTAATATATTACTGAAAGTATTTATTTATTTGATAAATGGAAAATATCATATATTAATTTCTTGATAATTACCCTAATGTCAGCATTATTTTATTTTAAAGTACTGGCTATTATACATTATTAGGTAATGAATTATTTTAATACAAAAAAGGAAAAAAGTGAAATTAAAAAATGATTTATTTATTTTTATAAAAAACATTGTACTTATATTTGATTAAAACTATATTTAACGTGAGTCATGTATTTAGTATAGTAATGAATAAAACTAAAAATAGTTATTACTTATCTTTTAGAGTGACTTGATGTTAAAATAAAACTCATATTGTATAAATAAATTATAAATTTAAATTTAAATATAATAAAATAAATAATATGTATACTTTTTAATAAGACTTATTTATACTGTTTTAGAATAAATTTATCAACTTTGTGATAACAAATAATATAGTGCCATCATTTTGCTTTACAAATTCAAAAAATAACTTTATGAGTAAATATATATATATATATATATTTTAAAAAATTATATCATTTTTTATTTTATATGTCATAATATTGTTTTAATTAATTGTACATATGATATTTTAATTAATTTTATTTTAAATATTTTTAATTTTAAAAAATAATTTAAATTAAAAAGTTTATAAAAATTTGAAAAAATTTGAGTTATCATTATAAATTTTTTAATTTTTGAATGTTAAAAAATTATATGTAATAAAAAATTTTAAATTCATAAAAATAGCTTATAAATTAAAATTTATTTAAAATTAAGGGATAAATTTAAAATAAATATAAAATCTATTTCAATATTTTAAAAAAATTTTAATGATAAAAATACCAATTTTTTATAATATAATAAAAATATTTTTAAAATTTGATAACTAATACAGTTAAAATTTTAAATTTTTATATATAATTAATTTAATTGATACATTAATCTTAAACTTAATTTTTTTAATATTTAACCAATTTTTTAATGTCTGATAAAAATTTCATGAAAAATATACTTATTACCGGTTGACTGTGACGGCACATTTGCTCCACCTCCTAATTATATGGTTGCCGCGTGGAGAATCAAATGACACTAGGGACGCCTGTCTCGATGTTAGTGGCCTTTCAGACTTTATCGGTGAACAACACTTCGCATTTATTTTCCAAGGAATTCAGAGAAAAAGCGAAATTGTATAGTAATGACCAATCAGTGAAAGGTAAAAAGGACAAGGGGGCATTATAATCGGGCTTTGTTTATTTCTTTGGATCTCTTGAAGGACATCGAACTCTTCTGCCCAAACACGTTGCTCTCTCTCTAAACCCCAAACCCTTAGCTGCCATTTCCTGCAAGATCTAACAAGGTATACACA
This sequence comes from Moringa oleifera, assembly GCA_021397835.1. Lineage (NCBI taxonomy): Eukaryota > Viridiplantae > Streptophyta > Magnoliopsida > Brassicales > Moringaceae > Moringa > Moringa oleifera. The sequence continues at coordinate 740,135 of JAJFZO010000882.1, read as the reverse complement.
TAATCTCACCCCATTTGTTTTTCTTTCTAAAATTCAGAATTTAAATTCTGTTCGTTTCTTTGGGATCACACCTCCATCTCATGGTTTATCGTTCGGTTAATTGAATTGTTTTTGTTGGGTTTTTTTTTTTTTTTTCTTTTTCCGGTTTCTTGTTAGGGTTTATCACTTGAAAAAGAATTGAGTAAAGAGTGTCTTTTGTTTGATGATTTTGGAATATACCCAGATATTATTCTTATGGATGAACGGAAGGAGGAGGGTGGCTCTGTGGGTAATGTTAGTGAGTCCACAGTGACTGCTGGCGAACATGTAGCTGGTGAGCGTGAAACCCTAGCTGAGTCCATGGATTGCGAGGTTCAGGGTCAGGCAGAAGCTGAGGGGGTAGTAGAAGAAGGGGGTGGGTCTTGTAATGGAGATGATATAATGGTGGAGGTTTTGGGTTCTCGTGTTTATGTTGATGGTATTTGCACTAGTGATGGTGGGGCTGGGGAAAATCCTAATGATGAAGGGGGCTGTGGTAATGATGGGCCTGTCGAGGGAGCTGTGGACACTGATGTGAGGAGTTTAGATGGTGAAGGTTGTGCAGTAGATGGTGTTAATTTAAGGGGAATTGAGGTCTCTGGTGGTGAGGCCTCAGCCAATCTGGGAACTGAGACTGGGGTTCAAGAGCCTGGGCCAGTGAGGGAGGAGGGGTTTGAGGGAAAGTTGGAGGAAGAGTGTACAGAGGGAGGTAGAAAGACGTTTTGTAGTGGTAAGATTGAAGTAGTTGATGATACAGAAGTGCAAGACATTGAAGATAGGAAAGATGAGGCTCAGAGTGGGGGGGATGGAGCTGGGCCTGAAGAGTCTTCATTGGTTTCAATGGGTGGAGAAACCCAAGTTGTAAATGTGGAGAAAGTTGCTGTGGTGGCAAGCGAGGGCGATTTAAAGGGAGATGTGGGTAAAGAGGGTGTGGAGAAAGATATTGCTGATGTGACTGAAGAGACTCAGGTTCTTGCTGTTGAGGAAGTTGCTGCTAATTTAAAGGGAGATGTGGGTAAAGATGGTGTGGAGAAAGACATTGCTGATGTGACTGAAGAGACTCAGGTTCTTGCTGTCAAGGAAGTTGCTGCTAATGTGAGTGAGGATGGTGAGGGAAAGAAGTTGATAGAGAAGGGGGCAGAGCAAGGCAGGGAAATGAATGATGATGGCAGAGATGCACTTCAGGAATCGGAGGCTGAAAAAATTGATGTATTGAATGATGAAGTCCAGGATCCTGGGAATGAAAATGCTGTTGCAAATTCTTCAGCAGTTGTTGAGGCTTCAATTGTACATAGTGAAGTTGTTGGGGAGGAAACTGCTACAGTGACTCATGAGGAGGGTTCACATCCCAAATATGATGGTCCTGGTAATGATTCTATTCAGGGCATTGTTTCTGGTTCGGACAGGAGCCAAACTTCAGTAGTAGAAACCAGTTGTGGTGGAGCAGAACAAGATTCCTCTGTTAATGAATGCCCCAACGAACAAACACATGTTACTGCTGGAGCGAAGGATATGGAAGAAGCTATGCAAATAGATGCTGCTGATGGAAGTTCAAGTCATCCAACAGAACAGCTGCTAAAGGTTGAGAAAGCTGATTGTAGCACTGAAGACAGTGATAGTGTCTCTGCAGATACAGGTTCTGTGCATCACCGAACTGAAGCAATAGTTGGAGCTGCAAGTGCAGACATGGATGGCGAGGAACTTCCAATTCTTGAAAAGGACCAATCATTGAAGGTTGAGAAGTGCTTGGACCATAGCACAACTCACGGTCTTGCTTATCTTGATCCAAACACAGGGCAAGATATGGAAATTGACAAACAAGATTCTGAACAACAGCAGGAGACAGTTGAGACAGTTAATAATGGTGCTGGTGGCATTATATCTGGGGATTCAACAAACACAGATCAGTCTACTCAAGAAGCCGTTAGAGGTGAAGTTGAAGCAGTGGATTATAATGTTCTTTTGGATCCAAATTTTGATGTTTCAAATTATATTGATTTCGATGGCATGTTATCTTGCCCAGGGAATGTTCAGCATATAAAAGCTGACGCAGTGTGTGCGGCCCCTGAAATAGGTTCTGAAGTGGAGGAAGTTGCTGTGATGGACAATCAGGAGGTTCTTAAACCTGATTTTGAGGTTCAAGAGCCTGCTGAAAGAGATCAAGAGTCTGGGTTGGATCAGGCTGATCCAAATACAGTGGAAGAAGTGGAAATTGAGAAACAGGTTAATGTTGCTGAACAACTTAGCTCACATGTAGAGCAAGATCTAGGAGTTAAAGAACAGCTGGTAAAGGCTGAGACGGTAGGTGTTAGCACTGAAGATCATGGCAACATATGTGTAGATTCAGTATCTTTGGGCCAGGAAACTCATGTAATTGTTGAAGCTGAATGTGGAACCGTAGATGGGATGGTTCCAAATGATGCTTGCCTCTCTGGTAACTTGGACAGGGTGCAATCTTGTTCAGGAAATGATCAGATTGTGATGGCTGAAACTGTGTGTGGGAGTATGAAAGTAGATACACAAATTATGGATGGAAGGGAGGTACTGGGACCTGCACAAGTGGATCAAGAAGGGAAAGCTGGAGAGTGCTTGGACAAGAGTACAGTGCATGATCTTTCTGCAGGTGAGGCAAATACAGGGCAAGCTATGGTGGCTGAGGAAGAACAGGTAGTTAGTTCTCAACCGTTTGGTTTACATGATGTTCGAGAAACAGAATTTGAAGAACAGGTTCCTGACACTGAGCAGCCAGAAGCTAGCAATGAGGAAACTGTTAAACAGTCAGCCCCTAAGGTTGACAGCTTGGTGAAGGCACATCAAGCTACTTATCAGCTGCCACCAGAAGATGAAGGTGAATTTTCTGTTTCTGATTTAGTCTGGGGTAAAGTTCGGAGCCATCCATGGTGGCCTGGAGAGATATTCGATTCTTCAGATGCATCTGAGAAGGCAACAAAGTATCATAAAAAGGATTGCTTTTTGGTAGCATATTTCGGAGACCGAACATTTGCTTGGAATGAGGCATCTTTGTTGAAGCACTTCCGGGCATATTTCTCCCAAGTAGAGAAGCAAAGCAACTCAGAAGCATTTCAGAATGCTGTTGATTGTGCTTTGGAAGAAGTATCAAGACGGGTAGAGCTGGGGCTGGCTTGTTCTTGCATACCAGAAGATGTCTATAATAAGATCAGATTCCAAATTGTTGAGAACAGTGGAATCCGGCAAGAATCAAGTATGAGGGATGGTCTTGGCAAATCTGTCAGTGCTAACTCTCTTGAACCTCATAATTTAGTTGAGTATGTGAAAGCATTAGCACAGTCTCCTTCTGGTGGGGCTGATCGGCTGGAGCTTGTAATAGCTAAGGCTCAATTACTAGCCTTCTATCGCTTAAAGGGTTATTACCAGCTTCCTGAATTCCAGTTTTGTGGTACATTGCTGGAAAAGAATTCAAATACTTCTCTCTCTGAGGATAAAATGGATTTGGATGATGTTTTTGAGCATGAGACTCCTTTATATAAGAACGATCAACACAATTGCTCTGGTCAGGGGTTACTAGAAACCCAAAGGAGTTCTTACCATAAACGTAAACACAATTTGAAGGATGGGCTCTATCATAGTAAAAAAGAAAGAAGCCTGTCTGAATTGATGGGTGAGACATTGGAATCTGCTGATGGTGAAACTGGTCCTGATGGAAGAGTCAATAATAAATTGGTTTCAGCGATTTCTGGTAAGAAACGGAAGGCTGTTGATTCCTTTGATGATGACTCCTTACATGAAGGGAGGAAAACCATTTCCCTAGCAAAAGTGTCTGTTACGACACCTAATTTCCCTAAGCCATCCTTTAAGATAGGTGAATGCATCCGTAGAGCTGCAAGCCAAATGACTGGGTCTCCTTCCATCTTGAAGTGTAGTCCTGCTGGAGATGGATCTGATGTTCCCTTTGACAATTTTGGAGATACCCAGAGAAAGGGGATTATTCCCACAGAATATTCCTCACTGGATGAGTTGCTATCACAACTTCACTTAGCAGCACGAGACCCCATGAAAGGATACAGTTTTTTGAACATTATAATTAGCTTCTTCGCTGATTTTAGGAATTCAACACTTATGGATCGGTTATCCGCTGACAAAGCAGGTGCTAAAAGGAAACGATCTTCCAATTCTATCATCGGGTCTCCCGAAGCTTTTGAATTTGAAGATATGAATGACACTTATTGGACAGACAGGATAATCCAAAATGGTTCTGAGGAGCAGCCATCAGGTGGAAAAGGAGGTTTTGAGATTGTGCCGGTCGACTTGGGAAAGCCTGTTCAGAAGAGTCGTAGGTCATATTCTAGGAAGAGATACTCTGATGGCAACCATGATGTGGCAGCAGAGAGACCACCTGGATATGTGGATGAGAACTCACCAGCCGAACTAATAATGAATTTTTCTGAGATGGATACTATCCCTTCGGAGACAAACCTAAGTAAGATGTTTAGGCACTTCGGACCTATAAGGGAATCTGAGACAGAAGTTGATAGGGACACCAGCCGAGCGAGAGTGGTTTTCAAGAAGAGTGCTGATGCACAAGTTGCTTTCAATAGTGCTGGGAAGTTCAGCATCTTTGGACAAATGGTTGTTAGTTACCAGCTCAGCTATTCTATATCTGAACCATTTAAAATTTCACCCATTGCCACATCCTTCGGTGAAGAAGATGCCACCTAATATCACCATTCTCAGTGTTATTTTGCTTGCAAGTATTCAAGGTAAATTGTGCATCCTGTTTAGGATATGATTCTTTTCAGTTATCGATAAAGATTTTCCGTGATTTGTGGAGTGTTTGGCTCCTTTTCTTAATTAGAACAAGTTGTGGAAGTTTCCCCATAAAGAATAATTTAAGCAATCAATAATAGTTCTTTGTTACATTATGTGCTTAATTTTAATTGAACTTAGGGGCATCTGACAGTGCAATCAAACCGTGGAAATATAATTTAAGCAATTAATATTGGTTGACAGTGCCTTAAGGGTGATGAGGTATAGAATGTCAAATAGAGTTGATTTCCACTGTTTCATTATGGCTAGACATGTGACTTGTGGCTGACATGTTTCCCTCTTAATAGTTGTGCTGATGGGCTTCCATTCTCAAATGGTGAAAGATAGGAATGAGTGTTAGTTTAATTCTTTGACAACTTGGAACACAAGGTCTCTGAACCATATTGATTGAAAAATATGCATGTGATGTTTTCCTTACACACATTCTGTGTTAGGTGAGATCAACCAATGACTTGTCTTGACTCTGAATCTGTCCTAAAAACTTCCAATTTTGGGCATTGAAATTTTGCCAATTTGCTGCATTATATGTCTATTGTTGCATTCAAATTGTTTTGCTTTACTAATATATGAGTCCTCGCATACCACCAGATTGTTGATCTGTTAGATTTCACTAGTATTGATTTGAGAAATGGACAGAGAAGCTATGCCTATGGCTAGAGTGATTGGAAGGATCTAGCTCTCTTTGATGGAACTTGTGATTATACTTGTTCCCAATGTTTTCTCTGTTGTCTTTTCTCCTTTTATTTTGTTTACTTTTTTGTTATTTTGGTGGTTGGAACATTGTCTTTTCTGATTTTGTTCTTTTTCTTTGAATTTTTGATGTACATAGTTGAGAGAGAATGCACTGAAGAACTGAGGTCCCTGAGCTTGTTGGTGATAACAGTGCTATGGCACATGTTGATTGAAGAGGCCAGTGAGGAACGTAACCAGAGGCTTAATTGATCTGGTTCTGTTATATGTGTCTTGTACTGGTTCTTTCTTAAAATTAGGCTAGATGCTTGGTGTCACACACTGGCTTTAGTTGGTGTAATGTATAGCGGTTTAGCTGACTCTTTTCATGGTTGGTATCCCTGCGGACCACGAGATTCTGTAATGAAAGCATGTTGCCTGCCTATCATTTACACCTTCTGCATGTGATGTAATGTTGTCAGTCACCATAAAACTTCACGCGGAACCTCACCTTTTCATCAACTATCTGCTATTCAACTTGAGGGCTACTGGAACATGGGGGATTGGATTTCTGCTTTCCCTCATTAATTGCTGTCTTCTCCTTGCATGGGCATCCAAGCATACAGAAGTGTCCCATCCGCTTGCTCAGAAGTGCAAGTTTGTCATGAGGTTACAGTTAAAATGCACAATGTAGGAACAAGACAGTTCAGATAGTTCAGATTTAGCGAACATGATTGGTGGCTCCCAGTGCTGAGAAACGCATATGCATGAGCTTCATGTAGTTGATAAAGATAACAATGGAGGCCCAATGAAGCAAGACTCGAGCAGAGCCAGTGGATTGGCATTTGGGCAGGTAATTTAGTTTCTGAAGTCTGAAGTAATCACTTCATTGTTTTTATATCTGAGTAGGCAGCTTGAGCTGCTTTAGATTAGCGAAAAAAGAATGGAACAGATACCATCAATTCTATTGCATAACTTACTAGCATGGACCTCTGTTAAGATGTTACAAACTGCCCTTCAAGTCCTTGTTGAATCTTCACTTTCATATCTTCTCATTGTTTGTTTATAATGGTTTGTTACTTCAATGCCCAAGTATGTTCTGAGCTCTCAGATGGTGAAATTCCGGCAGCTTTGGGTGCTTGAAATTCTCGTGCAATAGGTGGCCTGGTTTTCTGTGTTTCTCATGCGGTGATTTGCTGTCTCCCAATTCTTAACAGAGATTGTAGTTCTTGCATGTTTCTGTGGTTCTTGCCATCTTGTTTTTGTTGCCTGATCAGTGAACGAAAACTCCATGGGATCTTGTTTTTGTTTCTGCGGTTCTCACTAAAGTCTTGTTTTTGCCACATTTTGTTGGGTTCAAATTTTTTTTTCCTCTGTATCAGTGGAGATCAATATGAATTTGGAATGAATTTTATAAAAAGGATGTAGTGGAACTCTGGGTAAATGTTAATTTACTGGTCAGATTCAGGTTTTAATTTTTTTTTCACTCATTGAGTTTGTTCTTGTCTGTATATTTAAAGAGTTCATATGTTAGTCATTGAGTTTGATTTTTTCGTTGAAGAAGTGATTTGGATTGGTGAAAAAAATTTGATCGATGATCATTAAAATAAATTAATAGATAAGAAGATTAATAAAAAGAAACAATTTGGGTGTATTTAGAATGTTCAATCTGAATTATGGTGATATTATTTAAATTATTGTTAAAAAAGTAAATAGTAAGAAAGTATAAAAATTTTTTTATATAGGTTAGAGAAATTTTTACATGTAGATAAATAATATAATTATATATTTATTTTAAATTTATAAATATATTTGAAAAATATATAATTTATTTAATTATTTTTATATATTTTAATAAAAAGAAAATTTTAATTTTTTGTATTACTAAAATTATTTTCAAGGTAAATCATATTAAAGTTTAAATTTAAAAAAGTAGACTTAATGTAGCTTGTCTTTTTATGTTTATTTTAGTTTTTTAAAATATTATTAATTTTAAAATAAAATATTAATAATTAATGATACCATATGAAACAGCTGTAATAATGCATATAAAAAAATATCTGAAAATATGTTGGTATTGCTGTTTAAAAAACACAGTAGTTTCCATTTAAATTATTTTATAATTTAAGCTTTAATTTAAAACTTTGTTAAAAAGTGTAGTAAATTACCATTATGGGCGTTTAAGTTTAATGGTTACTGATAGGCCTGTGATGGACCACTGTCCCCGGGCTGTGAGAACATCTCTTCCTTTTAAAATTGATAACGTAATAGCCGTTGACCTGAAATTAATCCTAATAATCATTACTTAATTAATCGAAAAAGAAAATAATATTCCTCTCGTAATTTGAAATTTCCCTCCAATGCCGTACCTGGGAGCGCTCCCTCTCTCTTTCTATATATAAACGCCAACCAGATATTTATCAGATTGAAATGAGAAAAATTTTTCGTAAGAGGAATTATCTTGGAAAAGAGACTCTACAGTTAATGGAAATACCGTTGGCTCCCGATCATCAAGAATTTCAATTCTCCGGTAACCGGTTACACTCTCTCTGGCTTTGATAGTCCGAATTCTTTGTTTTGAAGGCCAAAGGAAAAGCAAGAGAAATGATATCTTCCAGGAATTATGGTTTCTTTTCTTTTCTTTTCTTTCCTTTTCGTTTAGTTCTTCAGTTTTTTTCTCTCTGTGAAGTGAACAACTCTAAATCAGAAGATGTTCCCTTATATTTTCTTTTTTCAATGGATTATATTTAATTTAGCGTATAAATCAAGGTCTTCCACTTGTGGATTAGCCTTTTATGTGGACTAACATTGAGTAATAGTGATAGCCAAACGGGAAAATAATGATTTATGAGAATTTTGGAAGTGGCTACTTTGAAGAAGATCCCTGGTTACTGGCTTATCATTTGTTTCTTCTTTCTCTGTAAAAATAATTTCAGTTGTTTCTAAAGTGAGAATTGGGATGTTTGCAGATGCTCTTAAGACATTGTTTGTTTCTCTGGTGGTGTTGACAAATGAAGGCTGTATTAGGATTTTTCTTGGCAATGACCAGCATGACTTGATTTTCATTAGTAAAATTGTGCATTTGGCATTTGTTATCATTTGATCCTGCTGGATATCTGAGCATGGAGAACACTAAATCTAAAATCTCTTAGGAACTTCCCTTTATTAAGTGATTAATTTCAATCTGATATTAAGAAGTCATGAATTTTTGCAAATGTTACATCATAATTTCGTTGATGCCTTAGTGCACACAACATAAAGAATTGGTGGTAGTACTATCCAATGAGATGGAAATGTTTACGTCATCTCTGTATATTGGTGCATTCAGTATATGCATGCAGTGAGGATTTTGAAGTTCAATAGATCAACATTCTTGGTTTTTAAGGAGTGTAAAGTTTGTTGGATTATGCCTGGATAAGGAATCTGATCTTGAAGATTTTAAAAAGAAGCAAGAGCGACTTGTGTTTGCACTTTCTACCTCCCTTTCTTTTATGTTGTTGGCTAAATAAGTATTTGAACTGGTCCTTTCTGGCAGGGGTTTTAGAGAACAGAAAGAAACTTGATGGCTTCCAAGTGATCAACAATGGAAATACTTGGTCTGCAGGGAAAGTAGTGGACGTACTTTGGCACAAGGAGGAGAAACACATACAATCAGAGTCCAAGTGTGATATGCGCAAGAGCTTGGCCTGGGATAGTGCCTTCTTCACCAGTCCAGGCACGTATTATGAGTTTAAGCAACATGGGTTCTTAGGCTCTATGTTGATGTCATGCCTTTTTGTTTTTTTCCTGTAAGCAGTGAATTTGGAGACATTAATATGTTTGTTACTTCTTCAGGAGTTCTGGATCCTGATGAGTTGTTTGAGGCTCTGAATTTTCGAGATGAGGAGAATACAGTGGATGCATGTGAGAAGGGGGAAAAGAAACCATTATCTTCTGTGTCCTTGGAACCAGAGATAACAAATAGAATTGGCGAGTGCAATTTTCGCAGAAGTTTAGCTTGGGATAGTGCTTTTTTTACCAGTCCAGGTGTGCTTTCTCTTCTTACATTGCAAAATCATTTATACTTACCTCCTATGAATTTCTTATGGATCAAATATCTGATATGCTATTACATGCTTAGGTGTACTGGATCCTGAGGAGTTGTCTTTGGTAAATAAAGGATTCAAGAAGTCTGAAACATGTGTACTTCCTAAAATAGAAGAGATTTCAAGGTCTGTTGAATCAAATGCTGTGGTAGGTTGTGGCTGTTTCTCTCTGGCAAATCTTGAGATTGCTTTGTTCGATGACATAAGACTGTCCTCACGTCAATCAAGTATGGAATCCAATGATGCAGCTTCAAATGACAAGCTAGAAAGAGGTACGGCCATGCAAGAATTCAACTGTGAATATACTGCTCGTTATTATTACAGAGTTTTACCTGAGCCAACCTTGTGTATGAATTGAGTTATGCATCTTGATTATGCTATTCTAAGGCTGGTCAGTATTGCAGAGTTTTAACTGGGCCAATCTTGTGTATGAATTGCGATATATATATACATATATCCTGGTTATCCTATTCCACGACTTCATTTGATGCATGAACCTCCCCTTTATAAGCTTGATTTTGTTGTCTCTGTTCATTGGCCCTTGTTTTATATATTTTGTGCTCTTATTTATTCAAAGAGGTGTCTGCCTTTTTCAGGTCAAGAAGAGTTGGATGCTTTTGCTCGAAGAAGAGTAAGTTTTCATCCTTACAGATATATTTTATTTCTGGTGTTTCCTTGATCATGAAGTCATCTTCTTTGAAATTTCAGATGAAATCTGCAACATCTTCTAGAAGGCAAAGTACTATCACGCGTGGAGTGGAGAGGATCTCAAAGGAGAATTCTCTCACCCTGCAAGGGCAGGCATGTCTTCATCAAAAATAATACAGTTTGTTTTTACTATTGCATCACTGTTCACCTACACCATGTCGCTGAGATTGAAAATAGGCTAAAGCTGACATTAATTGCTTGCTTTTGTTGATGCATGTGGTGAACTGATGGTGTACATTGATGGTGAAACTATTGTATATGATTGAACTGACACTGATTATTTGTTGGCTGATTAAAGCATGCCATTCGAAGTGCCGAATTCAATCTCTTATCATCCTTGAAGACACCAAAGATTCTACGTAGAGCTAAAACTCTATCTACAGCTCCCACCAAGCGGACTTCTTCTGGACCAAACTACGTCAAAATGGAAAAGAGAAGTTCAAAAGCTGCATGTGGTGAGCTTACATGTCAAGTGTATGTTTGTAACTGTTTAAGCAAACAGGCCTCCGGACAGGCCAAAAATCTTGTTGGCTTTAAAGTTTGAGTTGCATTGTATTTTATGTGGTCACAGGGCAGGGTACGAATGTGCTGAAGAAACCTTGTGTGAGGCACTCATCCAATGTCATCCCTGGATCTACACCACTGCCAACATTATGTTCTTCAGGTTCACTCTCCATTGGAAGTGAGTCTGCTGGATCTGATTCTGCTCCATTGGATTCCACTGGAAAATCTCATCCAACTTTTCTATGTAATGCTAATTTGGGCCTGGCTGCCTCTGATTCAAGCTTTGACACTCCGAGACATTCAACTGGAAGTAGTGAGACGGTGAGCTCTAGTCAGCAGAGTCATTTTTTGTCCATGCTCAGGTCCTCATCTACTTTACCAGCTAGGTTGAGTGGTGGATGGTCCACAGAATCAACTTCTCAAGACCAAAGACTTGCTAACTCTACAGCAATTCTAGATGTTAATCCTTTCACAGTGGCTTCGTTTGACAGTGAAGCTTCTAAAGTAACAGATTCTGAGAGTGATCATACTGATCTACCCTGTGTTGGGCAGAAAAGTCAGGAAGAAAGGTTGCTTGTTGATAAAAACTCCTTGGTAACTAAACCACTGCCTACCAATACCACAAGCAACGTCAAATTTTCAGGTCTTCGAACACCATCTCCAAAGATCGGTTTCTTTGATGCGGTCAGTTGGACTTCTTTTTATTGATTTCCAAATCTATGTTTTGTATTTAATGTAAATATCATTTTTGAGTTTCACATGGAATATGTAGTTAGCAGTGCTTTGTTAATCACACTTTTCCATTTGTTTGATGTACTTGTCTATTGAGCAGGAAAGTCCGTCAGCACGAACACCAAATGGAGGGCTAAAGTCCCATTCTGGTGTACAAAGTATTTGTAGAACCAAAAGCCATTTGAGTAACCCCAATGGCAGGACTGTAATTAGAAAATATACTAAACAACGATCAGCTGGATCTTTGACAGGGACTGGGAGTAAGAAGCTCAGTTCTCAGGAAAGTGGAGGACCACATCCTCTGTTGGGCATCAGCTGCCCTGCAAAAGCATCTGCATCTTCAGCAGCCAAGAAAAGTCATGTTGCAACAACATCCAGAGTTCAGAAATATTTATGTGAATTGGGTGGTGGAAAACGATCTAGAGATATTGGTCCTGAATGTAGTGCAAAGTCTGAGGACAATAGAACTAAAAGAACTTTGAGGAATCAAATGGGTGCAAACAGTGATAGGAAGGTCAACTTATCAACAGCCAAGAAGCAATCTTCAAGACAGTGTGACAGCAGTGGCATGTACTGCCCCAAAAATAGTCTGCAGATACTCCATGACGAAGACAAGGAGAATACCTGTAGGCTTGAAATTCAGGTTGATGACTTGAGCAAGCATATGGAGACCATGAATATCAGAGGGGACCTGTTGACAAAGCTCAAAGGCTCCTCTCGGCATTCTATTTGGCGTTAATGAGTCTGAATGACATGGATTGGTATGTTCATCTTTCTTTGATGAAGCTTTACTTTGTGTACGAAACCGCTTTCTGTTTATCCTGCTAGTGCCTTGTTTGTTCTCTTTTCTCTTCTATTGATTTTGGAGATAAACCACAGATGGATGGTGCAGTTCAATAAAGGTACTTGATAATTAGTTTGTGACGATAGCTTTTGGTTATGCTTCGCGGGTTCTGAAAAATGTACACTTAAAATGTTCGACATGAACCCTTTAAAAGGAGACTTCTGAATAAACAAGGATTGTTATCATCTGAAAGGTATGCCAGATACTTTTTTCAGGACATCACAAACTTCATTGACAGTCTAAAAAGCTTGATATGAATGTTTCAACATTACCAAATTCAAGTAAAATGGGCCAAAAAAAAAAAATGATAACAAGGATAAAGATGAGTATGGTCAAACTTATAAGCAATATTCTTGGTCTTCGCTGATACGAGTCAGGCCCTTGATCGGGTAGAATGAAGTGAAGAGGAGAAGACTTTACCCTTTTCTTTCTGGTTGTTTGATGTACACAAAAAAATAAAATAATAATAATAACAATAAAATCACATGTTCTCAAAACCCTAATACCCTTCTGTTTGCTTTTCAAGCCAGTTTCATATCAAATCACCTAATGATCCAAGACCAGATAATACAGTTTTTATGTGAATCATCTCTCATGTCATGTAGGAACTTCATAAAACAAAATCCCGAGAAAGAGCAGTAATCTCTTTTCTAAGGCAAACAAACCTATTAACCACATCTCATTGTCATTACGACAAATTGTAAGAACATAGAGTATATGAATACTTTGTAAGTGCATTAGTAATAGATACCCCACAATCCAAAATTGTAGATAGAAAAAACAACTTAGTTTTTGATTTAAACAAAGGCTTGTAAATTCAAGCAGCAGGATCCAAGCGCTAACATTTTGATAAAATGGTAAAACTAGGGAGACTACATTGTGCTGCCTAAGACCTTGGCTTCTCCTTCTTCTCTTTAAAGAGAGCCAGAAGAGAGACACCAGAGACCTTCACAACCTTGAATCGAACTCCGGGAATATCTCCGACAGCATGACCCTTTCGTCCAAATCCGGCAATCAGAACTTCATCCTGCACAAACAAAACTAAGAACTTCAGTCTAGCATGCAAAAATGAAAACAAAAAAGAAGAGAAAAGAAAAAGATTCACTAACAGGCAAACACCAGTCACAATAATTTCTAATTATCAATCTGAACAGACTTACATTTTCCTCAATGTAGTTTAAGCAACCATCATTAGGAACAAAAGCAGCAATTTTCTTGCCGTTTTTGATCAATTGAACACGAGCACACTTTCTGATAGCAGAGTTTGGCTGCTTAGCCTCAATACCACTGCACATCAATCATCAAACTTATGAGCCTCCATCACAAACCAGTGGAATTACTAACAGCAATTGTACCAGAAACAAAGGATGAACTAGTCTTACATTTTCTCAAGAACTATGCCCTTTGCATGGGATGATCCAGCAAATGGTTTCTTCCATTCATTTCCAAGATGGGATTTTTTATATGACTTGTCAGCCCACCTTTGTCTTCTGCGGTGAGACTTCAGCTTGCGACCTGCTCCCATTCCACGAGTCTTCCTGCGGAACACTCATGCTGTCAAAGTATGAACCATTTGCCATCCACATAATATACCACAGCATACATGCACAGCAGCAATTCAAGATATTATTTTGGATGATTTCTTTGAATGTTTGTGTCCAGAAAATTATATACTGAGAACCCAGCTCAAGCCAAACCATAATCAGAAGTCTATACTAGTGCAGTGCTCTTCTGGTTGCTCATATCGAAAGTCTCATTATGCAGCACCAGCCTTACCAACCTCTAATAATGGAATTTATTAAATGTACAAGTTAAGACACACATGAATCTTTAAACTTCCACCTCTGAGGAATTTACATCTCTCCCAGTTCTTTGTTCAGTTAAAATCCATCAAGTACCAGAAGCAACAATTACCCAAGGGAAGTAACTGTTCTCTAGCTAATTTTAGTGCATTCCATGTTTTAGATATGCAGCGTTTGTGCAACAATATCCCAGGACATTCACAACAAATCCAATTGCTTGTGACCAGTACAAAGACCTGTAGCCCATAGCTCAGTCTTACATAAAGAAGATACACAGGCATTCAGACTATAACATGCTTCCCCAAACCCAAAGTGCCTTGCTCGTCAATTACCAATGATTTTAATCATTTTTAGAACAAAGTATCATTTTTAGAAAAAATTTCAAATCAAAGGAAACTTTAGATGAGTTAATATCCAGCTTCAAGTACGTAAGAGAAACCAGCTCTTGCCATCTCCAAGAATAGTGAAAAATTGAAACAATGAAAGTAATTGTTTTCAGTGCCTCTGAGAACAAGATCTCCATTTAACAACCTTATGTATGGCACTTAATGTCTTCAACTCCACTGTTTTGTTTTATCTTCTCCAACAGCAGCACCCATTATTTAGAATTCATATCCTAATCCTCTCCCAAGTTTTAATGGCTTGAAGCAAAAAAAAAAAAAAAAGCCTTGATAATGGATTGTCCAGTCCCCTCAGCAAACTAAAACGCCTACAACATCAGTTTAAACTTTTAGGTGTGTGTAATACATTGTAGTGCATCATAAAATTCTGAGGTCTGTTCTTCTTCTTTTCAATTTTCCCATCATCCAAACGGAATATTATGCAACACAATGAAAACAAAAAACTGAACTGGAGCAACAAAGAAACCACAGGCCAGATCTCTTACAAAAGCGGTACGGTGGTAGCCAAAAAAGAAAATGAAGACGTTAAGCTAGTTCAAATTATGAAAGATTTGCTAGAAAAAACTGGAAAGAGAAACTAAGTTAAAAGATTTACTGTACTCACCCCATCTTGGCTGGAAGAAGAGATTCCTTGGACTGTAACTAGAGATAGAGAGCTCAACGCAGTGGCACCAGGAAGAAGAAAAAGAGCCGACTAGTGAAAGAGCTAGGTTTAGTTTGATTGAGCTCTTTATAGGTAAATATCTCTGTTAGGGTTTTATTCCAGTTAGACGAAACTAGCTCCCTCTTTGCTATTTATTTACAGACACGTCCCTCCGATGATTTGGGCTCATCCAACGGCTGGACTCGGTGGGTCCTTTTATCCATCGCACGGTTGAGATTTTGCCACATGTTCCCATGACATGATGCCAGTTTGCCTTCCTAGCATCTATAAAGTAAGTAGAGTGTTTTTTTTCCTCCTAAAGTTATTTCATTTTTCCTATATAATTTTCTTTTACAATCAATTTTCTCTTAAATTTTAATTACGCATTATTATGTCTAAGTCAAAATTTGATATAACCTTATAAATTAATGAAAAAAAAACAAATAATTAACACAATCATGTAAATCTCAATCTCTCTTTTTTCTGTATTTTTTAAAATTTTTATCTCATAATATTCTTGATGCACTGATCTTGATCGATTTAACTTATCAAAAATTACGAGATTTAATTTATTTTAAATAAAACTTAATATATCTTATTTTTATTTAATAATATTAATTTTTTACCATAAAAAATGAATGATATAAAGTTTTAAAATTTTGAAATTAATTAACACATCATAATTAAGGATATTTTATTTTTATTGTTATTTATTTTTATAATAATCACTATTTATACAACATATTTAAAAATAAGTTTAATAAAATTTGTATAAACCATTGATCCTCCCACCAAACAAACATTCTCAAATAAATATGTATTTATCAAATTAAATTTTATTAAAAATTTAAAAATTTTAAACTTTTAAATTATTGTATTCAATTGTTCACAAAAGAAAATATTTAACTTACTATCTAACAAAAACTTTTTTAAAATTAACTTTTTAAAAATAATTTATATTATAAAAAATAAAAAAATCATAAAAAATATTTAAAATTGAAATAACTTCAAAATAAAATATTAAATCTAAAATAAAACATAAAATTCATTTAACTCATTCTTAAAATTATTTTAACATAAAAATATTTCAAAACTGTTTGAATAAAATTTAAATTAAACACGATTAATGAACCAAAAATTGATTAAAAACTTTTAAAAAGACCAAAATTTATTTCTTTAAAAAATAACTTTAAATTTTTATGTGAAATATAATATTTGAATAGTTAATTTTTTATTTATTTTTAAATGTCCATCACCTGAAAAATCAAATTTTAAACATAAACAACCTGGAATTTAAAGGGTCTGTTGATGCATTTATGCATCATTCCAATGTTGAACATCTTATATCATTTTATTCAATCTTCAACATCTAAGTGTAAACCAAATTTTATTTTGGTTTTTTAAATGAAAAGTAATTAGAAATTTATATTATACTTTCTTAATTCCTTGTTACTGAAATTCCAATTTGTTAATTATATAAAAATGTCAATCCCAAATCGAGCAATAATAATAATTTTTTTTCAAAATAAATTTCATAAAATTTTTTCCATTGATCTGATTTTAATTTTTTTTCATAATTTATTTATTGTTATAATAAAAAATAAATAGATACATTTTGACAAAATTCTTAAAATTAAACTTTCACAGATAGCTAATCAGCTCGAGGATCCACATGATGTTCGATTAGGTTTCTGTCAATCAATAATCTCATTTAATTACATGATTAATTTGAATGAAATGATTGGATAATAAAGAAGAACAAGCATACACAGTGGAAGTGACCAAAAATATTATTACAATCTAAGAACACAAATGCATAATCTGATCTCCCCTTCTAAGATCAAAAACCCAAATGATCGACAAAATATTCTCCACTAAAACAAACACATAGAACCTTCAATTCATCACTATCATCCAACTAGAACATAAATTGCATATACTATCCCTGGTATGTATCCCAGTATTGTCAGCAGCAAATCTATCCAGAATTCCACCTTCCAAACAAAAAATAGAAGAAGAAAATGCCAGATCAGAGATTTCGGTAAAAGTTTTGGATGATTACAGAGAAGGTGGAGAGGAGGAGGAGGAGGAAGAGGAAGAAGAAGCTTACTCCACAGCCATAGCGGAGGAAGACGCCAACAGGAGGTAGGAGAATTGCAAGAATTACTTCGAGGAAAGTCTCCGAGCCCATGAGGAAGACAAGATTTTGAAGTGTTCGATGAAATGTTGCAGAGAAAATGGTGGTGAAGGAGATTGGGAAGTAATTATGGCTGCGAGAGAAGAGGATCTAAAACTAATATAACAGTTGTGTGTTGCTGTGTGTCACAGTTATGGCTCGTTTGGGCTGCCACGTGGGTCTGAGTTTGCCACGTGGGCTTTTGATGAGACTTACTCTGCTTTCTGTCTTGACTAGTTTTATGGGCCCGTGTGCATCACATGATCTGATCAAATCGTGTGTACGGTATGATGTCATCTACAGTAAAAATACATTGCAGATGGCATGGAAGTGTGCCAAATGATTCCAATGTCTTGGCTGTTGCAAATAGAGCAAGTTCATGGTGAACTTTTGATTTATTATGAAATTTTCGATGTATTTTGAAGCAGGTATTTAGTTTCTGGGAGGATGATTCAAGTTGTTTTCATAATTTTATTTGGAAAAGTTTTCCTGTTCAGATAAATTTCCATAGAAAATTGAGGGTTTTGGTGAGAAAATGCTATGGTCTATCTGTGCATCTAACCATTTAACAGAGAAAAAAAGGAATGCACATGAACTATCATAAGGTTTCAATGACATCCTCTAAAATGCATTCATCCTTCTATAATAAATTTGAAAAGATAGTCCTGATCTTACAAGATAACTTTCAAGAACAATTCAAAAAACATCATCCCAACAGCTTGAATTTGAGACCTTATCCCTTGTCAGTCCGCTCGATCATTTAAACAACCCTGAGGTTTCCAGAAATCAGTTTTGCTAGACATTCCATCAATATGATCATTTTGGTATATCATAGCAATGAATCTTAAGTGACATTATCATACAAGACAACTGAACCATAAAGCTGATATCATTAGTGAGATACTGAGATAAGCTAAAGTAGCCGTCTAAGTTACAACAATTTGATCCTTACTGTCCATGATTTGGAGGCGTTGAGCGTACGAATGAGACTTACCCAGATATGACACAGAGACGGTGCACATTGAACACTCAAACAACTGTTCGTAGGAATTGGGTATCATTTATTTAATTTCTAACTAATCATACAGAACTAACTCAATATAAATTATAACCACCACTAAATTTCAAAGAGATAACATCAACTGAAAAAGCATTCTTTATCTATAATCTATCAATTCTCTTTGATCAGAGTGTATGTAAACTCATAAGACAATGTATCGTCCTCTAACAGATCCTCAAGAAAAATTTTAGATAATCAAAAGGGTACTGTGAGAAGGATGAACTCATGATCTAGCACAGGTTTCATCTATAATCTATCAATGATTATCATGGAATTGAAAAAACTGAGTAGGTATTAACTTAGCTGATTGGAGATTGCTCTAACAAGTAAAATATTCTTTTTAGGCAGCTCAGCTTTCTCTGAAAAATGGTTAAAATAATAAACTTTTATTTATCATTGGAATCTCCTACATCCTTTCCTTAATTCTACATTTTCATTCCTTTTCTTTTTATTTTTCCACTCTTGCAGTTGTCCATTCCCTTTGCGTCTCTTCTTCCCTCTCTCTGTAGTTGTTTACACACAGTTGCGTGGTGTGTGCCATGAGCTACTTTTCATGAAGGTAAGTGAATATAACATGTTACAGTTAGTAGTCACGTAACTTATTCAACCGGCTTATATATTCAGAAATGAAAGTTTGATGAATACAAGCAGATATGAATGATGATGATAGGCAATAAAATTCTTAATGTTATCTCCATTCGGGTAGACATTAAGATTTCTCATTAACTAAATAGAACGGCTGAAATTTTAGCTTAAGTAGTTAAACATTCCTTAGTTCCATAATAGCTTTCTATCTCAAAAAGCAATCAAGTTCACATGAAAGATTAGATTATTAGATTGCTTCAGAAAATGATTGAAGGAAAACAACAAGGAAGTTAGCAGAAGAGCATGCATCCATAGAATAAGGTAAAGAGTTTGTTCTTACAAGATTCATGAGGAACAAAAGACATGATTTATTTTAAAAAAATGGAACCAACGAGCAAATAATCAACTTCTGCTTGATCTTTAACAAAGCATTGTATATCATGTGCATCAGCTGGCTCAAGCAACGTTCTTAAGCTCATTTGCTCCGAATAAGGTCACATTCAAACCAAAACCTTATGTTCCCATTTTTGGCAGTAAAGAAGTTAATAAATGTGTAACAGGAAATATCCTCCAACTGACTATTCAGTATGTGAAGAACTATGTAGCAAAATTATCCAACAAAATGAAAAGGATGGAGAGCATGACCACCTACCAACCATCAAGGCTGATAAACCTCTGGAAGCTGAAGGCCCACACTTGCAGCAGATTTTCCGAGTATTCTTTTCATTTCATCTGACCTATCGACGGCAATGTTGTAAGAGAACAGTAAGTCCTGCAAAGTTATCACATTACTGAATGTTAGAATCGGGACAATGATGAAAGAGGTCTTAAAAATATTGAACACTTGAAGAACATTGTTTCATTCCTTAGCAGAAGTAAACAATCACCATGAAAAAAAGAGAGAGTTTAGGTGCTAGATTGGACAACCCATTACAAATTAACCCACAAACCTCAAAAAGAACTCCCTGAAACATAACTAGACTGCCAGAGGTACCCTGAAATCATTTTAACAGACTGATGTTGTGAAAAAGAAAAATTGCTATATTTCATCCTCCTTTCTCAAAGATCACATCAATTTCTCTAACATGGTAAAGAAATTTGAATGCAATGAACATAAGTAACGCTGGTTTCACTAGGAACAGTTTCATGTTATTGTTAAAAACATAAAAAAAGAAAGTACAAATAGAACTAGAGCAAGGAATAGAGCTGCACCTTATGATGGTGCACACTGTTAAGAAGAAAAGTGTAATCATGAGCAAGCTTTATCTTCTGCTGTATGCATGAAGGGTCTGAGAGTTGGCAATTCTTTCTAAACTCTCCGGTTATGAACTCTTTAAAATGCCTTTTGTGCTCTTCCTTGCCAATATGTTTTTCAACAGCTTTCAGAAGTCGACGATACACTCTGGTAGCTCGCAAGTGTTCGATGGTCATTTTCTATACCTGCCAGCATGCAAGTTATCTAAACTTGGTGACCCATAAAAGGACATGGCACAAAGAATGAACTGAGATAACAACAGAGTCCAAAGGAACTGGTAAGATAATAAGAAATCCTACTTAGATATTCAAACACAGTTAGGCTTTGTGGGAACTTTTATCAAACAGTATGCGAGTATCATCTATAAGGCAGTTAACCTAGCAATTTGATTAAACACTTCACTGATTCTTATCAAAATCCAACTCGGGTTATGAAAAATGATTATTCTCAGTCGTAATTGCTTGATCAACTAGCAAGCTTTTTGCTTTAAGCTAGGAAAATAAAGGACGAAAATTATACCTAGAAGTGAAAGAATCAAAATTGATACAAGTAGGATTTCGGGAGTAAACCGTAAGCATTTCACCATAGAACTGCAAAATTATGTTCAGTGAAAAGATCAGAGGGAAGCTTTACCAGTTTTCCCCTTTTGCTTCTCCTTTTCAATTTGATTTTCTCTAGTATCACTGCAAGTACAGGGGCGTCATGTGGAACCCAAAAGAAGCGAAGAAAGAAACCAAAATGAAAAAGATAAAAGCTCCGCATGGACAAAACGCGTAGTTTGATGGGCCGAATGGGAACCACAACGAAGCCCATCTTCTAAAACGAAACAGAAGAAACGGTGCGTTTGGTTCGCTTGACATTTTCGATTTCCTTGTCAGCTCTCTCTTTGCCCTTGAAGAGGAAGAAGGGAGAGGGAAGCAAAAAGAAAAAAAGGCCATGTCGCGAGAGAGACCCAGACGAGGCACTTTGCCTCCTGCTCAAGAGGTATGAGTCAGTGATTTCTTCTGGAGTTTACGTTCTTTTCTTCACAATGTTTTTGTTAGTTTGCTGAGAAAACGAGAAAGAAAATTTGCTCATTTCTTGATCTATTTATATTTGAATGTTGTTATGATTCCTGGAACATCAAATACTGCCTCTCTTGCGGTTTTCTATTTAAATTAAAGCTCTTTTCAAGAAATCTTCAAAGAATGGTTGCTGATAGCAATGAAGAATTTTCTGGAAAATTAAAAAACAAGGATTTCTTTTGGTGGTTTTATGTTGTTTCTGTTTCTGTTAGCTAAATAAGGACCATTCTCATGTAAGGAAGATTTTTTGTTTTGTCCAAGCAAACAAAGCTTAAGCTCTATAATCAAATTTGATGTTCTTGTTTGAAAAATTGAAAATCACAATTGAGTTGATAATATGATGTAGTATGTGGAATTGATTTTAACAGAATCAGGGAGAATAATCTATGGTTTTATTGCATTTTTTTATTTCTGTTAATGCAGCACATTGAGAAAATAGAGAAAATTGTAGAGGGAGGTAATAGTTATGGAGCACAGCAGATGTACAAGTCTATCAGTGCCCGGTATAATTACATTTCTTTTCGGACTCATTTTATATTACATTTACCTTCTTTTGCCGCATGAGTCAGCTTCGTCATCTATGCGTGACATTTTATCAGATTAATAGATTGAAGTGGTAGGTACTGCTCTATGTATGGCTGAAGAGTGCTGAACAATGTACTTGGAATAAGGCTTTTTTCTTTTTAAATTCTTGGAAGATAATCAATTATTCAGCATTTCAGATCCCATATTTGTTTTAGCTTGTCTTACTTGGAACTTAATTTGATAAGGACATGTTTGAATGTTGGGTTTTGTTTTATGTTTAATAAATTTTTACTTATTTCTGGTGAGCTTCTCCTTGATTTGGAGGTTCCAAGTGAAAAGTCCATATTATGATGTGTGCAGCAAGGGTACATGGAATGAATGAAGAGTTTGAGTGACGTAGCTCTTAGAATAGGGTTGTTCTTTGTGGCTGTGACACCATCACAATATATTTCCCAAGTTTCATCATTTTTTGCAAGTTATGGCACAAGAGCGCATACGCATGAGCTGATTGACGGAGATGAACGTGGAGTTCTTTTTTGTTTTAGTTGTTATAATCATTTAAAAGATTTATGTATTCCCACATTGAGGCACATGTGCTGATAAAATATCCATACTTTATCTCAGTTATGTGTCTGCTCAGAGATTTTCTGAAGCTCTGGATATCCTTCATTCAGGTGCATGCCTCCAGTTGAAATATGGCCAGGTTTTTCTCTTGATAATTTATCATTCCTCTGTTTGTTGTGCAGATGTTTGTTAACTTTAATGTGTTTGCATTATTATGAGTTGTGACACTGGTGCTGAGAATTTGACCTTTCACCCATAAATAAATTGGATGAGGACTCCATACTCTGGTATACTTGGTTTTGCCCATTTACGATGAAATCTTCTGTTCTTCCTGCTTTTTGGGTGATTGATGTGTTATCTTATTGGACATATCATGAGAACATGTGTCTGATTTGGGTAGTTCTAAGAATTATCTAATGATGATCTGAGTGATGCTGTTATTGGTTGATTAGCTGGCGTGTTTAATTCTTTATTCAAAAGTCTTTGCCCATTAAATTGGTTTCTTGTCATGCAATCAGTTGAATTGGCAATCAGACAACTTTGAACTCATCTTAGTTCTCACAATGCGTTTCGACCTGCATATGTATATAGATGCTGAGGTATACAGATACATGAATAGAGCTTTGTTTGTGTCTAAGCATGCTGTCAGCTAGGTGAACTTAATTCTGATGTCCAGTTTTCTACAATTTGAAAGGTGTGCAAAGGCAGTCTGTTTGATAGCTGTCATAAGATTTTCCTGGATTATCACTAGTTTGTATTATGGTAACAAATTGACACATTACAAATTGTGCACTAAAAATTATCTGGTGGAACTCTTATTTTTTATCATCTCCCTTTGATGCTCACTCATCAACACTATAAGTATGAAAATTTTCAGGTTACTTGCGGGGCAGAGCTTGCTTTGTTGTTTGTGGAGACGCTTGTTAAAGCAAAAATTACTTACGATGATAAAGTCCTTGGTTAGTTCATGCCATTTCATGTTAATGCAGAATAACTCTCCTATTTTTTGGTTTTGATGACTTGAAGTAAAAGTGTCTTCAACGAAAATAATAATTAATGTGGAGTAATCATGTAACTCGATTTCGTATCATAATTGCTTTAGATGTTTCCATTGGCATAGATGTTTGATCCGTTTAGCTTTCCTAACTTTGTGTTTGTGTTTGTCGTTGTGACCAAATTATTATGTTAGATCGTATCAGGAAAATCTACAACATGTTTCCTCAGATTCCTGTGCCACATAACTTGGGGGATGATGATGATGTCCATGAGCTTTCAGAAGCCCTTGGTGCTGCAAAAACACGTGTAGAGGGCTGTTCATCTTTCTTGAAAGCTGCTATTAAGTGAGACATTGTACCTTATTGTGCCGGTGGAAGCAAACTTAATTGATATTTATCAACTATCTATTTTACTTTTTCTCTTTGGCACCTGTGGGGAGGGACTAAGATATTTGATCCCTTTCCCCTTTCTATTTGCTTGTGGTGCAAGCACTCATGTCATGAATTGAGCACCTCCAGGATTTTTTTCGGGAGGCAAATGCTTTTTTGTCTTGTTTGTCATATCATGATGGGGTAACTTATGGTTCAACTTTGAAGCTGATGTTTTCATTACACATACACCAATCACTAGTAATTCTTAGATGAACCTCAGAGATATGATAAAAGATAGAGCAAGCTGTTGTACATGCAGGTCTAAGTTATTAATGTATTTGTTTAAAGTGTATTTTTATGGTCTTAAACTTCCACTGCGATGGAAGTTTTGTTTCAATGCTTCAGCATTGTGGTATAGTAATAATTTAACTTGTATAATCAACTTTTTAAACTGTGGCCTGTGGGATGGTGGAGAAGTAACAAGAAAACTGGAGATAGATTGGAGTGGGAGGAAAGAGATGAGAAAGGGAGAGAGGGAGAGAAAAAGGTGCCATTGCTTTTAGAATGTATATATTGATTATGTTGTGTAGCACCGCATATGTGTTCTTGACTGTTCACTGTTCTCTTACTTTTCAGGTGGTCTCAGGAGTTTGGAGCTCGTAAGAGTGGTGCCCCTGAACTACATCTGATGCTTGCTGAATACTTATATTCTGAATCTCCTGAATTGGTAAGTTCTACCCGAAATATTTAGGCTTCAAGCATAGTTTTCACTGCCTCTCCATAGTACATGAACTTTGCAATTACTTACCTGAATTCATCTAATTGATTACCAGTGATGGTTTACTTAAATTTTTCATAAGGTGGAGGAAGATTGCTACATACAGTCATGCAGAATATGTAAATAAATATATGTTGATGAATAATTAAATTGGTAAAAAGGTGAATTCGGAGTTCTTCAAGTGACTCCATGTTATCATCTCTAATTGAATTTGAACCAGTGTTGACTTGTTTAGGATCTTTCATAGGATGATTTTGGAGCTCCTTGATATTACATAATACCTGAAAATGGATCACCTTTAGATTGCACCCCAGTTCTTAATAATGTAAATCTTGTCCAATGATGATACTTTTACTGGAATGACAGCCTTTTTTTTTTTTTTTTTTGGACAAGAGGAATGGTGGCCTATTTATGCCCAAGTATCTAAGTTATGTTCCTTGTTGGCAAATACTATATGGAAACCTACGGCCAAATTGCAAATAGGTGACCCATGTCCATCCCTTATAGAGTCAGAAAACATGTGAAAAATTCAGAGGCAGTGTGCCTCTGTAAGAGACCTTTATGTTTTAGTGTCCTTGTCGATGTATTACATACTCTAGTTAATTTATGTATGTAATTTTTGTGGCTACTCATGGAGTTGTATCCTCATGTTAAAATGTCTTCCTTTCTGGAGTTAATATGTCCAACACTCTGTTTCAGCGTTGAAAAAAATGATGCTTGTGACTCGATTTTCAAATCACAGCTGAATAACGTTCTTGCTGTCGTTTTGTTCAACATTTTTGCTGTGGTTTTTATAGAGGATTCTGTTGTGCTCTAAAATGCTTCTGGTAAATATATGGATGATGTTTGTCCCACTTATTTATTTGCTTCTAAAAACTATCTGATGAATGTGTGTGCTTTTAAAAAAAAAAAAAATCCGTAAAGACTACTCTGATTTTATTGAATACTGTTTGTTTACATGTACCATAATTAGTTACACAAGAGCTACATGTCTATTTCATGTTTTCTATGCTGTTGGGTTCTGCAGTTAAGTGGCACTGTCAACGTCAATGTACTGTTTTTTTGCAGGACATGGCTAGAATATCACGTCATTTTGTTAGAGCAAATAACCCAAAGAAGTTTGCATCTACGATAATTAATTTTCTGGGCAAGGTTAGCATCCTCATTCCACCGACACATGCATGTATCTAGTTATGTGTATACTTTTTTTTTTTTTTAATCAGAAACAAAATTAACATTATACTAACTATAAGGCAACAAGGGGGTGCCACCCATGTACAAAAAGTGAGTTAAATCATATTTAGCGGTGAGGACATCTATGAACTCTACAAGGTCCTCATTTATAAAAGAATCTTCCGTTACCCGTAATTTAAGTACATGAATCCATCTATTCTTCAACACACTAAGAGATGTTTTCGCCCCTTCAAAAGTCTTTTTGTTTCTCTCTCCCCACAATAGCAAAAAAGTAAGCAGCGAGATCAATTTAGTAGCTTTCTTCTTTACCCCAACAACCCTTATACCTCTCCATGCCCTCAATTCTGCTGCCACCGACCCCGACATCACTCAAGCTTGTCCCAACAAAGCCAACACACTGTCCCAAATTTCTCTAAACCACCTAAACCAAAGCATTACATGATTAACAGTTTTTACTTGTTCTTTGCATGAGAAATACTTGTTTGAAAGAGTAAATCCACCTTTCTGTAGATTATTAAGGGTTAGAGGGTTTTTCTCAAGTAGGCTCCCATGCAAAAAACACCATTTCCAGGGGGAGCTCCAACCTTCCAAATTAGTTTCCAAGGTATTTAATCCATCACTCTTCTTTCTTGGACGACAACGATTTTCTTGAAGAAGGACTTGACCGAAAATTTTTCTTTTTTATCCCTCTTCAAAAGGGCTTTCGTCATTGTTTAATTCTGGTTTATGTTGTATATGCTCTAAGAACTGCCCAACCAGCTCCATTTCCCAATCTTGCACTTTCTTTCTAAATGCAGCTCCCATGTCACTGCTCCCTCGTATGGAGATAGTTACTCACTTACCCAAGCTTCCTTATTACAAGCAAGTTGATATATCTCCCTAAGTGGTTGATTACCACACCACAAATCATGCCAAAATTTAATATTGTTGCCCAACTCAATTTTGAACCTCACATGTGGTTTGACCATATTCCATTTTTTTCTTATCTCTTTCTACACCTTGATTCCATGAATTTTCCTCCCCATTATCATAATCAACCTCGTTTCCATTACTCCGTATTTCGCTATCATCGTCCTCATGCATAGGCTTCATTTTTCCATTATGAATCTCAATACCTATTTACCTGGGAGAACCTTATTAAACAAACCAAGAGGTTTAATCCCAAGACCCCTATTCATTACCAGTTGCCTTACAATCTCCCATTTAACAATATGATACTTAAACTCGTCTAGCTTCCTCACAGGAATCATCTTTGCATTTGCTCAAACTTCCTTGTTGTCATCATAAGTAAAGGAAACAAAGACACGTAGTAAAATGCGAGACTTGAGAGAGTGCTTCTAATGAGTGTTAGTCTTCTCTCTTTAGAAAGGTATTTACTTTTTCATCCTGTTAGCTTCTTTTCAAATTTCTCAACTACCAAATTCCATAATGTCGATTCTTTAACTTTGACTCCTAGGGACAACCCTCGGTATTTCATTGGAAGACTCCCCAAATTAGATTCGACCATCTTAGCAATTCTCGCCCTATCTATCCCATCACTAAGTGGGATAAGTTCACTCTTCCTCAAATGGATACCACTTCGAAACATAGTAGAACACTGTTCAAGTTGATCAATTGATTTTCCTCCACCCCACAAAAAATATGGTGTTATCGGTGAACAATATTTGCGTTATCTCCAATTCCAACCTCGTCCTTCCCACTTTGAACTCACTCAAGAGCATCTCTTGAACCGCCTTTCCAAGTATCCTATCAAGGGCCTCTACTACTAATACAAACAAGGATGGTGACAATAGATCCTTTTGATGAAGCCCTCTAGATGACTTAAAGAACTTGAAAGGGGTTTCATTCACCAAAGTAGAGAATATCGGTATTGAGATACACAATTTAATCAATCTACACCATCTTTCATTGCAACTCACCTTCTTTAACAAATATGTGACAAACTCCCAAGCAACATGGTCATATGTCTTCTTCATATCTAACTTACAGATCTCTCCCATTTTCTTGTTCTTTAATTGATGATCAGCTATTTCATCTGCAATTAATGCCCAATCAAGAATTTACTTTTTTTTCACGAAAGCATTTTGGTTTGGACTTGTCATTGTTTTCACCACTTCTTTGAAGCTTTCGATATCTCACTGTTAGCTTATAGACTCCCTTTACAAGGCTAATCGGACAATAATCTCTTAAATTGGTAGCCTCCACTTTTTCAAGAATCATCACCAAAAAAATTGAGTTCAAAGATCATACAAATTTGCCACTATCATGAAACTTCTTAAACATTCACGATGAGTCTTCCTTAACAATTTTTCAATTTTCTAAAAAGAAAGCTATAGTAAAGCCATCCGAACCCGATGCTTTGTCCCTTCAAAAGACAGAAGGGCCCGATGTACTCCTTTCTCCTCAAAAAGTCTTTCTAACTGATCTTGAAACTCACTATCTATAATGTCGAATTGTAGCGCATCAAAATATTGGTCTTCTTTCCCATTGCTCGCTATAAAGTTGCAAATAAAAGTCACTTACGCTTCGTTTTAACTTTTCTTGTTTTTTCACTCTTTCCCCGTCAAATTTCATCATACTAATGAAGTTGTTTGTTCGGTGCATATTCGCCTTTTGATGAAAAAAGTTAGTGTTTTTATCTCTTTTCTTGAGCCAAAAAGCCTTTGATTTTTACCTCAATGATATTTCTTTTATCTTGAGTATTGTAGACAATTTTTTACAAGTTTTCGCTCTCTTAATTTTCAGTTCATTCAAACTCACCCAAGTCTCTCCTTCTTCTTCACCTCTGCCAACTTCCCCCATAAGCCTTCCTTTCTTCTCCGAGTGCCCCCCAAAATGTTCTTTGTTCCACTTCCTTATAGCGCATGCCACTGTATAACTCACATGGTCACTTGCCTTTTTTTCTTCCCACCACTTCTTAACAAGAGCCTTAAACCTTTCCACGCTAAGCCATATATTCTCAAATTTAAATAAAGAGGGACCTCACATGATACCATTCATTTCAAGTAAAATCGGGTTATGATCTGGTGTTGGCATAAGGAAGAGTTTTTGACTCATTTGTGGGAACCTCTTTTCCCATTGGCTTGATATAACGAATCGATCAATTCTGGATAAAGTTGGATTCTCCTTAAGACTAAACCATGTAAAGTCTTCTCCCAAAAGTGGTTCCATCACTTGAAGTTTCGATACCATGTCTAGAAACTCACTAGAGCTTGCTTCACTTTCACCATTCTCATGTGCATACAACACAATATTGAAATCTCCTCATATTCCACTGTCTTCCACACTCTGTCAACTTTCCTCATAATTTGGTTCGTCTCTCCA
Source organism: Moringa oleifera (assembly GCA_021397835.1). Taxonomy (NCBI): domain Eukaryota; kingdom Viridiplantae; phylum Streptophyta; class Magnoliopsida; order Brassicales; family Moringaceae; genus Moringa; species Moringa oleifera. The sequence goes on along the minus strand of JAJFZO010000882.1, from coordinate 711,031 downwards.
CCACAGTATTACTATACATTTCAATAAACACCCATTTAAATGCATCATCCTCCATTTGAAAAACACAAGGAATAAATTTCACTCTAGTCCAATTTTTCATTCCACATTGCAAGTGCACCACCCATATTCCTTAAAGTTGGTAAGACTTTCCACTCTACTTCCTTTACACCCCACATACTTCTTACTATCCCTCATTCATATTTTCAACTTTTGTCTCATGAATACATGCCATGTCTACCACCCACTTCTTTAATACATGCTTGACCACCACCCTCTTCTCAAACTCATTCAATCTCCTAACATTCCAAGAAAGAATTCTATATATTATGATCACACACTCCCTCCCAACTTTTTTCTTCACCCTCTTTCCCACCCTTGCAACTTCCTCTAACTCTCCCTCGCTTCTCATAGTTGACTAATAATTCCAAGCGTTTTGATTCCCTACTTACTGCCCATTTTCCTCTCTTACAAGAAGAACTCCTACTGGACTGATTTACGTGCTTCTTCCACCTTTTTCTTTCTATCTCACTAAACAACTTAAAAGCAAGTTCCTCAAATCCTTCAAAAGGTACTCTTACTGTTTTATGAACTTTTCTCATATTCTTCAACACACTCTCTGAATTGGTATTCCTTATAACATTTTTCCTTTCAGTATCCTCAGTCTTTTTCCATAAACTCATCATGTTGTCCTTTGATCCTTCTGTCACACCCTTGTTACATTCTCCCTTTTTGCCCCCTTTGGTGCTACCATCAAAATTCCCTTCCTTTTGTCTATTTTTTCACCCCCCCAAACAGTTGTCCTCCTTGCACCCAACTTTTTTGTCATCTTCGTTTTCCTCTCCTCCCGTAACCATTCACCTCGCAACTTCCCTGATTCAACACTTTGATCAACAGACTTATCTATTATGTCTCTGGAAACCTTTACCCTAATTGTCAGCTCTTTTACTATTTCCTTTTCCCGTTCTACTGTTCTATCTAGCCTTAGGTGAAGACTTGAATCTGAATGGCGAACCAAACTCCTTTTATCGCTTCCAAAAAGACCATGATCATTGACGGTTCTCCTTGACGGATTTAGAATAGTATCTTCGGCCACCTCTGTTGGAATTGGTGCCATCAATTTGACTAAAGAAAGATTATCTCGTCGAAGAATGAGAATCGGGTCTATTGGACCTAGAAACCTCCTTATTGGGTTGAAATTACTCAACTCTGCGGATTCTAAGTTAGGCAATTTTTTTAACCCATTCACCTATAACCTTGGGCCCTTTATCTTTGACCCGCTAGCTTGAGGCCCAATATCCACATCCATCCATCACTTGTGACCTAACCCATTATACATCTTCTTCCTTACTCATCAACCCGACCCGAATTCATTTCTTTGAAATCTAGATCTGTTGCCCGCCGCTCCTCCCATGAGAACCAATCTGCAGTTTTTGCTAATTGTCAGGTTGATGAGGCATCCCTTAATCTCTCTATCCCTTCCTTTCTGTAGGTTCAATCGGTAATAACAATTAAAGCACCAAATTTGCTTCCTGGCATCCCTATACTCCATCTTCCATTTTCTTCGTTCTTCTCACACACCTTCTCCATAGCATCCGCTGCCTTAATCCATCCTTCACCATTATCCTCGTAAGGGAAGATTAGATATCTAATCTTGTATCTTTTAAACTTTGAGAGCTTAAAAAATGGCCCAGGTGACTCCTCCTTTGACAAGAAAAGCAACCTATCATCTCTTCTCCACTTACATTTACTTGGGTTTTCCCTTGCCGCACCAAGGAATCAAAAGATCACCTCAGCCACTTTGTTTCCTTATGGTTGAAGAAGATGGATGAACGATGCCCTCTATTATCACCTTCAAACTATCATTGATCTTCTGATCTTTCACGAATTCAAGCTCCTCTCTCTTTATTCTCGCTCGATAGACACCCATGGGAGATCATTCACTTTCAGCCCAGTTCTCTCATACTCTCTCATTTCATGGTCGATGACATTACCATTCATAAAGAATACGTAAATCTACGGAGGAAGTAACCTGAAGAACTATTTATGTGTTTACTTATCTAAGTATTTTCTTCTTTTCATGGATTCTATGGTAAACAGGCCATGAATTCTTGAAAATGAATCATGTGGAAACTCATTTGACATCTATACTTTAATGACTATGTTTATTAGTTCTTCTGAAAATTTGAAACTTTTGAGGAATTATGGTTAAGGAAATTATCTTATGAATTATGAAACATGTCTGAAGGGAATAAAATTCAACTAAATTATATGAATTGCCCCCTTTTGTCTGCTTTAGGAATAAATGGTTTTTTTTTTTTAACCCTATGATAATTGTCTTATGGTTTAAGTCATATACTTTTCAATTATGCAGTGCTATCCTGGTGAAGATGATCTGGCCATTGCACGGGCAATTCTAATGTAAGCTGGCCTAAGCCTCCACATATTTGTGTGTTTAATATATATATGTATGTATTTATTACTGTTTCCGCATCCAGTAGAGCTGAACACTAAGAATAGAGATTGCTCAATGGTTGATGTAGTTCCATAAGTTCAATACTACTACAATTTTGGACTCCACGTTAACTTGTATGTATACATTGTGTGTTTGTGTGTGTGTATTGTGTTGTGTAAAACTCTTATCTAAAGGTGGAATACTAGTACATGGGAGTCAATCCCTCAATATCTGTGTGTCAGATTGGTCACTCTTCAAATGCTAGGCAGAGGGGAAATGCCCAGTGAATGTCTAAATACTTAGCTGGTTATTGTATATCTCAGGGTGCCTTTAGTTAGTAAACCAGAAAGATAAATGATTAGTTACTAAAAGATGTGGACTGTTTCTTGAGTTTAAGTGTGTATGATGTGAAACTTTTTGGTGGGAGTTTTCAAAGAATGTTGGATAGACATACATTTGCGAGTTGTCTATTCATCTGTAGTAGGCTAAATAACATCCATGAAGAGAATCCGTCTTCTCACTCGTATATGATGTGGTATCTTGTTTGTTATTGCCACTCAAACCTGATGTTAAACACGAGTGCACACAGAAATATGAGAAAATGACTTGAAATATGTATGTCTATTCTTTTTTGGTGGGTTAAGACAAGACCTAGTCATTTATATGAGGGTTCAAACTTAAAACTGATTAAGTGAATGTGCTTTTCCCTGATAGGTACTTATCTCTGGGTAATTTGAGGGATGCGAATTATCTTATGGAGGAAGTAAAGAAGGAAGTGGAATCTAAGCAGCTTGAGGTTTCTGAATCAGATTTGATCGAATTTATCATTTATATTTTGCAAACGTAAGTTGCATATAAATTCTTTTTCTTTCTAGCAATGTCAGTATTGTTAATTCCATATTTAGGAAGCAAGTTTCTTCTTTAAAAAGAATAGAAGGAAGTTGGCATGAATTGTGATTTCTCAATTGTGCTGCTCAATCATTCAAAAGAGGCTGACATTCTATTAATATAAGACTATTCATATTCTGTTGAATGCCATCTTTTATGATTGATCGCCTATCCATCCCATACAAGGATCGACCTGAGTCCTGAGGTGCGCAAACAGAAAGAAAATGATGTAGTGGCTCTAAGCGTTTTTGTTTTACTTTGGGAGCAATCAGATGTCATTTCTAATGTTTATATCTTTTACCAACTTAGTACCATTTTATTAACTCCTCAAGAACTACTATTTTTGAAGAAAAGAAAAAAAAAAATCAAATGAGATAAAAAGGATGGAGTTCACACACCAATATTTCCTGAATGATTAATTGGATACTTTGGATGTTGCAATATAAGGAGAGACTCTCCTAACTTTGGCTACTTATTTATTTGATATTTAATGTCTCCAGGTCCTCTCTCATTCACATAGTGACTACTAATCAAGCTGTATATTAAGCTTCAAATTTATCCTGGTTCTGCCTCCATGTTGTTCTTTTTCTTTTCCCCTTTCTTTTTGTACGTCCTTTACCATACACCATGTTTTAGAGCCATCTTGCATTGTTTGATATATTAGCCTTCTATGCAATAGATGCACCATTGATCTATACCTTTCATACTTAGAATGATTCTTGTATTCTTGAAAACATCTGCTACTCGATCTTAATTTTCATTTCTTTTCCAAAAGATATATTTTGGAAAGTGGCAGATGATGATGTTTGCAAGTTTAGTGTAAGGATCACGAAGAAGTAAAATCTCGACAAATGATTCTGATGCAGGTTGCAGAGAGATGCTTTGCCCCTTTTTAATATGTTGAGAGCAAATTACAAGCCAAGTATAGACAGGGAGCCTGCATTTCATGAGGTGAGCAATACTTGTTTCTTATTGTAATCTTTGATACTTATTTCTGATTGCTAATTTGCTATAGTCTCTCTGTTTACTTCATTTTAGTAGCCATATGGTATTGTCAGTTTCTTTGTTATCGCCTTAAAGCGAGTTCCATTCATGGTCCACATTCTAACTTAAGGATTATTGTGCAGTTGCTAGATGACATTGCTGAGAGGTTTTATGGAGTGCAGCGGAGAAATCCCCTGCAAGGGATGTTGGGGGATATCTTCAAGGTGTCTTTCTTACCCTTCCCTTTTCCTTTTGCTGACAATTCAAGGGATATTTAATATTTGCTCCTTATCAGAGCTCCACCCTTACTTTAATCTTATATGCGTTGATAATCTGGTTGATTAAGGGTCTACAAATTCCTATGATGGATAGACCAGACCACTGTACATATAATGACTGGAACATAAAGAAAATGACCCCTGGATATGGTTGTCAACCCACGCATTTGCACATTCATTTAACGTACTGAGTTTTCAATCAGAAATATAGTCAAACAAGAAGATTCATCAGGACTGATAGTTTTACTTAAAATGCAATATCACATTGCAGATGATGGGCTCTGCAGGAATATGACTACGATTTCGACCTATTTGCCTTGATGGGTTCAGGTGTGCCGATGCTTCGCGCCTTTTCTTTTTAAGGGATCTTGATATATTTGATACAGCAGAAACACTATGCTAACCTGTTCTGATTAATTGTAATTCATTTGTTCATCAACTATAGAGTTCTATCTATTTCAGCAAATCTACATTATCAATTTCATCAGAAACTCATCTTCCTGGTCGTGTATATTAATACAATTATGCATTAATAAAATAAAAAATAGGTATTGATAAATCTGAGCATTGGTGCCATGATACTGGGTAAATATTGCTCTTGTAATAGCACGGCATTTAATCTTTAATTATTCAGTTCCCATTTTATCTGTGGATTGTGAAGGATGACCCACTTATTCATAAAATGCCCATCTTAGCTCATATTTCGAGCACAAATCAACAAGACAAAAATTCTGATCACAGATGCTAAATCACATTGCTTCTTGTACACAGATTTGATGAATGATGCAAAGAATCAAAATATCAGACTCGGTGCATCAAAGCCCTTTCTTATATAGTTATCTTACAGATGGAACAAAAGTCAAATGGAAAGCATATATTATAATACATTAATGAAATGGAATTCACTGTAAAATCCTTCGGATTTCACCAAGACAGCAATTCTTTTCTTTTTATATGATACATAAGTATATCAGAAATGGCATCAAGCATGAGAGAACCCTAGAAACTTATGCTTCTACTCCTCAACTGTAAAGATTACTCCGTTCTCCCTGACAAAATCATGGGTTGTGTGATCCACCACCTACACAGGAAGAGCAATACAAGTAGTAAATCAATATATGAGATGCAGGAACAGAAGAGTCAGCCATGGCAAGACAAAGGAAAAAAGTAGTTTCACTTTGACCTTAAACAAGAAGGGAGCAAGACCTGAAAACAAGGTTTCGGACTTTGAAGTTAAATAGAAACTCACATTGGTATTGCTCAGCTCTAGGTTGTAGAAGTCCATACTGTCTGTGTTGAACAATGGCCCTGCATGCCATGTTCCAAGATTAAGTTTAAGAAACTTGGCTCCTGAGATTCTGAAAACTCGCACGTCCTCAGTGGCAGGAGGCACATAGAAATGACCAGACTGTGATTGCACTGCAACTTTATCACCCTTTGTTTCCATTGGTCTCAGGATGGATGGCTCAGCCACGCCAAGATACCAGACATTACCACCAACTGATCCGAGACATTGCGTTACACTTGCATGATGTGTGATTCTGGAAAACTTGAGTTCTCGGTCTTTGAGGTGCATAATGTAAAACCTATTAGCATGGATGAGCAGATTGTCATCAACTCCTTACAAAATCTCTAAGAATGAAAAAAGATTTGTGAAAAAGATATGAAATCTGACTTTCTTTAATCCACAGACATAAACGTTCAGAAATCACTGGAGATATCTAATAGACTTAGTTTTCTAATGGTTAGATCAATAAAACAGTTCCTTCACAACTTGATGTTTACCTATACTCTCTGCCAAAACAAACAGAAGTCCGTCTTACTGATATAACACCATCACCTACAGCAGATACTCTGCCGAAACAAACAGAATTTCATCTTACTGATATAACATCAGTACCTACAGTAGATCAAATGCAGGTACAAGCTCGCCTAATGGCAATGGTTTATATCTCTCAGGTCCATAACCAGCCTTCCTCATGGCAATGATTTATCTCTTGGGTCCCTAACTTCTGCTAAAAGAAAAGGGGAAAACTGCACCAAAAGTAGCAATAATAGAGGTTCCGTATCAACAAAATTGGCATTCACACATTCTCTCTCTCTCTCTCTCTCTCTCTCTCTCTTCTATAGATTTTCTTGTCTTAAAAGGCACACAGAAATTCAATCGTTGTGCAACAAGGGAGACTCACAGATTCATATGTAGTGGCTAGCTGTTGGATTTGCTTCATGTTACCTCACTGGATGGAGTTTAAAAAACTGACCCAAATTGAGGCTTCAAACTTAGAGTTCACAAGTCAAGCTTCACACACCTTCTCTTGGTTGTGCACTACTCCCATTTTGAGAACACCAATTCAGCTGTTTTTATCAGAAGTTCATAAATAACTCATTTCAACCTCCATAGAAATTGAATTAGCTTGCTTCCCTTCACCTATAACTCTTGTCAGAAGATCCTACGTTAATACTTTTCTGTTCCCTTACAGTTAACATAATGGCTCCTACTTTTTAGTGCAAGGTCTAAGGTTCCTGCTCTGCTTGGCATTTCATGGCCCTCCCTTCGAAGGTAAAGGTCAGCCATCATCTCCGGCCCTGCTTTGTGTGTGTGTATTAAAAAAAGCAAAATGATGAAGAATTCAAGCACACACAGGAGGATTGTAAATCACGCCTTCATCACCTGAATTTCTTGTAACCATACATGCTATGTCTATGAAAACTGACATAAGAGATAATCAGAGCAAAGACTACAAACTTGAAAGATTCAATTGAGACATAAAGAGCAAAAAGGAGAAGAAAACAAAACAGAATTGAATAATCTAGAATTCAGAAGTGTTTCAAAAAGTACCGAGGGATTCCTTTGCTAAGGTCCAACTGAGCATCTCGTGGACCGAACTCTTCTCCATCTGGTGATGCTTCGATCAATTGGCCGTACTCTCGGAAGCTCTCAGCGGTGGCTTCGATCGCTTTCAGCTTCACTTCCGCCGGAGATTCTCTCGAGGCTTCCATTTGTCCTTCACACAAAAGAAACGAACTGGGGGGCTTAACGATTACCACTTAAAAAAAGGGTGGTCGTCTCTCTCATCCTCAAAACGGCACCGCTTGATGCGTTGTGATAACTGTGTCAGTTTATCAGTGCCTTACCTACTGTCTCCTTCCGTTTTCTCTGCAAAATACCTCACCGTCTCTCAGTCACCACTTGCAAGGACTCTTGACATCAAGACCAACAATGGTAAAACCTTGAACCCTGGAGACTGATAAAATATGGGAAATTTAGGGCAAAGTGAAGCGCAGTTGCTGAAAACTCTAACAACAATTCTGACCTCAGAGAAAGCTCCGTTGATGGAAGCGTTGACACCATATGTACCACATGTCACCCAGTCCCTTCTCCTTTCCCTCTTCTCCTCGCCATCGCTCTCCCGCCGGCCCAACACTCTCCTCTCATTCTTCAAGTGGGCCCGCTCGTCTCTCCCCTCCTTCCCCTCCGAGTCTCCTCTCCCTCTCCTTTCCGTCCTTGCATCCCTGCTTGCTCATAATAAGTTCTCTGACGCCAAGTCTCTCCTGCTCTCCTTCATCCGTACGGACACCCACCTCTCTCTTCACCGCTCCCTCCTCCACCCAAACCTCCTGAGCTCCCCACGCCCCTCCAAGGCCCTCCTTGACACCTCTGTTGGCGCCTACGTCCAGTCCGGGAAGCCCCATCTCGCCCTTCAGATCTTCAAAAAGATGAGGCGGATGAGGCTCAGGCCCAATCTGCTTACCTGCAACACTCTCATCATCGGATTGGTGAGGTACTCCTCTTCTCATTCTCTTTCTTCTGCTAGAGAAGTCTTCTCTGATATGGTTAAACTAGGGGTTATGCCTAATGGGAACACTTTTAATGTTTTGATTCATGCCTGTTGCTTGGAGGGAAAATTCGAGGAGGCCTTGGAGATGGTGAAGGAGATGGGGCAGTTTGGTTGTGAGCCTGATAATGTGACTTATAATACCATTTTGGACGCCTTTTGCAAGAAAGGGAGGTTGAAAGAAGCGAGGGATCTGTTGTTTGATATGAAGAACAGAGGGTTGGTCCCCAACAAGAACACCTATAACATTTTGGTTGGTGGGTATTGTAAGATAGGGTGGTTGAAGGAGGCGGCCAAGGTGATGGAATTGATGATGCAGCATAATCAGTTGCCAGATGTTTGGACCTACAATATGTTGATTAATGGGTTGTGCAATGAGGGAAAGATTGAGGAGGCTTTTAGGTTGAGGGATGAGATGGAGAATTTGAAGCTGTTGCCTGATGTGGTCACATATAATACATTGATTAATGGCTGTTTCGAATGGAGGAGTAGCTCAGAGGCATTAAGACTGATTGAGCAAATGGATGAGAAAGGAGTGAAGCCGAATGCTGTTACTTACAATACAGTGGTCAAGTGGCTCTGCAAAGAAGGAAACATGGTAGAAGCGGCTAAAACAGTTCACAAGATGGAGGAAAAGGGGTCTTCACCAGATCGTGTCACCTACAATACTTTGATAAACGGATATTGTAAAGCAGGGAATTTGGGTGAAGCTTTCAGGATAATGGATAAGATGGCCCAGGAAGGTTTTAAGATGGATACTATTACTCTTAATACCATACTCCATCTACTTTGTGAGGAAATGAAGCTTGATGAGGCATACAAGTTACTTAGCAATGCCAACAAGCGGGGTTATTTACTTGATGAGGTCAGCTATGGCACTTTGATCAGGGGATACTTTAAGGAAGAAAAGGCAGACAGTGCTTTGAAACTTTGGGTTGAAATGAAGGGGAAAAAAATCATTCCTAGCATTACAACCTATAACTCTCTAATTGGAGGACTATGTCAGTTGGGAAAAACTGAGCTAGCAATAGAAAAGTTGAATGAGCTTCTTGAGAGTGGCTTGGTTGCAGATGAGACTACATATAATACAATTATCCATGGGTACTGCAAGGAGGGGCAGATTGAGAAAGCGTTTCAGTTTCACAATAAGATGGTTGACAATTCATTCAAGCCTAATGTGTTTACCTGTAATATTCTTCTTCATGGGCTTTGTGAAGGAGGTATGCTGGAAAAAGCACTTAAGCTCTTTGATTCTTGGTTATCTAAAGGGAAAGAGGTTGATGCGGTTACTTACACCACGATAATGTCAGCCCTATGCAAGGAGAGGAGATTTGATGAAGCATTGGATCTTCTCTCAGAACTGGAAGAGAAGAAACTAGAGCCAGTTGATCATGCGTATAATGCCATTCTTAGTGCACTAACTAATGCAGGTAAGATAAAGGAAGCAGAGGAATTACTGCTGAAAATGGCAGAAAATGGCAAATTAAAAGATCAGCCATTGGAATTAGAAAAGAGGCAAAATGTTGTGACAAGTGAGACTCGAACAGACTCTGATCCTGACTCCATTGCGTACTCAGAGCAGATTACTGAGCTATGTACTCAAGGAAGATACAAGGATGCAATGCATACATATGAAGAACTAATTCAGAAGGGTAAAACTGTAAATAAGTCAGCTTACATTAATCTAATGAATTTACTTATTAAGAGGCGAAAAAGTATATTCAAGGCTGTGGGATAGTTTTCAATCTCCTTCTTGGGCTCTGTCAGAAATGTCGGATGGGACAAGATTCATCAGTGTGTTTGACATCAGTTCAGCAGCTATTTAACCTGATAAAGAGCTCAGGTAAGCTGTTTCCCTATGCTTAGCAGGTGAATACTGCTAACGTATGACCATCAGCTGATAGAGTTCTCCTACACATGCTTTCAGTTAGTGAATTGCCAACTGGACCTGCAAAGTTACACATTCTTTCTGCTAGCATGCTGTTTTGTGCTTTAATGTATTTATAATCTGTTTAGTCTCAGAATTCATTGATAAAGCAAAGGAAGAAAGAAAGAAGAGTTGTCTCATGCCTTGCACAAATGTGCTAATAATATTATGTATTCATGAATACATGGAATATGAATGTATGCATATGGATGAAAGCGTAGATAACGAGTGTTTTAACATTAATGAATATGTAAAACTTTGGGTGAATTTTACCTGTATTTCATCCTTTTTTTTCAAATGAAACTTCGGACCTTGGAAAAGAGAAGATAGATATATGTATGGAAATGCTGCCAATTGCTTGTGCTTATGGAACAAAAAAATAAGAAAAAGTCCTGGTTGCTTGTGGTTATTTAGCATATACTCTGCCATGTTTCCTTAGTCCATTTCCCAAAATTTCATTGAAAATTCTTGTACATGTAAAACAGTGGAATTGATTTGAGCTTTCCAACCAAACTTTGGTAGATAATCTTTGTTATTTTCTGAAGAAAGGGAAAATGTGAGAAAGCTTGTTTGTCGAATGAAAGAACTTACCAGAAGCTGGAGTTCTAGGACAAGGTGGAAAGTTTTTAAGAGGTACATATGCAATTCATATTGATGAATACATGATGAAAATATTGTAATAATTGGTATTAAGTTGATGGTGCCACAAGGACAAAAAGGAAGGCCAGACACAAGGAGGAGAGATAGTGAGAAAATACATAATGCCAATGATGTAATGGAAGACATGCTGCTCCGTATAGCTACTTGAGATTGAAATTTGGTCTATTTAACCTATTGAAAATCATTTCTACAATCTTCAGTAATCTATACTATCATAGAAAGAAACCATGTGAGTTGTCTCTCCATTTTGACTAAGGCTTCCCGTTATTCTTCCAGCATAATACTATTACAAAATCCCTTTTATCTTCTTTTGTTTCTTTGTTATGGGGTCGGTTATTGGTCTTTTTCCCAACTGTTACCATGCTCAATAGGTAGTCCTTTATTACTAGATTTTCTCTCTATGTCTCTCTTTATGCATGTGTTTATAGATGAAACTAATTCCTATGCTTCTCAACCTACTTGGTGACTGATATTCACTTTTATCTTTTTTTTTAATACTAATTTATTTATTCATTTATTAATAAAAAATGAGAAGTAGATCTCCTCTCTACTTTACCACGCATCATCATGATTATACTTTTTTCTTTGGTCAGAACTCTTTTTTTTTTTTTGGGCTGTAGGTGCTTGTTTGGAAGTTGGTCGATTGTTGTTTGTGTAAACAAAAGCCTATCACTGATGATCTTGCTGTTACCATGCTTTAGGTCCAAGAATAACTCAGAGACCAACAAATCAGATTGATAACAGATGTGGATGTTGAAAGGACTTTTTTGTTCGATTTCATGAACTATATTTCAATAGACGTAGGAGTTCTGGTGGATTGCAGAAATATCTATGATATTGAATTGTTGATGAAATATTTGGAGCCAGGAGGTGCTGCACTTGGATAATGGCATTGGTGATGTCAAATGAACTTTAGAGGTGGGAAACACTATTAGTAGTTCAATTGATGTGAAAATCTCAGCACATATATTGCTTCTACACTTGACCCTTTCAAATGTTTGGAGTTCTTTTGTCATTGTTAACACGATAAGATGATATAGTTCGGGAAGGTTATTTAACTCTTGGATTTGCATCTGATGATAATTTTTGCAGTTGATTTGGCATCTGAATCATAAACTATGTGAGAGAGATGAAAATATTGAGTGTGCATTTTTATCTCCTTCCTCATCCTGTGTAACTCTCATTTGAAGAAGTGGTAGTCAATAACTGCTAGTTATGTTGATGTTCTTATGCATCAGAGCTTCACTAAACAATGAGAAGTTCACTCAAGCGAAAGAACTTGGTCAGATGTTCAATCTTGTTCCTGGGTAACTGAAGTTCAACATGAAATCAGACCCAATTAAATGTCTACTCGAGGACAAACTTACCAGATAGGATGCTGCAAGGTCCAGAGGAAGTTTCTGGTTTGGGGGAAGTATGAAGAGTAGCAGTCACGTTGAGTATGCCATTGTTGCCTGAAAGAGGATAGGGCAATTCTTTCGTCAGAGTTTCTCCTAAGAAACATCTTTGAGATTCAGAATTGTACAATAGAAGGCCTTGTTACAATTATTTTGTACAGTCTTTCCGTTCGAACATGAAAGATGGATTTGGAATTGAATGGTATGCAAAGTCTGTTTGATTTGTGGATGAAAACAAGTGATCCATTTTATCCTGGATTGTTTCTCTGATGTTCATTTCATCTTTTATTTCGAAAGAACAAGTTCTGGGTACAAATGAATTCCACCTTTTGATGTAGATGGGCATGATTTTCTTAGACACTTGTTGAAGTTGAAACTTAAAGAGCAGGGTATGGTGGTGCAAGTTTCCTTCTCTGCCTTGCAGAGAGGATAAGGGGAGAGCAAGCTCAGCCCAAAACTAGCACTGTGGATCTGAGATCTGGTTCAAGAATTTATTAGATCAGCATTGAGAATCACACTTGGATTCTCGTCAGTGCATTATAGTAAATCCATTAGCATGAGTGCATTATGCTTGCAATTCCTCAAGATAATTTAGTAATTATCTTTTTAATAAAATAAAATAAAAGAGAAATAATGAACTTTATTCTCATGGGTATAGTTTCAAGTAGCCGAAAAAATCATTCTTTTTACCAGAAAGTAAAATAAAAAATAAAAAAATCCCATAATAATAGAGATAGAACAATGGACCACAAAATCTTTAGTTTCATTTAGAAGCAATCACAGTGAACATCTTTTCATAAATGATTTAACCTCACAACACTACAACATCATACCTTTTTTTATTATTTGGTTTGTCCTTGAAGTGATTCTACAACATTTAGATTCCCTCCTTTAATGAAAAGCATAAAGCTTAATCATCAATCATTCCTATCACTTCTTTCACATTTTTGGTCCCAAAACATATTTTTAGTTTTTTTTCCCCCCTTTTTGTGATAAAAACTTCTTTTTCGGGGTGGTGGGCGACATATAAACATTAGGGGATTTTGTGAGGGGTTTCCGGGGGATAAAGTTGCCGAGACATTTTTTTGCTCAGAATGGTAATAAAGGGCGGCATCAATGATTAATGATGTGTTTTAGATTAATTATACCAAGATTAAATTAATATTCACATTCTACCTCGTGATATATGATCATTTTTATTGTTATTTGAAAAAATTAAAAGAAGTGAGACATTTTTTTGGAAAATAAAATAAAACTTATTGTTTTCATGTTAAATGTATATTCATATCGAGAACTCATATATTAAAATTGTTTTTTGTGTTCATTTTTATATGAAATTAAAATTTTTACTGACATGAGTTATGTTGAGTTTTTTAAAAAAATTATAACACATGATAATTTAACAATATTACTAAGTAAGAATTTTTTTGTTTATTTTTATAATTTTTATGTTAATATTATCAATCATAAAAATATTCTTGTTCTTTCTTATCAAAAAATTTATCACGAGTTAAATCAATAAAAGATCTGAATTCTCTGACATGATAAATTTTAAAAAATAATCTCAATATCATAAAATAACTTTTAAATATGCAAAAAAAATTTATTTATTTATTTCAAAATATTACCCCAACAGCTTGAACCCGAGACATAATCTCTCATAATTTGATTTCGTCACAAAGACAAATTTTCAGATATTGATACAATCAATTCTAATAAGAGTTACGAAAACCAAGACGTTATTATTTTCCAAGTTTATAATGTTGAGAAATTGAACTTACATCCAATTTCACCATCAATGTTATCAAACCCTAAATTCAATTTTGTTTAGTGCATACTTACCCAATGGATTAGATGCCTTGTGATTTAAGTTTGTGTGAGTAGCAAGAATCAATGCAAGACTTTGTCAAGACCAAAGGACACTTGCTTTCTTTGTTTTAGTTGCCAAAGTCATCACTTAATGCAACTCTTTTTTCTAAAGGAATCTATTATATTAATTGAGTCTTTAATATATCATACCATCATTATTTTGTTACCCCTAAACTTATTCTCTCATCTTAAATCTTAAGTTTCACTTTTCTATAGGTGAGGAGACAAGCCCACCTATGGGAGTTCCCATTGATTTTCATGTTCATATTAGATTTAATGAGCTACTCGTGATAACTCACATTTTCTTTTTTTTGGATTCTTTTATTTTATTTTATTTTATAATACATAATAGTATAGTTTCAAATTTTTAGATTTCACATAATTCAAAAATTACTTTATTGAATAACATATAAATTTTTGACTAATTACACTTTATAAACACATTTTAAAGTGACAAAAACTTTTTTATTATCTACCCACAAAAATTTTAAAAATATTATATTAATGATATAAAATTTAAAAAATAATATAGATGTTATTATTTTATATATTTTTTCATAATGAAACTTCGTACAGTTTTAAAGTTTATTATACGAGGAAGACCAATAATTTACTTATGTTCTCAAATTGAAATTAATAAAAAAAATTATATTTATTTAAAATTTATATTTTTTTTACATTTTTAATGAGAGACTTTTGTGTATAATTTTTGTTAATATTAACAATTTTACGCACAAATAAAATGTGTATATAATTTTTACTTATGTAATTATCACAATATTTTTTTAAAATATTATCAAAATAAATAAAATATTTTTTATTTTTATTTTTCAATATTTACATTTTTTTTATTTTGATAATATTTTAAAAAGATATTGTGATAATTATATAAGTGCAAATTATATGAACATCACGTGCGTATACAAAACCATTAATATTAACGAAAATATACATGAAAACCTTATGTTGAGAATTTAATAAAAATGTAAGGTTTAAATAAATATAATTCTTTTTATAGGTCTTAATTTGAAACGGTAAACAAAATGCATGTCTCTTTTATGTAATTAATCCTAAAATTTATATATTAATCAATAAAAATAACTATTAAAAATATTTGAAATACTAAGATATGAAACTATACATAATCGATAAATCATATTTCTTTACACGTGCATTGTTATATTAGATCATATTATTGTATTTATACTTACCTTTGCAAAATGTCAATTAGTTTTTATTTTTTATTTAATTTTACTCAAAATAAATAAACTTCAAAGTTGTTTAATTTTATTCAAACAATGTAATTGCTTAAGTCAATATAATTACTAATCATTGATTAATAATGCATTATTATTAAATAAAAATAATAATAGACTTTAACTGTTTTTATATTTTATTTTTAATTATATATAATATCTTGAGTAAAAATTGTATAAAATTTTAGTGTTCATTTTATATCACCAGTCAAATCTTCACATTTAAAAAGTGATAAATCGAACTTTAATCTATCAATTTGATCTTAATTAAAATAATTATAAAAATTAAATATATTTTTTTTAAAATATTTTTAAAATAATTTAAATAAATTTTTTACTTTATTTCAGGTTCATCCCTCAAATTTAAATAATTTTCAATATAACATCTAATTTTTTATAAATTTTTATAATTTTTAGCAATATAAATTTTAAAAATATATTTTTGATATTTAAAAAATTTTAAGCCTTTTTTGTGACGATTGTTCAAATATGTTTTTAACATTTATAAAAAAATTTTGAATTCATAATATAAGATTTTCAATTTGAATATTTTTAATTTTTAAAATTTTTAATAAATTTTAATTTAAATTAAAATAATAAATAAAAATTTAATTAATAATATATAATAAATATCAAAATTTTATAAAATTTTTACCTCAGCATCTTTGTAAACTATTGGGTAATATTTTATAATGTTTTCTCAAACTAAAAGGACTAGTATCCGTACAAGGGACTTTTGGAAATCTCTCAAACCCAAAATAACATGCTTTAGTATGAAAGCATTGAATATAAGTATACATATAAAGCAACCAATGTGTAAAGAATGTCAGCTTCACAACTCACAAAGTTGGCTATTGACCCCCCAACGATGGGGTAGGAGTAGTGCTTTCCAACCTTACCAATTCATTGACATCCCTTCCCAAGGTATATATCTCATTATCATCACATTTTCTAACCCCAAAAAAAATTGTATAAAAACAGATACATACCCATTACTTGTAGCATAATCATGTGCATCCTTGAAAATTTCTAAGTGGGTGCCCTACTAGTCAATTTTTGAATTTTTTAAAAAATACTTATTTATTTAAATTATATTTTATTTTATTTTTAATAAAATAAAATAAAATAATTATTTTTTTAATCATGATATCTGTCTAATAAATTTTATCATTTTACTATAACAAATTGATAAAACATTTGAGATCTAATGATTAATCACAAGACCTCGAATATAAAGACCAAGAAACTCAATTACCTTGAATTTAATTTTGTTACTAAATTATTCTTTGATTGATTTATAACTTTATATCTCTATGTTTATTATATGAATTCAAGTTAGTAGCAACTCTTGGCCCAACTTTCTACATACTTATCTTGACTAGAAAAAAATAATAATAATACTTTGATCCATCCTATCCCTCCATTGGGAATACCCTTTATTGAAACTTTATTTCAATTTGAAATAAAATAATAATAATTTTATTTTTAATTAAAAAATATGCAAAAAACCCACAAAATATAAATCCGACCAAAGACGCGTGACTTTGGTTAAAATTCTATAAATGGAGGCCAGTTGCAAAAAAGTATCGGTTAATTTACCTAACGAATCCAATGAATTTAGTACTTAAACAAAACGTGATGGTAAAATCCGGCAATGCCACGTTCTATCTGTCACTCTCCATATTGCTTAATTTCCAATGAATATCTCCCCTAATCACAATTACCATTAGTTGGCTTAATTTTTAATTAACGCCCTCTAATCACAATTACCATATGTTGACGGATGTTAAACCTTGTTTTAACTTTAGCCATCAATTGGACTAATCGGTTATCTAATTATAGTATAAAGTCATGCACATGCTATGCATGATTGTTGAAATTAAAGCGTACTTAAAGGGGTTCGGTGCATCACTATCTACATAAAATGGTTAGTCCATGGTGATTTCTCACACTAAATTTTCCTAATTTTGTGGAAGTAGTGTAAGCTCTTGTCGATGCCGAGAACCTTCCTTCTTTGGAAATTAAGAGCTTTTGTCTTGATTGCATCATCATTGAGCTTGCTTATGCTCATGCTTCTTCCAATTATTTTATTTCTTTTAAAAAATAATTATAAATATATTTTGGGTAAATATTATTTATATTTTTCATCAAATTTTGTAAGTTTTTTGGATCAATTTTATACAGTAAATATCATTTCAATCTAAATTGATCATATTTTTAATTTTTTTACACAACAATTTAATTTTATACAATATATTATGACTTAAAATTTTTTTATATATAAATAAATAAATCAAGCTACCGTTATAAAAAGTTCAAAATTTCTTGAGCCTTAATTTTTTTAAAAAAATTATATTATTAAAAATTTTGATGATAATTTAAATATTTTTTCATATTTCTTATAAATTTCAAATTAAAATTTATTGTATACAATTTTTTTGAATAATTGCTTTGAGAGTATAAAATTAAAATTTAATTTAGATAAAATTAAAAATTTGTATGTAAAATTGATTTTAAAAAATTAAAAAAATACAAATAGTATAAGAGTTAGAATATTTTTTTTTTTGGAAGAAAATATGAATATATTATGGTCACTATTGTTATAATTCTAAATATATCATTTTTTTCTTTAATTAGGATAAAATTTAAGAAATAATGGTCATTTCAAGCAAAGGCTGGAGCCTTTTAAATTAATGAAGTGAACCCCAAAGTGTTACGTATGATGAAAGATAGTTTTAGAAATGCTTTAAAGGGGATGCCGACAAGCTTTAATTTTCAATTTTTTTCTTCCATTTTTAATTATTATTCTCATTGGAAATGCAATTGTCCAATAATAAATAACTAATTTTAGTTACAAATTTGATAATTAATTTTATATTTTTAAATTTAAAATTTTAAAAATTTCTTTAAGTAATTAACGTATAAAAACTTTTAACTTTTTATATATATTAACTTACTTTAAAATCATAAAAATTATAAAATAAATTAAAAATAATTAATATCTGTAATATAATAAGAAATAAAATTAATAAATTATTTACGTGTTGTAAATGTAATATATTTTAATATATATGTCTTGTAAAAGTAGTTTTAATTTTATTATTTTATTATTTAAGAAAATTATTTTAGTTGACTTTTGATCTAAAAAAGAATTGACACATAAAAGTGAGACAAAGTTAAGTAAACTTAATGTTAACTTAACTAATCTTTAATGTTTTAAAATGGTGTCACTTGACTCAAGACTAAAGACTTCCATCAATCTTTCCTAATGATGGAGATTAATTAACAAGTAAACATATCCATCATGCTTTGTTTAGCTTATTTGTTAGATTAGGAAAGCTTAAGATTCTTTTTCCTTTTCTCCCCCTTGGATTATGTCAGCTTTTTTATTTTTCCTTTCATAAACATAAATATTATTTTATTTTAATTCGCGTTATGATATTATATTAAGATTTAATTTTTATAAATATAATTTTTTAAAATATATTTTATAAAAATTTTAAATTTAAAAACTTAAATCATATATATTATTATAATTTTTATGTTTTATGTTTATTATATTTTAATTTAATTTCATAAATAATGTCAATTTTTAATGTCTGGTTTTTATATCATAAACATAAACATTTTATAAATATTGTTGGTCTGAATTTTAGTCTCTGAAAACTTTTATCCTTTAATATTTTTCTCACAACTCTAAAATATCTTTATTAAATATAAAAAAATTAAAATCTTATATATTATTGACTGTTTTAATTTTTAAAAGCTGTGAGATTTTATAATTTACTCATATATGATTTTTATTATATAATCATAAATGTGTCACACATTTATGAATAAGTTAAATTGAATTGAGTAAAGCATATCTTGATTCCAAGTTCAAATATTTGAAAGTCTAATAAGGTTTTAAACTATAAGTTAAATGAAGATTAATTTAATAAAATTATATTTAAATTTAGATGAATTAAAAACCCACTCGTAATAACCAAATAAACTCGAATTATTTACGCAAATGCAAAAATGAACTCTAAGTTCCTAAACATTATTGAATTATAAGTAATTTTCGATTTACGTAGTAGCTAGATATCTTTATCATGTGACATTTACATATTAACAAAGTTATTTTAGATACATAAGTAAAATACAAAAATTTAAATTAAAAAAAGAAAAAGTAATTTTTTATTTTAAAAAATTACCAACAAAATCTTAGGAGTTTGAATTATTTACCACATAGGTACTAAGTTTTTTTTTTTTTTTTAAACGTACCACAATGAAGTAGAGTTCAAATTTCTAGTCATGTGCCCACACAATAAAACTAATTTCTCGTGGTAGATAAGGAGAGGGAGACAAGAGAGGGAGCTCAAGTCATTTTTCCGTTGAAACCTTAAAAATTAACGAAGAGTAAGAATAACGAAATAATTTAACATATTAAACGACAATTAAGTTGAAAATAACATGATCCGATTTTTTCTAACATGAAAACGAATTCCACTCGAAAGAATATTAAAAAAAATAAAAATTTATGTTAAAAATGTGACATTCTATCGTTTACGGGACTTTAGGTATTTAGATTTTTATTAATTTTCTTGTGTGGAAAAAGCATTTAGCGGTATTTCACCAACCTTGTGACCCACAAGGATGACTCCCAAGTTTTTTTAAGGGGTGTTGGCTTGAGACCAAAGTCATTGTCAATTTATGAGCCAATTCACTTAAGTAGTTGCAAACCGGTGGTTGCAAGAATATGCTGTCTCACTTGTGGCGGCATTCATCAACACATAATGGACCCTATTACATAGGAAAAATATCAACTCATGTATCCGATTATCTATTTACTTATAATAGATTTTTTAAAAAAAATACATATAATTAATAATAATTAGAATTGCAAATTTAAATGAGATGGAAGGTTTATTCGTTAACTTGTTATGATTTTCTTTTTAAAAAAATAATAGTAATTAAATGTATAAACAAAAATGAGACAAAAATTTGAAAAAACTTGTACTTGATTAGATTTTCGTTTATCAAAATAATTTTTATTCTCGATTCCGTTGTTAAATTATCTCGTATGTGTAGATATGATCATAATTAATTTAGTATGATACACTTTTTATAATTTTTAGAGTATAATTTATATGTGTTTACCTAATGTTTTAAAGTATTGAATTAGATTCATTAGATAACAAAAACATATAACAAAGAAACGAAGAATACCATTTTTATTTTCACGAAAACACAAAGCTAATTTTTATCTTTTTCATCTTTGATCCATTAGAGATAAGTTTGAGATATTTCAATTTGATTTATTTATCTGAATAATTTAATTTAGCAATAAAATTATCCCCAAAAGATCAAATCTTTCTATTAAATATTTTAGTGATTAAAAGAAAAGTTATTAATTTGAATTTATTAATAATTTTTTTGTCAAAATGTTCCCAATGGTACCCATTAAAATTAAAGTTACTTTTAAAAAATAAAATCATGCAATTAAAATTTATAATATTTTAAAAATTAAAAAAAATATATAAATTTGAGCATGATAAATCACAAAGAAGTAAATAAAACATAAGATAATCATGTAAAATAATAAAAAATAAGTTGAAAATAAAGTAGCATGGTGACATTTTCTTTATTTTTTTAATTTATTGTTTTATCATTGTTATTATCTTTAAATATTTATTTTATAGGTATCTACTTCTCATACCCATTTTAATTACCTATATCATGATGTAACTCATTCCATTATCTATCTCTTACAGTTTCAAACTTTAAAAGTTGTTATTATCACTAAGCTTATCAAGTGAGAGCGATTTCAGGTCAATCATATAGCTCATGTACAGTAGTAGAAGATAAAGGCTGTTTAGGGATACTGAGCCAGTCATCAAAACACATGGGAATGACCATGGAAGGCAATGAACCTAGCCATGGCAATTCAAGCAGACCAAATTAGTACTGTGATTGCATCAGCCTGATAGACCCAGAAACCACCATTTGCAATATTAGTAATAATCAGATATGATTTAGAGACCAATTCATGTTACCCATTGAAAATTAGATGATCCAGCAGTATGCACATTTGGTGGAGAGCCACCTACCTGTGTGTCTTAGTCTGTCTGATTCACTAACTCTAGGAGTCAAGCCCCCTGTAACACAGCAGAGCTCAGCAACAGCCCCTGGTAAAGATGATTTTGTCTGCTTGTTGAATTGCATTTTCTGGTTTTGACTTAATTTTGAAGGTTTTATATGGCCAGTGCATAGCTAGCAAAAGGGTTATAGGGTGAAACTGTTATTGGTCTAATTTAATGCATCTTACCCAACCATGTAAATGTCCTAATACTTAAATCAAAGTTTATGATGCTCTCGGAAACTCATCGGCTACTTGGGTGAAAAAGCATGTGTAAGAGATGATTTTGTAGTGAAATGAGAACTTGTAAGATTAATCGACTTAACAATCTAAGTTAGTAGAAAATTTGACAAAAATATCAATACGAAGGTTTGGATATGTTTTTGTCAACGTGTATTGGTTGTAAAATATTGTATTTGATTTTATATTGAAAGTATGAGCTTTTTTATATATAAAAGTTATAAAATTTTAAATTTTTTTATTTTAATAACTAATTTTTAAAATATGATTATTTTAAAAATTTTATCAATTTATTAGATTAATTCAGATTTTTTTTATAATGTGATTCATATTTATTTTAGTAACTTTATCTTATAGTGATGTGAATTCGAGGGCGAGGGATTCTTATAGAGATTATTTATTTTTCATTTTTAAAGTGATTTGAAAACTTTATATATCATATTATTTAAATTAAATTTTATTAATATTTTGTTAATTCAATATTAACTTCACGAACCAATTGTTTCTTAAAGACAAAGTAATTTGACCACTTTATACATCATATCATCTTGTTAAACTCTTTTATAACACAATTGAATAGAATAAAAAACGAATGGAATAGATATTTTTTAAAAATAAAAATATAAAATAAAATAAGTATTATCATATTTAACAATTAAAATAAGTGTAAAAATTAATATATCTTTTAATTAAATTAACTATAAATTAATTAATATTTTTATAATTTATTTTTATTAAAATAATATTAATTAATAAATACTTTATAATTTTTTGTTTAAAAATAATATTAACTAAATAGTTTTTAATAATTATTTTTATTTTTTAAATATCAATATTATAAAAATAATGTTACTATTAATTAATATCTTATTATTAATAATAATATAATATTTTATGTTTTCTTTCTTTTTTTTCTTTGTAGAGTTAAAAAAATAAAATTGTAAAGTTATTATAATTATATACATATGACAGTAATTTAATCGTTTTTTAAAAATATGTTTGAAATAAAATTATAATTATATTTTATTTTTATGAAGTAACTATTTTGGGATTCATTTTAACATTATTATTTTGAATTTTTAAAAATTAAGAATTTAATAAAAAAACTTATAGTCTTTTTGTTAAAAATAAATTAAATATTAACAAAATAATTTTATTTGAAATAAAATAAATTATATTATATTCATGCTAATCAAATATGCTATTGATATTCAGTCAATTTAATAGCATGATACCAAATTGGTGAATTATTTTTAAAAATTTTAAACAAACTTGTTTTTAGACTTTGAACAGCAATGAAACACCAAATTTACTTGACCTGAATTCAAACATTTCAAGCACCCATTTACCCATCAATGCAACACTTACAACAACTCAAAAGCAAAGATTAAAGTTACGAAAAAGTAAGAGAATCTCCCTGTCTGAATCACATTTTCTCATACTGACCAGCGGCGTTGCTTCCAACTTACGAACCAGAAGGGAACTAAACAGAAAAACATGGACTGACTCAGAAGAAGTCAGTCTACAACTCATGATGGGCATGTTTCCTCTGGTTCATCACCAAAGTCTAAGTAAAGAACCCAGCAGAAGGCATTCTCATAGACTTCATGAGGCCATGGCGTGTTCCATCTACAAAGCATGGAAACTACTCCTCCAATATGCAAGTTTTTAATTCACTGACTCCTTGACTACAATTGGTGTAGAATCTGTTTCTTTCAATGACTTTGCCGTATTGATTGTGTGTGAACAAATTGTTATAGCTGCATAATCAAATCTATCCTTTTCAAATGTTTGGTAGAAACCCAAAAAAAAAAAAAAAAAACCAATTTTGAATGAAGAAGTTTAAATTATGGGTAATCTTACTATCAGGCATTGTACATACGTTTAGACTTACCAATTCTAATTTCTTAATAATTCTTTTACATTTTAATTTCATAATATGTATTTTTTAAGATATTAAAAATAATTATAATATAATTTTAAAAATAAAATGGTACAATTACCATTAAAATAGACGAATACTAAATGATATCATAAAGTTTCACTTACGATTTTAAACATAAAATAAAAATCTTAATTTCATAAATTATCTTTTTTGTGCATCAATGACAATTACAATATGATAATCAATCAAAACTGACCATATATTATAATATTATAAATTTTATTTATTATTTTAAATATTAAATTTATTTTAATTTTATAAAATATTTTATAAAATATTAATATAATATTAAAAAATAAAATGATGCAATTACTACTGACATTGGTGACGGATACTTACCATTAATTAACCAAGCAACTTGGACAAAGTGGATTTGCAGCCATTTTAAATTATGAATGGATTTTAAACTAAATGACATTAAGGGATGGGTTTGGTGAGGTAAGCTTGCGGCAATTTTGGCTCTCCATTCCTCCGTCTATATATACGAAGAGGCTCTGCTTTCATCTTCATTTCAACTCACAACAGCTCCTCCTCCTCCTCTCTGCCTTTTCCATTCTCACTTACCTCTCTCGCATCTCTCTCTAATGGAGTTCAGTGAGAAATCTGCGATATCTCCGCTTACTGCTTCTGCTCCGTACTCCTACTCTCCATCTTCTTCTTCATCACCACCTCCTCAGTCTTCTCCGAGCTTCCCTTCTCCTTCTAAGTCTTCTCCTCCTCTTCCTCCTCCTCCTTCTTCTCCTCCTCCGGTTGTTCTCAGCCCTTGTGCCGCCTGCAAGATTCTGCGCCGGCGATGCGCTGAGAAATGCGTCTTGGCTCCTTATTTCCCTCCTACCGAGCCCTACAAGTTCACCATTGCTCACAGGGTCTTCGGAGCCAGCAACATCATCAAGTTCTTGCAGGTACTTTAAATTCTTTCTCGGTTAATTCATTCAGAGTCTGTCAAAAAGCAATGTAATGTCAGAATATTTGTCGCTCACCGGTGAACTTTCCCGGAAAGTTTCTGCCAAAAGAAAATTGGGTAAACTCCAACTCATCATGAACATGAAACTTAAATTTTCTCGAGAATGTTTTCTCAATCTCCAAAAGGGTATTCCTATTTTTCTTTTTTTTTATTTCCTTTCCAATTTCTCTTTAGAAAAGCTACTCTGACCCTGCTTGATTTAATCTTTAATGACATAATCATGAAGTTGAATTATGAAATCATTGCTCTTTGACAAGGTCCTACCCCTTAATGACCACTTAGGTCCAAGCTCTTATAACCCCAAACCCCAAAAAAAAAATCTACAAAGCACTATTTTCCTTAGTTGAAAATGCACAGTTCAAACTTATATTACATTTAATTGACAAGTTCCGTGATCTGTTGATTTCAGGAGATCCCCGAGTCTCAACGAGCAGACGCAGTGAGCAGCATGGTGTACGAAGCAAGTGCGAGGATCCGAGACCCAGTCTACGGCTGCGCTGGAGCAATTTGCCATCTCCAGAAGCAAGTCAGCGAGCTGCAAGCCCAACTGGCCAAGGCGCAGGCAGAGATTGTGACAATGCAGTGCCAACAGGCGAACTTAGTAGCCCTAATCTGCATGGAAATGACACAATCCCAAGAACCCATTTCGCAGCAGCAATCCCATGTTGACACAACCTGTTTCCTAGATGAAAGTAGCCTCGGCTCAGCCTGGGAGCCTCTCTGGACATGATCAAAGACTACTAAAACCTCCTCATGTACTAAGCTTGCCACCCTTAATTATCAAAATCATCATACTTAGACATTAATTTTGTCAATAAGAGTACGTATTCCATTAGTCTTAACCATCTCGATACAAAATTTTTTTAACAAATAAACCCAAAAAAATTAATGGGTTTTCATTGATTTCTTAACAAATTAATGTGATATTAATATTCATTAATTAACAAAATATTCGTTAACTAAACAGTGAAGCTGTCTTTGTCAGAAGCGTGCTAATTCTTGAACCAAAGCAAACTTTTGGTGACCTAATTTCTATCTAGCTAGCTAGCTAGCAAGCAAGCAAGTTTGATTGATTATTATTATTTTTCCGTTAGTTTCTTGTCAAACTATCTAAATTTGACTCATCTTCTCTTTCTTTCTAAGTCTCGTTTTCAGATTTGGTATGAACACTTCCTTGTCCTAATAGTGGGATTTCTCTTCATTGCATGATCTTCTTCTTTCAAAGATTTTCGCTTGTTTTAATCCAAAGGCAAAGTGGGTTTTGTCTGGTTTTCATTCAATGCCTGAAAAAGAAAATAAAAAAGAATCTTATAAAAAGCTGAAATTCCCACTAATATAAAAGCTTAATTAATTCCAATAACGCAAAAATCTAAAAATAATTTAAAAAAATGAAATAATACCGTACCATCAATAATAGCTATTGAAATTGTCTGATTTTATTTTTGTTGCTTGATTGGCTTCACTTAATTTTAAAACAGATATTTTATTATAACATTTAAAGAGTTAAATTTTTATGTATTATTAATTGAATAATTTTAAAAGGAAAAAATTAAAAATTAAAAAATGACTTAAAATTTGACAATATTCAAGTTGACTTCCATTGTAAATTAAATGGTAAGCCAATCCCTTTGGATTAATAGAGAAATTCTCAAAGTCAATTTGTTAAAGGAAATTTAAGTTTACTTTAGCTCATCTAGAAGATAAGAAAGAACAAAAAAGTACTTATTGAATTTTAAAAAAATAAAAAATAGAAGTCCTAAAAGGGTTTATTGTGGTGTACCAAAGGTCCTAAAAATGGAGGGCCACACCCTAAGCTTTACCCTGAACACATAAGAAAAAGGCAAATAACGCGTTTTTTGGGGCTTTCGCTTTTACCATGTCACGTGCGCCCCACATGTTATAATCTAATCATACTTGCCTAAAGGAGAATCTTGTTTTGACAAATGAAAAGCGTTGTCCTCAAAAATAAAAAAAATAATCATTTTTTATTCATCTTAATGGTATTAAGTTTTCTCAAAAAATAATAATATATAATAATTTAATAAAATAAAAAATAAATATAAAAATTTAAATACTTAGTTTCATTGAGCTTCGGTCAAAAAATTCATCAATACTTGTATAAACAATTTTGACTTAAAATTTTTAAAAATATTAAAACATTTTTAATATTAATTTTTTAAAAAAATTATATTATTAAAAATTTAAAAAATTATAAATTATATTCTATGAATTTTAATTATTTAAATTTGATAAACAAATTCAAAATATAATGTAGAAGAATTTATTTGAGTCATTTTTATAATATTTATATAATAAAAATATTTTTAAAATTTTATCATCATTTGAATAAAAGTTTATTTTAAACTAAATTAAAAAATTAATATATAATTAATTTAATCATTAGGGTTTAAATTAAAAAACAAGTTTAACTTATAATTTTTTTTATATTCATCTTAAAATAAATAGTTAAAATTTATTTATTTATTTATTTATTTTAATATTAACATAATAAATTATGAAAATATTTTTTATTGAAAATTTTTATACATATCGAATATGAAAAAAAAATCCAAATTTAAACCCTAAATCATAGTGGGCGATTTGCATAAAAAGCACAAAAGCAAGATTAACAAATCAAGATGTTTTCAAGGTCAAAATGCAACCCACACCATAACTTCACTATAGGGACAAAGGTATCTTTTTGGTGTCACCCTCTGTTTGATAAATATATGAAATGTAAAGTCTAAGTCACTGCAATGGACCCTCCATTAATAAGGTATAATGTTAGTGTGAGTGTATATATATATATATATGGGCACTCGGCAGTCTTTTGAGGGAACTAATTTGAGGCCCTAAAGATTTTTACATTTTTCATCGTGGAGCCCCCTTCGAAAGACAACACGCCTTTGATTTTTTTTTTTGTTGAATTTTTAATTTTGTTTTCAAACCACATGATTTGATTTTTTTAGTAATGTAATCTATTATTATCCCATTATACATGATTCGATTATTTTTATATTTGATTTTTGTTTTTGGAATGTCCATATCAGATTATTTTGATCTATGTTATATTTAAATATTATTTATTTTATAATAATTTTATGATAAATCATTTTATGAATTTAAAATTCATGTAAAAGATATAAAATATTAAAGTCTTATATATGGTTTAATAATATAATTTTTGAATAATTTAAAATTTAAGAATTTGATTCATTTATCATCGATAGTAACATAATTTCATGTTATTTAAAACTTACATTATTAATTAATATATAATTTTTTTTATAATCGTGATATCTGTTAAATTCTTATTTATTTTATTGTGTAAATCAACAAAAAATTTAGAGCCCAACGACTGATCTATGGACTTCAAAAAACACAAAAGAATGTTTCGAAACAATTTAATTAAAAAAATAATTTTTAATTATTGTGATTTTCTATCACCGTTTCATGATTTTTTAATTAATGTTTAAATATTATGGTAAACTATATGTTTCCATCGTGATGCACATAGAGATATGTACCGACCACTAATTTAGCTTGCCGAAGAGGACTAAATAAATAATCGATAATGAATTATTGTTAATTATATGATAAGCTTAATAAGTTTTATTTCAAAGTCTATTCATCGGCTTATTATGATAAGACTTGGTATCGGTTTTTTACTTTCTTTTGCTCCTTCTTCCCCAAAGAAGAATTATGTTAGTGGCTAACTTTGTCGGCTTTTTTCGGAACAATAATTTTTAGATAGGATTTATCTCATTTCCTTTCTTTAAA
Organism: Moringa oleifera; assembly: GCA_021397835.1. Lineage (NCBI taxonomy): Eukaryota > Viridiplantae > Streptophyta > Magnoliopsida > Brassicales > Moringaceae > Moringa > Moringa oleifera. The sequence goes on along the minus strand of JAJFZO010000882.1, from coordinate 682,434 downwards.
CCTACCAAAATAATTGCCTAATGTAATCTTTGTCAATCCATGCAATAATTATAAGCCAAACTACCAATCTAGAACTTTTTTAAATTTCTCTTATAATCTTAATTATTAATTCAAGTGTGAACTAATTGCCGCAAAATTGAAAAAAAAAAAAAGAGAGCCCTTTTTCATATGCTTCGTTCTCATTGTTACGGATAATTATAAGCTAAAACAATGTTATTATTTATTAGCTGTAAGTGGGTCATAATCATAATTTAGCGGAAGCCGATTTTGTTGAGTGTAAACAATGATAAGAAAAAGCATCTTAACCCTCCACACCTGTAATTCTAAATTGCGATATTAGCTTAAGAAGACTTGCCGTCAAGATCATAAGAAGCCGATTTTGGGGTTAATTTATGTGACAAAATTGACACATGCCCCCAAAAAGTCCTTTGAAAATGAGTGTGGTGCAATTAGGTCAAGTTTGAGGTTTACTTAGAGACTATAGAGGTATTAAGCCAAATAAGATGGACCTCTAACTTTAGAGTTTCCCAAAGTCTTTTTGTTTTTGGAAAATAATGTTACTTGATGACAAACTCAAAAGACTTCCACTAAAGATGAGAAAAAAAGAAGTTTTTTAACGATTGTCTATGTACGTTTCATCAGTCAATTTTTTTATTTGTTTTAATTCAATCTATTTTTTAAATAAAATATAAATATAAATTTTATCAAATGACAATATTATTTTGATATGTATTACATATAAATACTATTTATTTTAATTTTTTAATAAATAAAAATTTATTTTTTGAGACACCCATTAAAACATACGAGCTATAATCTTTGATTTTTAATATTAATTACTCTAAATCAACTAGTATTGCTATAAATTTTAGTTAGTAGACAATCAAAATTAATTTTGAGCTAGATTTGATTAGTTTATATATTGATAACATTTATTCTTTCATAGCTAATTAAACACAAAGGGGAATCCTTTCAACATGATTGGCGCTAGCTCATCAAAATTTTGTCCCCTCCATCCCTCCTTGCCATTTCTTCTTCATCACCATGCATGCATCATTTATTTTGATCATCTCATTTTGTCATCCCAGGTTGTTAGTCTTCGAAAAATCTCCCCGTCGATATGGAGATTATTCAATTATACGAAAATTCATCCTAGGGCATGATAACTAACGCAGCTCAAGACTAATGAACAAGTTATTTGACTAGAATGTATTTACTCATAATTATTCTTGTCGATTTTGTTGAGCAAGACTTGACCATAAATTTGTTTGCGCTATACATTAGGCTCTCGACTTGAATTCCCTTCCCATGTGACTATTCATGCTATGCAATTTAATTTCCTTCATGAAAGTGAAAGAAAACGTGTGAACCTTTGAATTTATAGAGATTTAACTATTAATATTGTGGGTACCGCGTCACTATTTGTAAGTACGAATTATAAGTCTTAACTAGCCAAAGCATAATTAGTCAAGAGATAGTTTTAATTGGTTCTCAATTTTCTAACATCTAGAATAAAATAGAATTTTCTAGGTTATGGGGGAAATATTGATTATGACACCCACATGTATAAGCCCCCCCACGAGTGCATGCATAGGTTCATTTTTTCTTTTTTTGTCGTGGATATCGGTTTTCAGTAGAGGAAGAGAATCTTTAGTTGATTTAAATTTGTATTAATATTTTTTTAAAAAAATGACTGAAGAGTTTTTTTTTTAATTTATAAATTTTTATAAAATATATAAAATTTTAAATATTAATTTTATTAAATTATCACATACCAAAATCTTGTCATAAAATTACCATAACTCCAATCAATAAAAAAAACCATTAATTTTAGACAAAATAAATATTCTCATAACACCATGATTTATTTCTTTTTCATCGGCGCAACATTCATCACATGGTGAATTTAGGGATTTTCTTAGCTGTCAAACACCGTACACCAACTTTCATTCCGTGGTCATGCATTAATGAATAGGATTAACATTAATTCTTCGGAGTTTAGCATCGCTAAGTATGACTAATACCATAGCTATGTCAACAAATTAAGCTGTTATCCATTGTTAATTCCACTTCAATAAGCTTATTATTGAAAGCTCGCCTAACTTAATTAGTTCACCCAAGATACCATAGATAAAAAAAAAAAAAAAGTAGCACAATTAATCGAGTAATATTAAGCTTTAAGTTCAATAATTCTACTAGTCTACCTAATGTATGTACCAAAAAATCCACAATTAGGTTTATTTTAGGCAGAATGCCAACTTAATTATTCAAACGTGCTAATTAACTAAAAAAATATTATAATTAATCATAATTACATTGAAATGTACGGTTTCGAAGAAAATTAGGACGTACATGCTGGATGCCATTCTGATTATTGCATAAGTTCCACAAATTTTCCACTATAATCATATCTAGATAGGAAGAATTAATATAATTTTCAATTTTGGCAAAAATTTAATTTCTTTTTATATCAATCTTTGATCGACAAAAAGTATACATGATAATATGGCATTTGTTTGATAATTAAAAGGATAAATAGCTGTCTTTGTTAAGGAATAAAGCAACTACGGCATCTTCCTTGCAAGTTTTTTCCTCCTCGTCATGATTCTTTACTGTAAGTACATATTTATTAATTTATAATATAAGTTAAATTTTTAAATAATATAATTAAATAATTATAAAGTATATAAAATATTAAATTAATTACATTAACGGGAAATATATTTTATTTATAATTTTAAATTTAAATGTATAAAAAAATTATACCTATTAAATACTTAGGTTTTATTAAATTTTCGATATAAAACTTTTATCAATGATTTTCATTAATATCAATGATTTTGCATATCCACATGATGTATATATGACTTTTATTTATGTAATATTTAAATATTTTTTTTAAATATTATTAAAATAAAAAAATTATATTTTTTATATCAAAATTTAATAAGAATATGATATCATATAAATATTTAAATAAAATAAAATAAAAATATTTTATTTATTTTAATAATTTTAAAAAAATATTTAAATAATTACATAAATAAAAGTTACATGTACATTATCTATTTACACAATACTGTTCATATTAATGAAAATTATAAATAAAAATTTTATATTAAAAATATAACAAAAATATAAATTTTAAATATATGTGAATTTTTTTAAAAAAATCTTGATTTGAGACTATAAGCAAAATGCTAATCTTCATCTTTTAACTCTAAAATAAAGTTTAATCATTGATGTTAATAAATTATTGCATATCATATGTAATCTTCACATTGAACAAAAATTAAATATCTAATGATTTTCTCAGACGATTTATCTCATTTTCTTTCATTTTCCTTTTCTTAATGATTCAATCTGTAATATTAAACTCATCATAAAATTCATTGCCTTCGGATCAATATTGACGAATTGTATTTTCGGCTCATCATCGCGTTCATTGTTAATTCTAATGGTTGTTTTAAAGATGATTTCAAATTACTATAGTCAAAGATAATTACCCAAATTAAAAAATAAACTATAAGCTACCAAAAGTTGACAATCATATCAATATTTCTTAGAAATTAAAATCACCAAATTAACAATAAGCTTTCGTTTCAATCATATCTAGCCCGTGATCCATCGTCCATTAATTAATCAAGCATAATCGGATTTAATCAATCTAACAATTATTTTTCCCCCCGACTCTCCAAAGACTAAATTGTAAAAATCTTTATTGTTCGGTGGGAATTTTCAAAAAGCGTCAAATTGAGACTAAATCAAGCCGCAATTCTAATCATGTGTTTTGTGCATAATATTTATTTCATTAATTTTTATTTATCTAAAATAATTTTGAAACTTTTTTTTTTTTGTATGCATGTGTGTGTTTCATGCTAAGATCCTCAAGCTTTGAAAGATTTACGGCGGAATAAATCAAAGATTAATTAGTGATAATCATAGAACATTACATTATTGATAATGATAATTTCTTTTTCTTTTTTAATTTGTCAAGTCTGTCGGCTAGAATTCAATTGCAAACTTGATGTTGCATGGAATAAACAATAAGAAGATAAAAAATTACAATTTGTTCATAAAAAATGTTCACATTTTATCTCATAAATATTGTAACTTACATAATATTATAAAAATTTATTTAAATTTAATAAATAAACTTAAAATAAAGCATAAAATTTATTTAAATTATTTTGAAGTATTTTAATAATAAAAATATCTTTAATTTTTTATAATAATTAAATTTAATTGATAGATCAATATTCGACTTGTGACTTTTATAAATATTAAAATTTATTTGATAATACAAAATATAGTATAATGTTTTATATAACTTTTATCTTTAAAAATTTAATCTGCATTATTTAATTTTTACAATTATTTTTATATATAATGTTTAAAATAAAAATATCAATTGAATTAAAATAACTTGTAAAATCGATAATTCGGTTTTTTTTTCCCTAAATTGAATTTTAAGAAGTTTGATTATTCTCAACACATATTTTAGCTTGATTTAAAACACATAATATAACATATATCACATAGTTATATATGATAAGGTAATTATATAATATGATAATAATTAATGCTTCCATTTCATATTTTAAAATATAAATATATTTAAATTTTAGTTTCACAATAGCTTGGTTCATATCAATTTCAATCAAAAGCTCCATTCAATTGGGCCCATTACAATTTAATCTATTAATCCACACTAGTAATGCCTTTATTGGTGAGTATAAGATTGACCCATCTTCACAAATTGGGCACAGCCCGACCCGATTCATTAGCCCGTTGTAGATGGGCTTTTTTACTCAGTTCGGGCCAATATGAGCCCAAAACAAGTGGTGTGACCCGTTTTGCGCAGCAACGATGAGAAAAAGGGTTCTTCACATTTCACTCTGGTTTCTTCACAGGCAAGCACCTAAACACGAAGCAGCCTCTTAATAGTTCTCTGTTTGGCCACCGAGTAAGTGAGAGAAAATGAGCGGAGCAGGAAAGAAAGTTGTGGATGTGGCGTTTAAAGCATCTAGGAACATAGATTGGGATGGCATGGCTAAGCTCATCGTCTCCGATGAGGCCCGCAAAGAGTTCGTCACTCTTCGTCGAGCTTTCGATGAGGTCAACTCCCAGCTCCAGACCAAGTTTAGCATGGTATGTATCCGCATATATCTCTACTTTCGCTAATCTAAATTCGTTTGGGTTTTTTGGTGATATTTTTGTCATATTTTAGTTAGATCTTTGTCATTTTTGAGATAGGGTTTACATGTGGTGGCAAATCGGGGATCTTTGTGTTGTTTGGCAGTGGATAAACCTTGAATTTTGGATTTAGTTAGATGGATTGAGGATAAAAGGTTTTGTTATAGCTTTACAAATTGTTCCTATCCTCAGAAGGACTATGAAAAACATTGGTGCTTTTGCATTATGCCATTTTGTTTTGTTGCAAAATTATACGGACAGTATGGAAGGAATAGTGGATTGGTTTTGCAAATTGTTTTGGTGGTTTTTTCTTTGGATGCCTACTGCATTTATGAGAAAATTAGGCAATTAGAAGAGATTGAAATTTTGAGTCTTTTGAAGTGATGGTTGATGTGTGATAGAAGCACCCAGCTTAGCATGACCATTCAGCTTAGTTGCTCCTGTAGAAACATTCTCCGACATGTTCACTTGCTAAGTAGCTTTGGGATTTATTGACTAGGATGTCAATGGTCTTGTTTAGAGCTTTAATATCTTTGCCTCGAAAGAGAAGGAAAATTTTAAAAAGAAAAAAAAAAAAAGTTAAGGAGGCCTTGTTGTCCTTAACATTATCAAAGATATTTTAAACCAAATTTGACGCATATATCGATTGAGCATGATGTCTGGAATTTTGATATGAAGTTATACGAAAAGTTGAATGGTCTGCTTCATGTTGCATTACTCTTTTTTTTTTTTTAAAGATTTGTAGCTGTTACTGTGCATTCTTGCTACCTGACTTCATTTTTCGTTTAGTTGTGTCAAGTTTTGGGTATTGATGGATCCTTACTTTGAGCAGGAACCTGAACCCATTGACTGGGAATATTATAGAAAAGGAATTGGCAATCGTGTGGTGGACATGTACAAAGAGGCTTATGATAGTAAGTGCTGTGATCTATAAGGACTGTATAACGTATTCTTTGTGTATAATTTTCAGTTGTCCTGTGCTTGATGACTAGTACTTTGGCTTTATAGTTCTCTAAAAGTATACTTTATTAAGCATTCATGCTCTAAAAAGGTGATTGAGTTTCGTTGATTGGGAAATTGATAGACATCTTGCATATGCATGTGCTACTTCTTCATCCAATAGGATTTGAGTATCAATTCACTCTGTTTTATTGCATGTAGTTTTTCTATTGCTCCTTTTGCATGAAACTGTGTGGAGGACAGATGACTGAACTTGGGTGAGGGAAGCCAAAAGCGTTGCTAGGTTTGTGAACTGAGTCATGATCTGCAGGACCACTTGATCAAGGAGGAGTGTATTCCTTTGGAATTATCAACTTGTTATGAATTTCTTATGATAGGATCGGGGGGAGGGGGTTTGGGAGTCAATTCTGATTATAAGAGCAGCGAAAGTAGCAGTTTACTTTTACCATGTTGCATAATGGCTCAGATCAAAAAGCAAGTTAGTCCCACTTTCTATCAGAAATAAATGTACCTTCCACTAATTTAGGAATAACATATCTTTCTGCATTAATAACTGCATGCAACTAGCCAACTTGTGGCTTTAATTTCACCTTGAAAGGTACTTTTGACACCTTGCCATGCCTTGATTTAATGTGGATTGGGGAGTGAATCAAAAGGGTTGTGTTTCTGCTTCTATTGTAGCATCTTCCAGGCACTTCTCAATCTTATTGTGGTTGGTGGAGGAGAAGAAATCCAAATCAATGGCATTAGTGGTTGTCACTGACAGATTACATCTACAATTGATTCAACCAACCCCTTTCCTAGTTGCGTTGTAATGAACTAGACATTCTTTTCCGATAGAGTTGTTTAAGTTTGTGAAGGGGGCAGTTCGAAGCTTCAATTATAAGAAAGGAAAAAAGAATCATCATTCCCTTGTCTCTGAAACTCATCTCAAGTTGAGACAACATTATGTGGGGAGTGATAATTATGTGTTTGGTTACCAATGAGCGGAGAGTGATAATTTCTTTTGAAGCTCACATATTAAAGATTTCCCTTTCTATTTTCCCTCCATTCATATATATCTAAGTAAGAAAAGGGAGGCAGATAAAATGAGGAAGAGATAAAGATGCTTATGAAAAGGAGTTTTTATCAATTATCTGTTTATGAATTTTCATTTTTAAACAATTTTGTTGCTTCCTTTCCAGGCATTCAGATCCCAAAGTTTGTGGACACAGTCACTCCTCAGTACAAACCTAAATTTGATGCTCTGGTGAGAAACAACATAATGTTTTGATTTTCATTAAACAAAATGGCACCTCAAATTGTTGTGTAATTCGCCATTTCTTCATGTGGGCAATAGTTGGTAGAATTGAAAGAAGCCGAGGAGAAATCCCTGAAGGAATCTGAGCGTCTGGAGAAAGAAATTGCAGAGGTTCAAGAGTTGAAGGTTGGTGGCAAAGAATTCAATGATGATTTTTATATGGTGTTACGTATCTTTGATATTTCTGCTTCTTGTTTTTTTTGGGAGGGGACAGGAGCAGGAATATCTGTTCAGTTATGATTTCTAATACCTTGTTTATTTGAACAGAAAAAGTTCAGCACCATGACAGCAGATGACTACTTTGCCAAGCATCCTGAGCTGAAAAAGAAGTTTGATGATGAAATTCGTAACGACTACTGGGGATATTAACCTGATTTGCCAAGTTTCACAGCTCAGGCCGAATTGCTGTCGTCATGTTTTCCCAGTTTGTTTTATAATAATAATAATAATAATTGCGAAACCGTTGCCATGTAATTTGATTGCTAGGCCTTATGCTCCAAAGTTTGAGCTTCAACCCATTTTGAAATTTGAGTTTTCCATGTGGAGCAGTAGATTTGTTCTTTTGACATAAACAAATTGGGGATGTAGAGGGCGACACACCTTGTCTGAGTAATACATTTCTGGGAAATTATTCAAATCATAAGATTGTGAGTGAATTCTTGGAATGGTGCGTTTAGTGGACATAAATTGTATCAAAGACAATCCTGATTCTTCAGTACACTGAGTCAAAGCCCTTTCTCTTCACTTATTATGTATTTGAATTCAGATGTGTGATCCACACATGCTACATTTTTCTGGTGTTTACAAATCCTAACAAGCAATAATGTGTGTACATTCATTTCTTGGATCTTTGCAACCATAACATTCCAAGCTATGCAGTAACACAAAAATTTGTGGCTCCCAGTCTTGAACAACAAAAATATCTTCAGTATTGGCACTGTATCCATAAACAAAGATGTGGACAGGAAGTTTGCTTACAGAAATACTTGAAACAATGAGATAAGAAATCAGATTTAGTACCTCTGTTCCTTTCTTCTGCAGCAAAACACAGCAGGAAAAATGGTTCCCTTTCATTTTCCAGTCCTTTCAAAATCTCTATCATGTTCTTCCATCTGTACTAAACACATTGCAGCTGACCATACTATTCTGGTGTGTGATCTAGCTAACATTGATAGAACTCTCACAAGATATGAAGGTATCAGTACTGGAATCCTGGAGAATGTAGAAGAAAAACAAAAGGAGGCACTGATGAATGTATGTAACAGAGGGAAGAATATCAACTGCACATTTGAACACAAATGTGAAAATTGTTAATGCAAGATACAAAATGATGCCAACATCCTTAACCCACCATTCCTGGCAGACCGATATAGTTAGAAAACAAGTAGAGAGAGAAAACAAAAAAGGATACAGGAAGGAAAGAAGACAACTATGAGGAGAGAAGTAGATTTGTCGACAGATGTAATTCGGGGCATCTGCTGCTAATAGTTTCAGAAAAAGAACAAAATTTTCCAGCAGCAATCAGTTGCCATCAACAAAAAATAAAATAAAATGAAAAACCAACAGGCTGCGGTAGATTAGTCATCACTTAGAAATGGCTTGTTTCCATTTAAGCCTTCTTCTGAGACAACTGATCCACTGCTAACTCCTCATTTTTGTCCATGGCCTTCCGCGCTAGCTCATAGCCTGCAAAGTTCATGGCACCTAGAGGAGCGATCCAGAAAAACCTGGGCACTGCTCCTTTGAATAAGCCAAGAGGTCCCTCATGGCGGAGAATGGAGAAGGCTACCATCGACATTGATACAGACCGGCCCTGTTGAGCAGTCATCATCCTTGTTTTCATCACATCAAAGGGTGTAGTGACCACAGCTGCTAGCCCTCCAGACAAAGCTCCAACTGCAATCGTCTCCCATGGCTCCAGTTCCCGACCCAAAATTTGCTGGGCAATCTTAGAACAGCATACCGAAACCCATTAAGCCATTATTTTATCCATATTTCAAAGGCAACAACAAATGACAATAGGAAGGCAGAGGAAATTTCTTTTCGGAGACTTAACTTTCTAATATCAAAATGGACACACGAAAAAGGTACAATGGAAGGACACCACAAACAGAAAGCAAAATGCCAAAGCCAAATTACACCACCAAAGCAGTTTTCTGTACCTACAAATGTTATAATGTTCGGACCAGATACATGAAACTTAGGACACTCCACGCATAGATAGAGGACACTATCAGTAACAATTTTAGTATCTTTCAACCATATATTTACCCACAGAGAAAACTGATCTTTAGGTGAGACATTCTATCTATGGAAGAAATGACTTTTCCAACTATAGTAAAAAAGGATGGACACTGGGCTATTTCTTTTTCCCTTTATTTCAGCCATTTGCTGTCATTACTTCATGGCCCGATATACCTTCACACGTGCATAATTCTACTGGAAAAATCTCTATCCTTTCTTAGAAATCAATAAGATCTTCATGCCTATTGCAAAAATCAACTGATTGAAAGATGAGTTGAACAAAGTTAAGATTACAACCCATGCACGAAAGTTTGAACAAAAATGAAACCTCTCATACATGTATACATATATATACTCAATATACATGTGGGAAGGCAGGAGCAACAATAAGTAGGAGGGGAAATGATATTTGCAGCAACGTATACAAAACATTTGCATGAACAAGTAATAGATTAAGATAGCCTTTCTAAGTAATACTAAAAAGCATGTAAACATAGAGAAACCTCATTACCTTCTTGGATTCAGCATAAAGCCCCATGCCAGCAACATAGAATGGAACCTCACGGCAGAGGGTGGCCCCAGTCCCACGGAAAAAACCTCTTAGACCATCTTGATGCCAAGTACCAACAATAGCTTCCCCCACATTGTCAAAAATACCAGCCTGCAATCGCTGCTTAAGTACCTCACATGGGATCCGCACTGCTGTACCCAGGACTGTGCTGCAGAACGATGATATTGATTGAACCTACACAAAACCCAACCAGAAATTAATATTACCAATACTTCAAGTCCAAAGCAAGAAAGAAGAGGTTCTAAAGTATAAAAAAGAAATAGAAATGTAAAAAAAAAAAAAAAAAGTGTCGGCAGGGTTTTGGGTTTTTTTTTGGGGGGGGGGGGGGGGGGGGGGGGGGGGGGGGGGGGGGGGGGGGGGGGGGGGGGGGGGGGGGTGCAAGGATTGGGCTGGGGGAGGAATCAGTCAGTAAAAATCTGAAATTAGAATCTTTGCCTTTCAAAGGGGCACAGACAATTAAAGCATGCTCTAGGGGTTCATTCAAGTTAAAATCTCTTTTTATTTCCACATACACATAGCAATTTTAAATTTTCTCTTGACATATTACTTGATTGGGGTAGGGTCATCCTTTTTCCTATTGGCTTTTCTTGCAGTAACTAATACTCTAGTGTCATCACCACTTCGTAAATACATAGTTGTTTAAAATACACAATATATTGGTGCTGACATCTGGAACTAAGAGAAAAATTCTATCATCTTTTGGATTTTTGGGTCTATGGGTTATTTGGGATTATCATCGATTATTATGTAACTTTACTTTCATTCTCAATGAAGTAAGAAAATTCCAGTAGTTCCAGCATAGGAGGAAATCAAGGATTGGACTCCTCAGAGTGTGCTCAGTTGATTACAACTAGCCACCTATGTTAATGTAGAATTGAGCTGACATAGGATATAAGTTAAAGATTTCAGAATATTTCTCTCCTCAGTTCTGTTCCGCTTCTCTTTCCTTATATTCTTCTCTGGTTCGCTTCCTCCTCTATTTTTCCATTATGTTTCCTTGAATTTATTCCTCTTTTTCCTCTCTTCCCCTTACACTTCTTCACTCTGTTCTATATCAACAAAAGACAATAGCCGTATCAACAATTTTCATATGATAAGCTTGGGTAAAAATCCGCTCCACTATGAAATACTACATCCTGTTGAATAAAAACTTGCCGAACAAACCTAGTCATCAAAATCCAATGCAAGGCAACAGGATCCACTGACAGAAAAACTTAGAATGAGCTATTAGAACCCATAAAATATGGGGCAAATTAGGCAGACTATAGGTAATGCTTCAAAGAAGTCAATTATCCTGACACGAACAAGGGGAAGACAATTCCAAGTATCTGAGACAAGTAATAAGCCAAACAACCAGGCGAAAGGCCACAGCGCTTTATATGTTTGGTGACATGGAAAAGAGAGCTAAATGTATTGGGGAAGAAACAGTAAGTTGCTCTAAGACTCTTGAATGAAGCTGGAAGACAACTAAGACAAGTAACTGAAAGTCTCATGCAGAAACATATGGGTTGTGATTGGCATAACAGAAAAAACTCATATTGCAGATGGTGGCTGTTGAGTTACTTCAAACAGCGTCAAAGTAATTCACTGCAAAACAGATGAAAATTTTGTAGCAAAAAAGTGAAAACTGCATGACAACCAAACAGAATAATGATAGCCAATACCTGGATGTCTGGGAGCGTTGGAGCAACATTTACTAAAACAAGTTTACTCGCTTCCAATATTCCAGTACGCAGACCATGGCTGCAATGTTAAACAAATCAGCTACAGATATAAGTAAAGGCCACTAAGCAAAAGCAAAAAGGACATAGAAAGAAGCGGTGAGAGACAACAGTACCTTGAAAATTGGCCAAGAATCGCCGGAATGGAACCCCGGTACAATCCCTGAACTCCAACTTGTGGAAGCTTCGAAATGACCTCTGGGAATGTTAAGGTTGATGCTTGCACCCTGGTCTGTATCCCAGAAAGAAAATGACATCACAAGAAGGCCTTACAAGCAAACATTGTTGTGAAAAGCAAGATTTTATTGAATATCAACACGCATATAGAACCTTCTCATGTTAATGTTTGCTGGTACATATCAACAAGCACATAGAACCTTCTCATGTTAATGTTTTCTGGTATATGTACCATATAATCATCAACATGACACATGCCCTTGTGCAACAATTATGCTTTACTTCAAAGGAGCTCCAAGTAGCATCATGCTTTGCCAAGTCAATTAAAATGTTCTTTTCGATGATCAGAATATAAGCAGCTAACAACCAAAAGGGAAGGGCAACCCCCCATAGATTCCATCATGCGGCACAAATAATGTAAAGAAGGACAACAAACATTAGTTACCGGTTGTACAATCAATTCAAAAGTTTGTTATCTTGACACGAAAGACACATAAGTAGGCCCCTTCTATGTTTTTATTTGAAGAAAAAAAATGAAAGTAGTGAGTAGGAAACCGCATCATGATAAAGTGCTTGTAGGTAGGCACTGTAAAACCACAACTAGAACAACATGCAGGTAGCCGACACCATTCATAGTTTCCACAATCAGATAGCTATAACTCAAACAGATGAAGTCATTTCTGACATAAACCTAGTCAACAGATAAGATCCAGAACACCAATGTGATGCTATCGCAAAAGATACTCATATTCAGCCTAGTTCATCCTAAACTAAAAAGCCTATATAACAGATTCACATCCGACAGTGCAAAAAGAAAATGCCAACAGAATATGCTGTACTACTCATCATCTACAGGCAGATCATAGCCATGTAAAAATGAAGTTAAATGACTACATAACTATGAAGCTGAAGAATTTGCCTTTATCGTATCAACCGGGTGCATTAAAGAAGTCGAAAGAGCACAGGAAAGTCCTCCTGCTAAAGCAGATTTTAAAACACTTCCAGCAGGTATTTCGACAGGTGGTGCAACAGCAACAACAGTAGCAGCTTCAAACCATATGGACCTGCATGTGTCAGAAAATAAGTGGCTATCAGCTAGGAGTACCATGGTAATTTGCGTAATGTCATTCACATTGAAGAGGATAGGTATGAAGGGGAAAAAGTCAAGTTTTGGCAACTGTATAGTTTCTGAATTGTCCAATCTTATTTCCAAATTTAATTCTGCAAAAAACTACACATTTCACAGAGAAATAATGGCACTGCTCCCACCAGACAGACTATACAGGAAGGGAAAATAAGTTAAGAGTTATTTGGCTCAATAATCAGACAACAGCTATTCAATAATCAAGCTTCAAAATACAGATTAGAACAACTACCAACACACCCACTTAAAGCAGAAGGTCAACAGTAAATTCTGTCTGCTGAACTTCAATAAGAGGTTTATTCACAGAACTAATTCATCTTACCGCGCATCATCCTGTAGTCTCTCAGAAGGTAGCAGAAGCATAAAATTCCGAAAATGTCCATATGAAATGGATTCTTCAGTGTCCACATTTAGAAATCGCATCATAGCAACAGCATTGTCTTCATTGGCTGGAAGTCCGGCATTCTTAAGTGAAGCCAATATTTCACTCTTTTGCAAGGTCCCAGACTTGCTTAAACAGAGAGAGGTATAGGCTCGAAGAATGGTTGGTTCCTTCTGTTCCATCAAGGACAAAAACTGTTTCCAACCAAATGACTTTGAGAATAAGTGACTCCTAGTGCGACGCATAAATTCTCTAGCATATCTTCGAGGCAATTTTCTCTTTCTCATAGCAATTTCAAGATCCTCCAAAGTGACTTGGCCATCACCATCTCTATCCAGTTCTTCAAAGAACCTCCTCCCTGCAAACATGGATGGTTAAATTGAGAAAAATTGGTTATGGAAAAAATAGTTACAATGAAACAGAAGCAATTTATATTTGCTATTGAGAAATCCAAATAACTTGTCTAGTTCATTAACATTTCTAGAACAAACATTTGTTTGCTCAGTGGAATTATAAGCATGTAACCCAAACAGATACCAAAAATGACTGAAAATGTTAAATTGATGTCATAAGTTTTTCTAAATGCAAAATATAAAAAATATATATGCAAATTATAAGAAATATCATAACTAGAAAATTAAACCTCCAGAAGAAAAGAAAAAGAAAATCTCTTTTAAATCAAAACAAACTGGAAGAGATGAAGATTGATTATAACCAGGTCATATTGAGCCCAAAGAGTAGTCAACAATGATGTGCCTTTTTCTTATCTGATTCAATCATCCAAAATAAGCCAGAATGGGGAAGAGACAGTCGTAAATGGCTACCATAAATTAGTGTCATATGAACTATTAGTATCACATATTCACCTAAAAAATTTAGCGACTCATAAGCATATCCAACACATTAGCAGTTCTCTAACTTTCACTACTCAATTAGTCCAACTGCAATGAAGCATCTGATACTGGAATAATTGAAACCAAGTCCTGTGTAATATCACTCTATTTGCAACAAGGTTGGATGAGGCAACAAGCAAACAGAAGAATATCATAAAATAAAAAATCATAAACATATATAATTAATGAAGGTATGCTCAAAGCTGAAGATTCAATTAAAAAGGAATGAATGTCAAGAATTCTTATACAAAAACCAACTAGTTGCTGTTCTTACAGCAGAAAATGATTATCACAGTTCAGCTCTGCAGGTGTAGGAAACACTAAAAAAATGGCACGTTTTCATATATATTGCCACCTTCCACAAAAGCAGCTCAACTAATCAGCCTTTGCCAACTTAAATTATAAGACTATATAATATTATGGTTCAGCAAATATAACAATTCCAATGATGAGCAGTCTTCCACAGATTCCTTCTTCATATGAAACATGTAGTAACCAGCATATAAAACAATATTTAATTCATGAAGGAGCCGTATGAAAAGTATTACCTTCAGACTCAGTGTATCTAAAGAAATCCTGGACAGAAAATAGTTTCTTCTTGTCAGGATGGTCTTTAGAAGATCGTCCTACCTGTGGTAAAAGCTCAACTAGTTCCGCTAATGAAACAGTAGATAATGTGGATCTCAAACGCTCCACATTTGAAAGAGGGATACTAAATAGCCCACTAGCCAACTTCTGTGGAGAAGTAACCCCAGCTTCTTCCTTGCTTCCAGTACTAACACCATCATCAGCCTCTTCATTTACTGAAGAAGTTACTCCAACTATACTGGAGGGCACACCACCAACTCTTGCAAACTTTAAATTCCCCAGAAACCCATTTACATCTGCTTTTCGACCTTCCCAGATGCTGGTGACAGCCCTAAGATGATCAAATTGAGTGGAATGTGGAGGCGAGGATGAGCAATCACAAGCAGTAAGATCACCTTCAGGAACATCTTGATCCAACTTCTGAAGATTTTGAGCTAATTGATCAAAAATAAAACCTATAAAGCATTCAAGTGAGACCCATTTCCCTCCCTTATGTTCTGCTCCCTCGTTCTTAGAAGCATTAACAAATTGACTACTTGCTTCCCTCTGATTAAATTCACAAGAAGCCTTTGATTTTGACCCAAGTTCACACAAATGTAGATATCCTGTATCATCATCACCCATTTTCTGCAACCTCTTCTTCCCCATCTTAAACGGGCTTGGAAAAGCTTGAAGAAAACTGTTTACCAACAAAGACCAAGTCATTGCAAATTGCAAGCAATTGATACAAGACCCATCATCTTTATCCAGATCCTTCTTTTTCGACCCTCTCTTCATCACCTCAACCTTACCATGCCCATTTCCCATATTCAGTGAAAACATCCCCAACAATGTCTTCACTGGAACCTTAATGGACAAGCCTTTCTTTTTCTCTTCAGTAACCACATATTGCCCGTTATTACCAGTAATACCACTGCCCGTTTTTATACCACAAATCTGTGTCTTGCTATTCCTATCACCTCCACTCAATCCTGCTATCAATTCAAGATTGTTCCCTTTGTTTCTGTTGCCTCCCCAGCGGCTTTCAAGATCCTTGGCTGCCTTTTTTAAGCCTATTTCAAGGGGTGACAGAGCTTCTTTCACTACTTGAATCGAATAGAAAATCGATTCAATAGGGTCATTTCCAGAAACCATTGCTACTGCCAGGAACAAAACCCGAAATTGCTCACTTCTTTGTGTCTCAGCACAAGGAACCAGCACCTTGTCTCCAGTAGAAAGGAATACAAAATCAACTGTAAATAAAATCAAAATTTGGAAAAACTTAATATATGAAACTCTTAATTAAGAGAATCCACGGTGAGCAATCTGAACCAGACAGTGAGATCCGTCAATGAGATAAGCTGACCACTAGATTAATGGCAACACCCCAGAAGCCCTAAATATCTAGATAGATAATCAACTGGGCAATTTTCTCTTCAACTCATCACCAGAAAACAAGGGCGGGGGAAAAAGAAAATCAATCCATTATCCTCTCCTTCTTCTTTTTTTTTTTGGGTCACAAAAAGCTTGAAAACAAAACCATTTCCATCGATTTCAGTGTACGGATGGTGAGCTTCAGCACCAGATAGAGTGGAATCTAGCAAACTTTCTCGGAAACAAAAACATTTTGCAGATAAATATTGGGATTTTAGGGCAAATCCTAAATATAAATGAAGGTTTTGGACAGTTCTTTTGGATTAGAAACGGAAAGATAATAAGATATGGTGACACAGGAAGAAGAAGGGCAAGCCTTTTGTTTTTTATTTTTAAAGTTAATGTCTTCATTGAATTCTTCAACCGGTAAATAAATAAATAAATAAACAAATTTTTTGGAATTTCTTTCTTTTAATTATTTGGATAATGAGTGGTGAATGGATAAATGCTGACGTAAGGCCTTGTAGGACACTTAGCCCCTTTGTGGGCTTCAAAATTTATTTTAAAATGTTATAATTAAAATAAAATAAAATAATATAATTGTTTATAGGGAACCTTATGTTTATCCAATTATCAAATATTAAATGCTTTTTTAAAAGTACTAATTAAGAAGCTCATCATGTTCATGTTTCACTTCTTTGAGTGCAAAAGGAGAATAGTTGTTGTCATGCTCTTGGATAGAGAATGGATAAATTTTATTTTAAATTTTGAATTTTATTTTTGAATTAAATTTTGATTTTTTTTAAAAAATAAAATAAGTATTACTTTTATTTTAATTAAATTTTAATAAAATAATTTAAAAAATTAATAATATTTTTGTTATTAAAATATCTAAAAATAGATATAGATTTTACACTTTAATTTTATTCTTCAAATTTGAATACTTTTTTACTAACAAATTATTTTGCATGAAATTCTTAAATTTAGAAGTATCATTTTTTAAAAAAATATTTTTAATATTAAAAAATAAATTATTTTTTAAAATAATTTTATAATTTATTACATTCATAAAAATAATTTTATGAGGTTTAATCAAAGTTTGATTATGTCCAAATTAAAGTTTTATTTTGAATTCATCTTCAAATTTGAATAATAATTATCTTTAAAATTATTTTTTATAAATTTTTAAAACTTTTAATAATATATATTTATAAAAAATATTTTTATAAAATTCATCGTAAAAAATTTCATTTTGAAAACTAGAATTTGTTTAAAGAGGAAGTATAAACTCAAGGTTTTATATGTATATGCCTTAAATGTTATTTATTTATTTTATGTAATTATTACTTATCAATATTTATTTAAATATTAACATAAATTATATTAATATAATATTAAAAATATAATTTAAATATTACAATTTACTTAAAATGTGTATAATTATTTTAAAAACATATCAATCACATGTCATATATTAAACATAGAAAAGGTCTAATTCTTTAGGAATATAATAATAATTAGATGTTAAAGTTCTCCAAAAAAAATAAATAATTCATTTCATTTCTAAAATGGATCATAACGTTTTCTTGATGTTATTTATTTTTATTTTTAAAAAATTAAAAATATTTTTACAATTTATTATATTAATAAAAATTTAAAATAACTACAAATAAATTTTATTTAAATCTTATGTATTAATATTCATTTAAAAAATTAAAATAAATGAATTAACAAGAAATCCATGTTTTCTTGAAATATATATTCATTGCATAGAGTTTCACAATATGCAAGTGCTTATCCAATACATTTATATTGGTGTTTCAACCTCTCAATCATCTTTCAAATTTTTTTTATTTTAGATTTATTATTTTAATTATTTTTAATATGTAAAAAATTAAATACACTCATATGTAAATTCAAATACTTTTTATAGCAACAAGATTCTTGTTGAAAAAGTTCAGGTGCAAGATATTTTATATGCTAAATAAAATAAAAATTAATATTTTAAAAGCATCCTTCTAATTAAAATTCTTAAATTCTTTTAATTTCAAAATTAATTTCTCAATTTGAAATTTAAACCACATAATCTTCAAAATCTTATCCCAAAAAAATTCTAGAAATTATAAATTTACAATGATTAAAACTTATCCAATAGAACAACCTCAATAAAAATTACAATTTATTTAACAACAAACCTCAAAGACCCATAAAATAATTATTTTTTTCTTAAAAAAATTCTCTTTTATTTTATTTTTTAATGTGAGAAGGAAGACATTATCTTACATGTCCAGAGTTATTTATTACACACAATAAAGATTTTTCTTTAAAGAAGAAGTCAACTCATTCCCTTATTTCATCAGAACATAATTTCCTTTAAGAAAGGTCAAATTTGTGTACAGATGTTTGATTTTCAGTATGTCCTAATCTTTTATATATGGATTTGTTGCGAGTTGTTTTATTGGATTTCATCTTTTTGGGTGGGCACTCCATAGATAAAATGACGAGTCTATTTTCATCATAGTTAATGGCCTTTCGGAATTTTAAAGGGTTTATTAGTATACCAACCACCATCAACTATACCATGAATAAGATTTCTTTTTTAATCATATCTCATCAACTTTATAATCACAATATACCCATCAAACTTTATATATAATCATTAAGTACCAATGTTTTTATATGAAAAGGCATTTATTAACCCAAGAATCTTTCTAATACAAATAATATACATAGTTATTATTTATAACAAAGTTGTCTGAATAAAAGCCCAAAAAAGATGCCCAAAGAGCTGCTTTAGTTCTCAGCTGTTTTGGCTACTCAATTGGCGAGGAATAGATGACAGTATTGTGTGTGTAATGTCAGGGTAATCAAAAATTCAAATTCAACTGATTTTTAGTCTAACCAAAAATTAAAATTGGGGTTGAGCTGTCAGACATGAACAGACAAAATTGGCCCCACCCCTGAATATAAAGCATTAACAGATAACCAAATGAAGATACCTTCAAAGTAGTCCCTTAACAAAATTCTGATTTGCAAAGTGACAATTTACTTTGTTCGCAAGTCAGTTTCGCTAACCAGAAACAACTCATCTATTCTCCTACCTTGTTTCTTGTCATTTCTTAAAATGAAAAACATTACCAAGTGGCATAAAATACTTCTGCTATCTTCCTATATTAATCACACAAGGACAACAATTCAATCATCAATGTTTCAACAAGATACTCTTCCGTTCAATGCCGTAGTAGTAAGTTGAATGAATGAGTTTCTTCACTAATCATTCATCTATCTTTATAGGAAAGCTCAAATTCCCAAGTAACAAAAGCTACACATGTTCTAATTAAAAATGGGATCTCATTGTTTTGAGGTAATATTAGCCTATTGCGATACCGAAAAAAAAAAAGCAGAAAAGGAATTACCTTTTCTTGGCTTCTTATACAACAGAACTGCAGTTCTCACTGGCGGGTATTGTCTTTTGTAAGATATCTAAGAGGCGAGTATTTGCTGCTTCCTGTGGTTGCTGCCAATGTTAAGCAAGAATCCATGATACTAGAATGCAGATCCACTGCCCTTTGTCTTCCCAAGCATCACGTCTTTAGCTTCATTGATTTTAGAGGCAAGGTAATGACTACCACCTGCATCAGGGTGATTTGCAACCATTACTTTCCTATGTGCTTCCCTCACCTGCTCTGGATTTGCACTCTCCCTGTCAAATCATATAATGATACAAATGATCAACTTCAGCTGCAAGAGACGGAGCTGTCCAATACACTACTACTATCTCGAATAATATATGATATGTGTGGAATGATAAAGTCTACGAACCACAGAGCATTAGTTACACAAAGTATAAATATAAAAACTAATAAACAACATTTTCTTTTAAAAGGAAACCACTTTTCTGAACAACACAGGCATCCTCTAAAATACAAAGCCAATTACATTAAATTTGAGTTGCTAGGGCATTGCTTAGATATAGAACCACTGCAATATGCTCTTCCAGATATCAGGGATCATAAGCATGGCTCTCCATTTCTAGAAATGATGCTTTCTACCTAAATCAATTATGGGCTAACTTTACATTGTAGATATCTTCAAGCACACTAACTCTAACTTCAATAAAACAGCTGAGTTTTTAAGTTGCCAATGAGCTCTTCTATTACTCATTCATGAATTCAATTCTTCTAGTTTCCTTAATCTTGACCCGTCAGTTAAAAACTCTCCAGCTTTTACCTACAATGCAGTTCATTTGATCAGAGTAACTACTTTTTCTCAGTCTGATTCCACATATACAAGATTCCTGTCACTCCTCGGTAAGTCAACAAAGGTAAAGGGGTCAGATCAAGGAAGGCCAGACGTTGGTACCTTCCCAGACCAAAAATGAAAACACTTTGGGCAAAAGGCAGACAGAGAGGGGAGAGTATGTATGAATCATACCCAGTCTTTAAACTTTGCAATGCAATAGAAACATAGTATTCTGTGATAAGCACATCTCATCTTCGAATATGTCAAATATAGTTCAGCTAGCCAGAAATGTGTGCCATAATTACCAATGTCCACAATTCCAGAAGTATCTTACATAAAGCTTGACCTCTCTTACTGTTTCCTATACCCTCGTGATCCAATAAGTAGTCACAGTGAACATTCACCCAAACAGAAAACTTTAATTGCAATATTTTCACATGGATGGAGAAAAGTAAAAGACAATAATGTGATTGTTATGATATGTTTTCAACAGAAAGAAAGATTTAATAGATACCTAATGCCCAGAATAAGAGCAGCTTCCCTTCTTGTCATTGTAGGTTGGAAACCACCTTCATAGAATTTGCGTAGTCTAGGTTTTGGTGGTCGCGTCTTCAATGCCTGCCAAGCTTGAATACCGTATCTACCAGCAAGAGCAGCAGCAGCAACTGCAAGCCCAGCGAAAAATGGTGTAGCCTGATGTACATCTAGGATTTATCAATTCAAGATCATTGCAAAAGAAGACTAATTTCAGAGTGGTAAAAAGAAGTTCTCATAGTGCTTAATTACTATTTTTAGGTTCAATTCTTTGCAAGGCCACTTCTACCGATGATGGTCCTTCAAACAATGACGAAAAAGCATTACCACTGACTGACAAACCAGAAAATTGATCCCATAATCACACAGGTTTTGGTACAATAATACTTGCTCATATTTATGGAGCCAAAGAAAGGAAGGACACTACATAAATAAGGAAGCAATCTGTCTAATTACAACCAGTCCAAATCATGCCACAGCATGCAGCTTATGACAATGTGTTATAGTCAAACAGTTGAAAGCTAGCTGCACCAAGAGGTTTTCAATAATTAGCCGCAAAACACAACTAACTTAATATCCATGGATTGAAAACACTTGCATGCACATATAAACCCAACTCTATTTCCTAATGACTTCTACACAAAATATTTTCGCTACAAAGTTGCACGGAGCATGATTTCCTATACGGTGAAGTGTAAACGGCACAAATGACTTAATAATGTGCCAGCTACCGTACCTTTCTAGCAAATATCAGGCACATCAGGGCTAGTTCACACAGGGTGAAGGAAAAAGAAACCTGAAATTATTAGACCACACATCTGAAATTGATATCATAACTCTATAACCTATACTTCTGAAGTTCATACCCTCCAAGAAAAGCAGAACAAGCACCAATTCTTCCTCTGCTTGAAATAAAGAGAAAAAGTGTCTTTTGATAGTGAAATCTTCATTTATTTCCACAGAGAGACAAGCTCTCCAGAGGGATATAAGCCTTGAGGCTCCCTGTTGAAACTCAATTGCCTGAATAAATAACAATTCAATGACTGCCTCAAGCTCAAATGTCCATCACCCATCTCCTAACAAAATCTATAGCATAAAATAAGAAATTAATGACTGTGATAGCTCCTAGGATTACTAACAAAATCTATAAGATAAAAGCACTAGGAAGTACTATGAAAAAAATGAATTGACTGATTCAGGAGACACAACAAATATCAGAGTTCATCAAACTTTGATGTCCAATCAACACCCTGTAATAAGTGGAGTTCCTACAATCTGGAACCACTCCACAAACTGATAGAGATCTTGTTTTCCATTTTGATTGAACGATCCTCATGTGAATGACCTAATGGGGATGATTTTATTTTGATGAAACAACCATCTCAAAGTGGCCAGTTGCAAATAAGCAACAATCCTAGCGATGATGAAAAACCTATTATATGTAGTATTATCTTTTCAAAAATAATATTCGGTTCTAAAGACTGGAATTATGACCTAATATCATAAAGAAAAAATTCCAGAAGATTTAGCAAATGAACCCAGACAAATAGCATTGACATTTATTCTGGCTTTGCAGGAGGATTTAAGCATACAAATATTCAGTGTAAGGCCCCGGGAGGATTAAACAGATTTATCTACAAATTATTTATTTTTCAGAGCTCAAGATCTCTCATTCGATCCAACATGCAAAATCAATCATATTCGATAATCAAATTGGTCTTCAAAACGCTGGAACCACAATTGCAAGCTCCAGTTTGATGCCAGATAAAAAATTCAGCGATTCAATTATCTCCAATCAAACATTGATCACAAGAACTGGTAATCAATAAAGAAGTCCAAACCTAACCATATACCATCAACTTGACACACAAAAAAGGGGGGAAAGAGTAACTTCGAAATCATATCAGCAAAAAAGAAAATACATAAAAAGGAGCTCTAAGAGTAATTGAACCGAAGACAAGTGCTACCTAACAGAGTAAGAAAGAGAGAGGAATGATACACCGGCATTACCATTTATGTGGAATCCCGGGCTTTTGAGCGAGAATTTGGTGCTTTCTTTCAAATTTCAGTAGAAGCTTTCCTTCTGGCTTGCAGGCTTCTCTGGTTTTTGTCTCTGTCTTTTGACGAATAGGATCCTGCCACGTCAAATAAAAAACGTACAATATTCTCCCATTGCCCCGAAAGGGAAGGTTTGTGGATCGGGTTGGCCCGAATTTCTGGAATCCAAGTAATTGCATGGTTTAGGGTGCCTAAGATCATAGGTTTTTGAAAAATTAGTTAGATACTCAAAATTATAAGCGAGAAACAGTCCAACAAGGTATTCTTTTTTCACTCATAATCATACCATTTTGTTTAACTACAAATATAATAAAAAATTATAAAAAATAATATTTGTATATTTATATATTATTTAATGGATTAATAACCTACATGAATCATTAATATTAATGTTCAAAATTATTAATAAATATCTCATAAGGTATCATCTGTACATATCATATAATATCGAGTACATATCATAAAATATGAATTTTACTATATTTTTTAATTTATAAAATAATTTTTACAATTAATTTTTTATTAAGATAAAATTTTATGTTCAAAATAAATAATATATTGCATGAATGAAATCTTTATTAAAAAATGATTTGTTTAATAAAAATATATTCACAAAACATTTCCTAAAGAATATATAATGCATTTAATTGATAAATTTTGGAATAATAAATTCTGGAATTTATATTTTATTACAAGGTTAAAAATATGACAGCAACATTCTTTTCTTCACTTCTCAGCAACCACTCAATGCGACAATGAACCCCAGATGCTTCCTATGTCCATATCAATGAAATAGTCACAAAAGAATCAGTGAACATGGAGCATCATCTGAGTTCTCTGTCAGAAATCTAAAGAACCTGAGCTAATTTAACAAGATAAAGAAGAAATGTTTTAGATCACAAGCAATCTCCAGGGAAGAAATCATCAAACGTCACATTAAACTGATATTAACCCCAAACCGATCCCACAACTCACAGAAGTTGAGTGCCGATCAAGCAGACAGCAATTGAGACAGTAAAACCGGTTTTATTCACTCTTCTTCTGATCTGTTCTTGATGAAGAAACTGAGCCTAACCCATCTCTTATTTGTTTCCATTCATCTGCAATTTGTCTAAACTGATGTTGCCCTCTGTGTTCATTGCTAACTTTCTCTTCTTTCAGTTTGCATGTCATTAATGGAGCTATTGTCTATCTTGGGAGGACCAGAGTGCCTCTTCAGGCCAGCTGGCGATGCAGGGAAGGAGAGCCTCTTCTTAGCAGAACCCGCCAGCTCTTTCTCAGGTGTACCATTCTTGTCTGATCCCAATGGGCTTGGCAAACGGGACCTTGCCTTCGCCGATTTCGTGGGCGCCATATAACTAGGAACAGAAGGTGAGCTAGCGAGGCTTTCATCGTCTCTGAGTGATGACGATCCTCCAATGCTATGCCTCCGGAAACGCTCAGACTGGACACTATACATGCTCCTGGTATCATCATCACCACCAGCCCATGGACTCCCTCTGGGGCTTGGTGCCTTTGTTTTTCCAGACAGGGATGATCCAGATGGTGCCTTAGCAGTGGGAGTTGAAGGAGACTGGCGACTTGGAGGTCGAGTCAGCTTCTGGCCTGTTGGGGAAGGCTTGTTATCACCGTTGGGATCACGGTTTGAATATGCTCTGCTGATTTCCCCAAGAGACACGGTTCGGCTTATTGTGCTCTTGACAGAACCTCGGTCAGTATTATCTATGGTGCTGCGATTCTCCCATGGCCGAGAGGCCATCCATCGCTCCAACCAGCTCCAACCCCAGTGGGGATTGTTGGGATCCATGAATGTCGGGTTTGCAGATTTTGAAGGGTTCTTCCAGGTTTGCTATGGAGGAATAAATTTGATTCCGGATTCAGAATTACAGATTGTTAAATTATTACTGATCCTGAATAAGAAAAAAGATTGGATCGGGTACCTGATGAGAGAATGCATAAGCCAATGCCCTTTCTCGTCTCACAGCTGCTTCTTGCTTGCTCAACAGACTTGCTTCAACTTGCTCCTTCGATAATGCACTGTCATCCCAGTCTCCACCCATCTGTTACAGAAAGCATTTCGAAGAATTTATGGAGAAATATCAGCGCCTTCAAGACCAAAAAGAAGGAGAGTAGAAAATTTTCCTTCAATAAAACAGAGTTACCTCCTGAATGTACTCATTTTCAGACAGAGGAAATGAAACAGACCAAGTTATCAGTGAATGTATGTATACACTCGGGAAGATGCTTCGACATAATGTAAAATGTATATGACGGAGAAACTTACAGAAAGTTTCATCTTCTCAAGCTCTTTTTCACGTTTCTGTTGGAGCTGCCGCTGCAGGGCCTGGTTCTCCTCTGATGTTCTAAGCCTTCTTGCTCGAATCTGAGACTGAACCCGAGCAAGAGTTTGCATGCATCGCAATGTGGTGGTTGCCTGTCGTTTCACAGATTGCCCTTGAATCAGTGACTTCAACCTCACCAGACCTCTCAGAGCCCGCAATGCTCTCCTCGCCTGGAAAACTCGACAGCAAAGGTTTCATTCATGAGTATAGCTCGTTGATTCAAGAACTATTTGCTTTCTCTAACTCAAGCAAACACCTTCCGACAGGATATGGGCATTTCAATCAAATCATGGAAGGTGAGCATCGAGGTTTCAAGCTAAGCTGACACATGAAAAAAATTCTAAAACTACTTTCAGAAGAGGGAAATCAATTCGAGCCTGGACCATTGACATAATATCATTAAATGCGACAGGTGGAATGTTATTCAATTTGTACGAAAACCAATAAACCTGTAAAGTTAGATAATCCATGAATACAGAACCAACAGATTCTTGAAGACAGCTAACTATTTCTGTCTATAACAAAAGAAAGCAGATTACAACAAAATCTTCAAAAACCTGCCCTTAAAAATGAAGTTTCTGATAAGTCTGGATTGGGTAGATAAAAGTTTAGAGAAACAATAAGAGCATACCAAGTATCCTCGAAATGCTGTCTGAATCTTAATAGCGGCTATCTCCTCCCTTGATTTTCCAAGGTAGCGTGGGGCTGCAGTGAGGCGAACAACCTCAGCGGCTGCTTGAGCAGCAGCAACAGCAGCTTCTGCAGCCACAGCAGTGGCAATGGCCACAGAGTAAGCATGTTTGCTCTGTTCGTTCGTGGCTTCAGTTAATTTTACATCTTCAATGGGAGGAAGAGTAGGAGGAGGCGGCGGAGGGGGAGGGGGAGGAGGAGTAGGAGGAACAACAGCAGGAGTAGGTGGTACCAGCAATGCAGGTTCTTCAGAAGAAATAGGATCCAAGCTCTTGTGTTTCCCAAACCATTTTCCCTTAGATTTCTGGGATTTCTAGAGAAGAAAATAACAAAGATAACAATTTCGAATCAGTAAACCAGAAGAGCCAAAAACACATTAAATCATAAATGAGAAAATGAGGCATAGACCAGATTATCCAAACCTGATCTTTCTTCTCCTTGGAGTCAGGGCTGAGAGCCTTCCTCACAGCAGAAAACCAACCCCCTTTCTTCCCCATCTGCTAATCGCTCATCTTGAGAAATGAAGGTAAACAGAGAAACTTCAGACCCAAATGACAAAAAATGCAAACAATTCCCTTGCATTGAGAATTCATAGTTTGTCATACGGCAATCTCTCCTTGTGTAACAGAAAAATGAACTTTTCAAAAAGCCAAAGAGAAGAGAAGTTGACAAGAAAAATTGTGTAAAGAAACCCAAATAATCCTCAAACATGTGAGGAAAGAAAATGGTGAGAAAAAAGCCAAGCTTTTAGGCGGAAACCAGAATTTTGAAACTTGGATCTGCAGTCACCACTGCATATAGGCAACATTAAGAGATTAAAAGTGTTCAAAATGAGCCCCAAATGAGGAAACAGCTTTGTTGTTCAGATAATAGCAAGATTAAGAGATTAAAAGGGTTAAACCATAAGCCTAAATGAGGAGATAAGAACTTTTAATCAGATAAACATGGAAACTTTTGAGTTTCACAATTTGACAAACAAATGGTGAACAACCCAGATACCAAACTTGCAAGATCTTAATAAAACAGATAAAACACAGATCAAATAAACCCAGAAAAGATTATCCAATCTAAAGAACATTAAATTTTAAGACAAACCCCACAAAGACAAAGATGTAATGAGACAAAGATTCACAAATGTGTCCAAAAAAAAACACGGAGGGCAGGAGCGAGGAACCAATACCTCTGCATGAAAATTCCCCAGATCTCTGTGATATTAAGGAACTATTATCTTCCTCTCACTCCATACAACTAAAAAGATAATATAACCAACACGCGTCTCCTTCTATGAACAGAGAGAGGGAGAGAGAACGAGAGCAGATCTTGCCAAAAGAAAGCTTCAACGAACAGGGAAATGAAGCAAATTAACAGCTTTGGTTATGTCTCCTGGGTAGGACCCACTTTGCGTGGGACCTACCTGATCATGACACCCCCCAAATTTAACAAGAAACAACGACACGGAACAGCAACGGCAACGGCCACAACAAACTGTTCCCTTTGATGTTCTGTCTTCTTTTCAGACATATATATATATATATATATATATACTTTGCCTTTTCGAAAAACCAGTAGCAGTTCAGTTCACGGTTAACCGATAAGATTAGAAAAGAACTGATATACAATCTGTTGCTTTGCAGTCAAATAAGGGTTTTCATGCTCCTCTCCTTGTTCTGTGCCACATCATCGCCATGTCTTTAGCTTTTCTTGATCAGTTTTGGCTTTCATAATCACATCACAAGATGCTCCTTGAAGTACTAAACTTTTCAACATTATGTCCATTTAATGATACCGAGAATGAAAAAGTTATGATCTTTTCGAGTTTACTGACAGGCAAAAATAAAAGTCCGTCACGTTACTTCATCACTTAGGGCTTGGTTACATTTAACCACTTAAAACGTTTTATCATTTTTTATTGTTAAATTATAAATATTTTATATTATTAATTAAAATTTTTTATCTTTAATTAGTCATTAATAAATCTTAATTTATTAATATAATATAAATTAAATTTATATTTTAAAAATTTAAAATTAATAATATGTAAATTAAAGATCTTATATAATAAATTTTAATTTAAAATTTTTTACAAATATAAAAAATATTCAAGCTATTATCACAAAAAATTTTATAATTTTTTGAGTATTAAAAACATATATTTTTTAAATTATAATATTAAAAAAATTAAAAATAACATAATTATTCAAAAAATTATAAAAATTTTTGTGACAGTAGTTTGAATATTTATTTACATATACAAAAAATTTTAAATTAAAATTTATTGTATAAAATTTTAAATTTAAATATTTTTAATTTTTAAATTTTTTGATAAAATTTAATTTAGACAAAATCAATAGATCAATGTTGGATTTGAAGATTTTTGAATATAAGAGTTTGATTGATAATAAAGGATAAATGCCAGAGTTTTATGAGATTTTTATCTTTAAATTAATAAAAAATATATTTTTTTATTTTTAAAAATATTTTTTTTTTGTTTTGAAAAATTATAAAATACAAAAAATATTTGATAAAACTATTTTATAAAAATTAATTCTAACTAATTTTGTTTTTCGATTTTTGAAATAAAAATAAAAAATATTTTAAAAGTTATTTTTGTTTTATCTTTTAATTTTTAATTTTTAAAACAATTAAAAATATAAAAATTAAGTTTTCATTAATGATGCGATTGTAATTATCAATAACTTTTAAAAAAAAACTCAAACACGTTATTTTTAAAATAATATATCAAACAAGTTTTTTAAGTAATTTTCAAAAATAATTTTTTAATAAAAAATTAAAACACAATCAAACACACCTTATGTTTTTACCATTAAAATTCTTATTGATATGATTGGCACTGAATTTTATATATAATTGAAAAAAACATTTTCATAATTTATTATATTAATATTAAAAATAAATAAAAATTATAATAATTTATTTTATTAAATTATCATGTGTGATCTTTTTCAAAGTTTTGACATAATTTAATCTTTAATTTTAATATAAAAATTTAAATAAATAAAATTTTTAATTTTCAATAAAAGTGAACCTAAATTTCACAAAAAAATCATCCTTAAAATGATGATGACGAGATTCAAATATAAATAAAAAAATTAGTTGAGTTTTTTTTAATTATTTTTTTGCTTTTTAATATTTTTTATTAATTATCCATATCTATCGACTGATTTAATAAATATATGATACTGACTTTCTATACAAAAATTAAACATAAGATTTGAGTATAAACATATGGTTGTTGCCGCTATCATAGATGTTGTTTTTACAAATCAACTAGTGTGCTTTTAAATTTTTCTTTAACTAATATCCAAATTTTAATCCACAAGCTTAAATCTTCATGTCACATTTCCAAGATTATAATATCATTTTCTTTTCGTCAGCTCACATTTTACATTGTTATCATTCACTTATTAATGATACAAAATTCAAACATGTAATATTTAAAGATGACAATGTATCGAGTTTATATTGGTACTCGATTCGATTAAATCTTAATAGTGTGAGTTCGGATAATACTTAATCATGATTGGATGAATTCGAATTCAAAATTTAATATTCAAATTGGATTTAGGTTTAAATTTTAATTTTTAAGTATCCGTTACTCGAACTCTTTTATACAATTATATTAATATGTTAAATTTTTTAAAAAATAAATTATTTTTAAATTTTAATTTGAATTTAATAAATATAAAAATAGATTTTAATTATCTATAAATAATTATGAATAAATTTAAATATTAAAATTAATTTTTTAAACGAATTTGAAACGACCTTTGAGTATGTACCTTTTAATTAGGTGTGGTTTTGAGATTTTTTAAATATATGGATACACGACCGGTTGTCATCCTAATTATATCACTCAATCACTTATTTTATTTTTTATAATTATAATTTTTATAATTTTTATAATTATTTTATTTTATTTAACTAATAAAAAATTTTGATATCTAATAACTAATTAGGAGAATTTAAATTTCAACGTTTAAAACAAATTTAGTGATTTTGAAATATTTGAATTTTGGATTTGTTTAATAATTATTTTGAAAATTTTATTAAAAATATTTTTATAATAAATAATATCTATAATAATAAAAATCAAAATATTACCACCATCATCAAATATCATATAAATATTTATAATTATCAATATTTAATATTCGTATCTTTTCAAAGTCATCAAAAGTTTTTTTATCCTTAATTTTTACATTCAGAAAAAAAAACTCCTAATATGAAAACTTCAGTTATTAAAAGAAAAACTTTTTCAAAAAACAAAAGAAACATTAAACTAACATAATAATTATAAAATCTCTATTATTTTATTTTTGGTTATTTTATTAATAAAAAAATAGATTGCAGCAATGAAGGTTGAGCTACAACACAGCAGATCAGAACCCTTTTGTTTAAGGAAACAGTTACTTGGGCAAATAATTACACAAATGACAAAACTGACGCAAAAAAGAAAAAGGAATCACAAAGAAATATAATGTTACCTTTTCACTTT
The DNA here is from genome assembly GCA_021397835.1 of Moringa oleifera. Taxonomy (NCBI): domain Eukaryota; kingdom Viridiplantae; phylum Streptophyta; class Magnoliopsida; order Brassicales; family Moringaceae; genus Moringa; species Moringa oleifera. The sequence continues at coordinate 651,523 of JAJFZO010000882.1, read as the reverse complement.
TAACAGAGGAGGTGCTTTTATAACAGACCATCACACTTACACAGTAACTGCATCTCATAATTACTTCCCTTCTTACAAGGAACTCTTACTCCACAGAAATAAAAGACTGTTACAATCCAGCAACTTCATTATGGCGCGTGTCCGCATTATAAAATGTTGAAAAGTAAGCGTGGTAGCCACGGGCCATAAAAGAGCGTGGATGAAGGGACACTACCTGGAGCCGATATCCTTTAAGAGATCACATTGAACATGATATTTAATAAAGCTGAGGAGGTGGGGGATGCCCTTATAGGTGTGTCTCGTTAACAGGATCACGTGTTGTTACATTTTTATTTATTTTATTCACTAAAATAAAAAAAATAAAATTAACTACACTTTTTTTACTTAAATTTCAATATAATAATTAAATTACTTAATATACTTATTTTTTACTTTAATTAAATTAAATTTTAATTTAAATAATTATAAAAAATTAAAAATAAAATCTTATAAAATTTTAATATTTATTTTATATTATCAATCAAATTTTTATATATATAAATAATAATTAAATTTTAATTTACTAATTTAGTCTAACTTAAATTTTGTTAAAAAATTTAAAATTTAAAACATTCAAATTAAAAATCTTATGCAATAAATTTTAACTTAAAATTTTTTGTAAATATAAATAAATATTAAAACTATTATCTTAAAAAATTTCATAATTTTTTGAGTAATTATATTATTTTAAAAATTTTCATATTATAAATTTAAAAAAATATGTTTTCAATACTTAAAAAATTATAAATTTTTTTACATTGATAGTTTAAATATTTCTTTATATATGTGATTTTTTGCTCAATATAATTCCATTTTTTCAAACATAAAATTAATTGATAAGATAAAATAAACATTAAAGTAATAATAAAATTTTTATTTAAAAATTAATTATATATTTATTACTGAAACATTTAAAAAATAACTCAAACACATTGTAATTGTTAAATTTAAATAATTTTTCAATTCAAATTTATCATATATGATTTGTAGTTTAAATATTTTTAATTCATAAAATTTTTAATAAAATTTAAATTAGATCAAATTAAAATATTATATATATAATAAAATCGATTGATAATTTAAGATGTGAAATGAAAAACAAGTATAATCCAAATATTTCTTTTGACATTTACTCAAAAAAAAAAGATAATTATATATCATCACATTTTATAACTTTGTTTTTCTTTGTTTTAGAAACAACTTACCCACTAGCCCACATAGGGAAAAATAATTATAGAGGTACTCTATACCACAAAATGAAAGTAATATTACATAATTTGTCACGGCATCATTAAGATGTGACTTATGCTATTTACAAAAATAAACTATCTCATTAGCAAACAAAGCACCTTACAATATTCTCATACTTGCATGGCTGAAAAACAGTATTAAAATTAGAAGGAAACTAAAAAAAAAAAAATCAGATTTTTGATAACCCAGCAAGAGATTCTGTCCACTAAAAGAGTGAGTTGAGAAGAAATTCGACGTTCCCGCACAATAAAACAAGTACATACATGGGTCCAAATCTCATTATCAAAGAATCTTAGTCAAAGAAAAGCAGAGACTAGCAATTGTTAATTATGACTCGTCAACATGTTAATGGCAAGGTGTGAATAAAGAAAGCATGTAGTTTTGCGGTCTCCTTGTCCTACACGAGACAGCTCACCAGTTATTATAACCTGCCTGCCCTGGCACACAGGTTTTTAGGACTGCACACTGCTTAATTAAATGAGAAAACAGACACCAATACTCTGAGAGCAAAGAGGTGTCGCCTCAACATTGTCACACGCCACACATGTGATGTAGCAAAATGAGTATAAAGAGTGAGAACATGCTGGGCATGTCCATTTTGCAAATGGTATGTGATATGTACCAGGTTCTTCCAATTTAAAATACAATGTTAATCAACAGATGTGTTGATGCCATGTAGGAGAACGACAAAACGCGAGTCCAAACACAGCATCAACTTCCTCTTACCACTCATCAAGCTCATAATCCTCTAATATGAACATCTAATATGAATACATGAAGAATTTCTATCCCCTATGTGACAACAAACCTTGACCACAAAAGCAGAGGGGCTTTGTGCCCATTGGATCAAGTAAAATATATGAGATTCATAGCTGCATAAGCTGACAATGTAGCAGGAAGGCAAAGCATCATTATTGAACTGTTTATGGAACAATTAATTTGTGGCTGCTTAAGGGCTATGAACCTTTCCAAATGACAATTCTTTTAAGTACAAATCACAAGGCATGGTAAAGAACTATATGGTACTTCAGAGATAGACAAGTTACTGGTAGAAAGAGAATCAGGGAGATGCATCAAAAGGAAGGCATGCTGCATACCTGAAATTATGGAATGAAAGGAAATTTAATTCTCTTAGTATATGTATTAATCATTGAATTAATATTATACATCTCAACACAAGATACCAGTTGTTTTGTGAAACAAAAATTGTTTCATGTTCTAGTTCTAATGAGTGATCATCGGAAACTAACCAGGTAATACTTAGTGTATTTCCAGTTGCAACAAGATCAGGAAATGATGAAGATGGCACACCAAAAGATTGTTTAAGAATATGAATGATGTCTATGGCGATCCTTTTCCCTCAAAGAGTAAGACGAACTGTGGTAGTCACGATCTGAAATGCAGAAAGACATTTTATTCGACTTACAAGATCATCATCCAAAAGTTACATCAGTTATAGTTTCCAAAGAAATGAAATGCATACCACGTGATGAATGATGTCTAGATTTATCTGAATGTCCTCCTGCATTGGAAAAAAAGTACTAAATGTCAGAAAAAACACCTCGAGATGAATTAAAAGCACAAGCATGATTTTTTTCTTTTTTATAAGAATGAAAGCAGAATCATCATTGTAACGTAAGTCATAACAACAAAACACAAACTAACCAGAATCCTTCAGTCTATCCTTGGAACGATGACCCCGATCCTTGCCTCTATCTCTGTCCCTTTCAGTCTCTTCCCGATCTCGTTCTCTGTCAGAATCTCTTCCTCTATCACGATCCCGGGTTCTCATTCTGTCTCTGTCCCTTTCTCTGTCCCTGTCCCTCTCCCTGTCCTTTTCACTCTCCCGCCCCCTGTCCCTATCTCGGTCCCTATCTCTCTCCTTGCTCTTCTCCCCAGATGCCTCTGTTCTGCGCTCAGACTTGGACTTTTGCATGTATTCTTCTCTTGCCTCTCCTTCAGTAGGCAAATTCTTGGATTCATCATCACTCTTCTTAGACTCCTTCAGCCTTTCAAGGGCTGCTTTCACTACTATATCCTTGGATGCACCAGAGTCAAGATTAATTGACTCTGGAGCCACCTTCGAAATAACATCATTACTGGCTGGAGGGCTACTCTGTGAAACTTCCTACAAAACAGAAAAGAAAAAAAAGCAAATTTCCTCAGCACCATATTTCCTCTTAAGCAGGTCAAGCCTTCAATTTCGCAGCACCATATTACAAGCACATTATCTGAAAACATTTTAGTTGCATCCTTTCTCTACTCGAACACAGAAGGTGCAGCTATTACAAACCCAAACAGGTGATGAAAAAGGAAAAACCACCTGCATTGTCTCTTCTACAGTAGGCAACAGCACTTGCTGTATCACTATGCAACGTGCTATAGTTGTTGAAAGATGGTGATTGCAAACTCTGTAAAATAGTGCTGTAAAGGCAACATGAAAAAGAGTTACGGAAAAGGAAAAGAAAAAAGATTATTCACCTTCAGAAGTGGCTGAGATTGCGAATCAGCAGACTTGCTGGAAAATGTAAATGGATTTCCATCCTTGCAGACAGACACATACTGTGCCTTCGGAAGGCTGTACAGGTGGGCAAGAACCCTGCAGACTTCATCAATCCCGGATTTATCAGCATCAAATGCTCTCCACCATGGTGGATTCTCAGGAAGTGGTACTTGGAACCTACGGGCAGCAGCATAGACAACTCCGCAAGCCACAACCTCGCTCTTAAACCGGACGCAAAGTGTTGTACGCAAACTACTCCAAATCAAACCCAAAAAAAATGCATGCTAATGAGTCTCAGTTCAGAGAAAGATAGGACATGACAAGTGAAAATTATTAGAATACAGAAAAAACCCTATCATCCACAACATGCATCCTATTCAGAAGTTCCACTTATGCTTTAACTATCTTTTCATGCAGTTCTTTCACACTAATCCCCTCACAAGCAACAAAATGAGAAGTTCATTCAGAAAGGTACTCAATTGGGTTGTAGATTCTCTATTGCAGCAATATACAGAATTGGAAGAACATCTCAAAAACTACACATATCTGATGCAACACCTTGTGCTGTGATACCATTTTATCTTATACATATAACCATTTCCACCTTGTTCCTCAGTCATGGACACAATTCCAACAGATATCATAATCATGCGTTACCATGTGCAATATTTTCTTGAGATCTCATCACAGGAATTTCCACATGGAAGAAACTGTAGCTAAACATATTCAGAGTATTACTTACCAGCAAAACTGTTTGACAGCCAAACCAAGTAAAACAAAACTATTATGTTCTAAAACATCTGCTTCCCCTTCTCTAGCAATAAGTTGTAAATTATTAATTTCCTATGCCAATAACGTGTAGCCATGATCATGCATTTCATCTATCCATAAGAATTTTCTCAGCCACAGACAATGACATCAACCAGTATCCTGCTTCAATAGAATATCAAATCAGTTTTCAGAGTTTGTTACCATTACTACCTATTTGTCTGTTTGAAATTCTAGAAACAGTGATAATTTCCAATTCAATATCTCAACATCCAACCACTTGATTCATCAGCATAAGACTTCAATGCATCATCCAATAGATACCTAACTTTCTACCTTCCAGCAATTTCACTTCACTTTTCTGCCATCAACAAGCCTATTAAGTGATACCTCAACATGGCACACTCATGAACAATAGACAATTCTCTCTTGCGTATAAATGTGCTTAGGTCTACAAAATCATACTACTGCCCTTGTCAAAGAAGGGGTCATATGGGTATCTATAATCAAAAGCCAAGAGAAACCTTAATTTTTAGCTTCTAAACCTAATTAGTAGATGCATCCTAGCAATTTAAAACTTCATCTTAGGTTTGTCATGATGCACAAAAAATTTTATGCATAATTTTGGTCAACAGATCATTGATGAAACTGTAATTAGCACAGTAGGATATTATGTGAAAGAACTGGACTTCCTGAATTTAACTCTAGATGTCATTTTCTGGTTACTTCAACATAACCATTTAAATTTCATTAATCTTCAAAACCACTTACATAAGTTTTACAACAGCCTAAAATAATATCTAGGAATTTTTTTAAAAAAATATTTCTAAAAATAATCATGGACAAGCATAGAAGCCAAGTTCTCATAAAAGACTTAGGAAAATAATCACATTAAAAAATCATGGTAATTGTGTTTATAAGAAGTACCTATCATTTGCTAGATTCCAAGCTTCTTGCCTCAATTCTTCAGGTGTTTTAAGGGTGGCAAGGTAGTTTGATATAAACTTGTGAGGATGCTCAACATGACAAACGAAACCCATCTCTTTTAATATATGTCTTTCTGTTCTGCTCAACTCCATCTTCAATTCTGAAAATTTCTTTACAATTGAAACAAAAAGAATTTAGAAGATTAAATCCATGACACTTCAAAACGAGAACACAGCAGTACTGTGGATTTTTTTTTTTTTTTTTGCATGGCTACAGCTGACCAGAAGAGAAAGAAAAAATAAATAAATATCATTACAATATTGCCAGATAGGAAAAGCAAACAGACTAAAAGAATAAAAGACAGTATAAAACATAACTACATAATGCAAAACTATATGCATTTTTAACCTTCGAAAGTAGGTCCAAATGCTCTACGGGTAAGTTTTGCCTCCTGCATTCCATTCTGTGGAAAACAATGATCACATGTCTTGCTTTCCTAGGGCTTTCCTCCAGTTTTGATGCGAGCCACACACAGCTGGCAGCAACTATCTAAAAATTATAATCACAACCACAGAAAATATGAATGAGGCAAATGGGAATGACATTTTGCACAATTTCCAATCAATTTGAAAGAAGAAAGATAATCTTCATTCCGTGCTACAAAATCAGACTACTGTAAAGGGATTGAGACTTACCTTTTTTTTTTAACCTTTAAAAGGACTACGGACTTAGAAAAAGAACAAAAACCTTACATTTTGCATCTAAAAAAGAGGAGCCATTTTCAAGTAGTTTTCAATCGAGTGCATATTAACGAAAATTTGATTGATTGGTCAGAGGTTATTGAAAAAAAAAGATTTGTATAAGTCACTTTATTTCTTTCAGTACAAGTTACTTCTGTTTTTTTTTTTTTTTTTAATCCAAGTTACTTCTCTTCTAGTCCAACTCACTTCCTTTTTTTTTTTTTTTTATTTGAAGTTTTGAGAATATCCCCATTCTAGGTCACCCATCTGAACATCACACAACAATGCAACAACTGCAGGCACAGTTCTGAAAATTCTAAAACCAAAATATCGATAAAGTTTAATAATTATTCTACTTCCTTCTTTTCACAATTGTCACAAAGGAAACTAATAAAAGGGTGAATAAAGCAAGAACGTATAACCTTCACATCGAAACGAGCAAAAGACTTCTTGCAGTAGAATCGGTGGAATATAACTTGTCCAGTAGCCATGACAGCCTGAGGCCTGCCAGTCATTAAGTTATGGAAACAAATGGAACCAACACATTTAATGACAAAAACCCATGCAGCAACTCATGCTATATATATGGAAAATGAAAACAGGATACAACTTGAGCAAAATGCCACTCTCTTGGATGAGATCACATCCATAGATTCTAAGGGTAGTTTCAGTAGCTTCATCAATGCCATCCTTCCTAGACGGTGAGTTCTTTAACTGCTCGTCTGTTAAGTAGAAATTGTCAATTGCCGTGTAAATCATTCTATCAGTCCACAAGCTTCAGCCAAAACTGTCACAGTTTGAGACAAAAAGGGATCAAATCTAAATCTCAAATTTCCTGCAATCAACAACCACAATCCGGACAACAAAAAACAGCTGGAATCATAAAATATAGAACTTCCATTTCTCAGCAACCAGATAGAGGGTATAACAATAATAACACAAAGAAAAACCCGACTAACATCTAAGGAAACCCTAAATTTTGCGAATTCGAAGCTATATCATGAAAAAAGATTAAAAACAAGTAATTGTCAGTGAAACTATAGGATTTCTGTGGTCGTTTAGAAACTCAAAAATCAAAGAAAACGAAATACAAAACTCAGTAGACCTTAAGGGAAACATTCTTGTTCCTTCATTTTGCTTCGTCACCGATCTTAATTTTTTTTTTTTTAAAAAAAAGAAAAGGACCTACACAAACACACACAAAATACAGAAAGCGCCGATATTCTACCTTTACAGTTCCTCGGCAAGCAAACATACCACAGGAGCAGAGTCTTGAAGATAAAAGAAAAAGGAAAATTTCAATCAGCGCCTGATAAGAGAGGGAAAGAGAAAAGGAACCTTTTTGCTCGTGTGGAATACACTGCACCTTCCAAGTCGGAAACTGGGAAAATTGGTCTGCTAATAACAAAAACGGCATCGTTGCGTTCTACTATGACGTTGGACTCAGGCTCGTTATTAACTTGCTCGCACCTGTTGCCCACTCTCTTTGTCCAATTCCACATTAGACGGCCCAAGTTTCCTCCTGTCATCACTCGATCTGTTCACTCGTTAAGAGAAAAGAGGGGGAAAAAAAGAAAGGAAAGAATTAATAAAATTTTAATATTTATTTTAGATTATTAATTAAATTTTTATATTTAAAAAATAACAAAAATTAATGTAATTTAAATTTAAATAAATATAAAAAATACATTGTTATTGAAATATTTCAAAAATCACTTTGAATTTAAGATTTATTTTTTGTAAATTTTTTTAAAATTTTGATAATAGAAATTTAATATTTATATATTTTTAATATTAAAAATAAAAAAAAATTATTATTGAAATATTTAAAAAATTACTTTGACTTTAAGATTTATTTTTTGTAAAAATTTTAAAATTTTAATCACTTAAATTTATTATTTAAATTTTTAATTTTAAAAAAAATTAACGTTTTTTAGAGTAATTTTCATATTTTCTTATATATACGTGAAATTTTAAATTAAAAATTTTATATAAATTTTTATTTTTTAATTTTTTAAAAATAAAATAATAATTTATTTAAATCAAATTGATATTTTTTATATAAAATTAATTAAAAATTAAAAAAATAAAGTATAAAAATTATTTGGATATTTATCTATTTTATTGTTGTTAGAGAAGGAACCGAGAAGTTTAGTAAAAATATTTTTAAAATGGTATAGAATCAAACCCAAATAGGATCCACTCAGATCTTTGCAGTACAGAGACATCTCAAAGAGAGAGCAAGAGATGAGAAACAGAACTCTTCTTCTTCCTATTACACAATCTGTCACATATTACCTTCATTGTGCACCTATGAATTCAAGCCTCATACATCATCAGAACCTGAGTATGCTGTTTTGTCGGCAGCCCAACAGCAGGAAGTGCAGACCTGCAATTACTGTGAAGAGCTTCATAGACAGCAAGCATGAACCTCTCAAACCACCCAGAATTGCTGCTTACGTGAAACCTTGTCTTCCCCATGACGTGAATGATGCCAGCCACCGTTGCCTCTTCCAGTTCAGAAACCTCTTCTTGAGTGTCCTGGACAGGATCACCAGAGGACGATATATGTACCTGTAATAGATTAGTTACGTTTCTTACAAGGTCTTCCTGTTCAAGATCCAATGAATCTGCATACCCATACTGAATCACACATGAGTAAAGTCCTTTCAGGCCAAGCTTCTTGACCCTGATCCTCTTCTGTGGATCAACTTTGGGAACCAGCAAGTATTCAAATGTGGTGAAGATGGTGACGGAGTGCAGAGATTTCATGTTCTTGATGTAATGCTCAAAGATTGGGGTGAAGCCATCTTGGATTTTGGTGTAAAAGAAGCACAATCCAGGAACTCTCAGGACAGTGGAATGAGATAATAGTATTTCAACTTTCTCTGAATCTATCTTGTGAGTCATCTCATATTGCATCTTCCGTTGTCTCCCATAGAACCAGGCGAACATAATGAAGGCAAGAATGAAAGATATAACAAAGGGAATCCATCCTCCTACCAGGATTTTGGTCAGGACTGCACTTGCGTAAAAACCTTCCAATGAAGCAAACACAGCAAAGTAAATTGCAGCCAGCAGCACTGGAGCTCTCCAGACAGTGATAATCACCAGGGTCAATAAAACAGTGGTAATGATCATGACTAGACAAACAACAACACCTGAAAAGCAAAATGGAAGTGCAGATTATCAATGGAACAATTCAACAGAAGCAAAACCAATATTGAGTCGAAGCTAAAGCAGATGCAGCGGATATCAGATACCATAAGCATTTCCAATAGCTTGTCCACTTCCAAAAGCAAGCAGCACAGCAACACAAAGAATCATGAGGGCATAATTGACTTCAGGAGAGTACACCTCGCCTTCTGTGGTAGCAGATGTGTGCACCACCTTGACACGAGGGAAGTAGTCGAGTACAACAGATTGCTTGATGACAGAGAAAGTGGCTGAAATCAGTGATTGGCTAGCCACAATTGCAGCCAATGTGGAAATGACAAACATAGGCCAGTAGACTGGTTTTGGTATAAACTTGTAGAATCCATCACCATGATCATTTGGATGCTTGATCAAGTATGCTGTTTGTCCAGCATAGGCGAGAACCAGTGACGGGTATAATGCAAAACAAAAAGCTATCTGCAGGAATCAGTGGGTGTAAGGATGGCAATTTCGTTCATAGATAGACAAGGATACCTCAAGAACTTCTAGCTTACCTGAATGGACCTCTTGTTAAAATGACCCAGATCTGCAAACAGTGCTTCTGATCCTGCATTTAGAAATAATTGCCACATCAATTGTGGTATTACAACATAGCTAATTAGCTCACTCTTGAGCATTGAAGTTGCAGCAAAGGAGCACCTACCAGTTATGCAGAGGATTGTGCCACCAAAGAACATCCAGGTTGCCTTTGCATTTCTTGTAAAATGTTGGACAATGTAGTGTGGTGAAATAGCCTTGAATATACTCGGGTAGTGATGAATGATGCTATATATTCCTAAAATTTGAATACTTAAGGTCCATATGCTGAGGATAGGGGAAAACATAAAGCTCACTCCAGAGGTTCCAAACCTCTGAAGCAGGAACAGGACAATGAGGACTACTGCAGAAAGCATCTCCACCATAGCTGAAAATTATGAACCAGGAAAATCTTGAACTTGTATTAGAAATAAGTCAAATAAAAAACGTTGTGTCATTAGTATTAAGGTAATCCATGAGCTAACAAAATATCTTATAAAATTTCTTAAAAAGCAGATATGCTGCTTCAAGGTCCGAGAAGGTAAAGATTATAGATTTTGCGGAACAAATTGATTTAAGTTGAGATGAGTGAATTGTATCTTAATAACATACATTATTCGTTGAATTTTCTTTATGTAAAAACTATTTGGATTGATACTTACTGCTAGTCACAGCAGGAAAGGGTGCTCTTATTCCCTCAATTGCTGATAACACTGTCAAAATACTTGAAAGTGAGTAGAGTGTCAATAAGAACTGAACCAGATACTAGCGAAACAGCAAGAAAATGATGTAACCTGAAATTGCAGGTGTAAGTATACTGTCACCAATCAGCATGCACATGCCCAATATAGCAATGAAAAGCAGTGCCCTTCTGAGAACAAGACTTCCTTCTAAAAACTTGGCAAGCCTGGTTTTGTTTTCACTGCTTTCACCTGAGACAGAACCAGGCCTGGAGGAAAGAATTCCAATATTCATGTTCCTGCAAAGCAGTGAATACAAGGCAAAGGTTCCACCTGCAATGCAAACCGTTAAACCATTGAGGTTTAACCATTGAAAAATTGGACATAAGAAATGATAAGAACTGATTCATGTATCTAACAGAGCTTCACTTCCAAATTATACCAATAATACACCCAGCAATAACAATACTTAGAAAGCTTGCAGTTACGTGCAATGAATCAGCCATTAGGACTTCAAACACCAATTATTTGACTAAATGGACTACAGCATATAACCATACTACCAATTCTTTCCAGTACCCATATTTTTTACTGAACTGAACAACACACCACCTGAGAAAAGAAAAATCAAAGAAACCCACCATAACAAGAAAGAGGTAGCAAAAGAGACAAAAGAAAGGGGGAAAAATACAAAGACCCATTAGATTTTTAAAATTATGCATTTACTTACACGTGTGTGTATGTATGTATGCATATATGCATCTATGTACGTATTAATACTTATGTGTTTGTACCTTCACCATTATCATCAGCATTAAGAGCAATGCAGGCATACTTGACAACACCAATAAGAGTGAGAGTCCAAAACATGATGCTGTAGATGGCCAAGTAGTCCTCCTCTGTAGGAGAGTCCAGTGCCATTGATGGGTACACATACAAAGGAGACGTGACCAGTGATCCCATCACCACTCCTAGCGTCCTGTATGCAAGCACCAGAGTCGCCCATGTACCCTTGTCCTGATTCAAACAAATTGCCTTAAAAAAGGGAAGAACCAAAGTTGACCGACTTAACATGGATGCAAGTCAAGCCCAAGTCAAATTAATGGAAAACAAAGATACCCATGAAGTTAATATGCCTGTAAGCAGAGTGATTGGGCAATGGGCAGCAAACGCAAATGAGGTTTGCGGAGAAACCAAAAGCTTCATGTTTCTGTTTGTGAAAAAGCTTAAGAAAATAACCATGATACCAACTAAAAAAAAAAAGCTGAAGAAGCAAATGAACAAACACCATAAAGACTAACAAAAAGAAAAAAAAAAAAAAAAAACCAAACTCAAACGTTTTCCTCTCTCTCTCTCTCTGTCTCTCTCTCTCTCTCTTGTTACAGAAGGAAAAAGAAGTAACCCATCACCATCACCTTGTTCTTTGAAGCTACACTGGGCGTCGAACGATCACGAGCAGTGTCGACGACCACCTCGGACATAATCGCCTCCGGAGCCATCACAATGTTTGGAGGAATTGTAGACTCTTTTCCGGTGGACGAGAAGCAAATGGGAGAATTTGAACGTCATATAATCCTCATAAGCTTACCAAATAGGGAACGAATCAGAAATAGAAATACTTACATGGTAAGACTAACAGGCATAAAGTGAAATACAGCACATAACCATACTTACATGCTAGGCCATGGTCACGCATGCAAGTTACTCTTCTAGGCGTACTCTGATAAAGGACCCATTACAGAGCTGAAAAATTAACAGGAAATGCTTTCCCTCTCTGTAAAACTAAAAAAAATTAAATTAGTTAAGATAAAAAATTAATTAATTGGAAATTTGTGAAGAAACATAAATGTTTCTGTTTTTTTCTTTATTTGGGTATTTAAGTATTAATTAAAATATTAAAAATTTCCAAAAAGCATGTTACTAAAGAAAAAATGTCAACTCCTCAAACTCATTTGGGATTTTTGTAACTTTACACTGTTTTATTCTTATATTAATAAAATAAATTTAAAGAAACCTTTTTTTCTTTTTTTTGTTCTACTTTTACATAAATTAAATATTTTAATAATTTATATTTATATTCTTACCATATAAACTCTGAGGATTCAATTTATTAGAACAAATACCAATTTGTTTCCTTTATGGCCTTGCGTGTTGAGGAACACACAAAAATAATAATAATAATAATTAACAAGGCAAGCATAGATGGCATGATAATTTAGTAACAGAATGAAGTTACCTTACATTTAAGTGCCTCCCATTTCTTAGGCCATTTAGGCTGCTTTGTGGGTATGACATCCCTTCTTTGCCACATCAATGAACTTTGTTTCCTTCCATTTTTGAAGGACAATGAAACTTATGGGGAAGAAATGTTTTTTTTTTTCAACTTTTTAGTTAATTATATTAATAGTATATATATTTTTAATTTTAAATTAAAACTTAAAAAATCGTATCTATTAAATACTTATATTTTTTAATTAAATTTTTAATTTTTGTTTATAATTTTACAAACACATGAAATATGTATGTGATTTTTATTTGTATATTTATTTAAATACTCTTTTAAAACACTAATAGAATAAAAAATATTTTTTCGCATAAAATTTAACAAGAATATATTAACATATAAATATTTAAATAAAATAAAAAATATTTTATTTATTTTAATAATATATAAAAAATATTAAAATAATTACACAAATAAAAGTTACATACATATTATGTATGTACACAAAATTATTAGTATTAACAAAAATTTTATGTTGATAATCTAATAAACATGTAAGTCTCAAATAAATATAATTTTTTTATCGATATCTATTTAAGATTATAAATAAAATATAAATATTTTTCATCTATAGCTTTTTTTATTCTACTTTTATATAAATCAAATATTTTAATAATTTATATTTATATGATATTTCTTACCATATAAATTTAAGGAGTCAATTTATTAGTAAATAAATACCAATTTGTAAATCAAAATATTAAAAAGAAATAAATCCTTGTCTATTAGTTAAATTTTTTATCAAATATTTTAATTATAAAAAAATTCTTGCAATGCATCAACCTTTTGTTACAATTTTTTAAAAAAGGTCAACATAATCATTAAAATTAATGTGACTACAAAGTTAGTATAATAACATGGAATCGAGTACTATTTTTTAATTATTATATCAATTTTAATAAATTAAAATTTTTGTAATAAATTTCATTGTAAAGCAATTTAGGGTATCCCTTAATTTTTTGACATCAAATTCAATATTAAAATAATGTTAAAAAAATGTTTTTTTAAAAAAAATTTTAACATCAAATTTTTTTATTCTTCAATGTATTTATATCAAATTGGTAAAATTAATATTTTTGATAATATTTTGAAATAATTATTATTAAATAAAATCTATAATGTTAATTAATTTATTTGAAATAATTAAATAATTAATTCCAAATAAAATAGGGCTAGTAAATATATTTGACTTTAAACCAATAAATTTAATGGGTTATTTGTACAAGTTGTTATCAAATGTATTGACAAAGAGGCCTAGGCAGGTGGTAAAGGCAGGCAGTTGTGAGCCAAAACCAGGATGCATTCATCAGGGAAATACAGAGAAAAATGATGCAAATAGATGTATTGGTGTACATCGGACAGTAGATTTTCTTTAAAATTTCTTACAAATATTAAAAAAATCAAGTACCATCATACAAGAATTTTAAATTTTATTTAATATTAAAAGTATTTTTTGATTTTTTATACTTTTAATACTGAAAAAATTTTAAATTTTTTATAATGATATTTTGAATATTTTTTCACATGATGACAAATTTTAAATAAATTTTTTTGGACAAAAATATTATTTTCAATATTTTTTTAAAAAAATAAAGTTAATATTTAATTTAAATTGAACTAAAAGTTTTAATCTAAATTAATCCAACAAATTCAATAGATAAATTGAAAAACATGAATAATACAAAATTTATTTTAATATTTACCCTAAATTATACTTTTATATCTTATATTTTGAAATCCCTATTAATTTGCACGTCAGAGACATTTCTATCTTTCTTTTTTTTTTTCAGATTTTTTCTTCTAAGATCAAAATTTTTGATAATTATGGGTCCTCCTCACATATGTAAAACTAGTAACTTAATTTGCTATTTAGGGTTTCAGGTTGAATAGCTGACACTATTGTTTCCTCTTTTTCAGGCTGATTACCCCACCAAATGCCCAAGCCATGGCAAAACATTAACTTTCCCAACTTTTAATAAATTTTGAATTCATTCTCTAAGATTTTGACAGCACATCTACATACATTAGAAATATAGCATATAGTTTACTATAACAATAGATTACGTGACATTTTAGATGAGGCCAATTATAACAATGCATAATTCATATGGCTCTGATTAATTAAAATTTGATGAGACTTTATTATATTTTTGAAATTAGTAATGGTTTGACCAATGTTGAACACGTTATCTAAGAATGGATGTGCCATTAAGATGGAATAATTTAGACCCTTTTTCATAATTCTATATTTTTTCATTTTCAATCTTATTATATGTTGCCTTTAGATTTGATAAAATTAGACAAATTTATCATAATTCTATATTGTATAATTTTATTCTTATTATATATATATATATAGAATTATGATAAATTGTCTAATTGTCTTTCGATAAAAAAAAATATTAACATGTTTGCCTAATCAAATCGCATAATTTTGATTGATTAATGGAAAACTAACTTTTTACAATGATTTTGTCGAACCTGCTAATTTGAGACTCCAAAATTTATTTCATTCATATAATTTTATATTTTGTAAAAAAAATTGACCTGTAAAAAAGTTTTAAGCCTCAATGTTTAACCTGTTTTGACTCAAATAAAATATTATAATAATTTAAAACTTACTGGAATTTTTACAATAGAACACAATAAAGTAGGCTTAAACCAATTGAGAGAATATATACTCTGAGCTTTGGCAGAAGCAAAATTCTAAAACAAATATGACAAGCTTCCTTGTGAGTAAATGAATTTGCATGTTAACCCATTCATTATTCAACAGAGACAATATATGGCCTATCTGCTAAAACTTTCTCTGGCATTTAAATGACAAAATCCAGAGCTAAGTCCGAATCTGTTTTTGTAAAACAGAGACCCTCAAGACAAAAAAGTGTCATACAATAGCCATCAAATATGAAAAACTAGATGAGGGCTTGGACCCCAAGTTGTTGCATTTCTCTAAGCCTCCATACTGGGTAGATAGCACCTTCTCCAAGTTCTTCTGGCTCAACTTGCATCATAGCCCAAGCATAATATACAGTGTGGATTGTATCCTAAGAAGAACAAATAGCTTTCAGAAAACTCGGTAGAGATAACCTTCAATGGCTTTTAACTAAAAACAGATACAATTCTCACCTTCATAAGTAATTAGTAATTCTTGTGTAAGAGAACAATGTAGAGGAACTTATAGATATGGCATATACACATGAAATTGAACATGTAAGACTAATTTACCTTTCCCCCTTCTGTTATCGCTCCATTTCTATCCCGTACACAGTAGATTTGTTGTGTTTGGAACTGCAATTTCAAGGGGATATAAGTATCAAATATCTCTACCATAAAAAATGCCCATAACCATATTATATAGGAATGAAAGAATGTGAGGAAGATCATACTGCTACGATGATAATAGGAGAAGTTCCCATCATTTTGGTCTCTCTTACTTCCACTTCAGAAATATGTAGAATCTGCACCAGGAAAGGCCATAAAGTACTCAGCCAGGTACAAGTTTAATTTATCTCCCTTCCAAACTCAATTTGCTTTTTTTACTCAAAGCCTACTTCTCAATGCTAATGATAAGTATATGCTTAAAATAACTTACTATCAACAAGACATACAATGTGAAAAGTAATAAATGGGGAAGCAATGAGAAGGACAAAACAAAAGTGAAAGTACTCACCTTGTTATCAAAAAATATGCCATGGCCCTGATAAGCTGCATGCTCTGCTTTGCACCTTTCAACTACTTCAGGGCTACAATATTTCTTCAAGGTCTCAACATCTCCCTGTTTGTTATCCAGCAACAACTCAGAGCGTCAATAACACAGAACAGGCTACGATGCAAAATAATGACTTTCAAGGTTACAAAAGGGGAAGGTAAGTAGACAAGAATTGGACACAATTCAAGACACAATCATAAAGAATCTGACAACCCACTTTCATATATGCAGTAAGGACTGGATTGATAGCTTCCTGAACTTCTGCTACAAAGTCTGGTAAAGAGAATGATCTGAACCATAAGAAATAAAATAAATTAGTAAAAAGATCACTAGACAATGGGGTATCAAACTTTCAAATTGGCAGAAGAACATACGGATCTCGACGACGTATTTCCTTGTACGATGCTGCAGCATCTGTTTCCTGAAAAATAGTCTCATTGAGGCTGCCAAGGAGAGGCTATTTAGATGAACCATCAAAATATCATGTAACATCGCTTAAATCATGAACACAGCTAATGAGAGAAAGAGTCAGGGAATAGGTAACATACTCCTGGATTTTGTGAACAATTGGGTTATCACTTGTCTCCCATCTTTCCCGCATGTCTTCTGCAATCTACCAAATGCAATACAGGTCAAAATTGAAAGAAATAATTAGAAGGGACTATCTCAAGTAAATGACAATTATTGAGGAAAATGAGACCTAAGAAAACAAAATTATCATTCAGTTCTATAATCAATTAGTACTAAGAAAAGCATAACCATGCAATATTACTGGCCCAGTAAAGTTAGAGTAGTTAAAGGCAAAGGAATCTGGAAATGCGAAAAATTGCTAAAAATTATGTTAGGTGTATCTTAATCTGAAAACTTCTGTTGTAATAAGCAAGCACATCCAACAGAAGTAACAGTATACAGGAAAACTGAAAGTATGACGAGAAAAAGGCAGAAACAGAAAATTGAAGGCAAAAGAATTGGAATATACCTCTTGGCTCTTGTTCACAACAGGTTCACTAAACCCACTTACACGTTTAAACATAGGATGGCCTTGCATCTGGAGGAACACCAAAAAAAAAGGTTTAATTAACAAGACAAGCATATATGGCATGATAATTTAGTAACACAATAAAGTTACCTTATCTTTAAGTGCCTCCCATTTCTTACGCCATTTAGGCTGCTTTGAGGGTATGACAACAACATCAGTTCTTGTACTTCTTTCAACTGTTGATTCTGAAGGAGTATATTCGAGGTGCTTTCTCCTAGTCGGGTTACCGCTCAGCTCTTCCTTTATGATGTCATATCCCTTCTTTGCTACATCAATGACCTTTGTTTCCTTCAATTTTTGGAAGGCCAATGAAACCTTTGGGGAAGAAATGCTTGATTTAAATTTCCCAAATAATGTTTCTCCAGTATCACTAGGTGCAGACTGCTGCTGTTTTTCTTCCCCTGATGATGCCTCACCTCCTTCTTTCACGTCTGCACCGTCTGCACCACCTGCACTTGTAGCCCCACCAGGCCCAGCAGACTCTTGCTTTCCCATTCCAAATGTCTCTTTGACCTAAATAAACAATAAGTATAACCAATGATGAATAAATGGTCATTAATGTAACAGAAAAATCATTGATAAGCTCACAATCAATTAATAAGCAGACCTCTTCCCCAGCAGATGAAATCTTCTCCTTCATACTGGCAGAAATCTGCAAACAACAGGATACCAATGAAGCCATACCAAACTGACATAAATGCCTGTTTTATTTTTGGAATTGCAAAACAAGGACCGCAGTAAAAGCGGCAGTAACATTTGATGCACAAATGAACTAGATTCTAACAGAAAAATAATCACTAACGAACAAGAAAAACATCATTTAAGCTGCATGCAATGCAGATAAAGCCCCCAAGCCTGCCATAGATAATATGAGCATTCTCAGAAGATACAGCCAGGAAGATACCCAGATACTTCATTAGATCCCAAAACAAAAGAGGTTAGAAACCGGATTACTAGGTCATTAAGTGAAAGTGAGGTCAAAGCAGGAGGGAGATCTTGGTGATATGAAAGGTCACTAATCCAAAGAATTATTATCCATGCGTGTGCATGAGTTTTTAATATATCAACAAAACAGATCAGAATAAACAGATCAATGTCCTGGTGTGTGCATGAGTTTTTAATAGATCAACAAAACGGATCAGAATAAACAGATCAATGTCCTGGTGTGCGCAGAAAACAGCCTACCAGCCTGGTTACATATAAGCACACTTTAGAAGTTGATTCAGAGGTCAATCCTCTTGCCCTTCAAGTTTACAAAATAAGCCTACTCACATAGTTCCTCTGTACGTGGATGGCCTTGTTTAGGCATTTGTTTAATTAAATTGCTTTATTTATAAAATAAAAGTTTTTACCAATGACTCTATTCTCAAGAATAGTCAAATTATTGATCTAAATAGTCAAATATGTGAATCTGACAGGACAGAATTCCATTAAAACAAGATATCCACAGGTTGGAAGGGTCTTGGTCACAATTTCTAACAGATTTTGGACAGAAGATATTGGCAAAGATATTAGCACAGGATACAACAAAACTAATTCAGAGAAAGAATTTATTCTCTTTTTGTGTCTTGGATAGCTGCAGAGTGCAAAGAACTAGACCTTTTTTGCAGCAACCTCTGCATCCGTCCACACACCATCAACATGCTTGTACAGCTGCTCAGTTGTCTGCTTCGTTCTGCATTCGCCATTTCACCATCTCAGGCCCTCCCTTGACATACAACAGTATGTCTCAGCCTACTATCTAATGAGACTAAATATACTGTAAACACAAATTAACTATGTGACAGATTTACCTAACTTTCAAGTCCTCTTTTACCACTTTCAACTCTTCTGCTTTCTCTTTTAGCACTTTTACCGACCGTTGAAATTCTGGATTTCTGCAATCACGCAAGTAGGGAAAAATTCCAAAATATTACTAATGCAAAATTAATATCAACCACCATTAAAACAACAGAGAAAAGAACCAAAATCAGGCATCTCATCGCAACATATGCATATACATTATATAGAGTGTGGAAATTAGCTATTGGCATAAAAGTTTCACTAAATGCCATATCTCTGAAAATTAGAATTCACCCAAATAAATACAAAAGCAATAAAAATGTATACATGTACAATACAATAAACAGAGACTAAAAATTATTTCTCAAACAAGCAAAATAAAGGTCTTCTAAGCTCATCCATGGAAAATCTACAGCTTCAACCTAAGTATATCACTTCTTCAATTCCCAAACAACAAAGATGTTTAGCATCCAAACCGAATAAATTTCCTAGTTCTATAAATTTGAATAACAAGAAATAATGTAAGACAAGCACGTCTCTTAAAAACACATGAGAGATAGATAAGCAAAGCCGAGACTCAATGTATTTGAGACTTCTGAGTGAAAGGAAATGAAAGGAAAAGGAGGGTAAAGTGGGGTTGTACTTGGATGTTCTTGCAAACAGGGGAAGGGAAAGGAAGGCAAATACCTTCTTTTATTTCATTGGAGTCTGAGGAGATAAGAAAGAGATAAGTTATGAACACTAAAAGTCACAAAATCCGTCCCCTCCTAACCACCAATCTGCAGAGTTCTTAAAAGATATTGTTTGAGGGGGTAGCAGGGGATTGGATACTCTGGGATGACTTCCCTTCCTTGAGAGAGAGAGAGAGAGAAATCTCAAACAGTGGCTGGAGTTCACCCATTTCCCATCCTGTCCACCTCCTTTCAACTCTATCTAAATTCTTCTCAAACTACAGTTCATCAGCCAGTTTGATTGTATAAGAGTTGGCATATTCATTCCACTTGTGTATAAACTTGCACACATGCATATGACATACATATATAAAAACAGATGGCAGCTAGAGATGAGAAAAAGAGCATTGCACTACCTCTCAGCTTCCCCTTTAATCTTCTTAGAAAACTCATTGAAGACACTGAATTGGCGAGCACCCGTACAACCATTTGCAGTCAGTAACTGTAGTCTGCCATTTGTACTCTGCCAAAAAAGACCCCAAACCAAAAACATATCAACTAATATCATTATCTTGATATTGAAAATAAAACAAAATAACAATATCAGTCAGACTTCAGGTGAAGGAGCTCAAATGAGTACAATATTCTATCCGGCAAGACCCATCAAATGATTACCTCATTTTCCTGCATATTAGAGCCCCTAACTTCAAACATTAAAGCCAGCTTTGACAACCCCAGAAAACCCAACCCAACTCATGACAGACTATGCACTAACGAGTTCCAAAAGAAAATACGCGAAAAAAGAGAAACGATAACAAAAGCCGAAACCCAAGTCCGTTAGGTTGCAGAAACAGTAGATCAACGAATTTTGGGAGTCAAACAAGAACATAACAATTACCTTGGGAATAGACTCAGCTAGAAAGTGAATATCACTAGAGAGAAGGTGATGTCGAGGAGAAATGAACCAACGGCAGACAGCCAAGCTACTCTTTCTCGGAATCCTGGAATACATCCGAGAAAATCCCCTGGACAATAACATCACTTGCCAAAAACCGAATAACGGGACTTACAGAGAAAACCCTGCAGGAGATTGAGCGAGAGATAGAGAGGTGGCTCGGTTTGGCGGCCAGAGAGAGACGAGCAAGCAGTAACAGAGTCCGGAAAAGGGAACCCCTAGACTTAGAAGCCAAAATATACTTTGCGGAATAGTCTTCCTAAGAATAAAGGGCTCAGTTTCATTAGCCAAACTTGGCCGTCACGATTTTCTTCTTTCTTTTTTGGGTTTTTTTTTTTTTTTGTCCTAAGAGAGATTAATGAGTAAAAATTATATAAAATTCATAAATTTTAATATTTAAATTAATAAATTAAATTAAAATTTTTATAAAAAACTTAAAACTTTTAATTTTAGTTTAAAAATCTTTTAAACATATAAAAATATTAAATTATCATCACAAAAATATTTAATTTTAAAAAATTTAAAATTAATTGTAAAATTTATTTGAATTATTTTTTAAATTTAATAAAAATAATTTTAATTTTTTAAAACTGAATAAATCAGATACAATTTTAACCCAAATTGATAATGTTTATCACATTTTAAACTCTAACATAAGATATATTTAAGATTTTATATAATTTTTACCTTAAAATTAATTTTTTCCCCTTTTAAATTTTCCTTGATAGGGTTTGTTGAACAAATTACCTCAAACCCTAATTTTCATTTTCTATCTTATGCACTAACCAAGTTAATTTATATTTTAATTTACAAAACACCATAAAATTGCATTTGAAGAATTAAAAAAAAAGGGAAATGACTTTCTCTCTCTTATAACCGTAAAAATAATTTTTTTCTTCTATTTTTGTGTTTTGGAGCTATTGCATTTCAATCTTCAATCAAGCAAATATGTTACGAATGATTACTGATTTAAGTTTTTTTGATTTATGAAGTGCATTTAAGAGGTTGGACATCATTGAAAAATGAAAAACTATCATTAAAATTTTTTGTATATTATTTAAATTTAAATTTTAATATTTTATTTTTAATTATACATTTAAAATTTTATTTTATTTAATTTAAAATTTAATTCAAATAATTATAAAAAATTAATGATATATTTATTATTAAAATATTTTTAAAATAACTCAAATAAATTTTACATTTTATTCCAAGTTAATACCTTAAATTTGAATAAATTTATAATTCATGAATTTTTTTATGTTTTTTAAAATTTTAAAAGTATATAGTTTTTAATATTAAATTTTTTTTGAAATATTTTATAAAATAGTAATTTTAACATATTTTTACTTTTATATAAATTTTTACTTCAAATTTATTATATAAAATCTTTAATTTAAATATTTTAATTTTTTTGATAAAATTAAAATTTATGAAAATCAAAATTTTGAATACACAATAAAAAATTTTAATTAATTTTTAATAAAATTAAATTAAACTTTTATAAACTTTTATTTTTTAATATTTATCTTAAAAATTTTATTTTTAATTAAAAAATAGTTTTTTTATTTAGGATCAAGATCGATAATGAGTTGCACTGATCAGATCCCACTCACAAAATCATGACCCAAATCCAACCTGTAACAAAATTCAATAGATATTTTACCGTCATGGATCAAGATTATTAATTTAAAAAATATATAGCTTATGATTTATACATGGGTTTTACAGGTGAAGTCATATTGACGAATTATTTTATTAAACTTTAAAATAGATCAATTTAATGAATTTTAAATGAGCTATATGCTAATCAACTCAACAAAATTTTATATAAATTAATTTAATAAATAATTTTATTTATTATTTTTTAAAAATAAAAATAAATAAATTCATATATTAAATAAATATAAATAAAAATTATATAAAAATTTATTAAACTAATAGCTTCAAACTTTTAAAATATTTTATCTATAATATTAAAATCAAGAGAAGTAGTAAGTAATATATATTACTATTTAATTTTAAGATAAATTTTAAATATTGTTAATAAAATTTAATTAAAAATAAATATATTAATTTTGGTTTATATAAAATAAATTAATTTATAAAAATATATCATTAATTATTTAATTAAATAACTTTAAGGTAAATATCATTTAAAACCTTGAACTTTATACTATCTCTCTAAACAGACACTAAGTTTCAAAATGTATCCAAACTAACCTTGACTTTTTAATTTTGTCCAAATTGAACCTTAATTACAAACGCCGTTCAAATTAATTTTTTCTGTGAGGGCATCATCGTCTATTAAATGCTTCATTCTCTTCATTTCATTAGAGAAAACATAAAGCGGTGTTGCTCGAAGAGAGAGAAGAGAAAGATAAGAGGGAAAAGAAAAAGAAAGTTGTAAATTGATCGAGATTTTTTTGTTAAAGTATCGAATATTAGTGATATATATACTAATTGAAGCTGAATTTGTTAATACAGAATGAAAGTTTGTCCAAAAGCTCATCCTATGAAACCTTCAAATTTGTCATTATGGTATTATGGCAAAATTACATACCTCATGGACAACAAGAAACCCAAGAAGAAGATTTTGAAGTTGTAGGAAGAACATCATATGCAATCAAACCTTCAAATTTCTCGATACCGAGTGACAAATTGAGAGAGACAAACGAGATTTGGGTTTCTGAAGAGAAGATCAAAATGGAGAAAACGCTGTCGTTTACCTCTCTATATTCTACTGATATAATTTTCTTTTTGCCTTTCAATAAATCTATTTTTACAAACGTCATTTAATTAATTTAGACGGAAGGTTCAATTTGGACAAAATTAAAAAGTTGACATTAGTTTAGATACATTTTGAAACTTAATGTCTGTTTGAAGAGATAATGTAAATGTTAGGTTTTAAATAATATTTTTCTATAACTTTATATATTTATAAAATTTAATATATAAATTTAAATCATTAATTTTATTTAATTTATTTAAAACTCAAGGCCGGTCATAGACCCAGAACTGGTATTCCTTAACAGGCCTGTGTGTTCGCCATCAGTTCAGATAGAACAATCTCCAATCCCTTCTGCAACAACCCCATATCCTTCTGTATATTGGCTGTAATTCCTTCAGCCATGGTTGGAAGCTACCACTAGCTCTGGTTCCACTTATAGGCAGACGAAATGGTCGGGCACTTGTACAACCGTTGAACTTCACAATAGCAAGCCTGTTCTGGAAATAATTCCACAAATATGAACATGAAGATGCAGAAAAAATTGCGTGGGCGAGAAAGAGAAAGAGAGAAAATTCTTGTTCTAATTTCAATCTGTTTTATGGAGAGTTTTCCGGATTACTCTTTGATGGTTCTTATGGGAGTAAGAGAAAGAAAGATTATCGGCTGTTTTTTTCTTGACAGATTCTCATCAAGAAAATCTGGGTTACAGGTTCTTTTTCTTAGCACAGACTCATTGGATCTCGAACAAGAGGCGTTTGTAAGATAAACTGATCTATTGCGGGTGCTCGTATCATCGTCGGTCATCCTGTTGAGAAGACTGAAGAGATTTCTCAACAGGAGGAGAGCAATGGCAGCTGGGATCATCATGTCACGGGGAAGAGATTCATCCTTGCTTTCCGTGAAACTTCGCATGAAAATCAGAAGATTCTCAAGAAAAAAAAGAAAAAAAAAAAAGCTGGTTTGACAGGGTAAGAAGAAGAAGAAGAAGGAGAGGACTTCTTCTATTAGGATGGTCTTATAGAACTGAAAGGAAAGAGAGAAGATTCTGAGAAGTGTAAATCCAATAGTTAATTTTCAAAGAGTTACCAGTTGCACATACCTTATTGAACAAGTGAATTTTTTAAAAAAATTTAATTATAAATGAAAAATTGTAACCATATAAAAATATTTAATTATCTATTATAAATAGATGATGGTAACCGATATTGGTTTTAAAATCAAACCCATCATTAAATAAAAAATTTTAAAAATAAATATATCATAAAATTTGTACGTTTATTTCATATTATTCAACAAACATTTTAAAGATAGGAAGTTAGATCAGAATCAAATCACTCAAAAAAAAAAAAAAAATTAAGGATAAAGAAGTTAGATCAGAATCAAATCAGATATCAAATCATGATGTAGTAAATAATTATGTTATTTATTATATATTAAACAAATAATATAAAATATAAAATTAATAATTATTTTTATAAAAACAATAATATAAAATAAGTTATTATTTAATTTTTATAAAATAATATTATTTTAATAAAAGTTAAATTTTAGATAAACATTATTTAAAATTTTATCTAATATTATCTTTCTCTTAATTTTTACTTTAAATTTTAAAACGTTTACAAACAAACTCTGATTAAAATAATTAAATTAAATATTATTTAAATATTTGAAATAATTAAATTAAAGATATTTTAAAAAAACTTTTACTATCAAAATTTAAAAAATTCATAATGAATAATTTTTTAATAAAAATTATTTAAAATTAATGGATTGACTACAAGTAAAGTATAAGATTTATTTGTGTAATTTTTAAAAACATTTTAATAATAAAATGTATGTTTGTTTTATTATAGTAATTTAAAATAATATGTAATTTGATTATTTTTTTATTAATTTAATATTTGTTTAGATACACTTTAAGCTAAAATTTTAAAAAATAATATAAATAAATTAAGCTAATTTTAAATAAATTAGATTGGTTAAAAGTTGAATTCAAGATTTAAAGATTTGATTGATCGAATGATCTTTAAAACGATAATGATAAGGTATGATTTGCATTATCTTTTAAATTTGTTTTTAAGAGATAGTTTTTCAATTTTTTTATTTTTCACACTCACTAAAAATTAAATCACTTGAAAAGTTTTAATTTTAAATAAAATCTAAAATATTTATGAGAAGTCATTAAGTTCTCAGTGAAGCCAGGCAAAGGAAGCAACAATACAATTTTTAAATAATTCTAATTAGAAAATAAGATTTTTTTAATCTTTTTATTCACAAAAAAATCCATTAAAAATGGATAAATGTCAAAGGAAATTCTATAACTTAAATTTATTTTTTAATTTAAATCTTGATATATGGATTATATTAATATATATTTAATTTTTTATTTGATTTAAATTAAATATTAACTTAAACTAAAGATAATTTCGTTATTAACATGCTTAAAATAAATTCTATGCTTTATTTTGAATACATTCCTCAAAATTAAATAATTTTTAGCGCACAAGCTATTTTTATGAAAAATTTTAAACTTTTTAACTATGTAAAAATTTTTTAAGAATTATTTTAATATTTAAAATTTTTATTTTTTATAATAATTTGAATATATTTTTTAAAATTTTAAAACAAATTTATTGTATAAATTTTTTGATTTAAATTAATATCTCAAAATTTTGAAGTTTTACACATAATTTAAATTAAAATAAATTAAAACTCAAATGTACAATTGATCTTTATCTCTTTTTTTTTTAAAAAAAAAAACAAGTACCCAAGGACAAAGTTCAGGGGCAATGTAAAAAGTTTTTGTACTTTTTACCTTGATTAACCAAATTTATTATATTTTTATGGAAAATCAAACTTTTAAGTTTATCCTTAATTTGAATTATCCAGTAGAATCAATATCTTTGGGGTTCAGTGTTCACACTACGTGCATTTGTCTTTCCACGCAAGGACTAGCGTATATAACTGGTTTAGCATGGGAGGGTTTAGTATGGTAAGATTGGTTCTCTATTTGGTTTTTCTTTTCGAGGTTTGAACAACGTTCAATCTCACCCATTTGCTCTTCGTCCTTTGAAAACAAAAAGACTACCAATCTCTCTGTCCGTCTGGCTGTTTGGATCCTCCAAGCATTATGATGGCTGGAGAGGCGAATCTGTCGGACGTGGTCGTCGACACTGCTGGTGACCATTCGATGCCCAGTGCAGCTTCACGGAACAAGGTGATGGTGATGGGTTATGGATGATTGTTGATCGGTATCACTGTTTTATGTATGATATATATATATATATATATATATATATATATATATATATATAGCTTGAGGCTGTCTTTCTGTCTTCTTTTCTTTTTGTTAAAAAAAAAAAAAAGAGAAGAAAAGATTGTTTATGGGTATGACTTGTTTGTTAGTCTCTAGGTGTTTGTTTATTTGCTTCTTCTGTTTCTTTTGTTTCTGGGTATTACGGTTAGTCTCTTTAGCTTTTTCACAAACAGAAACATGGAGCTTTTGGTTTCTCTGCAACCCATATTTGCCTTGGCTATCCATTACCCGATCACTCTGCCAAAGGCTTACAAATTCATGGGTATATTTGTTTTCCCATCAATTTGACTTGGGCTTGACTTGCATGCATGCGAAAATCAATTTATTTTGTCGGGGTTCTACCCTTTTTGAAAAATGTGGTTTGTAAATGGATTGTTTGTTTGAATCAGGAGAAGGGTGGCTGGGAGAATCTGGTGCTCGCATACAAGACCCTAGGGGTGGTGATGGGGTCATTGGTCACATCTCCTCTGTATGTGTACCCATCAATGCCACTGGACTCTCCAACAGAGGAGGACTACTTGACCCTCTACAGCATCATGTTTTGGACTCTCACTCTTATTGGTGTTGTCAAGTATGCCTGCATTGCTCTTAATGCTGATGACAATGGTGAAGGTACACAAACATAAGTTGATATTTATACAGATGCATATAAATATTTGTGTATTTCTTTGTTTGATTGGTTTCGTGCAAATCCTATTCATTGTGTTTTGGAGTTAGTTGTCAATTGTACACTTTTTGAGGAACAGGATTGAAAACCCTTTGTCAACATTTTCTTTCAAAAATATCCTTTTCCAAATAGTACATATTTCTAAGTATACTCTGACTTTAGAAAACATACAATTATTTTTTTGTTTGTATGTCTCAAATTTCTGTTTGGTAATAATATTAGAATTTTTTTTCTTTTTAGTCAAAAATATATAAAAATTATTTTGATTGTATAAAGATAAACCTAGATTTTTTAAAGCATTTTAATTATGTTTTAAAATTCACATGCTTTTAAAATGCCTGGAAATAAAATTGAAAACAGAAATTAACCAATAAGTCTTGTAATCTATTTTGTATATGTTTACCCAATAAGTCTTATAATCTATTTTGTATCTGTTTACCCAATAAGTATTATAATCTATTTTGTGTATGTTCTGTTCTCAGAAATCATAAGAAATGTTAAAATTTATCACGTGGCCTAAAAGTATTGATTCTTTGGATCTTTTTGTTTTTTTTCGTGTAGTTCTTTATTTCCTCTATTTTTTTAAATCTTTTGCTTCCTTCTTGTTAGGTGGGTTTTTTTTTTTTTTTTGCTTTTCTGAGGTTTAGTGGTGGTTAGAGGGGTAATAAATATTGGTATTAAAAAGAATTGGTAGTATGGTTATATGATGTAATCCATTTAGTCCAATTGTTGGTGTTTGAAATTGAATTAATTTTCCTTTTGTCCTAATGGCTGATTGCTAGTTTAAATAACGTTTTGTGTGTACATGTCACTGAAAGCTTTCTAAGTAATATTATGGGAGGATTATTAGTATAATTTGAAAGTGAGGCTTTCTTAGAAACATGAATCATTCATGTTTAGTTTGATAACAATCTTCAAAGAATGAACACCAACAAGTTAGTCACATGCTTTTAAACTTAAAAAGATGTCATCATGGAAGATGAAACCAATGTGATAATCATGCAGTTAATGTGGTGATACAAACTCTGATGACTCATTTATTTTAAAGACAATAATAACATATGCAATTGTATATAGCATCATGCTTTGAGTGTTCAAAAAATTGAACTTGTTCCTACAGTTCAACAATACATTATCATTTCTTAAGTCTGATTTTTCAATGGTCTAACCTCAATGGTTTAACTGTTTGCATTGCAGGTGGAACGTTTGCCTTATATTCATTGCTTTGCAGGAAGATGAATATCGGAATTCTTTCCTCTGAACCAGGATCTGTCCTGGATAACAGGAGTGAAAACAAAAGCAGGCTTGCCATAATTTTGGAAAGAAGTGTTGGTCTCAAAAGGGCACTGCTTTTCATTGCTATATTGGGCATGTGCATGCTGATTGGTGACGGTATACTAACACCTGCAATTTCAGGTTTATTATCTTCTTGCTTTTCCGCTAGCATCGTGTGCTGTACTTCTTTTTTTATCTTGTTCTTACTTTCCAGCATTTTGACAGTGTTATCAGCAATTCAGGGACTACAAGCACCCTTTCCTGCTGTGAGTGACTGTAAGCATCAACCCATATAGTTTGTACTTAAAGAAAATCCAACGTACATTATTAATATACAATTCGCTCATCTTCAACTTATATTGATATCTTCAGCAGTATGTATAATGTTTACTTTCTTGGACCTTCAAATACTATCAAAACGCTCTCAATGAAATTTTATGAGATAGTCAGCCCGTAGATTACCTTAATACTAATAATGGTGTCTTCTTTTTCTTATTTTGTTTCTAATGTAACTTCAAATTTAAGTGGTTCATAATTTTCAGCTATAGTGGAGATTCTTTCTGCAGTAGTCCTCATTGTTATGTTCCTGCTTCAGAGGTTTGGGACCTCTCGGGTGAGCTTTATGTTTTCTCCTATACTAGGCATATGGACCTTGAGTATTCCCATTTTAGGAATATATAGCATTATTCATCACTACCCGGGTATATTCAAGGCTATCTCACCCCATTACATTGTCCAAGATTTTATGAGAAATGCGAAGGCAACCTGGATGTTCTTTGGTGGCACAATCCTCTGTATCACTGGTAGGTGCTCCATGGCTGCAAATTTAATGCACAAGAGTCAGGTAATTAGCTATGTTGTAATGGCACAATTGATATGGCAATTATTTTTGAATGCAGGATCAGAGGCACTGTTTGCAGATCTGGGTCATTTTAACAAGAGATCCATTCAGGTAAGAAGTCCTTGAGGTATTCTTGTCTATGTATGAACTAAATTGCTATCCTTACCCTGACTGATTCCTGCAGATAGCTTTTTGTTTTGCATTATACCCGTCACTGGTTCTCACCTATGCTGGACAAACAGCATACTTGATTAAGCATCCGAATGATCATGGTGATGGATTCTACAAGTTTATACCAAAACCAGTCTACTGGCCTATGTTTGTCATTTCCACATTGGCTGCAATTGTGGCTAGCCAATCCTTGATATCAGCCACCTTCTCTCTTGTGAAGCAATCTGTTTTACTTGATTATTTTCCTCGTGTCAAAGTGGTGCACACATCTGCTACCAAAGAAGGCGAGGTGTACTCTCCTGAAGTCAATTATGTCCTCATGATTCTTTGTGTTGCTGTGCTGCTTGTTTTTGGAAGTGGACAATCAATTGCAAATGCTTATGGTATGGTAAATTTAATTGATATCCTCTGCATTTGCTTTAGCTTTGATTCAATATTGGTTTGCTTCCGTTTAATGGTTCCATTGCTCATCTGCACTTCCATTTTGCTTTCAGGTGTTGTTGTTAGTATAGTCATGATCATTACCACTGTTTTATTGACCCTGGTGATGATCACTGTGTGGAGGGCTCCAGTGGTGCTGGCTGCATTTTACTTTGTTGTGTTTGCTGCTTTGGAGGGTTTTTATGTGAGTGCTGTCCTGACCAAATTCCCAGTTGGAGGCTGGATTCCCTTTGTTATATCTTTCATTCTTGCCTTCATTATGTTCACCTGGTTTTATGGAAGACAGCGAAAGATGCAGTATGAGATGACTCACAGGACAGATTTGGAGAAACTTGCAATACTATTTTCTTCTTCCCGTGTCCAAAGGGTACCTGGGTTATGCTTCTTCTACACAAAAATCCAAGATGGGTTCTCTCCTATCTTTGAACATTATATTAAGAACATGAAATCTTTTCACGAAGTCACCATTTTCACTACACTTCAATATTTGCTGGTTCCTAGAGTTGATGCAAAGGAGAGGATCATAGTCAAGAAGCTAGGCCTGAAAGGACTATACTCATGTGTGATTCAGTATGGCTATGCAGAATCATTGAATTTTGAGCAAGAGGACTTCATAAGAAAGGTAACTGATGTGTTGCGGGTGCACTTATCATTGTCCAGTGATCCTGTTGGGGAGATTGAAGAGATTTTTGAGTTGGATGAGGCCATGCTAGCTGGTGTCATGCACGTCGTAGGGAAGACAAGGTTTTGTGTCAGCCGCAATAACAGCTGGTTTGAGAGGTTCATCCTTGCTTTTTATGAAGCTTTGCATGGTAATTGCAGGTCTGCACTGCCTACACTTGGGCTGCCAACGCCACAGCATACGCAGGTTGTGATGATGTATGATGTTTGAACTGTAGGATCTTCTTAGGTAAAATCTAATCAGAAATATATATTTTAGATTTCTTCTTTTTCTGCTCTGATTTCTCTGTCGCTGTGAATAAATTCAGTTTTTGTTTAGTTTAATTGTAATAGACACTGTGATCTATTTTGTAACATGATAATTTTGTGGATTAATTTGTGGTACCTCAACCTTATACCCCATTGCTTTATATGAGATTAGGATTCTACGCTTATTTAAGCTGTACTAATATGATAATTTATCAAATTTAATAATTTAGATTTTGTTAATAATATTATAAATTATTAAAATATTTTTATAATTTTTTATTAAAAAGCTCAGCATAAAATGTTCATTTTTTCATAAGATACCACGCGGTGCACTTTTGGGCTTTACTTTTTTATTTTTTATTTTTTTCCTATGTGGTGTTTCTTTCCCCTTATGTTAATTCCTTAGAATAAATTTTAAATATAAACAAAAAGTGGAGATGTTGATGTTCCGATACAATTTGTTGTATATATTTTTTAATATTACATATTTTGATTCACTCGAATATTTGTTACTTAAGCTCAGTTCAGTCCATTGTTTTAATAGGTTTTTAAATTAACGGGTCAAATATCGTCCATGATTTACTCATATTCTTAATTTGTTAAGCTTTATGTGATTTATTTTTGAGGTTTAAATGAGTTTTATTTGAGTTTTATGTGGGTTTTTTTGGGTTTTAAATGAGTTTAATTTAGGCTTAGAATTTATGTATACCTATGTACTAATAAGAGTATTTCATGAAATTTAGATGGATTTTATTATATTTTATATACATATAAGTTAAGATTTTATAACTTATTTAAAATAGATAATTAAAAAATTATTTACACATAATATTAAATAAATAATTATATTTAATTAAATAAATATAATTTTAAAAAATTGATGCATCATTATAAAAAAAGTATATTCTAATTAGATTACACCTACTCACTTTAATCATATATATTTCTCAATTTTATTATCTAAATAAGTAAATTTTTAAAGTAAAAATATTACATAAAATTATATTTATTATACAATTTTTAATCTTCAATTAAACTAGTATCATTAAATTCAGCTTGACTTATATTGATATTTGCTAATTATTCTGTCTCTTTCAACCTTATATTGTCTTACATTCTTTTGTTCACCAAATTTAAATTTTTTATATATACAAATGTTTCAGTTGTAAAAAGTATCAAACTCGTTCTTATGTCTGATTTAATTATACTTACGAAAATAAAACTTATTAATGATTTAATTGAGAATGCTTAAATATAATTCATTTGTTGATTTTAATGGGTTGATCCAAATATAATTCATTTACTGATCTTAACGAACTTGTTCAAATACAATTTAATTATAACTCATTTTTAGTTTTAATGGATTGATCTAAATATGATCCAATTGTGACATGATAATTAACCTTAACGGACCTACTCATCAAGCGGTCCACTTCAAAATTTCAAGCCCATGGTCTAATCTATTATTCAAATGAATGGTGACATTCTGACGCTATTAATAAATGGGTCGAGTTAAAGCTCGATGAATCGGATTGTAAACGGATTGACCTATAGACCATGGATCAAATAAAGAGCCTGAATTTTGATCCAACTAACTAACGAACTCTTCAACAACACTATTAACTTGTATGAGACAATAGAGGTTTAAATATAGCATTAGAAGATATTTTTAAGAGCACATAAGATTACTAATCCATTTTTTGAATATTAGTTATTAAACTAGAGGACTAAAGAGAACTACATAAACATGAAGAGACAAATAATTGCAAAGGCAGAGAACTAATTGAAAACTAAATTTAGCGAAGTGGAAAACAACAGTAAGTTTTTGGATCCAAACATAGAAAGTCTTCATAACCATGGGCTTTGTTGGAATCATCTTAACCATTCCATCATCACCGTTCTTCAAAAACTTGGGCTCTTTCTTGAGCTCCTTACTAGATCGCTAATCAATCTTGGCGAGGAGTTCAGCAAACTTCATAGCAATATAGGAGGTGTGACAGTCAAGAACTAGGGCATAACCATTTTTAATCTGGCCAGGGTGGTTCATGATGATAACTTGGGAGTGAAGTTGGTTGTTTCCTTGGTAGGGTCATCCGTGGAGTATGTTGGATGTAACATACCCACGCTTGAGATCCTTCACTATAACATTCTTCACATTGAACCCAACATTGTCACTGGAAAAAGCCTCTCGGAGAGCCTTGTGGTGCATCTCAACAGACTTAGTTACAGTGGTGAATCCAGAAGGATCGAAGGTGACAACCATACTAGGCTTGAGGATACCAATTCCAACACATCCAACTAGGACAATTATAATACCATCGATCTTGTACACATGCTGAAATGGGAGACAAAGAGACTTGTTTGATGCCTCTTGGACTTTTAGATTTGATCAAGGGCCTCAAGAAGTGTTGGGCCCTTGTACCAAGCAAGGTTGGTAGATATTTCTATCATATTATCACCCTCAAATCTAGTAATGGGAACAAAAGGCATCTTGTTGAGATTGTACCCAACCTTCTTCAGGTAGGAAGAGACTTCCTTCACAATTTCATCATCATACCTTGCCTTGGAGTACTTGGGATTACTGGCATCCATCTATGCAAACAAATAACTTATGTTAGATACTAACTCAGGAATTTAAGTTTCACGTCTATAACATTGACATGAACCAATAACAGAAAATTGGATTAAAAAATTAAAAAAGATGTTCCCAAAAGTAAACCTTGTTGCAACAGCAATCATTTGCTTCACACCAAGAGTGAATATCAAAATAATGCTTTTTATAGAATTTGATTTGGTACTTGATTTTTTCATATTAAATTGGAATACATCTTCTAGACTTAACTTTGACTTTTAAAATTTTTTTTTATATATTTGGACATAACAAACCTTCACACTTTTGCTTATTCGATCTTTGTTAATATGAATCTTTTTCATTAAGTATTTTCTTATTTTCTCTAACAACGATAAAATAAACTTGTCCTTAGCTTTCATAACACATGCATTAAACATCTCAGTTATATGGTTTAAGAAGATAGCTCACTTAAATCTATTTGAGAATGCATGCTTAGACCAATGTTCGAATGGTTTTCCTAGGCAACCACTCATAAACCTTCACATTTAGAGTTCTAAGTCTATATATAATGGTGTTGAACTCCATAGATATTGTGGCTCTCATAGCAAAATAAATTAAGTTTTTCAAGAATTTACTTTTGAATTATTTTTGAAAATTGCTATACAAATCTTTGACACAAAAGCGAGCATTTACTTTTGAGGTAGTTTCTTTAAATGCAGGCACAAGTCCAAGCATAAATAGAAAAAAAGGTTAAGCAAGAAAAAGAAAAAGTTATTACAATATTCTGGTGGGATATATATGTCTATACATTTAGTATATATATGTTAAGCAAAAAATGATGTTAAAGTTTTACTTTTTTATGATGTAGAGTCTTTTGTGCCATTGTATAATTCTTGCCTAAAAAAAATTTAACTCATTTAGCAGATTAGCTACTATAGATTTATGTGGCTAATTTAACTATATTTAAATCATTTGGCAAAGTTTTTTAATTTATGAAGCAACATAAAGCAATGAAATTTTTATATTTTTTTGTCAAATAGTTGCAAAAATTAAAAAAAATATAAACGCATACATTTTATTTGTTAGATATAAATGTCCACCTATGAGTCCTAATGGATCTAATAACTGTCAGTAACAGCTGAATAAACTATGTCCAATTATCTTTACTCTCAGCATCAACAACTATATATGCAATAAGATCTGTGCTGTTATTTGCATCAATTCTTACAATAGCCATTAACTATCCTTGCGTCCTTCCTTTTAAATGACATGTTTTCACACTGATAGTAGGTCTACATCGCTTCAGAAAAAACTCTTCCTACAACCATCCAAACAAGTATAGACCCTTTTAAAGATAGGGTCTGATGCAAAAGTCAACCTATCCAAACTTAAAATCAATGAACTCTATGGATTCTATGTTCTCACTTTCTCACTGCAATCTCTTAACCTTCAAATCTGATGTGTTTCACTTTCATATATCTTAGACATAGCTGTTTGCCTAGCTCTAATAGAAACATATATTGATACATTACAAACTAAGTTCGCCTTCACTACCTCTATCAAAGAACTTATCTTAACCTTCGATTCTCTTTTAAATAAGTCCATATATTTATTTGCAATTAGCTTAGCATGGACCAATTTGTTGTGAAATGATTTATTATAAGTATGTGTCTGGTGGTACATATTTATAGCAAAACCAACAAAGTCCACCCCACACCCATTCCTACATATCAATCTCAATCTATTAGCCTCACTTTTATTAAACTTTAGATTGTAACCTCCCTTAACCCTATACTCAGTAACTGCCTCCATAGCCTCATCAAGTGACCCAAACACCATATCAACCTTGAACATTGTGTTGATCATGTTAGTGTTAATATTAAACTCACATTTACTTTGAACCTCACTATCTTTATCGGATCCAGGTGGTATATGAAACTCATCTGAGTAATCAACATCTAACTTATCAAACTTAGGCTTACTGATCCTAGCAAAATAAATTATCTCCATGTTATGCATTAGCATTTCAAGATTCCTACTATGCATAACATCTTTCATCATATCAACCTCATAATCACTATCAAATTCCTCTCATCGTCATTCATATTTATATCAACATTTATATTTTCAATTTCTACTTCAACATTAGAAATATGTTAATTCTTATTATGCATAAGAACATTACTAACAACTACATTAGCCAAATCATCTTTTATTAAATTATGGGCAATGTGATCAACAGAAACAATAGCAGTGTGATTTATGCTATGTTGTGTCCCTATCATTTCCACAACATATATATAAATGTCTCTGGTGGCTTTAAACATCACATCATACATGTTCATAAGTTCAACATCATTTCTTAATGCTCCAAGACCATCTAACATTGTATATCCAAGCATAACATAAAAGAATTTACCTCTACCAATAGTCCTTACCTTATTCAATATTCTTTCTAATTCTACTAATGACAACCTATTACTATTAATATCATCAAATATAATAACTTTATCTAAATTGTAACTCTTACCAATATTGTCAATAAAGTATCCACCATAATACAAGTAATGTGTGAAGTAAAATGAAATCATTGTAGTAGTTCTAAAGACAAATCAAACATATATGTAGTTTAGAGAACAAAATAATATATAATCAATAATGCATGCCAACTTGAAAAACTTTTACGTAGAAGTATTTTATGCATGTAATCTACATTTTACACACATAAAATATATAAATTATAATAAGACATATATGTGATCCAATATGTTACAAAAGCCACCCATTCCTTACTGTCACTACCCACCTAGTATCCACTATGAAATACCAAAGTACCTCAATTAAATCAAGTATAAAGATATATTCTTAAAGTAACTTATGCAATTATTTTGATCACACGAAACTGTTAAAAAACTCAAATTAGCCCAGAAAACAAAAGCCTCAATTTAATGATAACTAACTACAAATATACTTCTTCAAAACATCATATTCAAACCCTAATTACTTCGTGTTATGCATTGATATTAGATTAATTATGCATAATCGATAATTAGACAATGACAATTGATGTTATCAAAAGCATCGACAATTCGAGGACCATCACAAAAGTTTAACATATTTATACTTTTCGAAGTTAATACCCATGCTACTCGATACTATCAAATGTTATAAAAAAAATTCATATAAAAACAGTGTCAAGTAGTAAAATAATATACTTTTTATTACAATTTTGATAATCAAAATTTTAAATGAAACCATAAATGGATTGTTGCAAGCAGATTTAGGTTAATCAATTAAAAAATGTCGACGACACTTAAGTGTTGTCATTTAGCTTTATATGCCCTTCTAATGTAAGTCTTTTTTTGACCTTTTCAAATAAAAATATTACAAATAACACTTAATTATTTTAAAATAAAAATTTAATTCAAATAAAATTAAAATATAAACATTTATTTAAATATATTTTAAAACTTAAACTTTATTTAAAGAGAGAATACAAAAGTCAAATTTAAATAATATTAACCCACCATATTATTAGTGGCTCTTTTTTTCCTTCCTCTTATGCATGGTTTATACATAGAAAGCCATACAAATCTACCTTTTTAATAGATTTTTTTTTATCATTTAAGCAAAAACAAATAACTCAAGTGACAAAGGTTTATTAATATTCATTTAATTGGAATTTTTAATCATTTTTACAAAAATAAATAACCCAAGTGACAAAGTTCACCAGCTGTAAACCTTTTGTACTTTTTACCTTGATTAACCAAATTATATATTTTTTTAATCGAAAATCAAACCTTTAAGTTTAACCTTAAATTGGGTTACCGAGTAGAATTAATATCCTTTACATAACTGACAGAAGTATTAGCTGTACGCGTAGAAGAGTGATTTTGCATGTCCGACCAATATCTATCAGTTGGGTTCAGCGTTCACACTACGTGCAGTTGTCTTACCACGCAAGGATTGCCATATCTGATTGGTTTAGCATGGTAAGGTTTAGTATGGTAAGATTGGTTTTTTTTTTTTTTTTTGAGGTTTGAGCAACGTTCAAACTCACCCATTTGCTTTTCGTCCATTAAAAAAAAGACTACCAATCTCTTTGTCCGTCTGTCCGTTTGGATCCTCCAAGCATTGTGATGGCTGGAGAGGCGAATCTGTCCGACATGGTCGTCGACACTGCTGGTGACCGTTCGATCCCCGGTGCAGCTTCCCGGAACAGGGTGATGGTGATGGGTTATGAATGATTGTTTATCGGTTTCACAGTTTTATCTATGATATGTTTTTATACCTCGAGGCTGAGTTTTTTTCTTCTTGTTCTTTTTGTTACAAAAAGGAGAAGAAAAGATTGCTTATGGGTTTGATTTGTTTGTTACTCTCTATGGTGTTTGATTATTTGCTTCTTCTGTTTCTTTCGTTTTTGGGTATTATGGTTGTTCTCTTTAGCTTTTTCACAAACAGAAACATGAAGCTTTTGGTTTCTCTGCAACCGTATTTGCCTTTGCTATCCATTACCCAATCACTCTGCTATAGGCTTACAAATTCATGGGTATCTTTGTTTTCCCATCAATTTGACTTGGGCTTGACTTGCATGCATGTGAAAATCAATTTATTTTGTCAACTTGGGTTCTCCTCTTTTTGAAAATTATGGTTTCTAAAGGGATTGTTTGTTTGAATCAGGAGAAGAGTGGCTGGGAGAATCTGGTGCTTGCATACAAGACCCTAGGAGTGGTGATGGGGTCATTGGTCACATCTCCTCTGTATGTGTACCCAACAATGCCACTGGACTCTCCAACAGAGGAGGACTACTTGACCCTCTACAGCATCATGTTTTGGACTCTCACTCTTATTGGTGTTGTCAAGTATGCCTGCATTGCTCTTAATGCTGATGACAATGGTGAAGGTACACAAACATAAGTTGATATTTATACAGATGCATATAAATATTTGTGTATTTCTTTGTTTGATTGGTTTCGTGCAAATCCTATTCATTGTGTTTTGGGACACTTGACAATTGTATGCTTTTAAGGAAAAGGATTGAAAACCCTTTGTCAACATTTTCTTTCAAAAATATCCTTTTCCAAATAGTATATGTTTCTGAGTATACTCTGACTTTAGAAAACATACACATTTTTTATTTGATTTTTTTTTGTTTGTATATCTCAAACTTCTGTTTGGTAATAATATTAGAATCTTGTTTCTTTTTTAGTTAAAAATATCTAAAAATTATTTTAATTGTATAAAGATAAACCTAGATTTTTTTAAAGCATTTTAATTATGATTCTTTGAAATACACACTTTTAAAATGAAATCCTGGAAATAAAATTGAAAGCAGAAATTACCCAATAAGTTTTATTTTTCCCTTTTTTTTTTAATCTTTTGCTTTTTCTTGTCAGGGGGGTTTCTTCTTCTTCTCTCTCTTTTTTTTTTTTTTTTTTTTTTCAGGTTTGCTGGTGGTTAGTGGGGTAATAAATATTGGTATTAAAAAGAATTGGCGGCATGGTTATATATGCAATCCATTTAGTCCAACTGTTGGTGTTTGAAAATGAGTGAATTTTCCTTTTGTTCTAATGGCTGATTGCTAGTTTAAATGACTTTTTTATGTGCATGTCACTGGGGCTCTGTTGGAAACATAAATCATTCATGTTTAGTTTGATAACAATCTTCAAAGAATGAACGCCAAAGAAGTTAGTCCACATGCTTTTAAACTTAAACAGATGTCACCGTGGAAGATGAAAACAGTGTGATAATCATGGAGTTAATATGGTACAAACTCTGATGATTCATTTATTTTAAAGATAATAATAACATATGCAATCATATATAGCATAATGCTCTGAGTGATCAAAAAACTGAAGTTGTTCATACAGTTCAACGATACATTATCATTTCTTAAGTCTGATTTTTCAATGGTTAAACATGGTTTAACTGTTTGCATTGCAGGTGGAACGTTTGCCTTATATTCGTTGCTTTGCAGGAACATGAATATCGGAATTCTTTCCTCTAAACTTGGCTCTGTCCCAGATAATGGGAGTGAAAACAAAAGCAGGCTTGCCAAAATTTTGGAAAGAAGTATCGGTCTCAGGAGGGCACTGCTTTTCATTGCTATATTGGGCATGTGCATGTTGATTGGTGACAGTATACTTACACCTGCAATTTCAGGTTTATTATCTTCTTGCTTTTCTGCTAGCATTGTGTGCTGTACTTCTTATATGATCTTGTTCTTACTTTTTAAGTATTTTGACAGTGTTATCAGCAATTCAGGGACTACAAGCACCCTTTCCGGCTGTGAGTGACTGTAAGCATCAACCCATATAGTTTGTACTTAAAGAAAATCCAACAAGTA
Source organism: Moringa oleifera (assembly GCA_021397835.1). NCBI lineage: Eukaryota > Viridiplantae > Streptophyta > Magnoliopsida > Brassicales > Moringaceae > Moringa > Moringa oleifera. The sequence continues at coordinate 611,147 of JAJFZO010000882.1, read as the reverse complement.
ATGTACATTATTAATATACAACTCACTCATCTTCAACTTAGATTGATATCTTCAGCCATATCTATCATCTTTACTTTCTTGGACCTTGAAATAGTATCAACATGCTCTCTATGAAATTTTATGAGAGTCAGCTCGTAGATTACCTTAATACTAATGGAACCATATCTTCTTTGTCTTATTTGTTTCTAATGCAACTTCAAATTTACCTGGTTCATAATTTTCAGCTATAGTGGAGATGCTTTCTGCAGTAGTCCTTATTGTTCTGTTCCTGCTTCAGAGGTTTGGGACCTCTGGGGTGAGCTTTATGTTTTCTCCTATACTAGGCATTTGGACCTTGAGTATTCCAATTTTAGGAATATATAGCATTATTCATAACTACCCGGGTATATTCAAGGCTATTTCACCCCACTACATTGTCCAACATTTTATGAGAAATGCGAAGGCAACCTGGATATTCTTTGGTGGCACAATCCTCTGTATAACTGGTAGGTGCTCCATTGCTGCAAATTTAAAGCACAAGAGTCAGTTAATTAGCTATGTTGTGTTACCACAATTGATATGGCGATTATTTCTGAATGCAGGATCAGAAGCACTGTTTGCAGATCTGGGTCATTTTAACAAGAGGTCCATTCAGGTATGCTATAAGTCCTTATATACAATATCTGTGTCTAAATTGCTATCCTTAACATCTACTGATTCCTGCAGATAGCTTTTTGTTTTGCATTATACCCGTCACTGGTTCTCACCTATGCTGGACAAACAGCATACCTGATCAAGCATCCAAATGATCATGGGGATGGATTCTACAAGTTTATACCAAAACCAGTCTACTGGCCTATGTTTATCATTTCCACATTGGCTGCAATTGTGGCTAGCCAATCACTGATATCAGCCACCTTCTCTCTTATCAAGCAATCTGTTGCACTCGACTATTTCCCTCGTGTCAAGGTGGTGCACACATCTGCTACCAAAGAAGGCGAGGTGTACTCTCCTGAAGTCAATTACGTCCTCATGATTCTTTGTGTTTCTGTGCTGCTTGTTTTTGGAAGTGGACAATCTATTGCAAATGCTTATGGTATGGTAAATTTAATTGATATCCCCTGCATTTGCTTTAGCTTTGATTCAATATCGGTTTGCTTCTGTTTAATGGTTCCATTGCTCATCTGCACTTCCATTTTGCTTTCAGGTGTTGTTGTTAGCATAGTCATGATCATTACCACTGTTTTATTGACCCTGGTGATGATCACTGTGTGGAGAGCTCCAGTGGTGCTGGCTGCACTTTACTTTGTCGTGTTTGCTTCCATGGAGGGTTTTTATGTGAGTGCTGTCCTGACCAAATTCCTAGTAGGAGGCTGGATTCCCTTTGTTATATCTTTCATTCTTGCCTTCATTATGTTCGCCTGGTTCTATGGAAGACAACGAAAGATGCAATATGAGATGACTCACAGGACAGATTTGGAGAAACTTGAAATACTATTATCTTCTTCGGGTGTCCAAAGGGTACCTGGATTCTGCTTCTTCTACACAAAAATCCAAGACGGGTTCTCTCCAATCTTTGAGCATTATATTAAGAACATGAAATCTCTTCACGAAGTCACCATTTTCACTACACTTCAATATTTGCTGGTTCCTAGAGTTGATCCAAAGGAGAGGATCATAGTCAAGCAGCTGGGCCTGAAAGGGCTATACTCATGTGTGATTCAGTATGGCTATGCTGAGTCATTGAATTTCGAGCAAGAGGACTTCGTAAGAAAGGTAACTGATGTGTTGCGGGCGCACTTATCATTGTGCAGTGATCCTGCTGGGGAGATTGAAGAGATTGCTGAGTTGGATGAGGCAATGCTAGCTGGTGTCATGCACGTCATAGGGAAGACAAGGTTTTGTGTCAGCCGCAATAGCAGGTGGTTTGAGAGGTTCATCCTTGCTTTTTATGAAGCTTTGCATAGTAATTGCAGGTCTGCACTACCTACACTTGGGCTGCCAACACCACAGCATACCCAGGTTCTGATGATGTATGATGTTTGAATTGCAAGACCTTCTTAGGTAAAATCTAAACAGAAATATCTATTATAGCTTTCTTCTTCTTTTTCTGCTCTGGTTTCTGTCACTGCAAACTCTGTGCAGGGGTGTTTGAATGCTGCAGATAAAGTCAGTTTTTTTTTTTTTTAAGTTTAATTGTAATTAGACATTGTGATCCGTTTTGTGGACTGATTTGTGGTACCTGAACCTTATAAACCACAGCTTTTGTTCTGTTTATCTTCCCTGTACCCTCCTCATAAGACACCACCCACTGGATTTCCAGGCTCTGCCTTTCTTTTTCTTTTTCCTTTTTATCCCTTTCAGATATGTTGTTTCTTCCCCCTTATTTTCCTGGATTCCTTGGAATAAATTTCAAATATGAACAGAAAGTGGAGATGTCAAGCGCCTCCTGTTGAACATGATACAATTTGTTGAATATTTTCTTCTAATGTTAAACAGTAAACCATTTTCATCCGAGCAACCAAGGAACATTGGCAGACATTTCTAAGAGCAAATAAGGTTACTAATCCCTTTTCAAATATTGGTCAGGGTCATCAAACTAGAGGCCTAAAGAAAACTACATAAACATAAAGAGAAATAATTGCACAGGCAAAGAACAAATTCAAAACCAAATTTAACAATGCAAGTGCAAAACAACAGTAAGTGTCTGGATCCAAACAGAGTTTTAAAACATAATTTGTGTCCGAGATGCAAAACTTAAACCAGTATCTAAAGAACAACCTTCTATTCCTCAAAATAAAACAAGGAAATAAATAAAGCCGGAATCCTCCATTTAGCTCCAAACTCCTTCCTTAACAGCTAAAGTTTCATTTGCCACCCTTCTTAGCAGCAGACTTGGTGACCTTGGCACCAGTTGGATCCTTCTTGTCCACGCTCTTGATGACACCAACAGCCACAGTCTGTCGCATGTCCCTCACGGCAAATCGTCCAAGTGGAGGGTACTCAGAGAAGGTCTCCACAACCATTGGCTTTGTAGGAATCATCTTAACCATACCAGCATCACCGTTCTTCAAGAACTTGGGCTCCTTCTCGAGCTCCTTACCAGATCGCCTATCAATCTTGGTGAGGAGTTCAGCAAACTTCACAGCAATGTGGGAGGTGTGGCAGTCAAGAACTGGGGCATAACCATTTCCAATCTGGCCAGGGTGGTTCATGATGATAACTTGGGAGGTGAAGCTGGCTGCTCCCTTGGCAGGGTCATCCTTGGAGTTGGATGCAACGTACCCACGCTTAAGATCCTTCACAGCAACGTTCTTCACGTTGAACCCAACATTGTCACCAGGAAGAGCCTCTTGGAGAGCCTCGTGGTGCATCTCAACAGACTTAACTTCAGTGGTCAATCCAGAAGGACCGAAGGTGACAACCATACCAGGCTTGAGGACACCAGTTTCAACACGACCAACTGGGACAGTTCCAATACCACCAATCTTGTAGACATCCTGAAGTGGGAGACGGAGAGGCTTGTCTGATGGCCTCTTGGGCTCCTGGATCTGGTCAAGAGCCTCGAGAAGTGTTGGACCCTTGTACCAGTCAAGATTGGTAGATCTCTCTATCATGTTGTCACCCTCAAATCCAGAAATGGGAACAAAAGGAATCTTGTCGGGATTGTACCCAACCTTCTTCAAGTAGGAAGAGACTTCCTTCACAATTTCATCATATCTTGCCTTCGAGTACTTGGGGGTGGTGGCATCCATCTATACAAACAAATAACTTAATGTCAGATATTAACTCAGGAATTTAAGTTTCATGACTGCAACACTGACAGGAAACAATAACAGAAAAATGAATTAAGAACTTAAAAAGGATGTTTCCAAAAGTAAACCTTGTTGCAGCAGCAAATCATTTGCTTCACACCAAGAGTGAAAGCAAGGAGGGCGTGCTCACGGGTCTGTCCATCCTTAGAGATACCAGCTTCAAAACCTCCAGTGGTGGAGTCAATGATGAGAACAGCACAGTCAGCCTGTGAAGTACCAGTAATCATATTCTTAATAAAGTCACGATGCCCAGGAGCATCAATGACAGTGCAGTAGTACTTGGTGGTCTCAAACTTCCATAAGGCAATATCAATGGTGATACCACGCTCACGCTCAGCCTTGAGCTTGTCCAGCACCCAGGCATACTTAAATGACCTCTTGTTCATTTCAGCAGCCTCCTTCTCAAACCTCTCAATAACACGCTTGTCAATACCTCCAAGCTTGTAGATCAAATGGCCGGTGGTGGTTGATTTCCCAGAGTCGACATGACCAATGACCACAATGTTGATGTGAACCTTCTCCTTACCCATCTTAGCACTTTAGCACAAAACTGCACCAGGGCACAAATCCAAAAGTTACCAATTAAGTCATAATACAATTTCATAGTCAACTATATAATCCAACAACAGAGAGAATTCTACCACTAACTTCAACACTAAACAATAAAGACACCAATCAGATGTGGAAAACCCAATTAATCACTTGCATAATCACAAATTTATTAAGTCAATAACATGTCTATCAATGGCAGCACCACGTAAAAGAATTTATTCTCACCCTCAATGACTTCACTATGAATATGGGCAAACTAGACTTCAAAACTTTATTTTACATTGAAAAGGATAGAGAAAGGTTAGCCATTTGATTACTACATTGGAAATACTAACTAATTTATGAAACTAAGCAAAAAAAAAAAAACCATATAAACTAGAAAGAGAGCCTCATCACCATTGTTTCTGAATTTAAGACGGACAGATCCCAACATAATCAAGCAAATAACTCCAAATCATGCAAAAGTAAAAGCCATACAAATACATAAAAACTAAATAATCAGTGCTTCCCAGATCTAATCACCGCCACAAAACTTCCCTAAGAAAGAAGAAAAGCAAACAAACTGCGCCCCAAGCAATTTCTCCAGTTGCCGACTAAAATAATTTATCCAAAACATACATCCAGTGGAGGAAGCTGACTTTCTCAGTTCTCCGTTTATCCTATAATCAAAGATTATATGATTATTATTTATTTCCTCTCAATTCTCGGGAACAAGAACAGCCAACGCAACAAAAACAAGATCTAACCAGCATTCAGACTAAATAATCAAACCAAGTCATAAAAGTGTCATCAAAATCAGATCAATATATGAGAACGCTGCAGTTTAAAAAGGCAACTAATACATAAATCAAACGCATGCAGAACAAAGACGATTATAAAAGTAAGACATGCAACACATATAGGATAAAAAAACAAACCTCCAATTGAAGAAGAGAGAGATAGCGGCGCACACAAGAGAGAAAGAGAAAAAGACACTGGAAGCAGAGAAGGCACTCGGAAATACAGAAAGAGCTCTATATATAATATAAAACCCTCTGCAGTCTGTAGCGATTAGGGTTTCTTCCTCTGCCGTTAGATTGGATTATCCCCACTTTTAATCAACGGATATCACAGTGACAAGTTTACTAGTTGCTGCGGCTTTTGGATTTATCCTTTTGTCCCCAAGAAACTGTTATAATTACATCGAACACCACCGCCGTAGCAAAACCTACATCTCGTTTTTTGCAGTGAATATTCACCGTAGGATGATGATCTAACGGCAGATAGAACGAGAAAGACTTTTATCATTTGTTCATATGGTTTGGTACTTTGTCGAGTACCATCCGGTGATGGCGGCTGTAGTTTAACTTAATCCACTCTACTTATTAAAATTACCAAAACTTCCAAATTAAACCTTGAAATTTCAGTTTTGCCCCAGGTATGTCTTTCACCTTAACCCCCAAAACGCGAACAAGAAAAGCTGCTGAACCCTGAGCAGGAAAGTAGCAGCTGCCTTTCTTGCAGGTAGACGAGCTCCGTTTGTTGCTTGAATATGCTAATAATACGTATGTACTTACTTATAAATATTTTTTCCTGGATCCTGTTTATTTAGGGGTTTTGCGACTCTGTAACGAAATGGGGAAGCTCGGAAAGAAAGCCAGGAAGTTCGCGAAGAAGAATCTTCAGAGTGTGCTAAAGAGAAAAAGGAAGTTGAAGGTCGTTTTCAAGAGAAAATCTGGTAAAAGTAAGGATTTTCTTTGTCCAGTTTCTTGTGAATATTATTTTGGACGTTGTTGTTACATTGTTGTTTCGTTATAGTTGATTGCTTTGCAGTGTGTTGTATAATATACTCTGATGTGTATTTGAAATTTATGAAATCATGTGTTTGTGTTTCTCTCATGCTAGGCTTCTTGATGTGAATTTTAGTTGAGAGATTAGCACATTGCAGGATAATGTGAAGGTGTTGAATAAAAATTTAGGACCAGTTTTATTGTTAAGGAGATGATATGGCCTGTGAATGTGCCAGAGATATTGCTTCTTGTGGTTTGAATTGTAGAATGATCTTCTATTATATCCAAGTTACATAGTACTAAGATGTTGGTAGATTGATTATTCTGATTATTAGGTCATTTTCTCTTATTAACTTTCAAGTTCTCTCAGTGATGGACATTGGAGTTTTTCAGGATTGATTTGTGGGCTTCCTTTGCAAGCTCATGCAGAAAAAAATATTGCCATTACAATATTCTAATGCATAATTAGTGTAATAGTTAGGAGACTCCATATTTCCTTGTATCAAGTGTTAGATAGATAATCCATCCATATTTCTTTGCTCATCCTCTTTATTTTTGGTTGTGTTGGAATCCGTTCACCTTAATCTTCCGGTTGTCACAGGTTCCTCGGGTAAACCTTTGTTAGTGGTTCCAGACGACAAATCCAACCCGCATTAATGGCACTGTGTGTGGGTGTGGCGTGAAGCTTATCCATGTATTTGTAGTGTATTGGTTGTGCACCTTTTCCTTCGCCTTGCATGCCCTTCTAGTTACATGTCTGTGCAGGCAATGGTTTTACATCTTTATGGTTGCATTCATTTGCTGAACGCATATGGATTACATGCATGTGCCAGTGATAATACTTTTTTGAGTCTGCTGACTGTGAGTTTAATAAAGGAAAGGCATCCTTGGGTATGAATAGAATACCTTTGATAAACTGGTTTCTGTTTTCTTATGTCTCTATGAGTGACTTATATGTTAATAGTTATGGTTGTTTCTAAGTTTACCTTATTGAATTTCACAATGACCATGTTGTTGATTCCAATGTTTCAGGAGATAAACACGGTGAACTTGATGACACAGAAGAGAAGAAAATTAAACAGACTAATAAGAGGTAAAAGGGTGAAATTGGTACCCATGTGTTAATGTATTAATTATATGGACAGGAAGAGATTTCTATCCTTTTGGTGCTAAGTTTGTCAAATCTCTTCTGATGAACAAGGACTTGGATCCAACCCCTTTTACACCAACGAAGTTGGATTAAGGGAAGGCAGGCTACCTTCTGTAGCCCAGAGTCCCAAGTGGCCTTCTCCAGTCCCAAAAAAGTGTCTTCTGCAATTCCAAATTCAAATCTGTGGTCTTAGTTTTCCCTTTTTGTTTTCTTCTGAAGTTTTTGTTTGTAAAATATTACATACTTATGTTCAGAGAAATAGATGCCATTCCAATTTGAACTTTGTAGGAGAGTTATATCATGTATTATGTTGGTGTCAGCCTTGAACCAGTTCTTGAAAAATTAAAGCTTTTTGAATTGTGCACTGCAGCCCTGAATTTGAAGATATAAAAGAAGTTCCCCTTGATGCAATTTTTGGTGATGATGACAATGATATGGTCACTGACGATTCAGACAGTGATGCATATCTATCAGAGGTTTCGCGATATATTACTTTTAGAACTTTTTATCCTGGTTCTGCCATAGGCTTTTCAAGATTGATGGTATTATGATTTGATGATCAGGACTCTGATTTGAAAGACATGACTGAAGGTGGAAACGAGGATTATTTGGAAGGTAACAACATCATTACCAGTTTTTGTTTCTTGACTTTTCAAATTGTGCAGCTTAGTTTTTCCCCTTCCCTGTTTTCTTTATTTATATTTCGATAAATACATTTGCAGAAAACGATAGCAGCAGTTCTTCGTCGATGCAGAACAAGGAAATTCAGTTGCAAGTTTCAAAGGAAAAAAGGAAACTGGAAAGATTGAAAGAAAAGGTAACAATATCATAGGTTTCTCAAGATAATAATCATCTGCAGTTATGTGCATATTCATAATATTGTTTGAATATTTCTTTCTGTATTACAGTTAGAGGCTTGGTAACTGGTGGTTCTTAAACCAGGTAGGAGAATGACCACAGTTATGCACTGTACTTTCTAGGTTTGGTATTAGTATGATTAGATAATTCTTATGTGTATGTAAGCATAACTTATGCTTTCATAGTTTGGAATATGCAGTTCTCCTTTACATTGTTTTGGATGTTGAGGATCTAATATTTTGGCAGGCATAATGTCTTAGGAGAGTGCAAAGAACTTGGGAACTTTTTTTTTTCCTTACAGCACCGTAAAAAGGGCAAACAATTGTAGTATGGAGGAAATAATTAAGTTACTTTTGTTGTTCCTGAAACACTGGACCCTGGACTCATTTTAGGAAACATTTTCTTCGAGCACGGTCATTCATACTGATAGATTCTGTTTCTATTGCTGATCTGCTACCTCCCATACAATTGATTAATATAGTGACCTAACTCTTATATAATCTTTCCTAATATGAATCAGGTGTTACTTGTATGAGACTTTAAGGTGAAAAAGGATGCTTTTCTTTATTTGAACAGGATTACCTGGACCAACCTCTTTCCCCCTAACTTGATTATAGTAATTTCAGCCATTGATCATTTGGCTAGTGAATAACATTGAATCATGTCTTTGATGCCAAGTTCCCATGAGACTTCTACATTATCTGGATGTTAGTAAAGGCCAGTATCTATTTGGTGTTGGCTCTATGTAGAATGCATTTTGTTAGGATTATCCTGAAATCAAAGGTTCCAAATCTGTGTTATATATTTTGATAGTTTCTACATTCTTCATATGCAGAGTGCATGTTTTATTGCATTGTCCTGAAGCCAAAGGTTTTCACTTTGTGATATTTATGTTCATTTCTAGAATCTTCATTTTCCTCTTATGTACTACCTAGCTGTTAAATATCTTTGTTTGTCCATTTATTACAATTTTGCTGCCCATATTTTAATGAAGGAGTTTTACTTCGCCGATTTCAGGATCCGGAATTTTCGAGGTTTTTAGAAAACTATGACAAGGGCCTTGGACCATTCAGAAATGATGATGATGTAAGTTCTTCGTTGGATATCTCTTTCTTATCTAGAGCCTTGGTAACTTGAGGAAATGGTTGTTTAGATTTTGGGTTATCACTGAGTGTTCTTTGGTTTGAATAGTGAAGGTTGTCAAGCCATTGGTTTTCAGCATAATTTCCCCATTTGATTATTTATTGCTTCCTGAATCTAAATTTGGTCTCACTTTTTTAACGTCTCTGACTAGACATGAAGATGAATCAAGTTCTATTTGCCGCAGAATTGAACTCTGGCAATTATGATGCCTGGACGCTTAGTGTGCTTTCCATCTTTGTCTGGGCATCATCTTTTCTTGCTATTTTCTTCTGCAGTTGTTTGAATTGTCTTGTTAAATCTTATATATATTTATTTGGCTGGACATGACAATTAAGGAATTTTAGTATACATTCCTTTGTCGCAGTATTCTGATGAAGATGAGACCAGTAATGATGGCAAGCAGTTGATGAATGAAGATGGCTCAAATTCAACAAATCATAAAGTGTTAACTAGCTCTACCTTTAATTCTTTGTGTCAACTACTTATGGAGCAGCAGTCTGTGCCAGCACTTATCAGATTGTTAAACGGGTATCGAGCTGCATGTCACTATGGAAATGAATCATCTGGGATTCTTGATTATGGCTTGCGTTATAGAATTCAAGACACCAAGACATTTTGCAACATTTTGATGTTCACACTTCACAAGGTTGATAGTATATTCCGGGGCATGCTGGGAGTATCATGCTCCAGTTGCAAAAAGGAGACAATTTTGGAGTTGAAGAATAATTCAAAGTGGAAAACTCTGAAGCCACTGGTTAAGTCTTATTTAAGGAGTACACTATTGCTCCTGGTTCAGATTACTGATTCAGATATATTGGCCTTCACCTTATCCCGGTTGAGGGCCTCTATCATACTTTTTGCTCCATTTTCTCATTTGCTGCAAAGACTCATAAAGGTACTATGGGTGGATAATCTGATACTAAATTTCCAGTTCTCATTGAGGCATGCGAATGCAATCATTATAAGAACCATAATTCAGGGATGTAATTTTTATAAAATGCTGTTTTTAAATAATTTTTCCATATATTACAAGGTTGTTGGTTAATAGACTATCTATATCTTTGACTTTGTGAACCTTGCAAGTTGAGAAAGTTAAGAGTTAGCTATCTCCATGCATTTGTTGTCTCCAGTTATGAATTTGTTGGATGTCACGTTAATATCTTGTGTCATAACCTAATGCCCTATTTATGCTTTAAATTGAGTGCAGATTGCCGTTCATTTGTGGTCAACTGGTGAAGGGAATCTTTCATCACATGCCTTCATCATCATAAAGGATGTGTCTACTGTGTTTAGCACAGACTGCTTTGACACTTGCTTGATTGAAACATATAAAGCCTTCATTGGTCATTGCAAATTTGCTGAGCCAACTTTATCTAAACATGTACAGTTTCTGAGGATTTCCCTTGTTGAGCTATGCTCTCAAGATGTGCTCAAGACATATAGCAAGGCAGTGGTTTCTATCCAGCAGCTTGCTAAGATACTGCAACTAGCTCTTCGGATGAAGAAGAAGGTGCAATTAGCATGTTTTATTATTGCTGCCTCCTTTTATTGGATACAGACATTATTTTACTAATCTTTAATTTAGTTTTCTATTTGTTTGCATAGCTTTTTTAATTTAAAAATATAGACGATTTTTGTCATCTCTCTCTTCATGTTGACCCTTTTCTTACTTTTCTCAATTGTTTATTAACAGGAAGCAGTCAAAATAATACATAGTTCGGAGTACACTAACTGCCTTGATCTCTGGGTTACATTTTTGTCAGTTAACATTCGAGATTATGATCTACAGCCACTACTTTACATGATCATTCAGATTATAAATGGAGTGACTTGTTTGTTTCCTGGACCAAGATATTTGCCTTTTAGGATTAAATGCATTCAGTGGCTAAATCATCTCTCTAGTTCTAGTGACACTTTCATCCCAGTAGCATCATACGTGTTGGATATGTTGGAGTATAAAGTTGGAAAAGAAGGTGGTAAGCCTGGAAAGGATCTTGAAGTATCATCAGCTGTGAAGGTTAGAAGTTACTGTTGTTCATATTTGGAATTTATTGTTTTGCTTGAGCATCAATATTTGACTTGATTATTATTTTTATTTGAATACATGGCATACAATCGAGGCTATCTCTTTATATTTAACATTACAAATTTGTGGTACAGTTGCCTAAGCATTGGTTGAAATCTCAGAACTTCCAAGACCACTGTGTCTTTTCTGTCATTGAACTGCTTGCTGTGCACTTTGCTCAATGGAGTTACCACATATCTTTTCCAGAGCTTGCAACTATTCCACTCATCCAATTGAGGAAGTTTCATGAGATAACTGCTTCTGAGAGTTTACGGCGTGCTGTGAAGCGTTTTATTGACCAGGTACAGGTTATTAAGAAGAAGTCGGTTCCCTTCCTTTTTATCTTTCACCTTGAAAATAAACTTTTATTTTCTTTTAAATTTATGGAAACAATAAACACATTCTGTGACTTGTTAGCACTCTCACAAGGGTTGGGCCAATTATGGTCCATGCAGGAAACTCCAAAAAGGAGAAAAAGAAAAACCATCATATAACATTGGGATATTAGTTTGTTTCTTATCAAATATATATATATATACATACACACACATGTATGTATGTATGTATGTGTAAATATATGTTGGCTAGTTTTTGATAGAAAAATATATGTTATGCTGTATTAGTGGAAGGTTGACCTCAGCTTGTGGCAATCATGCTTTATATTATAACCTGGTCTAACATGGAAGAAATGAGCTTGATCTTATTTCTCCTCCAACCAACAAATTTGTGCTCCATTCATTGGATATTGAATGCATTTAGAGGGAATGGAAGTTTTTAGATGTAGTAGGCAGATGGCTTTATTAAAGGATTGAATCAGATTTAAGTACTTAGGTCTTTGGACTGGAAAATCAACCTAAGTCAGACCTCATCCATCCATATGGACATGGAAACAATTGAAGCTTGGTTTAATTGGCCGAACCTGATCGTCAAGGTTGAGTGAACCAGAAGCCACTCTTTTTTGTGCTGGTATTTGGTCATCTGGGTACGATGGAAATTGATATCAAAGAATGTACTATACTGACTATACAAATCACTTCAATAGCTATGCATGGCTGAAAATAAAATTGTAATTTTTCTTACTAGTATTTTATGGTGCAATAGGTGGAGCAGAACATTGATTTTGTGCAACAGAAAAGAGATGAAGCAGCTTTTTCACCAAAAGATCAGCAATCCGTCGACTCATTTCTTCAGGTCTGCATTCTCTTGTGTTGGTGATAATTTTTTTTGGGGTAAGAGCTGTCTTTGACCTTGATAAATGATTGGCATGCAGCATGAGAAGTGCAATAGCAATGCTAAATTCACACAATATTACAAAAGTGTCATAGAAAAGGCCGCTTCTAGGAATCTGAGTGTCAATGAAAAGATGAGGTCTGATTTACCTTCCCTATTTAATGATTTCTGTTTTATTACTATGTTTGATGGTCTGTTACTGCTTTTTCATGCTTTTGTTCGAAACCTTCTAGTTGGTAGGGCCATTGGTGTAAGTAAGCATGAGCCATTTTTGATCCATTTGGTGCTAAAAAAGCCAAACAAGTGAACTTGGCTCTGAATACTAGGGCAGTTGTATTTCTTTATTGGTTGTAGATATGAGTTGTGTTGATTTATTAAAGAGATGTTGGCATGTGACAAATTAATCAAGTAAATAGTTTTTTTTTTTTTTTTATGCTCAACTAATATGGTAAATTACAAGAGAAAATCTATTTCTTTTTCAATAAAAGATCAGCACAATTCTGATTAGCGGAAAATATATGGTATGATTGGTAACTGCTTAAAAAGAAGAAGTATGGTATAATTGATGAGATTAAAGGGATGTTTCTGCTAATACAACAATGAGAGGCTTAAATAGAGAACCTAAACTTGAAAAGTGGGGATTACATTTAAAACACAAAGAGTCCTGCTAGATTTTGCATTGAGACTTGGTTGATCCAATGGCTAGCACCTAAAGTCATGTCAGTCCATGCCCCTATAGAGCCAGATACTCAAGTTATATTCGTTCCATATTATGATAGTTCTAATGCTCTGATAAAACATCAATTCTTCTGTCTGCATGGATGGCTGCTCCTGGTGTTTGTGTGAAGCTTGCAGATTGTCTTTGTGGTTTAAAGATACAATGAACCTGAGTAGACCTGAGTAGTATCTTCTCGATGCAATTTTGTATATTTGTGTGGCAAGAAATGTATATTTAATTTGCCTTTTTTATTTTTGTATGTTTTATGTTAACTAATATTCTTTGTTTTTTTTTTCTGATTGTTGATGCAGTCCAATAAATCAGAAAAAATCAAATGGAAAAAAGCAGCAATGTCCAAATGGCAATGCTAATGGTGGAGTTCCAAAGAAGAGAAAAAATGAAGGACACAAAAATTCAAAAAAGAAAAGTAAAATTTGAAGAGTTTCTCTCATTCTGCACTCTTGATTTTACGTGCCACTTGGGAAAGTTTTGATAAGTTTCTTCCCAAAAAAAAAAAAGAAAAAAATTTGATATATTCTTATCTGAGGTTTTCAGTTCTGAGCAAAAATGTCAATGTACATGCTATTTAGGGCAATTGAAATTGAAGTACTGTATTCATGAAATTTTGTCTTTGTTATTTATTAATTACGTAAATTTGAGTCAAATTACGGTAATTTAAACTGTTTTAGTGCATATGTTGGCCTCTGCAGTAATGCTTTCATGACTTGTATCATTTAGGTTTGTTTTTTAATTTGTAGCATTTATTCATTTTTGGACATGTAATCTCAAAGAACCTAAAGGTCATCATGTATCCTTTAATGTATGATTCTTTTATTCAGCAATATTAGCTCTTTTTTTTTTATATATAATTACTTGACTATTTGATTTGAAAATTTGGATTACTAATAGTTTATGTATTTTTGTCAAGGGTTGAAGGTAGTGATAAAAAAAATTTTAATTGATTTTGAGAAGATTTGAACTTGATTTTATCTATAGGTCCCCCTGTTTCTCTTTTAATTTTTATTTTAAAATTCAAAATATGTTTAAATAAACTTGAAAAATAGTTAAATTAATATTTTAAAAAATATGTATATATATAATTTGTATATGTATATTTTAATTAAAAATGTTAACTTAAAAATTAAAAAATATGTATATATATATATATATATTCAAATTAAGACTGTAAAAGAATTTTTAAGTTTTTTTTAATATTAAATTATTTTTTAAAATTTTTATAATAAATAAGTTATGAGTGTATATTTTATTGAAGTAATTTTTAAATATTTCAAAAAAATTTAAATTTTTTATGGTAATTTAAGTTAAAATTCGAATTTTAAAATGAAAAAGCAATCAAAAAGTATTCTTCAAATTTTGCTCAAAGATTTATTATTTTTAATTTTTTCAAGCAAATTTTGTAATCAAAATTACTTTTTATAGCATTTTTTGGGTCAATTACATGAAAAATAATATACATTTTTCTTATAATTTATATCAAAATTTTAAAAAATACATTTATTTGATATTTATATTTTTATTAAATTTGTAATATAAGTATTAAGTAATTTTACTTATATAATTATAATTACCACAATATCTTTTTAAATATAATAAAATATATAATATATAATTACCACAACACACTTATAATATATTGCTTATAAAATAATTTAATATATTTTCAAAATATTATTAAAATAAATAAAATATTTTTCTCATATCAAATTTAGCAATAACAAATTTTTTTTTAATCAATCTATTTTTCGAAAAAGTGAGCAAATTGGCTGCCCTCCAGCGTAATTAGCCCTAGTTTTTTTCAATCACCCTAAAACAAAATTTTTGAAGAAACAGACCAAAAAAAAAAAAAGGGCTTGTCAAGTGAAGCTCAATCACTACAAATTGAGACACTCGGACAAACTCAAGTGGTTTTAGGGTAGTTCTACAATTTTCACCTAGCGAAAGACATTGATCTGTACCGTTTGAAATGATTGTGAAGAGTTCACAGAAACTAGAATCGGCGACCTTATAACCAGTGGCTTCCAAAGCGCCATTGGCTCATCAAACAAGAGTGATCTCCATCTAAATGGATACAGATATGATCGCCTATACGAAGGTGAAGAAATCCTAGCCTAATCACCTAACAATGTTCAACAGAATCTCTCAATTTCTCAATCTGTTTTCACGCAATTCCGGCTCCAAGAAGAGCAGGCTTTTAGAAGTAGTTAGAGATCGTTAGTTCATGTGGCCATCACCCGCACTCATCCTTCCTTGCCAACTCACCAGAAAACTCAATCAACCGTTCTGCTGGCAATCATCACCACACGTCTGCTGTGGAGAAGGTTCAGGTGCTTTTGGTGGTAACTTGATACGAACGACCAGGCGTTTCTTCTTCTCCTGATCAGTGGTGTTGCTTTCATTCCCTTGACGTTGGATCCTTTGATTCCATGTATGAAGCAGAGAAGAAGCACTTGATTTTATCTTGACGATCTTATGATGGGTGAGATGTTCAAGCCTCGACGTAATGCGTTTGGAGAGAAGAAACTTAGCAGTGACAGGAAAACTTTGAAGATGTTTTAAGGATTCGGTGCATCGGGATACCTCTGCCGCACTGGACAGAACTCCCTTTACGTTGGCTACATCTGCTGCTTTCTTAGCAGCCTCAAACAATTCTACCAGTTCTTTCTCCATTTCGTTGCACTTGTACGATGCTTCAGGTGCTTTTGGTGGTAACTTGATGCGAATGATCCGACCTTTTTTCTCCTCCTCTGGGTTTCTTCGAGGCTCTTCACTGGTAGTGCTTTCTTTTCGTGGATGATGGATCCTTTGCTTCCATGTACGAAGAAGAGAAGAAGCACTTGATCGTATCTTCACGTGCTTGTGTTGGGTAAGGTTTTGAATCTTTGAGGCAATGCGCGTGGAGTCGAGGAACTCCGCAGTGACCGGAAGACTCTCGAGACGTTTTAAGGATTGGGTGCATAGGGATACCTCTGCTGCACAGGACAGAACTCCCTTTATGTTGGCCGTATAAGCTGCTTGCTTAGCAACCTCAAACAGGTCAACCAACTGTGATCTCTCCATGACGAGGAAACGGTGGTTTCTGAGACTTTCTTCTTCTTTCTCTGGTTTGATCGAGTTTATTTCTTGATTGCCTTTATAACAGAAAAGCTTGAGTTATTCCTTGAGCGGGAAGGATTCCTACAGAAAACAGGAATACAGATCTTTTTGAACAAGAATCGCCATGATAAAATACGTTTTAACCCTTGAAAGCGGAGGATTATCCTTTTCCAGGTAGGAATACTAGGTCTGTTGACTCTTTGACTACGCGTTTCCTCTTTCCCTCCATTTTTCAAATCTGAAAGCTCTGCTGCTGTTGTACAAAACCTACATGTTTTGATCTTATTGAATTCCCTGTCAAGGTGTTTTAGTATTCCAAAGCAATAACCATTACACTGCAACCCCAAAGCTCAAGAGATATGGTGGCCATGGATGCCCAAAGAAATAGTGAAGGCCCAAATTTCATAGTAATCCAACATTTCTACTCTGATCTTCCTTTCACTTTCAGGAGTGTTCAAGTGCTCCTCCAGGTCCACCCACAGACGGACAATGATTCTCGACACAGATTCTTGCATACACTTGTAAGCTTTTCGGAATAACATTTGAACATTCAATTCCTGTTGATATGATTCTTTTACCTGTAATGTGACACTTGCTGTTTTTATTACAGATTTTGTTCATATCTTACAAATTTTAGAAGTTCAAGAACTGATTTAAGGTTGAAATTTGAATGATGTAAATGAATTTCTAAAAATTTTAAGAATGTTTGATACAGTTCATGGAGGAAATTATGGTGATGTACGGCAGTATGGTGCGCACGCCCGCAGCTGATCAAACCTGCACGTGGTTGGAGCTATATAAGCACCTACTCTTTCACCATTTGCCTGGGTTTCATAAGATTCTTTCACTTTCTCCATTCGTTTTTCTCTAATCTTTCCGTCGAGAATATCAAAGTTGGGTGCAATTTCTCGGTCAAAAAATGGCAGGTGAAAATCTTTGTTTCGGATCATTTCCTTTATCAAAATTTTTCATTTCAGCTTCGTCAATTCGACAATTTCCTCGTTGTCTCAACTCGCCTTGTTTGATTTCACGTTTCCGGTTCCAGTAAAATAACACAGAGTTATCCAGCTAGTTAAATGGAAGTTTATGCCAATCTGGTGCTCACTAAGATGGTCTTCTTGGGCTGAAAATGAAAATAGTTCAAGAATTTCAGATGATTTGTGGCATATTCCATGGTCAAATCAATTTATAGATTTATAGACGTTTATTTATGAATGCATAGAATTTAGTGATTAAGCAGTGTTCTGTTTATTAAATGAAAATGGTACTGAAACCAAGTAAGAATTTGTGGGTAGCTTTGATGTTGCTGCATCCGTACTCTATTTATGTTTTCTGGGTTGAGTATTGAGGAGATAATTAGAAATTGATATCAAGAAACCAATGGGTATTCCAAGTTGTTATCAATCTGCAGAAAGTAAGCATGTTAGCTTTGTTTCTACCACATCATGGACTTCAACATCTTAGGTCAACATGTTATGCCTTTATTTCCTATGCACTTTTCTTATATAGAAGAACAATAAGTTCTCAACATGAATTTGGATTTTTCTTGTTCAAGAATGAAATGAGCAGCTGCCAATTGAAAAATCAGTTACTGGTTCTGTACATCCTCTGCGTGTATGATATTTGGTTTATTTCAGCTCTAAATTGCTGTTTTCTTGAGGTTTCTAGACTTGTTTTTGCTTGTTTTTTATTCATCAGTTGTTTTTATCACTCTATGACATGAAGAGTTTCTTATTGAATCATCAAAGCAAATGCGGAAACTAATCAAAGAGAACGTACAGATATAACACTGTTTCTTTGCTATTTTTTTTTAAAAAAAGGTAATGATGCTAATACATTTGAGATTAGAAGTTCAGTGAAACTACAACTTTTGGGAGCATTTGTTTATGTGAATGTTGAAATTCTGAGTCAGAATACGTCATACCTAGCTATGCTGTCTAATGCATGAAGTACATATCTGCGCCATTGCCTCCATGCTACACATTACCAGGCTGATGCTTTCTGCAAGGCACTTTTGGATTTTCTTTATTGAATTATAATTATCAATTTCTACTTGAAAATAATGTCATAGTAATAAGATAAGTGAATCTAAATAATTGACTAAGCATTTACAGTTACCATATCTAATAAAATTGCAAATTCTTATGCAGCAATGTCAGGGAAGACTTTCCAAAATGTTTTAATAGCACAGTGCTACCAACAGAATAGGCAGATCAGCACCCAATACCAAAGGGACTATTGTGCCCCTTATATGCGCTATTTGCTTCCCTTTCAAGGAGGGAAGTTGGCATGGACTGGCATCTCTTCCATGCAAATGCGCTCATTGTCAAAATACCAGAGTGGTTTTGTTAACCGAAGAACTGTATACTGCAACGGTCTGTTCTAAACTCTCAGTATGCAGGTTAATACCAAGTGAAACAAGTTGTTTCAAACACCCTAAGATAATTTGGTTTTCCCACGTCATCATTATGCATTTAGTTTTGCATGTAATTTATGTGGTGATGCATGTCTTTCTTATTGGCAGCTGGAAGGACTTGTTGCAGGATTTTATTTAAAAATTTAACTTGTGATAGATGGATTACATGTCTATAATTTTCTCTTCCTTCATAGATGTGTCTCATTTTGGGTTTTTTATTGCAGCTGCGTCATCTACTGTTGCAGTGCCACCCCTTGACAAAGTTGATTTTCTGAAACTTCAAAATGGCAGGTGGAGCATGGATCCAACTGTGGCATGCTGCATCTAAGATTCTCTTATTTAATTAGTTCATGAAATCGTCTGTTAGCATATATTACTGGTAGTCCAAACGTCATCCTAAGTTCTTTTTGTGGTTCATTCTAAAATTTCTTCCTTTGATGTTTAATATGTGGTCATCTGGTTGACTTCGAGTTTTAAGTTCTTTATGAGATCTAGAAATTGAGGAAAACAGATAGGTAAAGTTGTTTAGCTTTTACGACTTTGTGGCATTTGAGAATTTGCTATTGGCTGCAGGAATAACTTATGTACACATCTGAATGTAGAAAGCCAGAACTTTATGCAAACTAGGAGTTGGGTTATGAGTAGAAATGGTTGAATCTTTGACATCTGAACCCATCTTGTGCCACTTGTAAAGGCCTGATGATATGGCGGACTCAAACTTAGTTCTTGCGCAGCAAAGTGAGACAATCAATTAGCTTATTCTTAAAGTGTGACTAACCTCGAACTGAATATAAACAAGTTCCTAAATAAAGGAAATTAGTCAAATGATAAAGAAAGCTACCTAAGATCCCATATCTTCAGACATATGTAGTATACGTTTGGGCAGTAGATCAGCCTTGTCATGCCTTAACAGGATGCTTCTATCATGCTCCGTATGGAACAATACTTTTGGTATCATCTCTCAAGCAATGTTGATTGAATTTTGATTTTTAATTTTTGTATATTACCAATGAACATGCAGTGACATTCGAGGTGTGGCCGTTGCTGGTGTTGAGGGAGAATCTGTGAGCCTCACTGAACCTGTTACCGAAGCAATAGCTGCTGCCTTTGCGCAATGGTTATTGGAAAGGAAAAAAGCTGATGGATCTCGACGGTTGAGAGTGTCCATTGGTCATGATTCCCGCATATCTGCTCAAACTTTGAAGGTATTTTTCCTTGCATCATTATATAGTTTAGTTTGTCTAATGTAATTCTGGCAGTTGATTGGAATCTATAGGGTCATGAATAATTAATATAATGTACCCGAGTATCTTTTAAGTCCTTAAGAGTTTATATATTGGTCTTGCTATTGGCTGTAATGGACTTGGTTGTTTGAACCATAAATAGCCATTTGTTTATTGATGGATGGACCAAGTTTCATATGAAGTTTTTAGCTCTGTACCTTGTCATAAATAAGGTGCAGATAATGAAGGTTTGTTATGTTTGAAATTGACTAGATAGAAAAGATAATTGCATGTTGAAATCATCTTTTGTGCAGAAGTAAGAACAAGCGAAACTAGAGTCTCGTTGTTGTGCTAATCCTCTCAAGCCTTGCATTTTTTATTTCTCATTGTTGTTTGCCTTCTGATATTTGCACAATTTGATTCAACAGTGATGCTAGAGAACCTAAACCTTCTAGCATAAGAATTATTGTATTTGTTGAACTTACTGTGGATTAATTTCTGTACTTATTAAGAATTCATACCTCACATACAGGAAGCAGTTTCTCGAGGCATTGCAGGTGCAGGCTTCGATGTTATTCAGTTTGGGTAGGTGATAGCATTCAAGTTTTTATTTCGATCATTTTTTCATTTTTATTTTTTTCTTTTCCTTCTTTTTCTTTTCTTTTGTGTTGGTCATACTATTTGGTGGGTTTTTTTTAAACTATCTTTCAGATAAATGGTAATGAGCACAAACAAGTCTAGCTAGTGATCATGGGTCTGACTGAAGTGTTTATCTATTTGAACTGGACAGTCACGTTAACAGCTGAATCTTCAACGAAATGTAACAGCCGTAGTTTGGCTGATCCTGTGACTGAATTTGGTATCCTTGCTGAGGTGTCATGAGTCAAGTTGAAATGTGTTCCAAGTGATTCAGACATGATGTAGTTTTCTATCTTCTGTTCATCAAATTATCATTGTTATTGCTGAAATGCAATGTATATATTACATGCCATCATCAGGAATCTAGTTTCTCTTCTGAATACGTGTGACTAGTCATGTTAATTGATTGCTAATGTTTTTTTTTTCTTTTTGGCGTTCTTGTAGCTTAGCATCTACACCTGCAATGTTTAATAGCACAATTACTCAAAATGAAGCATTTCAGTGTCCAGCTGATGGGGCTATCATGATAACAGGTAGTTTACTTGTCTGTTGTAAATGCTGTTGTAGAATCATTATCGTCTTTCCTTGGATGAACTGCTTGTAGAAACATAGGTTTACTTCTGGTCATGTTATAATTTCTTTTAGCAATATATTTGCTAACTTTAAACTTATTTGGTGAGCAGCTAGTCATCTTCCTTATAACAGGAATGGGTTCAAGTTCTTCACTAGTGCTGGAGGGCTTGGAAAAGCTGATATCAAGAATATATTGGAACGTGCTGCAGATGTATACAAAAATTTCTCAGTTGATAGTTTAAAGAAGTCAGAAAGAGAAGCTTCTGCATCCATTAAGACAGTTGATTACATGACTGTCTATACATCAGATCTTGTAAATGCCGTGCGCAAAGCTGCAGGAAATATAGGTAATAGCTCTTTCAGATGTTTACATGGAGCTGTACTTGCATACAGCATCCATCCTCCTACCAGCGATTATTTAGAATGCTATATGAGTACTTGATATCCTGTATTTCCTTGTTGTGATCATTACTATGTTTAGGGATTTCATGTCCTTTTAGTGGTTCTATCTTGTTTTCTAATGGTCCTCCTCTGTTGCAAACTCCCAGAGAAGCCACTGGAGGGGTTCCATATCATTGTTGATGCAGGAAATGGAGCTGGAGGTTTTTTTGCAGTAAGTTTTACTTTCAGTGGTTGAAATTTTAAATTGCAGGAATTATGCTTTATAGTTAGTGTGTGTGCAGAAGCTTATCGAATGGGCCCACTGTCCTAAAATGTTATCATTACCCATTTAAACTAACTCTTTGCAATTAGATGTTCAGGTTTTGAAGTATCATATGCTTATTAAATAGACCTCTTCTGTCACACCCAAAAAAAAGAAAAAGTTTAGTTCCTCAATCTTTGTTTGTATGTAATTTCCTTCTATTTTTGAAACCATAGGTTGAGTACTTTTAGTGAATTGAACATTAATTTCTCATTTCAATGAAAAACAATCATCCTCCAGAGTTTCCCACTCATCTGATGTGCAGAATATTGCTGACTTTAGAATAAAAATTCCTTGTGATTTGCGGCTGCCTACCCCTTCTGAGAAGAACAATTATCAGATCTATCTTCCCAAAACAAGCAGACGAGTGCATTTTGTTACCATTCAGACTTCAATTAGTTTAAATATCTTCATAGTTGACCTCCCACCCCCCCCCCCCCCCCCCCCCCCCCCCCACCCCCAAAAAAAAAAAAAGAGGAAAAAAAGAACCAGTTTTCCTGCCTCCGAAAAACACTGTTTAAAGCATGTGGGCATCAGATATTGGCCTGAGGTAGTGCTTCTATCTATTCATACATTCAAATGCATGATAAAAAATACAAGGATTAGTAAGGATTAGTTTCTGCAATTTTCTGGACAAGAAGCTTGCAGTGAACGATTTACTATTTTCCCTAAAGAATTTCTTGATGAGGGTGATTCACAATTTCCTCTAAAATAGTTTAGTGAGCTGGATCAGCTTAATTACAATATTTCTTAAGTAAATGTTTATAATTTGAAGAATGTTGCAGTGGCTTTTGTTCCCAAATGTGATTGTGGCTGTTTCATGTTGATATTTTGCCAGGCTAAGGTGCTTGAACCTCTAGGGGCTATTACTTCTGGCAGTCAGTTCTTGGAACCAGATGGTAATACTTTTCAAAATTTCAGGTGGATTTTTATTATTGATTATTTTTTAATAAGAATTTATTGTGGAATCAGGTACTTTTCCAAATCATATACCCAACCCGGAGGACAAGGCGGCAATGAAAGCAATCACCCAAGCAGTCCTTGATAACAAGGCTGATCTGGGCATCATCTTTGATACTGATGTAGACAGGTACTAGCTATAACAATCCATGTGTCCATGTGACAAAATTTAAGGTGATCCTGACAAGCATTTTCTTTAAGATCTGCTGCTGTAGATTCCACTGGCCGTGAGTTCAACCGCAATCGATTGATTGCGTTAATGTCAGCCATTGTTCTTGAGGAAGTAAGATTTTGCTGCATATGTATATTTGAATGCTGTTCTTTTTCATCTAATTTTTCCCAGACAACTTTATTTATAATTTTACTTTTCACTTTCAATCTGCTCATGTTCTTTCCTCCAGCATCCAGGTACAACTATTGTTACAGACAGTGTGACTTCAGATGGGTTGACAACATTTATTGAACAGAAACTTGGTATGCAAATTATTGAATTGGCATGTTGTTTGTGTTCTTCAAAGGATGTGTTATTTGACTTGCAATTTCTTCTAGGAGGAAGGCACCATCGGTTCAAAAGAGGCTATAAAAATGTCATTGACGAAGCTATTCGTTTGGTAAGACTGACTTTTGAATTATCCTTCTTTCCTCTTTTCTGAATGAATTTTATAAAAATTCGCATTGTTAAGTATGAAAATAAGGAATCTGCTTTGTTTAAGCACTGTTTCTTGCATGAATGTAATTGAAGTTAACTCTTGGAAATAACAATGATAAGTGATTCTTCTGAGAAGCTATTAAGTCTAGCCAACTACTTCACCGTGATCACTGGTTGTATGATCCATCAACTTTTGAGATATCTGCTGGCATTGTGACAACCAGATTTTCTACCAATGTTTCATTTAAATGCAGAAGAAGGTGTCCAGCTTCTTTACCTTAATTTTTCATCCAATTCTCAGATTGTATTGTTTCTTTTATTGATTCGTGACTGAAAGCAATAATAACTGAATGCCACATTAGGCACCATGCAAGTACCATTCAAATGCATGTCATATGTAGATTCTCTCTCAATATCTGGTTGGTGGGGTCCTGCAATTTGATAGAATAATTAGAAGTTAAACATGAAGCATGTCTTACCATGTTATTCATGGATAGTATTCTTTCAGGGTTTTTTTTGTTACTTCATTGAAAAATTGAGTTAAATGATAGTTCTGCTGACAGAATTCCATTGGAGAGGAATCACATCTGGCCATTGAAACCAGTGGCCATGGGGCTCTAAAGGAGAATCATTGGCTTGATGATGGAGCATACCTGATGGTAGGTTTTCTAATCTGATATTCTTGTCGAGGTTCTCTTAGCAATGCTATGTTGCAGTTGATTGATCGACAAAAGAAATGTGCACAAGTTTATCATTTTCAGTCAATGCTAAAGTTCACATTTGGTCATGGTATCAATTGTAGGTCAAACTCTTGAATAAACTTGCTTCAGCCAGGACTGCTGGGATAGCTGGTGGCAGCAAAGTTTTGACTGATCTGGTAGAGGGTCTGCAAGAACCAGCAGTTGCTGTGGAATTGAGACTAAAGATCAATCAGAGTCATCCTGACCTTAAAGGAGGGTATGGTGCTGCATATTGTTGCTCTCTTGATTTCTTCCTTGAGATTCTTGTTTCTTCAGTTAACTGAGAAACAAAATTGCAGGTCTTTCCGTGATTATGGAGAGGCAGTGCTGCAACACTTGGAGAACTCTGTAGAGTCAGATCCAAAGCTTCGCAAAGCCCCTCTTAACTATGAAGGGGTAAGTTTCATTTTTGAATAGACTTAGTTTTGAAGCATTTAACTGGTAAAGCAGTTGGGAGATATTCGATTCTCAATTATTGTACACTTGTTTTCAAGGTACCCTGACAGTATTTTCTGATATCCCTCATGATAACAGGTTCGAGTTTCTGGCTTTGGTGGGTGGTTCCTTCTTAGACTCTCTCTTCATGATCCTGTTCTCCCCCTTAATATTGAGGTGAAAGTAAAAGAGTCCCATCAATTTCTGCATAACTCTTACAACAACTGTAATATTGCTACTAAACAAATATGAACACACTGTAGGCACCAAGCAAAGAAGATGCCAAGAATCTTGGACTTCTTGTTGCTGCTGCTGTTCAAGAGTTCCACGCATTGGACACATCGGCTTTGTCTAAGTTCCTTCAATGATCCGAAGCTGCTTAGCTTTTACCATGCAGTCCTATGTTGCAAAATCTCATACCTTTGTTGTGACTGACCTGCAACCTTAATAGCAATACCAGAAAGTTTTGAATATGTAACTGTTGTCCAGAAAATAGTGATCCTGTGAGTCTTCTAATTCTATGGATGTCTTCTAATAGAGAGAAATGCAACCTTTCCCCCTTATTAATGCAAAATCAAGAGCAAGCAGTGGATGGTGGAAGTGTTGGGCGAACAGATCTTTACAAATAGGCTGCATGAGCTTTACAGAAATGTAATTGATAAACTGATAAACAAGTAATTGGTACAAAGCAAACATTACAGCCACTGCATATAAAAGTGCCTGCAACTTTTGCTGTTGACTCCATCAGTTCATATATATACAAAAATCTGATTCTAATATCCTAAATTACCTTTTCTGTTTGAATTTTTTGTGTTTTAGAAATTAATTGATAGCTTACACCTAAGTGTTTAAGCAGTAGCTGTGGTGTTCAGAAGCTTCATCATGAAGTCGAACTTTACATCTGGGGAGGTCTTGGGCTGAGGCCAGTTTGCTCCTTCTGGCACCTTAATACATCTGAAACCCTGGCCTTTGTAGAGTCTCATGGCCCCGGGATTGTTCAAGTCACAGTGCAACGCGACAGCACGACAGCCCCAGTTCCTGGCTTGAGCCTCTGCCTTTGCTACAAGTCTCTTAGCTATTCCTTTCCGCCGGAATCTCTCTCGAACTGCAACATTTGAAATATATGCAATTCCAGTCCTACAACAGAATCAATCATGTCAAGTTTGTAAGAACAAACCCAGTAAGAACCAGACAGATGCAGAAGCATCATGAATTTATAATTTCCATAAAGAATTTCAGTCAAGGGAGGGATAACTATGAGTACAAACAGAACTAGATGAACATAAATATACATCTAGTGTCAGACTAAGTCCAGCAGAAAATTGGACATCCTTAGGGTGAAACAAGAACAGATTCTTCATCTTACTGTCTTATGAAAGATAAAAAGTTTCTACTTTCACTCACTAGCCATTCTAGGAGATGGAAGCCAACACAAATTGTTTTTAAATTAATCAGCATGAAACACCTGCAGCCAGACACATTTGTTTCTTCTGGATGTTTGGTTTTTGAACTTTACAATGCAAAAAATTTTGATGTACTATTTTAAGAGTGATGGTAACTGCTCCATATTATCTGCAGCATCTTGCATATAGAGCTAAGTATGCTCATAAAAGTTTCTTCCCAACAAAGAGATCTGCTCGACAGAATAAACCATAATCAAGTCAACTTTGAAATCTCAAAATAAAGCACAAAATGAAACCAAAAGACAGATAATTTAATATCATAAGTGACATGTACAAAAGTAATTTTTGTTGTAGCTGAAACTCATAAAGTTCCCAATTTGAGCTACCAATAACCAGCATATCCGCCAAGAAATCGTCTTTTAATTATAATGTCATATTTTCTGTAGCAGTGCCAAACTAGCCAGAGAAAGAAGAAAAAAGATACGATAGACACCAGTGTCTATTTAACCCACCTTCTTTGCCGGAGAGGTCCTTTCCTTGGAAGGAAATCAGCTACTGTATCGATTGTTAATATCCCAGCCACATAGCCCTTATTAAGACTGAACTTCCCATCAAAACCTCCAATTTTGAGATCCTCACTTCCAAAGCATAAGTTTTCACCAACCGAGCCACTAATGACAGCAACCAAGCAGGTTCTTCGGCACCCAGGTGGTACAGAAAATCCAAATAGCATTGCAACAAGCCTGTCAATTCGCAGCACAAAGTCCAAAGGAAAGGAATACTCAGGGAAGAAGGAGCTACAGTGAGTCTCAGCCACTTCCCAACAGTCCTCTAACCTTGCCTCCCGGACAACAATCTCAGGAGAGACAGTTGGAAATAGTTCAACCACTTGACTGGCTTGGCATACTCCCACACCCAAGATCACAAGTCATAGAAATTATTCATTTATAGCATGAAAAAAATAAGCATATGTACATAAGTATCTCCAAAGTGTTTAAAAGCCTCACAAGCAATTATCTTCATGTTTCTTGGTTCTTCAAAGGAAAGAGAAAAATGAACAGAAAGAAAACAAAAGACCTCAAATAATAGATGCCTCTGAACAGGCTAAAAAGAATTCAAGGATGGAACCAAATCAATAATTTCGTTCTCTCATGGCCCGACAATAGCATGGTTCGCCCACAAATACATATAAATTCCCAGAAAATCTAAAGCCCAAATCAGAATTCTTATGTTTTCCACAGCTTAGTGCAAAGAATCCCAGTTTAAGCAACAATCCACACCATAGTACAGTAGTAATGATTGGAAAATCAAACGAGATACATCTGCCAAACAGAAAATAAATCTAGAGGATGTTCTCTCCAACGAAACAAGAAGGGAAAAGAGATTAAAAAGAAAAGCGAATCTGGTACCTGATTTCAAGAGAGAGGACTTATGAGAAACCCTAGAATGGTCAAAAGCTAGTGGTGGGTGTTTCTTCAGATGGAGAGACAGAGGAGAGGCAGCTTTGGAGGAGCAATTGCTGTTGCAGCAGTGGTTGCTGCTGCTGCTTATAAAGCTTCGTGAAACTGTGGTACTACCCAACGGTATGCTCCGCATTTCTCGGAGATCCACACCTCTCTCTCTCTCTCTCTCTCTCTCTCTCTCTGAAGAATCGGAGATTCCAACTGGCTCGTGGATGGGTAACAGTAAGGAAGAAAACAAATGTTAAGAACCAAAACACAGACACGTGTGATGCGTTCCTTTGTGTGTTTTCACTGATTCACTCTTTCCGGAGTTAGAGAACAAAGCTAAGCCGCAGGTGCAAACAAGTGATTGCTTCTATATGATTTTTTAATCTTTGAAATGAGATTTTTTTTAAGACTTTTTTTTATAACAATAATCTCGATATTCTCAATAAATTCAAATGCATTTAACATATTTAATAAATTTTATAAAATAAAATCAAAATTTAGATGCTACATTTATCTAACTCATGAATAGAGATGAAAAATACATAAGTTTATCTGTCGATTTTGTAAAATAAATTATGTAAAACACAATATGATACAATATTTTGAATATATTAAATTAATATTTTATTAATAATATTTAACACGATAAATTATGTATCGACATACATAATTAATTTTGTGTTGACATGAAGTTTCATGTTTTATGATGTTATATTAATAGATAAAAATTCTTTTAATTTGAGTTAGTCTTTTTGATAAGGTTAAGAAAATATATTTCAATGGTTTAATATATTAATATAAAAATAAATAAATAAATTTTATTTATTAATTTTATTAAATTATTTTATATTATTTTATTAAAAAATTTAATATAACTCAAATCAAAACAAGTCTAATATACTTTAAAAAATATATTTTGATATATCATACTATTTTAGTTAAATAATCAAATAAATACATCAAGAGAGGGTCAATTCAAAGAAGAAAGTGAGTACATTTAGTTCAATTAAAATTTATAATCAAAGGTTGTTTGAGCCTCTTAATTTTTGTAAGTATATTTATAATAATAAAATATTTTTTTGCAACAGATCAAAATTTAAAAATTATAAATAAATTATCTTTTTTATTTTTAATTTTCAATTTTTAAAAATAATTTATAATAAAATTATTATTATTATTTATGTAGATTATTAAATTTAATTTTATAAATATATATATCTTTAAATAAATTTTAAAAACTATCAAACATATATCAATATAAAACAACGTAATTTAACACAATCTAAATATACTCAAATCAAATATCGTGTGAAATTATATATTATATAAAATTTAACACAATATATCATAATATTATAATGGATCATGCAAAATGCACTTCAAATTTAATTTAACCTTACATGAATAAGTATTATGACAATTCAATACGACTAACTTATCAATCTATCACAAATAATTTTTTAATTAATTTATTTTTATTATCAAAAAATTACATTATATAATAAATTAAGAAAACAATCGCATCTCTAACATAATTTTTAAAAATAATATAAACTTTATCGTTTGAAACATAGCCAACAGTTCAAACCTAAGACTTTGTTATTTGTGAATCTCTAAACACCACTAAAACTATACGTGGCATTAAATTGCATATTATATAATACGACATTGTCAAAAGCACGATCCATGTTCAATTTAATTTGAGATACATAAATATTATATCAAATCAATATTATTTACTTATTATTTTCATCATAAATAATTTAAATTTGAAGAAAAAAAATAGTTTCATCTTGAAAACCAACTTTTAAAAACAGTATGAATTTTATAGTTTGAAAGCTTAACCAACAACTCAAACCTTAGACTTCGTTATTCTTCAATCCCACTAAAAGAACTCGTGGAGGCCATTCACCTATATAATCATTTTTATTGTGTAAGAACATGTATAAAATTCAAACAATTTTACAGAAAATAATTTTGGGATTCTACTTAGCCATCCGTGCAGTACAGACATTCTGAAACATGAAAATCTCCTTGTTTAGAGGTCCCCAACAGAGAAGCAAAGAAAAGCATTTATTCTGCCCAACTCCATACACATAAATTTAACAAAATCCTCTTTCGACATTGTTGTCATATGTTAATGTTCCCCAAAAATAACATAAATATCTGTCAAGTCCTATACCCCTTATACAAAAACTAATATACTTCATGATATTGGCATCTGATCATGTCAAGAACAAGTGATTATAACATTAACGGAGTAAGGAGATGAAATATAAGAGTGAAGTTTAGCATTTTTACCTAGATGTTAACAGGAAGACTGCTTAAAAAGGCTAAGGTGTGGGGAGACGTGGACTTTCCGAACAGGGAGCACCATGGAGGAAGCTTCGCTAGGATTCTTTTAGTTTTTGGTGTAATTCTGTCAAAATCAGTTCTCAACTTCAAAAGGGGGCGCTGGTCGTCGTCCTTTTTATCCACATCACTGGAAGAGTGAGTAGAATTTCTCACCCAGGAAAGACCAAGGCTGAACCTTGTGGGTGAGCTCTTCCCTCCTGAAAACTGAATAATATGCCATCCATCTGCACTGCCTTTGTCACCAAACGGAACCAACTCCTTCGAATCCCCTACGTCGCAAGTGAAAATTTGAGAAGGAGATGCAGAATGGTAAAAATTAGCATGACCTCAATTTTTTGAAATAAGAATTATCTTGAGCATCACGTTTTTTGAGATAGAATTTTTTGTATAAATCAAAATTTTTTACTAATTTATATTTGTATATTAACATATGAAAATTTAATAAAATAAATTATTAAAATTTGTTTTTTTCCTCTCACTGCCAAAGTAAATATCAAAAAAACAATTTTATTATCTTCTTTACAAAAAGATCAACATGAGTCAAATCTGTAAGTCATCCACGTTCATGATAGATGTTTTAAAAATTGAAAAGAGAAGGATGACAGGAAACAGAAATTATGATACCTTCGAGCGTGAAATCTTCTATTTCCTCAGTGTTGATTGCAAGGGACCAACGTGTGGAACTCTTTGTGTCAATTGAAACTTGTGTGACTCTTTTGTCGTCCTTGCTATCAGTATCAACACGCAACGTGGGAATATCTGCCTCACTCCACCCAAGATCAGCATCATCGTAGGTTATACAACCATATTTAACTGAAAACGTAACAAAATCAATAATCTTGTCTTTCCCACATGTGAAGCCTGCTTTAATCTGCTCAACCTCCTTTGTTAACTTTCCAGGAGTAGTTGAAAACAGAGATACAAATGACCTAGGATCTCTTTCACCGAACTTTCCCGTTGTGTCAATGACATGCACAACCTGAGGACCAGAAAATATTTCAAATCTTCCATATAAAAAATAATCAATAGATGGTTGCATTACAAATTGAGACCATTACTGTAAGCCAAAGGTTAAAAAACTGTATGGGAAAGTAATAATTCCTAACAATTACATAGCAACACCTCAGAAATTTGAAAAAATATAATCAATCCACCAAACATATTCACATTTGCTAGCTTAGTCAAAAGGCTCAAAATTATAGCATAATCAACTAACCAGCAATGATCTACCCACCCTTCCATACAAAAGGATCTGGTCTTCCATTAGATAGAGTAAGAATTGGCCAATCTTCAAATATAAAATCTATAATACATGGAACTGAAGGCCACCAAGTGTCCGCAATTGCAACTAGGATATACATCATGCAAAAGCATCTGCTAAGTTCAAATAGAAAGAAAAATCGAAACTTCTCATCCACAAAATTATTAATTAAAGAAGAGAAAGTGAGAGAAAACACAAGCAGATACTAGATGCTGCAGAGTGTGTATGGGGCCTATAACTCAATGTCAAGGAACCATAATATAAAACTCCCAGTCTCATCTACGTTACCTCAACTGATTTAATAGGCATGAACATTACTCACATTCTTTCATAAATTTATAAGATCGAAGTGAAGTTTGACAAAGAGTAATCTCTCCACTTAGTTTACTTTAAAGATATATGGCCCAGTTTCACTCTGAACAAATATCTTAACATGAAATTCAACTCAGATATGCAATCGAGCCATGCAACTATCCTGAAAAGTACTCAAAACAAATTCATAGTTGGAGGAAAATAGAGTATTGATAGTACATATCACAGAACGGAAGTCTATCCACTGTCATGTTAACTTGAACCAATCTACACTATGCTTTTGTCCCAAAAAAAAAAAATACATGGAGTAAGCTATACTGATCCTTTTATGGCATTATGTGCTGTTTATGCTCAACCAATTATATTTCCAGCTTGTGAAACTCTTGATTCATAATTTTTTGGAAACTAAAAAGAAATATATGTGGACGAATCTTCCAGTCCTCAATTAGTGTTAGAAAACCACCAAATACATAAACTGGTGAAGGATGAAGCAGTTAACTACCCAGGTCACTTACATTTACTGCCCTGGCTGTGTCATGACTGAATGCTGGAATTATACCAGATGATACCAAAATGACTGAGACGCCGATCAGAAGGCACATCGCAGCTACAACTGATATTTTTGCACCTGTGAAGAAGCATCATGAGCGATGAAACTCTAGCTTCAAGGACAGAAAAGGATGATTTATACGCCAAAAAATTGCATTTATGACACAAATACTCAAAAATTCAATACAACTTTAAATGCAAACTTCGCATCTACGAACAATTGGCAGATACACCTAAATCCACACCCATGCAAAGAGTAGACTTTTCCAACTGCTCAACCAGAAGATTAATGGCTGTCATCTTAATAGATAAAATGGCCACTTGAAACTAGTTGGTAGCACCAAAGTTCCCAGTTCCACAAGAGCAGAACCTGATCTTCATCAAACTACTACTGTCAACCAATCTTGACATTATATTTTGGCTTAGATCCAGATCCTTTGAACTTCACCAGCTCGCATATTTTCCGGTCAAGAAGCCATCAATCCAGTATTATGCCTTACGGCTTAATAAGATGAGACTGCAGCAATTCCTTAAAATAAAGTTTGAGTACTGGAAATATGTCTCCAGATTAACCCTTTGACACAAGACCTAATGGAGATGTACATTCTCACATATAAAAACGTTAATATAAAGGCCAACGAAAAAGCATTCACAAAAAATAAGTACCTGAAAGATGAAAATACGACAGGAGATACACCATAGTCAGGCATATAATAGCAGCAATAAATATGGCAATAATTACACTCCCCAGCCACTCAGGAGTGCTACCAGGATTCCTGTATAAATGAAGAAAGGTCAGAAGTAATTTTCTAATTTCCACAGAAAGAGCTAAATCCCAAACTAAGACTAAGCGAAAAATGTATGAAACAATTATACCATCTGCACAGAGTTTAAACTCATAGCAGTTATGACTGATAAACACTAATTACTTTCTTCTGCTGATATTAGAGAGGGAAAGAATCGCAAAAACATTATTCAATGACATGACACTTAGACAAACATAAACAAAATTCCGATCTTCAGGCTTAATTATGCTTCTTCTTTTCCCTTTCTAAAACAATTCCCTTCAAAGATTTGTACCAATATAACTTAAAGGTCTCAATACAGAAACATGCTTGCCAAAGAAACAATCAGAAATGCAATGAAAGCATGAAGATTCATAAATTCAACAGTGAGTTAGTAGAAATCACTTGATATTGAATTTTAGTAAAAATATTTAACTTTTACCTATCAAATCGAACAACAGTCCCAATCATTGTGCCAGCCAACTGAATAAATATGCCGGCTGAAATTAAAATTGGTACAGCCAAGGCCATTATCAGAGTTGCAAGTTTGAGTGGCTTTGGAAACCGCAAGGGGGTTAAAGTTGCTTCAAGCAATCCATCTGGACATTCCGAATTATGTTAGTTTAAAATGAATCTTCTTTCTTTCATCTTCGTTTTCTTGGAGCCCAAAATCATCAATGATGAAAGAAACTAAAAGAAACTCCTGTGTGCATTATTGGTATATAAATGCCAGACGCATCCATATGATCATGATTCATATGCTAAATACTAATTATTTTCTAGAGACAACATGGTGTTTCAGCCCCTCAAAATTCAAAACATTTAGGGCACAAGAAGACGTTTGTTTATTCTTGTCAACAAGACTTAGGTGATAAATGCCAACTTACATGCAAACGCCGGTGGAACTAGCCAAACAAGAGCCACATAAGATGATCCAATTTTATAATAATTTCCCAACATCAGAAGAGCAAGCCACTGAAAGAGACCAGCTTTAAAGAGCCACCTTTCAGCCTCCAACTTGACCAAGTGAGCTTGAATTACTGGTGACAGCTGCTTTCTCTTAGAATAGACATTTGATAAATATGTCTGAAGAATAATGTAACCCATATGTTGACCAGTCAAAGCCCCAAGGAGAGCAGGTGCAGCAAATAATCCAACAACCAACCAAGGGCTTGCAACATAGGGCACTGGTGATGTAGATAACAGCGGCAGAACAAAGGCAACAATAACAGAAAAACCTATAGAGAATATCCAGACAAGGATGATACTCAAACATGACAAGACCAGTGACACCATGGCAGGATAACCACCCATAAACAACGACGTAGTCAAAATAAGAAGAGATTGCATGATGACTGAATTGTGAAGCATATTTGCAAATCGGTGATGGTATACAATCATATGAGTTCCCTGAAATAGAGAGAAGTGTTAGAAATACAACATTGCTATGAAGTAAAGTAGGATCGGCAGCATGAAAGAAAGGGGAAATAAAGCCAACAAAATATCATTACAGCTCCTGCATTTATGGAAGTACCAAAATATCAAAATATATGGCAGTGTCCTGGCTAGATGTCTCTGCTACTTCTGAAGCATTGCCCTTTGGTAGATTAGAAGATGAAGCAATCCGGAGTAGAAAAGCAAGCATATTTTCCCCAAGATGCTGAAGAGATCCTGATTTCAGTAGTTCTAATTTGTCATTCTGCATGGGAATAATTCAAGTCTTAATTAGTATTTAAACAAATATAAAGTCATATAGTATAGGATTTTTTTTTTCCCGTTTTCATTCTTTTTCAAAGCAATTTCTTGTAGTTGCACACTAGTGACGAGTTTCCAAGTCTCAAAAAAAAAAAAAAAAAAAACAGAGGAAGATAAGTGTTAATCCATCCCATTACAAAACCATGAATATGATATGTATAGCCTGAGCACCCAGTTAAATAAGCCAATTCCTCTCTCATAAGAAGTCATTGATTGATTGCTTCAAAGGCTTAATTTTCTTCTTCTCCATTATCTCATTCATAAAAAGTGCTAAGTTAAAATTGGTACCCCTCTTCATCTTTTGGCAAATACCAGCTTGTCAATTAGATTAACATTTCTCCTGTTAAGCATAGTAATATGTCTCATCCAGATCTCAGGCCTCCTTCCTCATTGAAAGCAGATTCCACACCGTTTCCCTTATTATTTTGTTAGATTGATGCTTCTTTAGGCCACAGCAAATTCAGTGCGCCAAAGCATACCATGCAATGTATACTGGTAGGAGAAATCTACACTAATTACCATGTTAACTGAGGATTCTGTTTCAACACATCTACGAAACCACCTAAACTGTTTAAACATGACATAAAACCAAAATCAGCATCACAGTTTAATTATGGTGGCTGCGGCACCTAACCCCCATTTTGATAACAATGGTTGGATCAAATGAAACAAAGATGGCATGAACAGTTCATCATGCATGACTGAACTGCAAGAGTTGCAGTTCAGTAGCCCCACAAAGAAAAATGCACCATTAAATCTCAATCCTCTGATTAGAATAAATAATGATATTCATTGTGCTGCAATGGATTGCAGAAACGAGCTTCAAAGCATCAAAGGAAGACCTTGGTGTGATATACTGCAGTTTTGTCTGTGTATGCAAAGTCCAGCCCTGAAAGACCAGCAACCTCTCTGTATATTTGGAAATCTGTTGCAGATTTTATGGCTCCAGAAGTAAAAAGATCCTGCATCCTAAAGCTATTCAGATTTTTTTTTTTTTTTGGTTACGTAAGTACATAGCAATTATCAAACTGTAATGCAGGAGAAAGGTAAAGTACCTATCATAAAAATACTAACCTGTGCAATGATTTGACCGGATGGATATTTTGCCACAGAGGCAAAGTTCTCAATAGCCCATGGATGAGGACCAGCCTATCATGCAAGAACAAAAAAAAAAGGAAAGGATAACAATGTCCCCAAGAGATTAATGGGAACAATGAGACTATGTCAATATCAAGACACTACGAAGGGGCAAAAAGTTCTAAGAGATCACACAAAAAGTTACAGAATGGAATAAAAGCAGATATCAAAATGTATGACACGCAATCAGTACCACACAACATTTGATGGATGGACAAAGATTTTGCTATTGGCAACTACAGAAGTGAAGCATCTAATTCATTTGCACTGCCTAATTGTAGAACCAGGCAGAAGAATTAAACACCAACATCTGAAGGACTGAACCATTTAGTGCATTCCGCAGAGTTAGGATCCATTAGAAGCAGTTCAAGTAGGAACTTTAAAGTGTATGAAGTGCCCACATCAGAAACACATGTATAGCTGGGAACAGTATCCAACAACTGCACTATTTAATGGTATTGTAAAATCTCAAAGGATGCATTCTTCATTGGTTTTTGTAGATGCTGTCAGAAAGACTGGAGAAGGCATGTTGGACAACGAAAGTTACATAAACATATATTTACAGAGGATGATCATTTTTGGGAAACTTCAACCTGATATCGAAATAAATATGTTAGATAGTACGACACATTAGTTGTATTAGTTGTATCATCTAACTTGGGTTTGGATAAATTGGCACCTAATCATTCTCACATCTAACATGCTTTCTAAGTCTGTTTACAAAGATTTGTAGCATCATTCATTGCTAACCATACCACACTGTTTAATCATTCACTTCATATCAACAGCATTTCAAATGGGCAATATAAGAATTAGCAAGAAACAAATTATTCATTAAACAAAACCTGAAAAATGCCAGATTTCCCTCCGATACCCATGGCCTCCAAATCAATAGCCATACGAACAGTGCTACTCCAGGGATGCTGCAATAATAAGTAATATGAAACCCTTCAGAATGTAATCAATTTTAATGCTCTTGAATTATATTTGATCTGGTAGCTGAACCAAGCACTTACACAATTCTACTTTTCGAAGCAGTGCTGCAGAGCAATAGCTCATGACAACAAGAAGTAACTACTCAGTACATGAATCATTATATATGTTCAAAGACACTAAATTAGAAAGAACCGTAAAAAACCACATATGAAAGCTGTTTAATAAAGTAAATTTAGAACTCCTGTAATGCATAATTCATTAGTCTAACTGACACATGATACAAATAACTGGTTGAGATAAAAACAACTTTCTGAGAGAAAAGGCCTTAAAACTGATTCATTACTGATGAGCAACCCTACAAATTATGAGTGTAAACAACTTTCTCTAGGATGGGTGAGTTTTCTGCTCCAGTTGATAAAGAAAGCAGCTCCTTTTTTCATCACTTATATCAAATTCAAAGAACAGAGATTAAAATTAACATTCAGCTGCATCAACTCTCACATACGCCATTATGTACAAAAAAGCATGATCAAGCAAATCACGAACTTCATCATAAAACTAATGATGAAATAATGAATGAAGTGATTCTTTATATACTGAAGCTGCAAATTAATTAAAAAAAATGCAACAAAAGTATTCAATACTTGGTTAATGCAATGAAAAGTTTTCCTGCCTGGGTTATAAAGCTGTGAGCACCATTTAAGCCCTCTTCCTCCCCGGTATTAAATAGGAATATAACAGCGTTCTTAAATCCATGAGCCCATTGAGAAATGCCTCGAGCGAGTTCCAACATGACAGCAACACATGAACTACAATCTCCAGCCCCTTCCCTAAAAACATGCATGAAACTTTCTTGAAGCTATCAAGCAAAATTCATGTTTCATGAGAACAAACACAAAGTGTATGTCGCCAAAAGGATATGCTAGGATGTGTATAAAGCGCTTATGTTACTAGATATGTGACAAATCATGAGAGAATTCTAAATAACTCTCTTACTGATTGCAAGGCCTAAGGCCACAGCTCATTCTAGAATCCTTCAGAAAATGAGTTTAGAGGTACTGTAATCTCCTTTTTCTTTATCTTGATTTATTTGTAATTATTGTCAGGCAGACAAGGATCTAGAATATATTATGCCTATTTTATTTTGACAAAAATAATAAACTGTCCATTTCTGTACCAGTAACCTGTAACTAAATCATTATAGTGTTTATTCTCTTTATTATCTTTCTCTAAAAGTCAAGGAAAAACTTCGCAAAACTTATATTACAAAGCTTCCAACTCAACCATTTAAATTGTGTCAACTTCAGTGTGGCCTGTTACGATCCACGAGCTTGCTTGCATCCACTAAACTTAAAGAAAAACACCATATTATTCTAATAGAAACAAACAAAACTAAGATTAAATGAAAACAATCTGGCTAGAAAGATGAAGAAAGCATACGTTGAAAACACAGTATCAATGTGAGATGAGACTAGTATAGCACTTTCTCCTGCTTCAGATACATATTTCGGCAAGATTCTTAATAAAATGTGATTTATATCTGAATAAACAAGTGTTTTCCCCACAAATAGGCCACTGAACAGACGATTTGCACCAGATTTTGCTTGGAAATATTCAACTTCGACGTCAACCTCCCAGTGAGCTGTTTTCTTAACTTTTTCTGCTGCTGCCAAAATATACTGCCAAAAAAGAGCACACACAATCCAGATAAAAATCTGTTGTATCCCAAGATCGAAAGAGTCTTCATTTTTCTTTTATCATTTCTAGCACCAAAATAGGTTCTTAAATTGATAATATCTGGAAGAAAATCAAGAAGATAACCCAAACAGTGGAGTAACATCTCCATAAACATCCACTCAACAGAATGCATAAGTAGTTTCTATCAGGAAAAAAAAAAAAAGAATGCATAAGCGTATTGATAGTCTAGTAATATTAAAAGGAAAGCTACAGTTCGTGTAAGTTGCAACCTTGGAAACACATCTTGCACACAACTAGAAAGCCAGGACACATATTTTAACTTCAAATACTACACTGCAGACTATTACCAATCTAGTTCAAGATTTCCATCAGCAAAGCATCTGCTCGACATAATTCACAGTGAAGCAGTTAGAAGACAGTAGCTATATCTAGATCCAAGCTGTAACAAGAGAAACGACAGTTTATACTCTTTCTCTCTTCCATTTCATTCTTCTTCATGCATTCAGCACAGCTAAGATTGGAAAAGAGAATGACCATACTCCCCATTGTCCAGTTCATGCATCCAGGCAACATCAAGTGATAACAGATATGAGATGATACTGAATATATCATAAGCATTCACCTAAGAGTCAAGAGTTCATTAGACCCAACCTGCAGTGCAAGATCAAGAGCACTTGAACCAACAGGATGTGGGCCGAATTCAGTCAATGCCTTGACATGTTTCATGGCCTCAAGCTCAGCAAACCCCCTTTTCCCCGTCTGCTCAGCACTGAGCGGCACAGGCAATCTCTCAAACTGATAGCGATGCACAGCCCAGGAGCAGTATACAACCAACATAAACAATATCATCCAGACAAATCCTGACCTCCTAGTGCTCTTCACGGGAACATCATCAATTTTAGCTTCCTGCTCAACAAATTCAGGCTCGTTGTTGCTTTTACTGCTTGATGGTTTGGATATCACTGAGGTTTTTTGAGGCCTCTTCTTCATTTTGTATAGAATAAGCAATCACCTGCTGAATCGATCACCCAAAACTATAAGTTCTAGTGAACCACTATGGTATGCAAGAGACTGAACTAGATAGAAGTCCAAAAAACTAACATAAAACAACTCAATAATCATCAAATGAGGTTCTACTACCACTACTAGAGCATGCAGCCTATCAAATCAAGAAGCCACAAAGTTTGAATTCGATGTTGTTTTGAATATAACTGTATCGGCCTGATTAATTAGTAACAAGAACTAGTCCAAACATAACGTCTTGTTGCACAATTATGCGATTAATAGAAGAC
This sequence comes from Moringa oleifera, assembly GCA_021397835.1. Taxonomy (NCBI): domain Eukaryota; kingdom Viridiplantae; phylum Streptophyta; class Magnoliopsida; order Brassicales; family Moringaceae; genus Moringa; species Moringa oleifera. The sequence continues at coordinate 571,482 of JAJFZO010000882.1, read as the reverse complement.
TATAATCGCATAAACGAAAATCAAACAATCTAAAAAATTGAATAATTGAATTAAAGCGGATTTGATCAGTGAAAGGAGCTTACGATGGAGACTTTGCGCGCTCTGGTAACGTTCTCTGCGTAGTTTGTGTTACACTGAAGTAGCAATGAGTGTCATGGTCTTCAGCATCAGGAGGGTTTTGCTTTCAGTTCTGGTGTCGTTGACCGTTGGGGTTCATGATTGGGAGCAGTACTTTTGCAGGGGATCCTATCCCATTTATTAAAGGAAAGAAATTCGTCAGAAATCAGTACAAAGTACAGAGTCGGCAAGCAACCGAATTCGCCCGGGGCGGTCCGGATAAGTTCAACGGATTGTATTAGTAACGGATCGAGCTGATCCGACCCGGAAAAATGGTTCTTAGCTTTGGCAATTATCCACCACCCTTTGAAGCCTCATCAATTTTAATCTGATGAGATAATTAGTTGATTTTTTTTCTTTTTAGTTCAAAATTGAATAATTTTTTTCACTATTTACTCAATTAATGATAGAGGTACATCTTTTTATTTTATTTTTATTTATTTTATGTCTTTTTTAAATTTTAAAAGTAAAAAATATTTTCCATTACTAAAAAAGGTTTGAATTTTTTCCCACCATTTTTTGGATTTTTTTTTACAAAAGAATAAAACATTATGTTTTTCACTTTTTTTTTTTGTTTTCTAAATTATGGTTTTAAAAAATAAAAAATATATATTTTTTAAATACTTAAAAAAATCAAAAAAAATTTTGTGTTATATTGAAAGTTTATAAATTACTGTGTAAATTTTCATAGGATGCAATTCTTTGTATAAATTTAATAAGAATAGAGAAAAATATTTTGACAATCCCAAAAATTTTATTTTTATTAAAATTTTATTTGCATTTATGTAAATTCTGGATACAAAATTTGTTTAACCAAATTAGGAACGTGCAAGAGAAAGAGAAAACTATTTTAAAAAGTAACAGCATAACTACTAATTTGAACTCAGAAGATAATTGTAAAACACAAAAGAAAAGTATAAAAACGTTAAATACTCAACATGACAAACATTTTCACTTAAAAAAATTATTATATTTTTTATATATACATATAAGAATTTAAAGAAATATAAAAATATATTATAAGCAGCATAAAATTCCTATAACCCTTTTCCCATGCACAATATTTAAAAATTATTTTTAAACATTAAAAAATTAACCCATGTCTTTTTTTAATGTTTAATTATATCATTTATATATGATATTTTAATTTTGTTTAATATAAATTTTATCAAAAAATTTAAAATTTGAGTATATTTGAATTAATTAAAAATTTTATTCAAGTTATTATTATAAAAAAATTAATATTTTTAAGAAATATTTTTTAAAAATATGTCATTAAAATTAAAAATTTTATTAAAAATTAGTTTATGAGTTAAAAAATATTTAAATTTAAAAAAGATTCAAAATAAATATATTTTTAAAATCATTTTTTAAGATATTTTAATAATCAATAATTTTATTTTTAAAATTATTAAAATTTTAATTTAATTTAATTAAAAATTTTATATATAATTAATAAAAATATAAAAACAATTAATTTTTTTAATATTTACTCAAAAATAATCTTGATTGGCTCACTTTCGAACCATAATCCATTATTTATGGGCATACCCTCTATGGCGGGCATAAAGTGCCCGAGACAACAGACCCGGATCTTTTTAATCGGGTCGGAATATAATTCGGGTTAGTTGTATAACCCACCTCGTTGGAAGAGTCAGATCCTCACAGAGAGGCAATAGAGCGAGCATTTTCGGCTGCCCAGTGGCTCCCACTCGAGAGATCCCCAAAAGGGAGCTCTCTCTTTTGGCTTCATTAAAAAACAAAAAAAAGGAAAGAAAAAACTGAAAGAGCTCCGTCTGTAGTTCAGTGCTTTTTCCATTCTCAGTCCAGAGCTAGGGTTTTAGGTTTCACTGAGGCGAAGGAGATAGGAGCTACAGAGCGATGTCAGGTCTCCATCGATCTTCAAGCGCTCCGTCGAAGAACGGCGGCCTCCCTCCTCAGGAGCTACTTGACGATCTCTGCAGGTTCTGGAACTCTTTCCACTTCCTTTACCTGCTCTTTAGTTGCCAAGACAGGAAATGGAACTTTTGCAGTTCTTTCACTTCTGTTTCCTACCTGTTTATTTTACGTCCGATGTTCAGCTAAACTGCTAGTGGCTTAGACATTCGTTTTTATGCTTTACTTGCTGCATTTGTTAAGATTTTATGAGACGTCTTATCTATGTATAAGCATGTCTTCTGTTTTTTTTTTTTTTTTTGTTGAATAATTGTTCTTTAAGAGTCGTAAATTTAGTGATTAGCTTCTGAATTTGGCTAAAATCTGCAGATTGTAGATGGTTGTTTACTTTCATAGTTGACATGCCATCATGGCAATGTACAATTGGATGGATTTCTTTAGCATTTTCTTTGGGGATGCACCTATCAGAAACTAGTTGTCCTTTTGTTTTCCTTACTTCTATTCTGATTTTCTCTCTCTTTTATTCTCCTTTTCTTCTTTTTTTTTTCTGACTCCTTTTTCTCTCGATTATTGTGCTGCAGTCGGTTTGTTTTGAATGTGCCAAAAGAAGACCAACAGTCATTTGAGAGAATTCTTTTTCTGGTGGAGTGTGCACATTGGTTCTATGAAGATAATTCAGTCGAACAAAATCCATCACTGAAGTCATTGACTCTGAAGGAGTTTACTTCCTTATGTATCCTTTGCAGTATTCTTTTTGGTTTCATTATTATATTTTCTGTTAACATTGTTGTCTGCAAGCCTGTGATGAATTTTGCATAGTTGGTTCTAATTCAGTCAACTTACTATTTGTGTCATTTTGTGTCACCAGCTTCACTTGTAAGCTGTCAATTTACTTTGAATTAAATATGTAGCTTGCTAAGAAATTGAAACCAATCTTTTTGTTTTGGCGTTATACCACTAGAACTTAAGTTTTGTGCAAATTTATGACCTACAAAAAAAAAAATCATTAAGAATATATATTTTGAAATTTTCTCAATGGACTTCTATCCGATGGATTCCATCTACTTTAATGGTCATGGTTTTTAACACGTAAAAGGATGATTGTACAACCAGTAAGAGTTAATCCCCATAGTTCTTCTTTCTTATTTCTGCTATAAAATATGATAATTGAGAGGCCTATCAAAAGAAAGGGCGGGGGGGAGGGGGGGGGGGGGGGGGGGGGGGAAGGAGACCACCTGACATGATCCTTCCTGTTGTATTGTTTATTGCTTGCCTAGACATCCTATAAGTGATATTGACTTTTGATCATGCAGCCTCTCACTTTGAGGGCAATGTTTCTAGGGGTTGGTATTTTGAAGTGTGATGGTATTTTATCTTATAAGCTGATATTCTTATCAAAAAGAAACATCTTGTAAGATCATCTTGGGAGCTCATATAGAATTAATGTTCTACATTAAGGTTTTCATGTCTGTAAGATAGGTACTTGTATAAACGTCAAGTGTTTGTGTTGCTTGCTGCACCTGTGTGTTCCCCTCCTCACCCTCCTCATATGATCAGAGCAATCTCTAATGAGTATTCTCTTCATTTTTCTATTTTATTTATGCTGGGATGTGACCATAATTAGAGCCCCTTCTTTTACCTTTTTAAGAGACACGAGGAACATCCCTCTCTAAAATGAGAAATTCCTGTTGTTAACATGTTTTAAGTTATTTTTTAAGCACAGGTTTGTGAGTAGGGATGGGAGTTGGAAATGTGTTGAGTGAGTAGTGGTTGCACAACCTCAAGTATTTCAGCACCTTCATGCATGATATTTTAATGCATCATCTGCTGCATACTGCCATAAACTATCTGATGATGCATCTAGTCATCTGATCATGAAAATTTTGTAAGTTAGTCAGCTCCATTTGGACTAAAATATCTTAGTCTTCCCCTAAAGTGATTATTCAGTGGCCCTGTTGTTCTTATCCATCTGACAATCATTGTCATATGATCCTCAGTCTATTAGCTTCAGTTATGGATATTATCAGCAACTGCTTGACAATGTAGCAATTGATGGAACTAATGTATATTATTATTGGCTGGAACCAGGAAGAGATATCTTACTTTCAAATTGGTTAAGACTAAGAATGTCAAATGTGGTTTAAGTATATTCTACATTAAAATGAGATGATAGTGAAAAAACCAATAATCAGGTGTTACTAACCTGTTAAAATTGAATACCATAGAAAGGGAGGCATTGAGCTTGGATGTTGTGCATCAATGGGAAATTTGAATGCCGTTATAATCTAGATTGTACTTTCCTGCACCCCTTTCTTCTAACGGTCTTGTCTTTTTGTTTCTTCACATTATTCCAGTTTTTTGTTGTGTCCCTTAATTTGTTGCAGTATTCAACAGTTGTGATGTTTTGAAGCCTTATGTTGCTCATATTGATGACATATTTAAGGACTTCACTTCTTACAAGGTTCGAGTTCCTGTAACTGGGGCAATCATCTTGGATGAAACCTTTGAACGGGTGAGGACTCTTGAGAAATATTGACAACTTTCACGTATAAACACCTATCTTAATATTGCAACAGAACAGTTTTCATTGCTTGGCTCTAGCATTTTGAGTTTAGTGACCACTGGTTGTGTTGTTACCCTTAAAATTTGTGCACAACAATTTTTTTGGGTCAAGTTCTCTAACTTTTATGATTGGTATGCGTATATCTGTTTGGTATGTGCTACTAAGATGCTCGACATTGCTTTGTCATTCTGAGTGAGTAAATTAACATCCCCTCCTCAGAAGGGGGGAAAAAGGTGATTCATGATGTCAGGATGGTTCTTTATTTCTTCAAGGGAAATGTTTTTTTGAGCAGAAATTTAAGATTAAATGTTATTCACACAACACCAAGGGGTTAAAAGTATAGGTAGTGCCTATAGGTTTAGTTCTTACAAGGGAAATGTTGAAATATCAGAGCTCATATTACTAGAGCAGCCATGTTGAATATTGATCAATACGTGGATTGTTTGGGTGGCAGATATGTCCAAGGAAAGAGGAATTCATGGCTATATTAGTAAGAGTTGCAAGATTAGTGATGCTTTATGAAACTTCTAAAATTAAGCTTAGAAACCAGATTTGTGAATAAAATATAATACGTATGGAAAAATTAGTTGTTGATGGATACAAGTTCAACATGCATATTTTATGTTTTGCAGGATATGTGAGCTTTATTATAGTAGAGTTAAGCGACTATTAAGACATAATATCAGTATGTCCGTGTCGCTACCACATGTTTCACTGTGTTGTGTAACCTTGCCTTCCAGCTTCCTCTCTTCCAATCTTACAAGTATAGAATATCATTGTATCTTTACTTTTCATGTTCTTCATCCCACAGCTTGTTGCAATCTGGTTGACCTTCAATAAAAGCTCTTATACAGTCAGGGTATATGATTTGATCTGTATAAAACTGTCAGAATTGTCAACATGTATAAATGGTTTAGTTTCTTTTTTAAGAACGTTCTTCTAAATTGTTTCCTGCTTGGTTGGTGCAATTACCAGTGCATACTAGTGAAGGGATGGAAAGGGACAAGTTGGAGTTTTCCACGTGGGAAGAAGAACAAAGATGAGGAAGATCATGCATGTGCTATCCGAGAAGTAAGCTTGATTCTTGTGTACTTTAAAATTTTCTTGAGCATATCCAATACATTTCTTTAGGGTATTCTTTGGTTATGACACTAGTTTCTAGGGAGTTGAGCTGTCAGATACATGATCATTTAAGCATGTCGGAGTTTCCAATATTATTAGTATATTGTACATATAAAAGTAGATATAAATCCTCAGATGATAATGGCAAATGGTAAACCTGTTCTGCTAACAAATGGATAGCTTGATAGATTGATTGTTAGAAAGTTTTGTTGTTTGTGATTAAGAAATGATTAGCTCAACCAGCTGATGAAGAATGCTTCATATGATAAGGCTGTGGATTTCCAAACTCCAACAATACTGATCTTCCTGTCCTCTTTGAAGAGCCATGATGAACAAATGTAGATAATGCCCAACTCATGAGTGAACAGTGTCTTCTCTGGCCCTTCCACTAGAAAACATGACTCTGGAATTTCGTCTCACACAAGTCCAGACTGTTGCATCAATGAAATGTTTGCAGTTAGGCTCTTTCAGATTGCTTCATTGGAGAGCTGACTTGTTTATGAACTTCTAATCTTAACTGAATTGGAAAACGTTTTCATTCTAACTTCTAAAACTTTCCATGTGTTTCGTAACTCATGTTGATGAATAAGGCCCTTCATGGTACATGGTGTGAGGCATAAAACAAAAGCCTGATGCACTTTTCCTTGCGAGGAAATGTAAAAAATGAGCATTACTCAAATGCCTCCTGTCTCTGACAGATTAGCACTAACCAAATGAACAGTAGGAGAACTGTCTCCCTTCCCGGTGACATTGGATTTCTTCTTTCTCTGTTTCTCTTAACCAGATTTGCTTGCAGTAGTAATTATTTATCATAAGTACAGGTCCTGGAGGAAACAGGTTTTGATGTTTCAAAGCTTCTTAAGAAAGATGATTACATTGAAGTTATATTTGGTCAGCAGAGAGTGCGGCTTTACATAATTGCTGGTGTGAAGAACGATACTGCCTTCGCCCCACAGACCAAAAAGGAGATCAGTGTACGTAGTTGTTTTGTGGATAAATTTACTTTTTTGGTTACGGTTTCTGTAGAACTTTACTTCTTTACTAAATGGTCGAAATTATCTAATGGGTTCTTTTCTAGTCTCTTTAAAGACTTAGTGCTGCTTTTGTGAAACTGTTACGGTATGATTTTGTGTTTTAACACACCGTTCATTCGAAGGCAACTCAATAATTGAACTATTTGTTTGGTAAAATTGCTCTCTATCTCGAAAGCCTTTGTGCAGTAAGTTTGGTGCATCAAAAATTTACTGTTTGGTTCTGTAAATGTCTGTTGAGAAGTCCTTTAAAGTGCAATTAAGTCTTTGGGAGACTAATACTATTTTGGTGCAATTAGAAAACTAAAACTTTTGCAGCCTTCTTGGTTTCTTGGCCTAATATTGCGAGTAAAGTATGATAGATTCTCTATGTTAATATATGTTGTTTGTTTTTGTGTGTGTAAATGGGTGAGTGGTTGTCCTATGTAGAGAAACAATCTGCCATACCACGAACCCTTTCAATCCTTAGTGGAGGCTGGATTTTCTCCCCAGATATTATGTGTACTTGCTAACAATAAAACTTTTGGAGTTTAGATTCAGAGAATTGAAGAATTTTAATAGGATGGGCTACAATTCATTGGATCTTGTTTTGGCTTTTGTGACCTATAAAGTTTTCTAAACTATTTCTCCATTGAAGTAATAGATGGTATTACAAACACTGAAGAAAGTTCTCATATTGAGTGCTTGCAGGAAATTGCATGGCATCGATTTGATGAGCTTGCTCCAGCAAGTGATGAAGTGATATCTCGTGGGATCACAGGCCTCAAGCTTTACATGGTGGCCCCTTTTTTGGCGTGAGTACTTTATTGTTTACTGTTGATTATTTCTTAAGTATTTTACATTTTTCTCTAAATACTTAATAAATATGAGGCCTCCATGCAGATCTTTGAGATCATGGATCTCAGCACATCCACCGACAGTAGCTCGGAAACCTGATATGCCTCTCAAAGGTTTTTCTCCTCTCCCTTTTCCCATTGCACATTTAGTTGGACCACTATTTCCCTTGGTTTTATTAACCATACCATGTAGAGAGGGCAAAAAGAGGGGAAACAACAGTGACAACAGAACTATAAGGTTTTGCTGCTAGCACATTGTGCTTATGCATAATAATGTATACTTCGTGCTGTTACTGAAACACTGATTGAGTATAACCGATCAAGTTCATATGTTATGAGTGATGGGAATGTCACTATCACCTGTTTGAAAGGTGTCAGTCTAGGGGGAAACGACTGTAGGATACCTTATTTTCACTATTTGACCAATTTCTACATTACATTATATGGATTGCATTCCTGTAAATGTTAGGTACAGAGTACATGTTTTTATCAACCAAAAACAATGTTAGGTGCAGAGTGCTGCCTTGTTAGTTGACTGCAGCAAGTGAACTCCATGCTAAGCCTTGTAGTTGATTCCATTTACTCATCTCCTTCATTACGTATTTTAGCACTCAAATGCAAAAGGTAAAAAAAGAAAAGTGGGTTATGGATTGAAGGAGAGCTAGACTTCCTTCATTGGGTAATGAAATCCATGTGATTAAATAGTGGCATATATTACTTTTGTTCTGCAAAGGGATATCGTTTCAAATCATTGTTTGAGTTTGCATTTTTATAATAGTTGATTTGCAAGCTTGTTTTATGGAATCAGAAGTATCCTATTTGTTCTGTATACTTTACTGATGTGCTTTTTTCCGGCTTTATTAAGGAGCATGTGTGTGGAAAGCGAAGAACAGTTCTATAGGAAGTGGTACAGTGATGATGGAGAGCCAAACAACAAAACCTGGAGCTGATCACCCTCCCGACACAGGCCCTGGCAAGAGTTTCAGAAACTTTAGATTTGATACCGCCGCAATCTTGCAGGCAATGGAAGCTGGTTTTTCTGCTTGAAAGGTTAACCTGAGTTTCTTTCGGAAGTGTCGCATGTTTCACATAGCTTCATTAGTTTTTGCCATTAACCTGTAATATTGAACAGGATTAATGAGGTAAGTTTAAAATTAGTGGTTATACCAGTTGTATATTGTTGTTTGGGTCAGTTTCAGGTTTTGGTTTGTGTACATATTGTAGTCTGTACAGTGAAACCTTTTGTGTCCATGTGCAGCTGCCCATCATTCAGTATAATTGGGTATTATAGACATGCAAACAGAGAGCCTATTGACTTGAAAATAGTTTGTGATGTTTTTCCCATGGTTGGGCAGTGGTTTATAATTGGAGTTTGTGGGATGCTATTTTAATTGATGTGCAAGGTACTTCTAGTGTTGCTTCTTTCTTTTTGGATGGTCAAGTCCTTAATGCATTTTTTCAGGCCCCTTGGAAGCATATTTAGTTACAGAACTGTGGGTGGAGCATTATCAGTTCCCGAGTTGAGTTTTGTCCATCTCCCTGGTCTGGACCAACAGAAGCACGAACTATTGATGCATTTGATGCTCTGAAGCTGAGCTGGGAACGAATAGCTGTGAACTACTGGATACAGGCTTCTATCTTGTCATAGCATTACTCTATTCTCTCAGCTCTCTCACTTTCTGGTAAGGTTTTCTGCCATAGCTTCAGAAAGATGAAGAAACAAGGAGTTGGAAAAGGCCAAAACATGATGCTATTCCATTCGGAGCAAATATAAGCCTTTTACGCCTTGGGTTTGAAAATGCAAAAAGGTGGTCTGTAAGGATGAGAGGGAGCAAATTAGTGAAAAATTGGATATACCATTATTATTGCTTTGGTTATGTACATAATTATTAATTACACTCTTAAGTATATACTTGTCCTATTATATTCATCTCCTCCACCTTATTTACTTGGCCCAAAAGAAGTGGAAAAAAGATGGAGCAATCTTAGGCATAAAGGAGGTGAACCTTCACAGGATAAGCTGGAGAATTACATGATGAACGGGTTAGTCCCCTCTGTTAGTCAATCCATTGCTGTGCTAATTGATTATAGAAAGATGGGAGCAATGTCTGCTTTACTTAAAACACCTGTTTGGAAGAATTCATCTTTATGAGAAATCTTACTGTAGAAAGAAAGATTGATTACTAAGTTCCTTCTCTTAAGGTTTTCTTTTTACAGGTATGTTTTACTAGGTAAAAAATGAGATTCACTTTTAGTTTCAACCCAGACCCTTTCCATAAGGGGTTGCAAATTATCCTCTTACTATTCATAATTCTACCTTTAATTCCTTTTTTTTTTTTTTGGCGCAGGATCAAAATATTTCTATTATATACACAGCACCGAGGGGGTGCAACATTTTACAGGTATAGTTAGTGATCTATATTGTAAGTAGCTCTACAAAATCAATTAATTCCTCTTCATTTACAAAATCATTATTCGTTTTTCACAATCTTAATGGTTTTAACCATTGAGAAAGATGATAAATTGATTAATTTTTTTGTACACATGTAACACCTGTTTACTATGATTAACCCCTTTTTTCTCACATTATCCAAGTAATCAGCTTCCCTTGAATTGTTTTCCATCCAGAAAATGAAACTCTGGTTGGCAAGCCCGCCTTCCATTTTTATTGCATTAAGATTTACAATTATCATGACAGTTCAATTGAAACAAGAGAATGATCATAACCATTCATCTGTTTCCTTTCTAAATTAACAAATGAAAGGTTACTGGTTGATTTGCTTCCACCATGCTATTCATATTGCCACCATGTTTAAGAATTTTCACGACTGTTTTTAGGTATGTGCAGGCTTGCTAGGAAGTCCATTTTGTAGGATTACGTTGGTATTCATATCTTTTTTTGTTTTACTTCATCACTTTCTTTTCTTGAATGATATGGTTAGGTGGTGTTAGGTGGATTTCCTTGAAAGCGTAAGCTAGCAACTAGTAGCTACACAATTTGCAGTTTAGATTTGTCCATTTGATGCCTTATGTTATATTATAATAAAACTTAAAACTTATTTTAAGAACTCTAGTGTATTGGTTCAGTTTCCTCATTTTCTGAACAATTTTCTTATAGCAGTTATTGCTAACCACATGCTTGAAAGTTGAAACTGCCATATTAAACCAATACTTCTCTTTCAACACTATCACTCTCTTGACTGAGAAGGGAAAGCCATGTAATTAAATCCACATGAAAGTTCGGACATATGCTCCCACCCCATGAAAGAACGGCAACATTCTCTACGAAAAGGAATGTTATGGGCATCTATGCACAAATACTGCTTGCACAGTGCAAGATCTCTAGACATTTTTTACTCTTTAGGAGTTTGAATCGTGAATACTTTATACAAATACTAGTGATTCCCATCCCATGAATCTCCTGCTCTCCATATCCCTCCCCCACAACCCCCCCCCCCCCCCCCCCCCCCCCCCCAACCCAAAAAAAAAAACAAAAAGGAAATTGGCCACTTTGTTCTCTTCTCAGAGTAATTAGCTATCCTTAAAAAAAAAAAAGAAAAATCACTTGCACATTGTATGGAAGGGTTACCTTTGATTTTTGGAGATTTTTTTTGAAGATTTTGACAAAAATTTACAAAAACTTTTCCTAGTAGTAGAGATTTGATTTTTTCATGGGGAGAAAGGTAAAGTGATTCTTAAAGGTATTTTATTCGAAATTTAGGAAAAAAAAACAAAAACTTAAAAAACAAGAATTACTAATTTTTTTATAGTTTTGTAAAAGCCTCCTTGGACGGACACTACAAAATATAATTGCTAATAAAAAATCATACCTTTTGTGGCACAAAACCCAACCCACACTCTTTTCAGCGTGATGTGGCTCACATGCAACTTGATTAAAACCCCTAATAAGGCAATGCAAATAAACCAAAAAGCAAAATACCTGTATGGTTAGTCTCGGCAACTTCATTTGTTTGCCATTAGAGAATTTACCTTTTTTATAAAAAAAAAAAAAGTTGAGATCCGTGTTAAGGCTGCCTCCACAGATATCTCCCATGCATTCATCCATGTAAGAGTGACCGATTCAGAATTGAAAACGGCTCTTTAGAATTCTGGCATCCAGTGGTCCCTGTAATTGAACGTTGTTGCATTTATTAATGTCCAGTGGTAATAATGAACGATAGGCACTGTTCCTCCTATCTCGCCATGCTTGCATTATATTTGTTGAACGTTTGATTTGATTTGGTGCCCTACCAACTCCATGCAGACAGGTCTCCTGGGGGGACCTTCTTCAGTGGTCCTAACTATTTCTATTACTGATACTAATACAACCCTCCTTCATGCGTCCCCAATCAGCCTTAATTGCTTTTGTGTTTTCCGTTGTCTTGCCATTCTTCTCCCCCAAACTCACAAGTCTTTCAAATTTCAAACTCACAGGAGTCTGATTTTTATTCTAGCATGTGTGCTGTTTGGTTAATTGGTTATCCGTTGCTATTTGATGACAATAATAGTTTTAAATTATTAAATAAGAACACACACCAATGTATAATATGATTTTTTATATTTTAAAAAATATTTTATTTTTTATTTAAATCATTTATAAAAAATAAATTATATTTGATTTTTATGTTATATTTCAAAATGTAGACTATATCAATTTTACATTTGATGTTTTAATTTAATTTAATTTAATTTATATTTAAATATTTAAAATTAGAGAGATTCAAATTAAAAATTTTATATCATAAATTTTGAATTGAAATTTTTTATAAATTTTAAAAACTAATAAAAATACTATTGTAAAAAAATTCAAATTTTAGGAGACTTGTTGAAAATTTTAAAAAAATTATTAAAAATAAATGATAATTTTAAATTAATCAAATTTAAAATGAATTCAAAATGAAGTATAAAAATTATTTAAATTATTTTTTAAATTTTTTAAAATATATATTTTTAAATTTTTTAAATTTTAATTTAAATCAAAATAAAATTAAATATATTTCAATCCATGCATCAAATTTTAAATAAAATAAAAATATAATTTAAGATATAATTAATGAATTTGGTACGATAGTTTTTCAAAATCCCATGATGGAAAGAATCAAAAGTTATAACATTTCCTTTTATTTTTCTCTTTTTCTTTTCTGAACTACCAGACAACAAACACATGTTTTTTTTTTTCCTTCCTTCTTGACCCCACCCTAACATCAAAATCACTACAAAAAAAAACTATTTTTTCCTTTTTTTTATTTTCTTTTTTATTATCATTTTTGTCCCACTGCATACCTTGGAGTCAAATACAGCGGCCACCGACCGGTGAAACGGTACTATGTCCGGACACGTGGCGTCACCGCAGCTGCCACCAGACGTGAACGGCAAACAGAGTAGATAGGCTATGAACTGTAAGGTCGGCGTTGGCTGGCCGGACTGACTATTACATCAACTGTCATGCTTCTGGCTACACGCCCCGTTGGCTGGTCGGTCACCACTCGAATTAATTTTATCATAATCATTGTCCGAATCATAATAAATCATTACTCTTATTAATTATACATTATCATCTTCCATTTCCTCTATTTTTTAAAAAAAAATAAAACATAAAAATTACCCACCTAAAGATTTTTATAAATATTATATATATAATTACAGATGTATAATCATGATTTCATCATTAAAATTCATAAATATTAAATTAACAAAATTTATTGAGCAAAAATTTTACATTAAAAAATATAAAAATATAAGTATTTAATTTATGTAATTTTTCATAAATTTTATTTCAAAAATATGTAAAATATAAATCATTTTTATATAACTAACGGTCAAACAAATAATATTTACAGTTCAAAATCAACATTAGTATGTAAAAATAGGTTAAAATTAAAAAAACGTCATTCAATTATGTATAAAATCTTAACTTTATATAGACATATAATTATATTTTTAAATTATAAAAATTATTAATATAAAAAATAATTTTAAAATAAAAAATCACATCATCGATACAAAATTTGACCAATAACAATAATAAAATCATATGGAAGTTACTTCTAGGACAAAGAAGTAAAATCTCATACTTTTTTTTTATACTAATTATGTAAGTTAATAATCACGTGTAATTAACCATCATAATCTTAATCTTTTTAGCTAATCCAACTTATAATTTTTCCAATTTTTGGTGTACTTGTTGATAGAGAAAAAGAAAAAATCATCAACGTGATTGGATGACCAAATTCTTAGTTGTCCCCATAAATAAAGTGACTTTTATCTTTTATACACATTAATAATTATTACTAGCAACTTCTTTCTTCTTCACCACTAATTATTTCAACAAATTATCTTCCACGCTTCTAACTTGTTTTCTCGAACATAATCATTTTTCATGATTTATTGACTTTAATGATTTTTTCTCAAAATGTTTGGATTTAATCTTTCATGAGAAAATCAATAAGAAAGATATATTTTACTTAATTTTTATTTTAATGTAATAAATTATAAGAATTTTTTAAAAAACTAATATAATTTAAATTAATAACAAATTTAAATCATAAAAGAAAATACCCATAATATTTTTATCTATATATAGAATGGAACTAACTTCGCATTATTGTAATTGATAATCAAATTACCTTTTTTACTTCTTTCCTCAGTGATTTGTACTTAAATCCAGCATGCAATTAAACCTTATGTTAAAATTACCCATTACATTTAATTCAAAAAATTTAATACCCAACATATTAACTTCGATAAAATTGCTGTTTCCACTTTTTTTTAAAAAATATATATTAGGTTGAACCTTAACTCAAATTGAAGGTGGGTATGACTGATGAAGAATACAAAAAGTAAAGTTTTTTTTTTTGGATTTGGGAGAAAGCAAGAAGACATAAGTTAAAGAAATCTTACTTTTTGAAATTTTCCAATCACTTTTTCCTTTTACATATATATATATTTTTTCCCAAGATTCCAAACAGAAGGTGAAGGGGCATTGCTTGGATTCCCTACCTAATGGTTTTACCTTTTTTTTTTTCACTTTTCTCAAACAAAATAAAAAATAAAAAATAAAAATAAAAATGGAGCTTTTAAGAGAAATGGGTGAGAAAATGAAGATGCTTAGGGACAAAAAGAGGGAGGTGGTAGGGTAGAGGACCCTACAAATGGTGGGCCCCCATGTGCTTTGGTGGGGTTGCTTCGCTGTATAAACCCAACAGTGACAAAAGCTTCTCCCTCCATTTTTGGGGCCCACCACCTTAAAAAAAAAAAATTAGGATTCTTTCAGGCCATTACAGAACTACCCAGTAGCCACCCCTTTTGTCATCTAAAATCCTCCCATGCCAACCCTACCTCACCTTCTCTGACAAATATTAAAAAAACAAAATAAAAAAACTTTTTTTTGTTTTTATATAAAAATAATTATCTTATATTGACAACACATAATACAAATAAATATTTTTTTTATAAATTAAAATTTACAATATAAAATTATGAGGAATTTAGTTCAGTGGTAACCAAGCATTGATTTATTGAAAAATCATTAAATTTGTTTTTGGTGATAAAAAAATCAGATGAACATTACAATTATCAAAAAATAAAAAAATCATAAATAATATATAAAATCTTTATTTTGAATAAAATATGTATCATACATTTTGAAGTTATAATGAGTAATTTTGAAAAATAAATCTCCAACTAATAACATTTTAAAATGTATCAAAATAATATCACATTTGTTTTGTTAACAAAACACATATATTAATTTTAAACAAATATTAATTAATTTAATATTTATATATTATTTATTTTAACAACTTATAAATTTCATCTGACCTTTTTTTAAAAAAAAAATTATGAGTGGGTTGCCTATGTACCTAAGAGAGGGTTCAAGTGGGGAAGATGTGTAATTTTTAATTATTAAGAAAGTAAGTAATTACTGAATTGTGGGTCAGTTGTAAGCTTTTTTTGTTTTTATTTTTTTATTTCCTTTTTGGGACTCTAACTCATCCATAAATATTAAATAATAATAATAATAATAATAAGTGAAAGCGCCATGAATTGATGAGGTGAAAGGAAAGTGGGTATTATTTAATAATAAAAAATTTCTTCCAATTTTTTTATTAAATTAAGTTTCAACAACCCCCTTTGATTGTTCATAAGAGTATTAAATAAATCAAATCATATTTATTATGCATGAAAATATAAAATTACAAAATAAATAAAAAACAAATTATCTTAAATATTTTTTAAAAACTAATTATGATATTATTTTTTATAATTTATAAAATTTTTAATATTTAAAAAAATCTCATCGTACAAGATATTATTCCTTTGGCTTATAATCATACAGTTTTATCTTTTTAAGTTACCTGGTAAATTTTTTAACAAAGAATTAAAATATCAAAATTTTTTATTAATTTGATTTATGTTGAATTTTTAATAATATTATGATATGTAGTAATGTAATAAAATTTATTATTTATTATTTTATTTTCATATCAGCATTATAATTTATTAAAATACCCTTATAATTTTTTTGGTTAACTAATTCACATCAACATATTCATAATTATAAAAGTACTTTGATAATTTTAAATATTAATAAAAAATTAAATTAATATATAATATAATTTTATTAAAAATTGAGAATTAATTCAAATCAACAGATGATTTTATTACTATTTTTATTATATAATATCATTCCACAATAAAACAACTTTTGGAAACTAAAGTGGAAGAGTTTTACTTTGAATGTAAGAGAAATTGCTGAGCTGGAGAGCGACGTTACTTATCTCCTAATTCTTTATCCAATCAGAAAGCAGCGGCTATTCAGGGGGTCCCGCTCTCCCGCCCGCAACGTTCACAAAGACCAACCGAGACCGCCAAGTCATTCTCGTCCACATGATATCAGCCGCGTGTCCGGATCATGCGTCACATCATGCACTTTGCCTATATCGACCGTTGGGAGTCTGCTTTAATGCATTACGTGCTCGTGGGGGGACCACGCATGAAGGATGTGACACGGACCGATTCCCTGTGCTGCCTCTGCCACCCCTTACTGTACACTCAGCATTAGGCCACCGCTAATATCACATTTTCTTAACAAAAAAATAAAATTTTTAATAAAAAAACTTATTTTACGAATAATGTTAATACAATTAGAATAGGGTAAATATATATAAATTAATTTAACATATTTTTATGATTTTAAATTTTAAATTATTTTATTTTAAAAATATTAATTTGATTTAAATATAATTTAATTTTAAATTAATTATAAAAAATTACTGATATTTTTATAATTAAAATACTTTAAATAAATTATACACTTTATTTTAAATTAATAACTCATGTTTAAACAAATTTAGATTTACAATCTATTTTTATGAATTTTTTACACTTTTATAGTACAATATTTTTTAAAAAATATTTGTAATACTTCAAAAATTTAAATTTTTTTTGCAATAGTAGTTTGAATATTTTTTTTACATCTTCGAAAATTTTTAAGTCAAAATTTATTGTACAAAAAAATTATTTTTTTGATTTTTTGATCAAATCTAAATTAAAACAAATAAAAAATCAAACGAGAATTTAAATTCAAAAATACATTAAATTAAGTTTATATTTTTTTTTTACATTCACCCATTAAATTTTGATTAATAAATATAAATTAAATTTATTTTTAATTAAATTTATCTATATTGTATCTTTTATTTTTAAATTTGATATACATTAAATATTAATTTTAATAATTGTACAAAATTAATAATATTTTTAATTAAAATATCCAAAAATCATTAAAATAAATTTTATACTTCACTTTGAATTTATTCTTCAAATTTAAATAATTTATGGCTCATGATTAATTTTGATAAATTTTTAATAGTGTAATTTTTTTAAAAAATCAATACTTAAATGACTTAATAAATTTTAGTTAAAATTTATTATACAAGAATTTTAATTTAAATAATATTTTAAAAATGAATTAAAAACAAAATTTAAACTAAACAAAATAAAAGTATAGATATACGATTGATCGATATTTTGTGTAAAACAATAAAATAGATATAATACAAAATTTTTATATTTATACTTATAAATATTATCTTATTCAATTAAATTTTTTTATTTAAGCATCACAAAAATGTAGAAAAATAAAAACTTATTTACTACTTTTGGATGTAATATTTAAAATATTATTAATCTTGTAGAATTTTATTTGATTACAATAGTTATATATATATATATATTTGATTATATATATATATATATTTTGAAAGACTTTTGAGCAATTTTATTTATTCATTATAAAGCAAGCGATATAAATTTTGAAAATTTTATTACATAATATTAATTATAAAAAAAAAATTTATATAACTTATATTATATATAAGTAAAAAAAAATGTCATCAATGTTTTGTAACTACTAAAAATTTGGAGTTTAAATAATAAAAATTTTAAGATAACAAATAAATATCAACTGATTTTTTGAATCATTAAATAATTTGAAAAATTATTATATCTTACTTAAAAATTTTAATTTTATAATTTATAAATTTATATTTATTGCATAATAATTATTATATAAGATTTTTTATTATTCTTTTTTTATGTTTTAAGTTCTTAAATATCAATAAAATTAATTTTAAAAAATAAATAAAAGCAGTGTGCCCCACTTTAGCATAAATACTCACGGTAAGACTTTATGCGGTATTTTTCTTTTTCTCGGAAAAATAAGTCAATAGCAAAGAAAATGAAAAAAGAAAAAGGTAAAGCTTTACATGATTCTCGAATTGACATTACATAAGCACATAGAACAAAAAATTAAATAATTTTTGATACTTTACCATATATTCTTTTCACATTTCAAATGTAATTAATTTTGTGATTTTCATTTTATATTTTAAAAAATAAGTATTGACTAATTTATCATAGAACATCCCAGAGACTTTATCATAAAACAAAAATATAAAAAATAAAAAGACAAGACTTTAGTTTTTTTCTCAAATCAAAGAGATAGACTTGAAATTAATTTTAAATAAAAATAAAATTACATAAGAAAATAAAAAATTATCAAACAAATTTAAATAATAATCTTTAACACCTACAAATCAAGAAATCTTATTTTTGTCACTTAAAGGGAAAAAAATAAAATTAACGAGTAAACTTAAAGAATAAGTAAATAACTAATTGAAGGCAACAACACCAAATAGTATTAAAAAAAATAATCTAATTCTCTTACCTATTATATGGAACAATAGGAATTGAAAAGATCGTTTTTCTAATTCATTAAAAATACCAAAAAATTCAATGAAATAAAAATTAAGGATTGTTTAGATTTAGTCTAATTAGTTTGAGAATTTAATTACTGTAAAAATTAAGACTCTTTTAGTTTGAATTTGTATTAAATTTTTTAATATAAAATATAAAATATATATTTTATAATTTATAATAATTAATAAATTAATAATTTTTTTATAAAAAAGAAAAACTCTTTTGTGAGGAAAAAATATAATAAAAAAAATTCATCTGTCAACATTCACCTATCTTAACATGTCACTTGAACTTTCAATCTTAATATGTTATTTGAACTTTAAATTTTTTACTAAGTAATATAAATTATTAAATATTTTATATTATTATTTAAAAAATAATTTATAAAAATTTTAATTATTAATTTTATAAAATTAATATATATTATATATTTTTTAAAAAATTAAATAAATTTTAAAATAAAATGAATAAGGTGAAGATAAATGGAAGGGGGTGGGAGAACCTGGAAAAGACCAAAAAGAAAGTAGTAAACAGAAGAAATTACAACAGAAAGTGATGTGCACGTGGTTGTGCAGTAAAATGGAAATTAACAGACAGAACTAAGTGGAAGACCACAGGAACAGCAAGTGCGGAAGTGGTGGCGGTTCGGTAGTAAAGTCAAGTTGGGTCGGTAAAATTAAATAAATGCAAATTTAAATTTTATTTTTTAGTAACTAAATTAAATTAAAAATTAAAATCTATATCTATTTCTTTTTCTGGAGGAAAATAGAATATTGGGGATTTTTATTTTTTATTTTTAAGGAAGAAAACAAGGAAAGCCATCTCTCTCTGCATCCTCTCTCGATATATACCCCCCACCGCCTGCACCTATCTGCTCAGGCCTAGACGTACTGGAAGCTCTTTCTTTCTTTCTCTCTCATTCTCTCTCTTGCTCACTAACGGGGCTCTGTTCTCCTTTCCCTGTTTTTTTGGGCTTTTCCTGTGATTTGAGAGTTCAGAATGACGAAGGAAGTAGCAGAGCATGGATCCTTCTCTGCCAAGGACTACCATGACCCACCACCAGCACCCTTGTTCGACTCGGTGGAGCTCACTAAGTGGTCGTTCTACAGGGCCTTGATTGCCGAGTTCATAGCTACCTTGCTCTTCCTTTACATCACCGTCTTGACCGTCATTGGGTACAAGAGCCAGAGCGCTGCTGACCACTGCGGTGGCGTTGGGATCCTCGGGATAGCTTGGGCCTTCGGTGGCATGATCTTCATCCTCGTTTACTGCACCGCCGGTATCTCTGGTGGGTTCCTCTCCCTCCTCTCTGTCTTTGTACGTGTGTACTGCGTTGGTTTCCTTTCATGTCTTGGCTTACCTTGACGAGTTCATTTTCGTCGTTTTTCCTTTTGGTTAGATGGAAAATGGATTTCTGTGTTTTCTCATTACGTTTTTGTTTCTTCTCAAGCTTTGATGATTTATTATTACAGAGAAAACTTCAGGTTCTGCTGTATTTTCTTGCAACTGTGTTTCCCATTTTCATGTTTTCCAAACAAAAAGAGAAATAAACCAAACAAGGTTTTGACGGTGACAACTTTCTCTTATGGACCAGAACTATCTTTCTTGACGTTTTTTCCCGCAAAGTTAAAAGAAAAACCTTTGGGTTTCCGCTTCTGAAAACTTTCTTACCTGACTCGGAGCTTCTTTCGGCGTACCATCTGCAGGTGGTCACATCAACCCAGCAGTGACTTTCGGTCTGTTCTTGGCCCGCAAGGTCTCCCTGGTCCGAGCCGTGATGTACATGGTGGCTCAGTGCCTGGGAGCCATTTGCGGTGTGGGTCTGGTGAAGGCCTTCCAGAAGTCGTACTACACCAGGTTCGGCGGTGGCGCCAACTCGCTGGCTGACGGGTACAGCACGGGCACCGGACTCGGCGCTGAGATCATTGGCACCTTCGTCCTTGTCTACACTGTCTTCTCTGCCACTGATCCCAAGAGAAACGCCAGAGACTCCCACGTTCCTGTAAGCACCCACCCTACCTTTCGCCTTTTATCAATATTACCTTTTCAAGTAATATAAGAAATTTTAACTTACAAATACCTTTTCGACTTTCACATATACAATATATCTAAATATATGGAAACGATTCTTTTGTTCTTTGGTCTCATTATTTTAGTCAAACATGTTAGAAAACATTAATGAATGCAAATTTGAAATTTCCACAAACAAAGAATATGGATCCTTGAATGAAAACAACATTAACCTAACCCTAATTCTTCATTGAAAGATCATAATAAAGTATAGGAAACGTTTAATTTGCATGCATCAAATCAATTAATGGGTAATATCACACTAAGATTGAACATGGGGTGTCTTGATTTATGAATTATTGCCGACTTCAAGAAGGGCTTTGCTGTACTAAAAGCGGCTTAGCTGTCAAGAAATGCATGTGAAGGAGATATTGATATCTCCAATAAACTTGAAGAATCATTAATGGGTTTTGAAGTTTCATGTGAAGCTGTCAAGAAATGCATGGGAAGGTGATATTCTTCAATAAACTTGAAGAAACATTCATGGGTTTGTAGTGAATGAGAGCAACCAGAGTAAGATAGGATGATGGCATTGAGGATAACCTTGTCCACAATGGGATTCTCGAGAACAGAGCAATGATGATAGCAGGGTGTTAGTGACGAAATGGGGACTGTGGACTTGTGGCTTTGGTTACCGGGAACCAAATTCACAGTCAGTATTTCTCTGTCTTCTATAGCAGGAAAGAGGATTCTGCTGTTGTCCATGTTTTATTTTTATCTTGCTTGGCTAGGAGAAGAAGCTTTGGTCATTTCAATTGGAAGGCAAACAGTGGTTTCTGGGTTTTTTCTTTATGACCATAAGGCTTAAAGGTTTTGTCCAGTTCTGTGTGTCTGTTCATGGAGGTTGTCGTCTTCCTCCCATGTGGAAATTCCCGTGAGGATTTCCAGCTCCTTTTGGCCTCACATGCCCATTTTCAGTGCTTTCTTTTCCAATCTTCCAACGATTTCTTGGTGCAAAATTTGTAGACTTCACGTGTAGGCCTATGACACAAGAGCATGTCCCAAATCCACGGCCTGCCCATGTGATAGCAGAACCCTTTTGAGCACTCTCATGCATCGTATCCACCAAACCTGTCTCAATTAGTACTGCAGATTTCACCCTTCGTAGAAGATTCACTTTTACACAGTTCATGACCTAAAGGGTACCTAGTTGTGACCATTTCACCTACCTATTGTTGATATCGTTTGGTGTTATTGAAGGTTTTGGCTCCTCTCCCAATTGGGTTTGCTGTGTTCATGGTTCACTTGGCCACCATCCCAGTTACTGGCACCGGCATCAACCCTGCCAGGAGCCTTGGTGCTGCTGTTATCTTCAACCAGAAGAAGGCCTGGGATGACCATGTGAGTATTACCCAGATCAAAATTCCATTGATCCTGATTAATCTGATATGATTTCTTCAACAAGAAGCATCTAACCTAAAATACCCATTTTGATTTTCCAGTGGATCTTCTGGGTAGGACCCTTCATCGGGGCAGCCATTGCAGCCTTCTACCACCAGTTCATCTTGAGAGCAGGAGCTGCAAAGGCTCTTGGGTCGTTCAGGAGCCAAACTCACGTGTGATTTCCTTCTTCCTCATGCTCTTAGGAGAAAGAAAAGAAACTATCTAAGATCAATAATAGTGTCTGTCTGCTTTTGTGGTGCTGGTTGTTGTACTTGTTGTGTATTGCTTTCAAGTTTTTTTTTTTCTCTTTTCTTCAGTTTTTCTCTTCCTAAAGGTTGAAAGACAGAGCTTGAGAGTCATAGAATTGTAGATAAAAGTCTCTTAATTTGAACAAATGGGGGCTTTTTGTATCCTTCTTTGTGCATTCCAGAGCACTTGCCTTAGAATTCACTTCATGTTGTGTCATTTCTTTCACTTGGGTACTCAATTGTTTTTGCTTTTACAAAAGGTTCATCATGCTTGTTTGTCTGTGATTATAACCCATTATTGCTTGAAGAAGACTGCCCACATTAGTGCCTCAAATTGGGAACTTAATGAGAAATAGTTGGACATGATAGTGCATTTGTCCTAAGGCCATCTCCAACCCAAAACACCAAATTTAACACCAATTTGATGTTAAAAAAGAATCTTTTTAGAATATTCTAACACCAAATTTTTTTCATCTTCAACCCATTGACATCAAATTGAAGTTATAATATTATTTTAATAATATAAATAATAATTTTTAATAAAAATATTTATAAATATTAATTAATTTATAAATATTTTTAAAATAATTAATATAATTTAAAATTTTTAAATTAAGAGCAAATGAAAATTATTATTATTTTAATAATATAAATAATTGATTCTATAAAAGATTTGATATTACGTGAAGTTATTCGAAATGAGCAAATGAAAATTTATGCAAAATGAGGTCGAGATCACTAATATGAAGGAGTTAATGGATCATTTAATCATTTTGATCAATATTTTGGTGATGTAGGAGGAAGTGGAGATGACTTTTCCACATTTTAAATAGTTTTAAGGTTAGTTTATTATTGTTAAAGTATTTTAATTTTAATTAATGTTGTAATTTCAGTTTAAGTTGTAATTTCAGTTTAAGTTGTAATTTCAGTTTAAGTTGTAATCGTTAATGTGTTGTTATTGCAATTGTACTGTGTTATCAATTGAAAAAAATTTATTTTTATCATGTTCATGCAAAAATTTAAATTAAATCATAAATTATAAATTATTTTAAATTTTTATATATTTTTAAATAATAATATTAATAGTATATATAATTTTATTATTAATTAAATAAATTATTATTAATAATAATTTAAATAAAACAAAATTATATATTGAATATTGGTCTTATTTTGAAGATCTTGATGAGATATTCTTAATGGTATAATTTTTTTCTAATAATATCATATATTTATTAAATTATTAATTAAAAATATATTTGATTTAAAACCTTTAAAAAAGTAATTTATAAAAAATATATATTTTAATATATCATTAATTTGGTGCAGCTATAGTATTGCACAAAATTTGGTGCAGTACTGTAGCTGCACCAAATTGGTGAACCCAATTTACCGTCTCGTTGGAGACGGTTTCTCACCAATTTTGACGGCAAATTGCCGTTTTGCCGTCTCGTTGGAGATGGCCCAAGGACTACATGTTTTCCACATCCACTTTATTACAACATTAGTGGTCCTATGAACATAGCCAGCCCTTCTTCATTATTCCCTCTTGTGACATTGACAATGGAGTTTTAAGTTGTGTGTTGTCCAAGCCGGAAATATGTTTTCAATATGAAGGCTTAAGTAAAGCATTTGGTCTAATAAGCTCAAATTTGCTACTATAGATAAGTATAGGATAATGTAAAATCTTTAAGCGTGATATAAGGCGCATATGTTTAGAGACAGATAATTAAAATAAATTTTATCCTTAAAAAGATTGATGCAAACAAGACAGACATTATCTTTAAAAGTAGATAAGACAATATCTTGAAAAGATAATTTTAAAAATAAATCTATAATTTGAAATATGTTTATTCAAAATACAATAATTTACCCATGGAAATCAAAGTTAGAGTTTTGTTTTTCATTTTCCTTTTTGCCAAGAGTATCTTATTCATCTCTTAAGCCCCTATATACCCACAAAAGAAAATGATGAATTATTAAGAAGCTTTTATATACACCAATGGAAATCAATCCAAATGAGACTACTATCAACAAAGTTCAATCTTTTAAATCATGACTATCTAAAATCATTCAACATTTCCAACAATGTAAAATTATTTTATTAACAATAATTTTTCTGTTTGGAGTTCACTAATGCCATATAATTAACAATGACCCACCTGTAAACAGCTTACATCATGATTCTTTGCCCCCTGGAGAAGCAATTACAATTACACTTTAATCATTTTGCCTTATCCCTTGTAGGCTACAATTTCTTCGAGTCCAAGCAACCCTTGGGATTACTTCTTATTAAGCTTTTGATAAACACCCATTACAGACTTGTACCTAAAAAATCAAACCCAGAATTTATCTTATCCAAAAGAGCGAAGGGAGCAAAGATTTTCAAGATGGCACTCATCACCACTGTCTTGTTTTTCTTCCTTTCTTCCTTCTGGTTACCCTAAATCCAAGCAGCCATCAGTATCACTTCTTTCAGGCTTCTGATAAATACCCATTAGAGATTTATACCCAAACAAAAAAACCCATAATTTATCTTATCCAAAAGAGTGAAGGAAACAAAAATCTTGAAGGTGGTACTCATCACCTTTGTCTTGTTCTTCTTCCTCTCTTTCTTCTATTTTCTGTAAATCCAAGCAGCTGTCATTGTGGTTTGTTCAGGCTTCTAATAAATACCCCATTAGAGATTTAGACCCAAACAACAAAACCCAGAATTTATCTTCCCCTAAAAGAGTGAAGAAACAGAGATTCAAGATGGAAACTATCACCACCCTCCTGTTTTTCTTCCTCTCTTCCTTCTATTTTCTCTAAACCCAAGCAGCTATCAGAACTGCTTCTCTTAGACTTTTAATAATACCCATTAGAGATTTAGACCCAAACAACAAGAGCCAGAATTTAGTGTTTCCCAAAAGATTGAAGAAACAGAGATTCAAGATGGCACCCATCACTACCCTTCTGTTCTTCTTCATCTCTTCCTTCTACTTCCTCTCAACTCCTCAGCTTTCAACACTCCACATTTTCGCCCTTGAAAGCCCTCTGTTCTTCATGCATCCCGACATTCCAACTCTTCTGTAGCAAATCTCAAGATAATGGGCAACAATGTGGGCTTGATTGGGTTAGTGGGTCAATGAGTTGGAAGCAACTTTGTGTAAGAATTGTGTTTGAGCAGAAAGCCCTGCCTGATGGTTGGGCTTTGGAGCTGAGTGTGTGATTTGCTTTTGTTTTTTTTTCGTGTTTTTCCCTCATGTTCATCATCTTCTTCCTCTGCTAATTGACAATTGGTGGATGTTGAAGTTGATACACTTCACTTGGGCACATATTTGATAGCAATTTTGTGTATATGTTGTAAAAATTATAGAAAAATAGAGAAAAAGGGGGAGGACAAACCCACTTAAATTAAAATTTTACCCTAAAAAAAGGGTAATTAATTAGTACTTATTTGTTTCTTTTCTTTAATCTCAAAATGAAATTTTGAAATGACCAACTCTATATTTCAATGATTTTCATTAATTGATTATAATGTTCTTATATTGATCTAAACTATCTTAAATTTTTAAAAAGATATTAACATATTTAATGATTAACTTATTTTTTATATTTAGATAATAAATTATGAAAATATTAACATAATATCACAGCATAAGATTCTTATTTATAAAGGGAATAATAAAGTTGCCATTTTTTAATTTTAATTTTCCTTTAATTGATGTTTTCTTGTTTTGGGCCGGGTTGTTGAAGGGCTGAACCCGTAACCCAACGTTGCAGATCTTCTGATATCTTGCTGGGCAAAGCCTGCGATTGGTTACTATTGAACCCGAAACTTCGATTTAAACGACCCTTTTTGTAGATGGGTTTAAAAATTCGGGTCAAATTAGACTTATCGGACTCAGAATTAAAAACGGGTCTAATAAAAAAATATTTTCTCCGATGTTAAGAAGAAAATTGATATGATTTTTAAAGATATATATTACTGCAAAAAAACTGTTTTACTGTTTTTCAAATATTTATAAGATTTGTTAAGGTGAAATACGGCCGGATTATCCAACTTAACAAGAAAACGGCGTCGTAGTAAGGATCTTCTTTGTGTTTGACTTCCTTCTTGACTCTCGTCATCGACATATCGAAGACCGAATACCAGAGAGAGAGAGAGAGGGGCAGAAAGGAAGAGACGGAGAGGAAAAGATGCATCTATGGCCATCACAGAAATTAAGGGATTCATTCAACTATGCTCATGTGAAGAAACTGGATTGGAACCTTCGTTTGATGAAGCGCGAAGAGAAAGCGAAGAGCAATAAGGAGAAACTCTTGAATGAAGAAGGAAATGAAAAAGTTCCACCTGAATCCTCTTCAGATAATCTTGCGGGGCCTGTCTGTATTTGGAGGGAGATGCTATTCATCTTCTCTTTCTGCTGTTGTTTCTGCTGTGGAGGTACTTCTATATCTGTACCTATGTTCTGTTTGTACTTCATTTCTGAATTGTATTTGGGTTCTTCTACATGGGCTTTTGTTGCATGTGATCTTAATTTGTTCTTTGCTTGAAATGTTGAAACAAAGTGTTTGATTCAATGGCACTTTCTTGCCTTAAGTGTTACTTTGCTGTTACATAATTTTAGGTTTCTTTGGATTTCGTCCAAACTTTATAATGGAATTGAGGTTCGCCTATATGGGTCTCTGTTAATACACTTGATCCTCTAATGCTTCATAAGCAGGAAAGATGTAAAAGCTGTTGACTGATAGAATTATAAAATTTTAGTATTTCATGTGTATGACCATAGGGATAAAAATGAGCCCTATATCTATGCAACAAAGGAACTATCTCCAAATAGATTAAACTGATTTTATTGCGTAGGAGTGAGGAGAAAAAATAAAGGTGAAGAGAAGGTGCTATCTGGGGAAAACATTTGACCCCAGGAAGGGTGTAAGAAAAAATAAGTTAATCATTGTTTGATTTTTTGTGTCAACCAAATAGTGAACTCTGTAAAACCTGTAAATAGTTAGTAGAGTTTCACTTCTTGTGTGGCTAAAATGTTAAGGAACACTTCCCTTGCATCTTCTAGATATTGCTGCCAATGTTGGAAATCGTGAAAGTTTGTGAAAAAGTTCCGGGTGCTTTCTGAATAATATTTAATGCACTAATATGATTTGGCTCTATGGGTGTAATTTAATTGTCACTTTAGAGTTCAGTTTAATGTTTGAAATCTTAAAGATTTAATTTTTTTTTTACTTGAATAAGTGCAGTTGAGTGTATGAGATTTCTGTCTGAAAATGGATACCTTGAAACTTCTATCCAAAAGTTTAAGTCCTTAAGAGATGGGTTATGTTAAGAAAACTTGTCTACGGGTATCAAATTCATCACAATGATTGAGAAAAGGAAGAAAAATTGGACTAAGTATGATTCATGCTTTTCGGTAGTGATTTTTAAATAAAATGTGTTTCCAGTGTCAATACCTTGAACAAAGGTTAAGAGCTCAGGTACCTATAATTTATTAAGAGTTATCACGTTGTTGCTGATGATGTTTGAAAATGGACAATTCCAAGAAGATCGCCTTCTTAAGTTGGCTGTGTTCGGATCATATTTGTGTGTAGGATTCTAGTGCGAGTGTTGATAATTTTGATACAGCTATGAAAGTAAGTGCTGTTTAAGACATGCAGAAATCAAGTAAGTTACACCAACCCGCGCCCCTCCCAACCAAAAAACGGAAACAAAAAGAGAGAAGATGCTGTAGGGGATATCCTCTAGGATTCTCTGCATTTCAGGGGTTGTGAGATGGCGTACCATATTCGTGTTCTTTCTCCACTAATTCTATGTAGCCTTTTTTTTTTATTATTGTATTTTAAATTAGAATATGCAAAGTAGTATTAATTGCTATGATGACCATCCAAAACGAATTGAGGATAGTTTGAGCAGTAATCTTTAGTGAAAACCATAAGATGGAATGGTGAACTATGGTTGCCTGCTGGTGAAGGACTATAAGGATGAAAGGACTGCACCTAAAATAAAGGTTGCTTTGTGTTGGTGGTAGGGGAGTTAAGTGCATAAACCCAAAATTCAAGAGAGTTATTCAGAATTTTCTCTCTTGGCATTCACTTACAAGAAACTTTTGCTCCTTTGCTTTTGGTTACATAATTGTATCTACAAGCAATTTTATCATTTGTCAACCCCACTTGCAAGTGTACCATTAAATTGTATAACTGTGCACATTTTGTATCCTCTTTCTTCTTCTTTGTTACTGAGTAATCCCCGACTCAAATTTATTAATGATCTGAATATTATTGATTGATATGTTAAAATTCCTGAGTTAGGATTTAGTGATCTGATATCAAGGCTGTCCTCTTTCAGCTTGGGGTGGTGATGAAGAAGACAACTGATGCAGTATTTGGCAGGCATTTGGTCATTGATTTGCAAATGACAAGATTGTACAGATTGGAAGTGATTAACAACATTCAGTATTTCCTTCTGTTAGGATTATAAATTATGTGATTCCAAATTGTTATATTGTCGAGATCTACAATTTATTGGTATCTTAAACTGTAAATGGCTTGGTTTATCTCAAGAGGGTAAACGCTAGAAGATCAGTGTCCCTGTATTGCATTTCTTGCTCTACCTTTTGATCTTGTGATTTTGCTGCAGTTTCTATTTGCAGGGATGATAATGCAAACTGACTTGTCGTGTTATGGCTGGCCAATGTGATAAACCGAAGTTCTGGGTATATAGCCATTTACAAGTAAACTCAAAATCATCATATTTATGCTACTGAACGTGTGATTTCCATAAATATTAATGTTTACATGCGATATTTATTTTTTATTTTATTTTATTTTGATAATCAATTATTTGATTTGACTTGCTCTAGGACGGCTAATTTATATACAACATTTTAATTGAGTGAGAATGTTATTTCTAATTAGTAATGTAGAGATACCATTTTTGAATGAGATCAAATTGGTTATTTTTCAAAAGATTTGATCTCAGGGTAGCCATTTCTCGACAGATCTGATATTGATAAATCTTGAACAACTGAGATTTTATTTAATTGATTTGATTTAGCTTTGAATTTATATGCAGCAATTTGAATGCAGTGAGAATGTGAGGGAGGTAAAAGACTCAAAATTAAATATCAAAATATCTTCTCAACTAAAGTCCAAAAGATCTCTAGGCCTGGGGCATTGGACATAGTTGTGGTGGTAGGAAAGCAGACACAATAAATAAGAGCAGACAGCAGGGGAGATTTGTTTGGCTATGCCAACAACTCCATCCGTCTCATTGAATAATCCCAACAAGCCTCCTCCTTGTCAGCACTTTAACCAATGTTTGGTAATGGATGGATTAAGATCCTAATTCAGGATTGCTGACAGTTTAGGAAAGTACTTAAGACTTGTCACACTGTTTCCATTTCGCACCAGAGCCCACTACGCTAGCCATACCCTTTTAAGTCTCTCAACGTTCCACTGAGGTCACCACAGTCATCTCTTTCTCTCTCTCTCTCTCTCTCTCTCTCTCATTCCCTCTGTGTGTTTCTTTGGTGGTTTTGTTTCCCATCGTTCGGCGTATTTTAGTGCGACAGGATGCCTCTGCACCCGGTGGCGGAGGCCAACGAGCAGAGCCCTTTTGGTTCGCTCAGCGCGGAAGAGTTCTACGCCCGCCACTCGGTGAGTCACTCTTCCGAATTTGTGACTAACCCGCGTGGTCTTAAGCTTTTTACCCAGTGGTGGCTTCCACTGCCTCCCGCCCGACCCATCGGCACGGTGGCCGTTGTCCATGGTTTTACAGGTGAGTCTAGCTGGGTCATTCAGCTTACCGCCATCCTCTTTGCCAAATCAGGGTTCGCCACGTGTGCCATCGACCACCAGGGCCATGGCTTCTCTGACGGCCTCATCGCCCACATTCCTGACATCAATCCCGTCATCGACGACTGCATTAACTTCTTCGACGGCTTCCGGTCGCGCCACGCACCCGGCCTGCCCTCGTTCCTGTACTCTGAGTCTCTCGGTGGCGCCATTGCGCTCTACATCACGCTCCGCCAGCGGGGCACGTGGGACGGGCTTGTTCTCAACGGCGCCATGTGCGGGATAAGCGACAAGTTCAAGCCACCTTGGCCGCTGGAGCATCTCTTGTTCGTAGCCGCGGCCTTGATCCCCACTTGGCGCGTGATTCCGACGCGAGGTTCCATTCCGGATGTGTCGTTCAAGGAGCCATGGAAGAGGAAACTGGTTATATCGAGCCCCAGACGACCCCTAGCGAGGCCACGCGCTGCCACCGCTTACGAGCTGGTGCGGGTGTGCAAGGACCTGCAACAGAAGTTCGAGCAGGTGGAGGTGCCGCTGCTGATCGTGCACGGCGCAGAAGACGTCGTCTGCGACCCAGCGTGCGTGGAGGAGCTCCATCGACGCGCCTCGAGTGTGGATAAGACGATCAAGATTTACCCTGGGATGTGGCATCAGTTGGTGGGAGAGCCGGAGGAGGACGTGGACATGGTTTTCGGGGAGATGGTGGAGTGGCTTAAGAGCCGAGCTGAGACCGCCGCCAAGAATGAGACTGGCAGCGGCCGCTGATGGTGGCCGGCAGCCGAACGCTTATTACTTAAAATAATCTTATTACTTACCAGCTTGTCAATAGAGAGTAATTTGCTGTAGATGGCAAGACCAATTGTGTGTGTTGTCACTGTAAACCAGTGGCGTGGTGCCATGTGGATGGTTGAATAAAAAATAAACTAATCTTCTTAAATTTGAAAGGATAAATTCATTGGGACCACATGTATTTAATATAAATATATATATTTTAAAATATTTTATAAACTAATAAAAATCTTTAAAAAAATTATGTTGACTGTTATTAATTAAATTTTTTTATTTAAAAGTTAATAAATTAAATTTTAATTTATTAATTCAAAAAAATTAAATTTTAATTTAAATAATTAAAAAATAAAAATATTTTTTGTTGTTGAAATATCTTAAAAAGAATTTAAGTGAATGATTTATTTTTATTTTGATTTATTCATTAAATTTGAATATTTTTATTATAAGATATATTTATTGTAATTTTTTAAAATTTTTAATAACATAGATATATAAAAAAAATTTTAATATTCAAAAGATTTAAATTTTTTTTATTATCGTAGATTTAATTTTTTTTATATTTATAAAAATTTTCAAGCAAAAATTAGTTGTAAAAAAATTTTAATTTTTAATAAATTTAATTTAAATTAAATTGATATATTAAAACTAAAATTGTATTTTTTAAACATAATAATTTAATTGATAATACAAAATAAATATCAAAATTTTATAAAATTTTTATTTTATCAAATATTGATATTTATTTTTAATATTAAAATATAATTTTAAAAATTTAAAAAATAAATTAATAAATGAATATTCAATTCATTATTTTTTGTAATATTAAATTTTAATTTAATAAAAAATAATTTAAAATTTTAAATAAATTTTATTCCTTTATTTATTATTAAAAATTTACTCTTTTGGTAAGAGTATGACCTTTACTGTAATAATTATTTAATTGTTTTCTAAGTGACGAATTAGCCCTGAAGTTGAATCACATTTATTGAATGGCAGCCACAACAAGACTAATATGATAAGGCATACACCCTCCATATACATTAGATAAATATTATTTTATCATTAGGTTGTTATCTTTAATATATAGATTAAACAACGATCTTATTTTAATATCACATGTTAGTTTATTAGAAAATTAAATAAAATTAAATTATTATAACTAATCACATTAAATTAGATTACAATGAATGAGATGAAAATGAAAATATAAAATTTTTCACATTATCAACAAGTTTTTTTTTTTTTTATGTTCCCATTTTTATTATAAATTAAGATTTTTTGTTGATAAAAATTATATTAAATTTATGAAAAAATTATGATAAAGAATAATATAATAAATTATTGAAATCCTTATTTTATTTTTAAAATTTTTATATTAATATCATAAATTATAAAAATATTATTTTAATTTTTTAAAAAATGTATCACAATTTCAAGTATATATACTTCATGTGCATATTCTCATGGAAGATGAAGCTAAGCTGCATGCATGGAAAACAGTTGACTCTGAGAGAGAGAGAGAGGAGCTCATGAGGGATATATGTCGACACTGTAACATCTTAGAATGGGTCAGTCAGATCACCCACTTTTGCAGGAGAACAGGAATGGAGACTTCACCATCCTTCGCAGAACATTGTCATCTTCTTCTACACCACTGATCTCTATCATTCACTGCAGAAATCTCTTCCATGCTCAAGGATCGAAGATACAAGATTACCCAGATTGTATTTTCATCTTAAACCTTCTGTTTTCTCTGTAGTCGTAGTTCTTCGTTTGCCGAGATGGACAATTTCATCGGGGGAATGGAAGGCAGATTCAGAGTCCCCATAACAGATTCTATCATGATGTGGATGGTGCATTGCGCAATGGAGAAAGCCCACGAAAAATTGAAATCGAAAGAGGGTGTCATCGCTCGGTTGAATGAGAAATCGAAGTTCTATGAATTGGCAGTCATGCAGCTCGAAGGGTGTTTGAAGTTTGTCCAAGAAGAGACTGGTAGCTTTGTTCTTGAGACCAGCCACGCAGAGGTGCTCTCCGACTTGACAGAAATCAGAGACCGGCTTCAAGGACGGTTGAAGGAATCGGAAACTGCAATAGCGGAGAAGGATAGGGAGTTGATAGAGAGAATGGAAATTGAAATCAAACTTAGGCAGGCATTGGAAGTGAAGGAGAAAGAGTTGGTTTCTTTACGGGCTAACCTCGAGCTTGAAAGAACAAAGAGTGAGAGTGTTGAGGAGTTCATTATGAGCAATCGTGAAAGCGAGGATGAGGATAGAGAAGATGAGATTTGTGAGTTGAAGAGTTCAGTTGATGAGCAGGTATGGAAGATCAAACAGAAGCTTGAGCCTGATTATGAGCTTATAGATGAAGAGAGGAACCATGGAATCGATAGCCAACAGATTGAGCGAATGGGTTCAGATATTGATAATCTAAAGGGAACTTTGGATCTTGCTTTCAACAAAATGTATAATGCTCTTTTCTTGTCTGAGATGGGTCCAATAGAGCAGAAATGGAGGTGGGCAATTGAGAAAGACACACTAGCTGTCCTGGTTAAAGGCCTTATGAAGGATTTTCAGCAGAACTTTGAAGAGAAAAGGAGGAAGGAAGAGAAGCAAGTTTCTCATCGTTTGAGAGAGCATTTGTCAGATTTGATGAAAGAGCTTGCATGCTTGCGCTGTGAGCTTGAGAATCTTGCAGAACAGATTGTGGTGCAAGGGAAAGGCACTGAGGCCTCTAGCAAGAGTTCTACCGCAACTAGAGGAAAGTCTTTATCAGATGGGGAAAACTATGATAGTTTTGACAGTTTATCCATGGAGGTTGAAGGACAAATGAAGCAGCTAGAAGAAAAGAGGGCAGAGGAAGATGGTGGCAACTATGTTGCCAAGTTGATAAAGAATCATGAGTCTATTATCCAGGAAAAAAGTAAAGAGCTTAGCGGGGTGAAGAGAGAACTTCGTGAGAAAGAGTGTTCATCCTTCAAGAGAGGAAAAGAGATTGTTAACCGGAAAGGAATGATAGAAGAAACTATCTCAAGATTGAACAATATAATCCAATGGAATGCTAGAGTATGCGAAAATCTTGGTGATGATGGAGAGGAACAAAGGGAGGAAGCTTATACAGCAACCACATCATCCCAACTTTATACAACAAATACAGATAAATTGGGCATGGAAAATTCAAAGGATGTATGTGAGATAATGCATGAGAGTTCTGTTTCAGATGGAGAAAAAGAAGAACTGCAGAATGAAATAACGATGCTGAAACAAGAAGAAGAAGATGCAAATTTGCAAAGGTTGATCTTAGAAGATACTCATAGGATTCTTTTGAAAGACTTGGTAAGTGCATTTCACCATGAGTTGCAGTGTCATGAATTATGGAGCCTAGTAAAGGAAGATATGTATGAAAATTTTATCAAAGATATAGCAAATGAGCAGAATGAGAAAATTGAAAGTGACAGAATTAAAGCTGCAATACTAGAAGAGATACACTTCATAGGTATTAAGTGAATTGGCAACTGCTGATGACTTGCTGGCTGATTTAGAGGGCACGTTAAGAGAAGATGTACTTATAGCCCTCTTTAGGGAGATGCATAAGGAGTGGAATGAGTGCATAGAAAACTATAACGATGAAGGCCTTTTTGGACAAGAAATAAGTTGGATTGTCTCTTACGAGACCATTAAAGACATTGTGAACACTGCCAATCACACACTGAGGGAACTCCAAAGGGTGGAAAAGGTAAGGGTGCATGCAGCCGTCTCTCAGGAGATGTATAAGGAGTGGAATAAAAGAAAATTTGGCAACTGAGCTGATGACTTGCTGGCTGATTTAGAGGGCACGTTAAGAGAAGATGTATTGTCTTATATGTTCCGAACATTGCCAATCACACACTAAGTGAACTCCAAAAGGTCAAAATTCCTGGTAATTTTGAGTGCACAGCATATCAAAAACTAGAGATGATTATTCCAAGGTACTTTTCTATTTGACCAAGGCAATCACTCTTTGGTGCCTCAATCACTCTCTGGCGCCTCAACTCAGTTGACATGATTTTTGTGAAGATTGATGAAGCTTCCTTTTGAGGCAGTATATAGATTTATTACTTGTCATTGCATCCTAGAAATTGAGCTTGTTTTCTTTTGGGTCAGACCTTCTCCATACAAATGAAAAATACCCATTTCTCCTATGAGAAATAAGTTGGATTGTCTCTTACGAGACCATTAAAGACATTGTGAACACTGCCAATCACACACTGAGGGAACTCCAAAGGGTGGAAAAGGTAAGGGTGCATGCAGCCGTCTCTCAGGAGATGTATAAGGAGTGGAATGAGTACATAGAAAATTATAAGACAGAAAGCCTCCTTAGAGAAGAGGTAACTTGTATTGTCTTTATTGAGACCATTAAAGATGTTGTGAACACTGCCAATCGTACACTGAATGAACTCCAAGAGGTTGAAAGGGTAGAAGTCGCCTTAAGGGAGGATGTGCATGCAGCCTTTGTCCAGGAGATGTATAAGGAGTGGAATGAGTGTACTGAAAATTATAAGAAGGAAAGCCTTTTAAGAGAAGAGCTAAGTTGGATTGTCTTTGATGAAACCATGAAAGATGTTCCGAACATTGCCAATCACACACTAAGTGAACTCCAAAAGGTCAAAATTCCTGGTAATTTTGAGTGCACAGCATATCAAAAACTAGAGATGATTATTCCAAGGTACTTTTCTATTTGACCAAGGCAATCACTCTTTGGTGCCTCAATCACTCTCTGGCGCCTCAACTCAGTTGACATGATTTTTGTGAAGATTGATGAAGCTTCCTTTTGAGGCAGTATATAGATTTATTACTTGTCATTGCATCCTAGAAATTGAGCTTGTTTTCTTTTGGGTCAGACCTTCTCCATACAAATGAAAAATACCCATTTCTCCTATGAGTAATGTAGTTGTGATATTAGACAAAATGTTAAAGTTTCATATATTTTATTTGATTGATTAGTAAAACTAGAAATTGAGTAGGAATAAAATTACTAGGTTATCTAATATACACTTTGGGATTCAAATGGACCTCATGAGGACTAAGCCTAAGCAAACTGCTGTCCTAATTTTTTGCAGGGTGGAGAAGATCAAACATCAGTTACATGAGCTTGTTGAACTTGTTGCCTCGCTAAGAAAACAGGAATCACTGTACAGAATGGCTTTTATCAGGAGATGTGAGAATCTCAGCAAGGCTGAAACAGAGGTTCTCAGCTAAGACTAAGCTAACCGTTTAGTTTCATTCTTTCAAGTGGTCATAGTGATTGTCTGATTTTACTACTCCCAAAATCTTCCTTTTGGCCTTGTGGTTGTTCTTATATTTACTTTTCCTAATTATTTTTATGAGATCTAGGTGGATCTGCTAGGTAATCAAGTAGACATGCTTGTAGGACTACTCCAGCAGATATACATGACTCTACTGCACCATTTACCAGTTTTGCAACAGTACTCTGGGGTAAGCAGAACTTTCATTTCTTCAACTTATTTCAGAATTTTTTTGAGAAACACTGCTCTGTTAAAGGTGAATGTTCTCATCCAGGTCATCGACATTTTGAAGTTGATAAAGAAAGAATTAACAGGGGTTCTGGCTGTTAGTGGGTGAGCTAGACTGATCCAAACTTCTGTTGAATCTTCTTCTCTGCATTTCCTCAGAAGGGTGAACATCCATAAACAAGGAGGATATTCCCACAGAAAAAGATTTGTAAAACTGAAACTCCTGCAACAGCAACTATGATTTGGTGATCAACCTATCACCAACTCAATAGGCTTTCTGGTTTCTGGCTGCAAATCCTTTAGACAATCTATTTAAGAGAAGCATAGGGAAGAAGGAAAAGAACTTCAGATAAGCAACTAGTTCAGCTGCTGAGTTACAAGCTACTGAAAACAGTTCCTCCACAAAAGCATACATTTCACTGACTGAACTATGGATCTCACCAATTGCAGTGACTGATATGAAATGCTTGGTGAAGCTGAGAGGTTTCTCTTCATCAACTTCAACTTTTATGGATCTCCTATTCTACAAGTGAACTTCAACTTAACTACTCTATGCCCTGAAAGAGTGTCTGCATTAGCTTATTTTTTTCCAAACTAGCAAGCCGAATCTGTGTGCTATCTGGAACAAAAGCTAGTACCTGGTACTGCTAATAGTATCAGCATAAGACAGTTTTGTGATTGCAGTTTCAGTCCGGCTGCTTCATATATGTTTTAAGGGATCAATCTTGTAAGACAATCTGAATGTCTTTGTATCAAAATATCTTTATATAATCTTTTTTTCTTTTTCCATATAATTTAGTTTGTTCCTAACTACACAATTTTATTTTTCAGAAAAATTGTAACTTTAAATAATACTTTAAAAAATATAATTGAGATTTATCTGCCCATTTCAGACTTCGAAATAAAGAGAAATGGTAAAATGATTTCTAAGCAACATAAAATCGATACCCAAAACTAAATGTGTATCATTATTATTTTCGAATATGATTTTCTATTTGGTTGATTAGGTTAGTTTTATGGTGAGAGAATTTTTTAAGGCTACTATCATCAAGAATTCTTGATATTGATTTAAATTTGTTAATGTCAGATTTTCTTTTGTTGGATTTTCTCGAGCAAATAGAATATGTTGTCCTTCTTGTTATTAATTTATACAAAGAAATGAAAAAAAAAAGAGAAAAGAAAGTAACACTTGCCATGCAGATTGATAATATAATATATATATATATATACATATATACATATGTATATGAGATTAGATGTGTCGATTAGATCATAGGAATATGGAGGATGACGGCCATTAGGGACCGAGATTACTACAAAACTCAAAAATGTCAAGAACTTAAAATGGATTTCAAGATATGGTAAGAAATCAGCGGAGATTCTGTCTTACTCAGACTGAAAGATTCCCTAAATGCAGGTTTTTTGCCCATCTAGTATCTGAACTCTGCCTCAACAATGGCGCAACCAAGAGCTCTTCTCATTCTTTTCGTTTCAGCTCTGGTTCTCTTGGCTTCACCATTGTCACGAGCCAACGACGATGATCTTGAAGAGGAAATCGCTTTCCTCGAGGCCCAAGAAAGAGAGGTCGCGAGCGATTTGGGTCCTCCAGATTACGAGAAGAAGAACGACGATGCTGACGAATCAGATGGCGATGACCAGGCCTCGCAGTGGGCGAGCAGCGTTGACGAGAGGGACGTGGCGGTGTTGAAGAAGGAGAATTTCAGCGAGTTCATACAGAAGAACAGGTTCGCCATGGTGGAGTTTTATGCGCCGTGGTGCGGGCACTGCAAGGCGCTGGCGCCGGAGTACGCAGCGGCTGCGACGGAGTTGAAGGGCGTGGCGGCGCTGGCCAAGGTGGACG
Organism: Moringa oleifera; assembly: GCA_021397835.1. Classification (NCBI taxonomy): domain Eukaryota; kingdom Viridiplantae; phylum Streptophyta; class Magnoliopsida; order Brassicales; family Moringaceae; genus Moringa; species Moringa oleifera. Next base: position 533,004 of record JAJFZO010000882.1, on the reverse strand, counting down.
TCATGGAGGAACGTGAGCTCTCTGAGAGATATGAGGTCATAGGTGTCCCTTTCGTGTTCCTTTTTGTTGATGGAGTCCATCAGCTTTATCTAGGAGACAAATCCAAGTAAGATTAGTAACAGTAAAGGATAGATTATGTGTCTCCAATCTTACCTGTTTGAATCATTTGTTTCTTTGATATGGGTAATGCACAGAATGCATTTGCGATATTGTGTCTATGAACAAGAGCTGATCTTATGGTATGAGATGGCCTGTAAAATTGCAACTTCACTTGCAGGAAAGCCATAGTTGCTTGGATAAAGAAGAAAACTGGGCCTACTCTTCACGACATAACCTCAACAGAGAAGGCTGAAGAAATTCTGTCAGCAGATCCTAAAGTGGTTCTGGGATTTCTAGACTCCTTATTGGTACTTATCTAAGCACTTTTAGCATCTGAGCTTTCATAAAAATCACAATTTCTTTTTTTTTTTTTTGGGGTCTGTGCACTGTTTCATTTTGGCACTATATCACTCTTGATTACTCATTAAATAATGTTCTTGATCGTTAAAATGAAATGCCTTGGGTTGAAATTAAGTGTTCATGAAAGGTAGCATCAAGCATATGCAGAGTGCTGAACTTACCAATTTCCTGAAGTACTTTGTACTCAATCTGCCTTCTGAATGTCTGGGAAACCCAATTCTGCCTCTGTTCTGCAGCTTATTAGGCCATTTTTGTGTTCTTCTGGTTCTTACAGGGTCCTGAGAGTGAGGCACTCGCGTCTGCTTCCCGAATGGAAGATGATGTTAATTTCTATCAAACCGCTAATCCTGATATTGCAAAGCTTTTCGGCATTGAATCCCAAGTCAAGCGACCTGCTTTGGTCTTGCTGAATAAGGATGATGAAGAATCAACCTACTATGGTTTATTTCAGTAACTTTCAACCCTTTCAGGTCTTACTTAGTTCAAGTTCCACAATGAAGTTTACAGATTCCTTTCTTCATGTCTGCAGATGGTGAATTCTCCAAACAGGCAATAGTTCAATTTGTGTCAGCCAACAAGGTTTCTTCAGTGATCACTTTTAGCTTACAAACTGCTATGTTTATACAAGATAATCCAATAAAAAACCAGGTAAGAATCCTGAGCCATTCTGAGCTTTTTTCCTCTCTAAATTTGCCATCCAAGGAGTATAATTTACAATTTCAGTATGCATAATTTCCTTCTCAGCTGTTGCTCTTTGCCACTTCAAATGATTCAGAAAAGTTCATGCCCATGTTCCGAGAGATAGCAAAAGCTTGCAAGGGAAAGGTATCATCATAATCTTCTTCTTTACAGAAAACATAGTAGCGAGGCCAAATGAAAACATGATTCCTTCAAAATCTTTTCAGATTCTTTTCGTCTTAATTGAAATGGACAATCAGGATGGGAGAGACCTCGCTAACTACTTCAGTGTTTACGGCGATGCCCCAAGGGTAAGTCATCATCCCAACAATGTCTTATGCACACTTGCTTCGCCTCATCTTTCAGGCACTTGATACATATCGCAAGAGATTGTTCAAGAGAAGGAAATTAAACTGAATTCCCTGATGGGTATCTGTTTGCTTGAAGGTTCTTGCATACAAAGAAGATAAACAATCCAAGTTTTTGCTGGATGGTGAATTGACAACAAGCAGTATTAAGGTGTGAAACCTTAATTTTTCCTTCTTTAATTACTTGTTCTTCTTGGTCCTTTGCTCACTGTTTCTGCTAATCTGTCTTCCATGAATTCTCTGTGTAGTCATTTGCAGAGGAATTCTTGGCAGACAAGCTTAAACCTTTCTACAAGTCAGATCCAGTTCCAGAGAAGGTAAGCCTGTCTGATTTTTACCACACAAGGTGTTCAATACAAAATTCCTTGCCTCTTATTCTTGTCATGTATGGATATGGTCACAGAATGATGGGGATGTTAAGATAGTCGTTGGCAATAACTTCAACAAAATCGTTCTCGACGAATCAAAGGATGTTCTTCTCGAGGTAGATATCTTCATTGGTGAATGAATGTATGCAGGGAAGATCAATTTGGCAATTTTTTAATTTCTTTCAAGCTTATCTACTGCATTGTTGTGACCTTGAAACTTGGTTTTTTAACAGATATATGCACCCTGGTGTTTCCATTGTTTGGCTTTCGAGCCAACTTACAATAGGCTTGGCAAATATTTGAGAAGCATTGATTCCCTTATAATAGCCAAGATGGATGGAACCACTAATGAGCATTCCCGGGCCAAGGTATACTATTACTTAAACACTTCCAATCTTCTCAATTTCACATAGTGAATGTCTTTTTTCCCTTCTTCCCCATAGCTTGTTCTTGAAAGTTGTTTTCTGAACTCGAACAGCACTGTTTTTCAAGTTTATCATGCATGGGTGAGCACTAAAATGATCTTATCTCAAGTGATTCAGTATAAAAAAGATCATGTGAGTCAAAATAACATGACGTTTATGTCTGCTCAGATAACATCGAACATGGCACTTTTTAAAATGTTTTCAAATATAAACCTAATAGATCTTTGATTTTTCCTTTCTTTTCATGGTATTGTTACATTTTGATATTTGTATTTCTTTTTGCAGGCTAATGGGTTTCCTACCCTTCTTTTCTTCCCGGCCGGAAGAAAGATCTCTGATCCGGTTAGTTGGATTCACAGCTCCAATTAACATTTTTTCTTACTTCCTATACATTAATTCTTCATGTTCTACCTTGTTATCTTACCAGCTTTTGGCTACCCTGATTGTTGGCTTGTCCAGGTGACGGTAGATGCAGATCGGACGGTTGTTGAATTGTTCAAGTTCCTGAAGAAACATGCATCGGTCCCTTTCAAGCTCCAGAAACCGGCCTCATCTGAAGATTCCAATGGCATCGATGACACCAAGAATCAAAATAACGATAACATCAATGTAAAAGATGAGTTGTGAATGCTAGAATATTTAAGCATGTCATCAAATTGATTAGCAAATACTGTCATCTTCCAATCTTTGCCATGAGTATCATTACAGCAATACCCACATTTGTTTTCAGAAATGATATCAGCAAAATCAACGAAAATCATATGAGCAGAATATTCTGTAACCAGTCTGAAAAAGGATAGTAAAAACTAACCTAGAAACTGATTTGGCAGATTTAGGGAAGCATATAGTAGGAGCAGCTTCTGTATGCTGCCGGCTGCTTATAGTCACAGGCGGAGTGTACTAAGCTCTGGAAATTGAAAATCTAAAGAAAAACCCTAATTTTCCTTCTTGAAGTTATCTAAACAGTAAACAATTTTATTGGATCAAAACTAGCACTTTCTCTTTGCTTCATCTGAAATCTTCATACAAAAAGCCATCTCTCCCTTGACTTTCTCTGTGAACTCTCAAAATCCTTCTTTCGAAATCAACTTCAGCTCCGGTTAATTACCATGTTCATGGCGACACTTCTCAAGCTCAGCTTCATCGTTTTCATCTCTCTTTATCTTGCAAAGCTCGCATCATCTGAACCAACAGCGCCATCTCCTAATGCGCCAGCTCCTAATGCACCGTCTCCTAATGCACCAACACCTAACGAGGACCCTCCTGCTCCACCACCACCGTCACCACCACTACCACAGCCACCGTCGCTGCCTCCTCCATCTCCATCTCCGAGTTCTGACTCTCCAGCATCGGCACCATCTTCTCCCGAGACGGACCGGGAAAAACAGAAGGGGTCTTCAGGTGGGCTGAGCGGTGGACAGAAGGCTGGGATAGTGATCGGAGTGCTTGCAGGAGGTGCTGTGGTCGGATTTGGTGGAATGGTTTACAAGAAACGGCGTGCTAACTCGAGAAGAGGACGGTATGGATACGCCGCACGAACAGCATTTCTTTAAGATCGTTAGCATTTCCCTTCCAGGAATTTTACTTTCTGTGTAGTGTTTTCATATGGGAGAGCAATAATATGCATTATTTGTTGAAGATCCGTATTTTGTATCCAACTTTTCTAATAAATAGTTATAAAAATATTTTAATATTTTATAATATTAATATAAAAATTAAAATAATAAACATAAATTATTGGTTTTATTAAATTATTAAAAATTTAACATCATTAAATATTGTAATTTTTTTGTGTAAAAAAACCATAAAGTCTAATGTTAAGTATTGTTGAGTTTCAATTTTTTTTCAAGTTAGAGCCCGATAATTAAATAAATTTAAATTTTAGATTAATTTCCTTCAAAATTGAATTGAAAGTATTAAAACTGTTTTTAAATAAATTTTGACGAATAAATTTGAACCAATTTGAAACTTTAGTATATCTAATTTAAATAATATTAATATGAATTACTTTAGAATATAAATTAAATTAATATTTTGAAAAATATATATTTTTCTCAATCATTTTCCATTTTTAAAAACTCAACACAAAATCCAAATTAGCAAAAGATTTTCATCCATTCAACTGTGATTTTATCTTGAAATAATTATTTAATTATAATAAATAAATAAATAAGATAAAGTTTTTAATCGGGTAAATATCACAAGAACTTTAAACTATATATTTTTTTAATTTTAAGTTTTTTTAAAAAAATTGTTACTTTTCCAGAGGACTTCAAAGGAACAATAGAAACCTTAGAAAATTTGGATGTGTCAGTGATTCCAAAGTTCAGCAATTTACTGAAGTCTTACTGAAACCACAGTAACTGACCCACCTCTCCCTCTGTTTAACCTCTTGAAACAAATTAAGAACAGAGAAAAAAAATTGTATAAAAAGATACTATTTTTGGTTCAAATAAGTGTCTAGCAAGCCTCAATTCCAGTAAGATCTTTTGACCCAACGCCGGTTTCTGAGGTACTTCTTCTCTAGCATAGGCGGTTTCTCTCTTTCTCTCTCTTTTCCAATCTCTCTTGCGGCTCTCTGTACATCCAGAATATGTTTCACCATCATTTTTTTCGATTGTGAATTCGATTGCTTGGATCTTTTAATTTATGATCATTGGTTTCTACAACCCCGTTATCTTCAGTTAACTGAATTCATTGAAATGAGGATGACGGTGAAACTAGTACCTCTTCTTTCCTCTGTTCTGACAAGTTTTGTTAATGTGTATTTGAGATAAACTCCTGTTAATTAGCTTTTCATTGAAGAAATTGATGGGTAATTTGGGTTTCTTTAGCCGGATGCGTGTAATTAATTTTCTTTCTAACCAATCAAGTTGGTTGTTGATGGGTTCTTTTGCCTGAGGAATATGTGTGATCCGTCCCTGATGAGATGGTTTCTTGGATGGAATCCACCATGAATGATGCCGATTTTAGGTTTTATAATATGCAACTTTTTTATGAAATGGTATGCATTTAGTAGAATTTTGCGGCTGAGATCTTTAATCAAAAGCATTCAGTTAACTTGGGAAATAGAATGCTGGATTGACATCGCCATTCCTTGAGTTTGTTTACTTTATAGATACCTTGGTTAAAGCTGTTTCTTTGTTAGGCAGTGTAATTCAGGTTTGAAAGTATTAGGTGGTTTCTAATTTAAGTATCCAATACAAGTTTTCAAGAGTTAAGTGAAGGTCTCATGTATAAATACCAGATTTTTGGATAAAGATAGTTTTTCTCACCCAGGTTGGAAACTATCTTCTTCCTCTTCATTTTTCCAAATCGTTACTCCTTTCACAGGCGATGTAATTTGCTGTTATTTAATCAAGAGTAGATGAAATGATGAAGTATATAGGAACTCCTATTAAGCTACTCAAGAAACCTATTTGGATTTCGCATAGGTCTCATACATAAGGTGTAGATGTAGCTTGCTTTTTGTCATCCAAGCTTTGAGTGTATATTATTTGTGTATGTTTGACATTCATTTCTACTATTCACTGGCTTTTGGACCCTTTTTCAAGATGGCAAAGACTTTGACATACACAACCATTTTTTCCTTGAGCCGTTGTTTTGCTCTCAGCTTGGAAAATTTACCCATGCATCCATGGGGAATTGAACCCCAATCTCACCGGCCACCTTGTGTTTACTTTACTAAGGGAGGAGATGTCACTAGCATGTTCTTCTGTTATTGTTACGAGAGAATGCATCGGTCTATTCACAAATTTATGTTTGATATTGACCAATTTCCCATTCTGATAAGACTGACTTTGCTAGGTTTGTGTTACGTTAATGTTTTCATGTGCAACATATGGAATCAGTGTGGTGTTTTATGTGGCTGATCTGATGCAGCTGTCATATGTTAAATACTTATCAGAACTAAACTACTTAGACAGCTTCATGCCTTGAAACAAAAATTATGTATATGGATTTTTCATTGCAGTCCGAAGCATCTCTCTAACAGTTTGAAAGTGCTGAATTTTCGTTCATCATATCTGCCTGTGTAGCGCTATCATCACTTCCAGCAGATATGGAGGCTAACAGGGGACCGAATGGAATTCAACTCCTGCTAGCTGCAGAGCAAGAAGCTCAGCACATAGTCAATGCTGCCAGAAATGGTTAGCACTTCTTTTATTTTCTAAATATACATTAAGCCTATTCTTGCGTACATTCTAATATGCTTTCATGGATTATTGGGAATTCTATTGAGTTAAAGAAGTGTTACATTTACGGAGGTCTGATGCTTGGTTCTGCTTCACTTTCAGCAAAATTGGCTAGGCTAAAACAAGCCAAGGAAGAGGCTGAAAAGGAGGTCGCTGCATTTCGTGCTCAAATAGAAGCTGAGTTTCAGAGAAAGGTTGCTGAGGTATGAAAAAGAAAACAGAAAATCTTGGTATCTTCAGTTCATTCAGATCTGAGCTCGTTTCACCCACCAGAACTCCCAAATATACATGAATACTTATGATATCCTGTGCTGACTGTAATAGAATGCTTCAACGTCCTTTCCATGTTTTTGTGAAGCTAACTGGAACATGTTCATACATTGCAAACAGAGTAGTGGGGACTCAGGTGCTAATGTCAAGCGGCTTGAGGGAGAAACAGAGGCAAAGATCCAACAGCTGAAGCTCAATGCTGCAAGAATATCGAATGATGTTGTACAGATGCTTCTGAAGCAAGTGACAACTGTGAAGAACTAGGATCTCATGTGAGTTTGTTCAGATGGATGTTTGAAGCATTTTGTTTTAAGGTATTTTTACATTGAACTTTGCTATCTGTTTGATGATGTTATGTTAGTATTCCAATTATTGTTAACTTATTTGTGAATTGTGCTGGATTGCTGTGTTCCATTTACGAAATAGATAATTCAATTTGTGCCTCTTGGTATGAATCCCTGTTACAAGTGGCAGCTTTGAGTGTGACAATTTGTAGAAGAGATCTCGTTAGAATTCCGAAGAACTTGATATTATTTTCTAGGTATCAGAATCTTTTAACTGATATGATTTTTTGCTTATCTTTTGAAGAGATATTGATACATGATGATTTAAAAGTTCAGGGCACCCTTAAAACCTTTTTTTTAATCTATTTCTCAAAAGGATCAGCAAAAAATCAGATCAACAGGATCATGTTTAATTTTTCGAGGGTTCAGCGCAGCCCAAATTTGAAGCATAAACCTAGTGTCCCAAAGAATTGAAGTGTTTTCTCTTTGAATAATTTGAGGCTTGAAATGGTTTCAGCTTTCTATAAGCTGAAACTAAGTGTAAATCTGCATTTTATATCAGTTTCACTTCATCCTTGCATGATTTTCAATTCTCAGCAGCAAATAAGAGGGTTCGTGGGGCTATTTTTTTCTTGCTATAAGACAGCAGGAGAAGTACCTAAAGAAAAGGTGCAAATGTCCTTACGAAGAATATATTGAAGTAGATTTAGACTTTACATTGATCAGTTTACAAGATGATATCACAATACAGGCAGTAGAATTTAAAGTAAATTCAAACTTCACATTGATCAATTTACAAGATAATGTCACAATACAGGCAATAGAATTTTAATCATGGCTTAGGTTACTCTTGCCATGGATGCAATACTAAGAAATCTTGCAGGATATGTTGTACCTTTATCTCATATGGAACAGTCCTACCGGGAAAAGTTCAGGCCTTGGTCCTGTAATAACTCAGAATCATCACTGTCACCTTCTCTGTTATGCATTGCACAAACCATCTCTAGTGCAAGAACACCACACCCCATTGTCTTATAAGTGAATGGAGGACTGAAAATCATCAATTTACAAATTGATATCATAATATGGGCAATAGACTTTGCAGTGCCTTTCTTAGGGATGCAATGCCAGGAAATCTTGCAGAATTTGCTCTAGTACTATTCCACATGCAAATAGTCCTAGCCCGAGAAGTGCAAGCTTTGTGTATGGTAATGGCTTTTGATTAGAATCTTCACCTTTTTTGCTATACATTGCCAAAGCCATTGCTGGTGGGAGAACACCATACAGCATTGTCATACAATAGCCTCCCTGCATCAGAGTTTCAGTGATCAGAATGCTCAGTATTACAGAAATACATGCATGTTCTTCTAATTATGAGATACATCCAACTTGCAAGTTTATCCCATAAGGGTACTGCTGTTATCATATATCATTCTGTGGTTCTGAGTAGATTTGTTCTACCTGTTTGAATGCTGAATGATTAACTGCTTCATTTGGACACTGAGGAGTTGTTTGGTGAGAGTGTTTAGAAAGCATTACGAATAAGACCAAATACTTCTTTGAGAATAGAAAATTTAGGTTTCTATTTGAGGCATTTTCTGAGGAAACAATCAATGCCGAGGTTATGTAGGTGGCATTTTGGTAGTGCTTGATTATGAGAAAGCAAGTTTCCGTGGAAATACTTTTCATCTTTTGAAGTAAGCTTTTCTTTGGGGATATTGGTACGGTTCTAAGTATTAATGCTGCTATAAGAACTCAACCTCTGAACTTACAGCAATGTCTGTGGCAGCAGAGAAAGCATCTGGAACCGTTGTTGAGACAAACAGAGATGGAGTGACAACCATGGCCATTGCAGTGAAGCTAATTCTGTTTTTTCCCCACCAATTTCTTAACCAGGAGAGCTGTTTTTGTTTCTGTATTTTAGTAGAAGTTACAGGTGAAGCTTTAATGCAGGCAATTGAGAACTTGTATATAACTAATGGCCAGATAGACCAAGACAAGAATTCTATGTAACTTACCTGCAGCACCTTTGTAGGCCATGAAAGCTCCTTAAGCTGCTCCTTGAAGAACTCTGAGAAGCTTAGGAGAGTCCCAATGGATGCTGTTCCTATTGCCAGAAGTGAGAATGTCTCTACCATGAGCGAGGCCCCACTCCATTTTACCCTGAAGCAAGGAGTGACAATCTGAGGGTGGCTGAAAAGATTCAGTAACTGGTGTACAAGAAATAATCTGAGTGGCTGGAGCTAATGCGTCATTGAAACATTTGAAGATTTTGAAAAATCTATTATAACTGCAGATTAGATGACCTGGTCAGCAATTCAACAGGGTCTACCAGTTGGTCAGCCTGGGTTGAGAGGCCAAGAGCAATTGCATTCCAAACAAGCAGTGCTGCCATTGGAACAAGACTACCAAGTAGAACTGCAGCCCTTAATCTTGTAAGATCACCACCCAAGTAAGCACAAAGAACTGAAACAAAGCAATAGAACCCATAAACCAACAAGCACTGCTCTCACTGCTGAAAATCAAAGTACTTCCAGGGGAAGAGCCATCTTTACCGGGTGCCACATCATGATACACCAAGGAGAAAATCACAACAGGAGTAGTAGCTGGAACTTAGCTCCAGTTACTGTTTCCTTCGAACCCCGACCACCCTCCATACATAATAGCCAGCACCTCAATTGCCAGTAGCAGACCTGAAATTATTCACACTTGTCTCATAGAAGATGAACACTGAAAACTCCAAATTTAAGAATCTAAACACAGAATTCTTGATCCTGAATGTGTCTAGTACTACCTATCATGGAAGCAGTCAGCCACTGGTTGACCTGATCGGTGGCTCGAGTTCCACCAATGGAGATGAGCAATGTGAAGAGCGCAGTGAATAAGAAGCCTGAAACTGATTCAGGAATATTTACCAAATTGAACAGGATCTCCTCACTCTTGGAGATATAAGCAATTATTGAAGTGTAACCCAAGAAAACATAGGTAACAGTGGCTAAAGTTCCACCCCAGTCTCCTAGTGTCTCTTGGGCCATTGTTCTTATAGATATGACCTCTAATTCACCCTCTTCTTCTCTATCCATCTTCCTCATCCGCAAACCAACATTGATTTCAATGAGCAGAAGTGCCTCAATCAGGAGAAATGCCCAACAAATTATAATCAATATAGAGCTTGGAAGCAGACCCTGCAGAGTAAAAGAATCAAACACTAAGAATGCATAGCTATTGAACTTCACAAAGGATATCTTAGCACCCTTGATGATTGAATAGCCCCTTCTCAAACATTGAAATTTTGCTATTTAAACATAAAATCAAACATGTATAATGCGAAACATACAGACAGAGAAAGAGAGAGAAGGAAGGGGAGCATTACAGCAGGAGCAGCTTTCTTTGGGAGTGCAAGAATTCCTGAACCGATACTGGTACCAATAATAAGAGCAACAGCCCCAGCTATGGTGCCCTTCTTTTTGGCTACTCTCACAGGCTCCTCTTCAGGTTGTATAACTCCTCTCTTCCCCTTTGTTGCCCAAGTTTTCACAGTAGGGGATGCCTTTTTCTCACTGTGTCTCCATTGGCAAGTCCAAGCAGTGTAGCTACTGCTGATAAAAACATCAACTTTTCATCTATTATACTTGAATCAGAAAGAAAGAAACAAAAGGAGAGAACAACAGAAGAGAGTTACATCATACATCCTGTAATATTTGAAGCAGATTCTGCTTTTCAGTTGGTGATTTGTTGCCCATGATTGAATTGTTTCTGCCTTCTTCTGGGTTTTGGGATTCAGAGAAGAAGAAGAAGAAGATGGCATGCATTGGGTATCCATGAGAAAGACGCAGAGAGAATGAATGGATAGTAAATGCAACTTCCCCATATATCTTGAAAGTGGACCATAGAAGGATGTGACTGGTAAGTTCGTAGGACTCTTGTAATAAAGCAGGTGAAATGCAAACAGAGCATTGGGACCATTCTAAGATATTTTCTTCACACAAATTCTGAAGACTTAGGCTGGGATTCCAGAGAAAAATGTTTCAAACACCAATTATTAAGATCATTTGAACTGTACTGAGGATTTAAAGCAATTACAATATGTAACAATTTAATAAAATTAATGGTTAATTTTTTTATTTTATGTTAATATTTAAAATTAAAAAAATATATACTCTTTTCTAAATCTTTATCAATAAAATTCAGCATAATCTTGTTATCTTTATTTGTAACCCTTCAATGATTAAATGATGTGACAAATTAATGGGACACCGAAAGATCAATGAGCTGAGGATAGTAAGTGCATTTATGGCAAGAGACCTACAAAATTGTCCTGCAGTCCTTTTCCCATTCCCTTAGCCGGAGAGTCCTTTTCCTCTTCCATTGTCCAATTCTTCAGGCAGTGGATGAGCAGTCGCTTGGGCCTAGTCAGGGCCTGTGCCATAAATGACAAGTAAAGGAAACTTCAGAGATTTGTCCATCTAAATTCACCATGCCTTGTCACTTTCATGAAAATTTATAAATGCTTTGTGAAGTCCTATTTCCAGAAAGGTAAGAGGAGAAAAGAGCAAATGGACGGACCCAGAAACTTACTGTGCCTATATTCATGTCCACCTGTGGACTCAACTTGGGTTATTGGTTACTCAACAACCTACTTAGGGCCAAAAATTAAAACCCAATTCAATGTAAGTCCAAAATTGAAAACCCAATTTTCCACTTCGGACAAGATATGAAAACCCGTCTTGTTTAGGTCCAAAAATGAGAACCCAAGTCCTATCTTCAATGACCCAATTGACATTAACAATGTCACCATGAAGGGAGGGTGAATTAGGGTAATGGGGTAAAGATCCAATTGAAGAGTAACAAAATGACCAGATAGTTATTGAGGCAAGAAGCCATGGGTGTGCAAATTGAGGAGAATGTGACAAACAGAGCAGAAGGCAATCATGTAGAGAGAGAGAGGAGCAGCCAGTGAGGTTCTTCGCTCATTACTTGAATGGATCTTTTGTTTCTTTGCTGTGCTAAATTTGGGACTCATAAGGCCAGAGAGTCTCCATTCCCTCTCTTCACTAAATGCCAACACCACATTAACACTCTCCCCCATCACACAGCTGTTTCATATGGTTATTTATTTATTTCTCCCACCTTCCATTCCTCTTCTGATTCTTTATTTGGCTATAAAAATAAAAGTTATTTGATGACACCCAAAATTTATCCGATATTGGAAATTAAGTTCGCTATACTTCATGAATCAAATTTCTTATTAATATAAATTGTGTTGAATTTTTTAAAAAATAATAATAAATATTAATTTCATAAAATAAATAAATAATATTTTTATTATTTTTTTACATTATAATAAATTATAAAAATCCTCTTTTATTTGTTTATTAAAAAACTGAACAGAGATATTAACCTATTATTTTACGGTATCAATCGAGCGAGATAAAATTTTTATTTTAAAAAAAAGTAATGCATATTTTCATATAGAATTGTTTGAAAATTTAATTTAAATGACTTTTTCTTACTCAAAATAGATTGTTTTGTTTTGTCTAAACATTTTATACAAATGTTTACCGAATTATCAAATAACCAATTGAAATTATTATTATATTATTATGATGATGATAATTAATATATCTAATTTAAATAAATAAATAATTAATTTGATATGAAACTCCAAGAGGAATCTATCTAATGACATTTTGAATCACATTAGACATGTATTTTGGTAGATTGCTATGATTCACAAGTGGCACAGAAAGCTTCCAATTTTTTGAAAATGATTAGTAAAACAAAGTTGTATCATGTGAACACCAAATTGACTTGTAGGGCACTTAGGACTCAATTTCTCCAACAAAATGGCAAATTGATACCACGTGATTAGCCCTAAACCATCACTAATGAGGCTTTAATAAAGTTAATCCCGCAATTATCGGTCTAAATGTTCCAAGAGAAAGCCTTTTCAACCCATGTGTTATATGTACCAAAAAGGAGGAACATAGATGTATTTGCACCAACGGGGTTTTTTTGGTAATTCAATGAGAAATCCCTCACATCAACAAAGCTCGTGAAAATGAAATGTAACGGGAAAATACACTATTTAATCGTGCTAAGAAACTATAATTTAAGTTCAAAAATATAGTTGATATTTTATAGCATAAGTATAGTAAAAAATAGTTATAATTTAAATAAATATATTTATTATATATATATGTAAGATAATTTTTTTTTATTTAAGTTTGTATTGAGCTTTTTATAAAAAATTTAAAAAATATTTTTATAATTAATAATAATAATATAAAAAATTAAAAAATACATAAAAAATTTTAATAATTAATTTTATTAAATTATTACTCATTATCATCTCTTTAGAAACTTAGCATTGTTCAAATCAGCAGATGATATTGATCAATATATATGATAAATATACAATTCAAATATTATACCAAAACTTTACATAAAATTTTAATTTTCAATAATTTATATATTTAAAAATTATATAAAATAAATTTATACCAATTAATATATATTAAAAATAAATAATATTTATAACATAATCAAATAAAAATCATATATATTGAGATATATTTACATTTTTTGATAAATAAGAGATAAGAGTTAGAAAATGTAGCAAGCAAAAGTTGTACTGATAATGATGTTGTATAAAGAAGATGTTGAACATTACATAATTAAAAAAAATTATATTCTTAATCAAAATATAAAATATTGACATTAAATTTATAAGATTATGATTTTATTAAAAAATATTTATAAAATTTTTTTTAAAAAATTATGATTGTGATAATTTAATAAAATTAATTATTAATTATTTATTTTTTGTTATCCTAAAAAATTATTAAAATTTTTTTAAATTTTTTTATAAAAATAATTTAGTTCATAAGATGGACACGAAAACAGCCGAGAAAGTACTCTAGATAACACCGAAACGATGAAAATCAAATGTAAAATCATGCTATCGTTATAGTAAACGGATCTATTATTAACAACAAGCTTATGAGCAGTATATATAGCAAGTGGGACAAATGCTTTATCCGGATAATTAATCAGCACACTAAATTTCCTTAATCTTCATTTCCAATAGAAAATGATGGAATTAAGAGCAAGCCCATTTGCTCATCCAGCACTACTAGCCTTCTTTTTCACCATATTCAACATCATCTTTCTTCTCTTTTTGATTTTTTTATCAAAAGATAATGGGTTTCTATTTTTTTAATTTTTTATTTTTTATAAAAGAATAAACCTCAAAATACATCTTTACTTGATTTTTGCAATAATATAAATTAAATTTAATTTGAGATAAAATGCTCGATTTAGATTCAGACATTAAAATATAAATAAAAATAAAAACATTTATTAATTAAAATTATGCTTAAAAAAACATTGATAATACAATAAAATGGATGGTTAGATTTTTTAATATAAAATTAATTTTTTTACTACTATTTTAAATTATAAAAATACCCTTTTAAATTCAATAAAAAAATTCAATACGAGCCTAAATCAACATAGAATTCTTATCTCATAAATATATTTAAAAATTATAAAAAATAATTTTAATAAATTAGTGTGAAGAAACTAAAATTATGAAAATACATGTCTAGAACAAAAATGACCAAAATATTAGTGGATCTTGATTGGGTGGGCACATTATTAGCAACTAGAAAGTCCACCAAGAAGTGCATTTACTTATGTACTTTAATTTACTAAGCTTCTTCTATAAATTCAATTTATAATGCGCTTTTCGCTTTCTCCTCCCTTATGAAACCTTATCTTTTGGCTTTATATAACTTAAATCTTGTCTCATATTAAATTTTAAGATAATGTGTGAACATGAATTATTATAAAACTTAGTGAAGGTCGGTTGACCAAAATTAAAATTACCCAAGTGGGTTTTGCAAATAAACTTTATTGGTAAGTAAAGAACTAAGATTAGCTAATTAAATAATAATAATAATAAATTTGAGAGTAATTAATCGTGCCATATGTAAAGCCAATGACACCGCCTTGATTGTTTCAACTTTGTTTTACCAAAAATTGAAAGAAGGAAATTCTAATCGTGGCTCTCAAAAGAGGAAGAACCTTCTATAACATTTCTTTTGTGACCAAATAAATATTAAAAATATATATGTTTGTTAATTTTGATATTAATATATATTTATTTAATTATTTTTATAACAAATATTATATAAAATTTTAATTTTAATTTTATATAATAGTTATATAAAAAAATTCAAGTTACAATTATAAAAAATTTTAAAATTTTTGAAATACTAAAAATATATTTTAAAAAATTATATAAATTATTTTTTCAAATCAAAAGTTGATTAAATTTAAAAGATGAACTCGTTTGAATCATTTTAATTATATTTTAATAATAAAAATATATTTAATTTTTATAATAATTCAAATAAAAATATAATTTAAATAAGATTAATAAAATCAAGTTTAACTTATTATTTTTAGACATCAAATTTTATTTAATAATAAAAATTAAAATCATTTTTTAAACTTTTAATCTAATTAAACTTATGAATATAATTTTTCTTTAATGTCGGATCTTTGCCGATGGGATTCTAGGGTTTGTGTAATGGGTAAACGGTACGTGCACGTATGTGACATTACTTTTATATAAATCTATTATTTTATTACCATAAACTTTCGGTAGACACTGAATTTGTACTACCAATTATACCATTATCCAACCAGCAGATTTGGTCAGCGGAAACCAACACTTCGATGGACCCCACAGGTCTAATCTCCGTAACCAAACGTTAGCTCTTAATTCCGTCATTAATTAACACTTCAATTTTAAGATTAATTTAGTCAAGGGCAAATTCGTCATTTAGAAAATATAGTATGTAATAAACGGGGAGGAATGCTGCCTGTAGTGCGTACCCATTCTTTTGCCGACGGAGTTGGCGGTGGGCCCCACACGTAACGACAAGCGCGGGAGGGGAAATTGGAAGATTTTCATTTTGGCTAATTTGAGCGTAGATCACGGACCAACAGTGAGGGGGAAATCTGGACCGCTTGATCGAGGAAACGGTGAAACGACGGTGGGGCGCACGTACAACGACAACCGTCGGTGACCCATTCGTCCCTCTTTTCTTTGTTTTGATTTTTCAGTTTTTTTAAAAAGAACTATTTTCTCTGCAAGCATGGGACCTTTTGTCGATGTTAAAATGGTTAAACAAAGCGCAATTACGTTGAGGTGTCCACATATAAAGATTAGGGGAGAGAGGGAGAGAGAGCGAGAAGGAAGGAGAGAGAGAAGACCATTTTCTTGTGGTTTTAAAAGAGATGCATAATATATAAACAGACATGCTCTGCAGCTGCTGTGTTCTTGCCTCCTGCTCTTCCTTCTTCTCTCTCACCTGGGGTCCTTTTAATTGTTTTTTGGCTTCTTTTGTTTCTTTTGTTTTTTTTGTTTTTGGTGATGGTTGGTTGGTTGGTTTAATCTTTTGATGCATCAATAGCTTGCTAGCAAGCGAGGCTTGGCGTGCTCTGTTAAAAGAAGCAAAAAGAAGAAGACAGAGATATATATATACAGAGAGAGAGAGAGAGGCAGACAGAGAGCGGGCAAAGAGAAACAGGGGATTGAGCAAACGGGTTTCTCTGTTCTCTTCTTTTCTCGCATTGAATGATTGGTTCCGCAGTTCAAACTGAAGTGAGAGCCAGGGTCTGAAGATTACGCAGGATTTATGCAGATAGAAAGACGAAGAGGGCATAGTTGATTGGAGGAGCAGGAGGAGGTGAACCTTTTTGAGCTCCTCTTTGATTATCAAATACAACTGATCTTAGAAACGCTTGGTATTCTTGTGGAACAGGTGATGCTCTTCTTTGGCGTGCTCTAATCGGTCAAGCTCAATATCAAAACCCAAATTAATTTTTGACAGAAGCTTTAATTTATGAGCGATTAATGTCAGTGTAATTATTCTTATTGCCCCAAAAGCTGCAACTGTAACCATATAGCCAATAAGACACCGGAGCTTGCCGCGCACAGACATTGTCAGCCTTTGCTAGTGTTAACGCAGACGATCATAGTGTAAAAGTTCGTAAAAAACGAGGCCGTCTTATCATGCAAGGAATTCGCAGTAAACCAATAGATTCTTGCGCAGAGGCAGATAAGAAGCACTTAATCAAACAAGATACTGGCACGGAATTGGTGAAAACGGCCTGCAATCCATCGACCGGAATGCAGGAACCGAGCATCGACACCGACAAGCTCAGCTATGAGATTTTCTCCATCCTGGAAAGTAAGTTCCTCTTCGGCTACGATGACCAGAAGCTCTGGATTCCCAAGCAGATCGACCCGAAACCTGAACCCGCTACCGCAGTGGTTCAACCGGCGCCACCAGCGCCACCACCTGACAGTAACAACCTCGTCGTTTCACCTTCCATCAAGAATCAGAGGGGTAAAATTTGTATACTCAGCATAGATGGTGGGGGCATGAGAGGGATTCTGTCGGGGAAGGCCTTGGCTTATTTGGAGCACGCGCTGAAGTCCAAGTCGGGAGACCCGAACGCAAGGATCGCTGATTATTTCGACGTGGCCGCCGGCACCGGAATTGGGGGGATATTCACGGCGATGTTGTTCGGTACGAAGGACGGCAGTCGTCCAATTTTCAAGGCGGAGGATACGTGGCGGTTCCTTGCCGACCAAGGGAGGCGGTTTTACCAAGCCGGTTCGGGTTCCAGAGGCGGATTACTAAAGCGGGTTTTGAATAAAGGTGCGGTCGGGTCAGGCACCGCCAGGTTAGAGAAGGCGATGAGAGAATCATTTACCGAGAAAGGCCGTAGTTTGACGCTGAAGGACACGTTGAAGCCGGTGCTTGTTCCGTGCTACGACCTTTCCAGCACGGCACCATTTCTGTTCTCTAGGGCCGACGCTCTGGAAACAGACAGCTTCGACTTCCGGCTCTGGGAGGTCTGCCGGGCGACATCTGCCGAACCGGGCCTGTTCGAGCCTGTTCAGATGCGGTCGGTGGACGGGCAGACCCAGTGCGTGGCGGTGGATGGCGGATTAGCTATGAGCAACCCAACGGCGGCGGCGATCACGCACGTGCTGCACAACAAGCAGGAGTTCCCTTTCGTGAGGGGGGTCGAGGATTTGCTGGTGCTGTCTCTGGGCACCGGTCAGCTTCTTGAAGTAAGCTACGAGTACGAGAAAGTAAAAAACTGGAGGGCTAAGGATTGGGCTCGACCCATGGCTCGAATCTCCGGGGACGGCTCCGCCGACTCCGTGGACCAGGCCGTGGCCATGGCCTTTGGTCAGTGTAGGAGCAGTAATTACGTGCGTATTCAGGTAATTTCTTGTCCGTTACCTTATCAGGAAGAAAAGGATTCTTAATTCTACTAAAGACCCCATTATCCATTTCTCTAAACTGTTAACTTGGGTGGGTTAACTTCTTGATATAACTGAGGAATTGAAGTTAGTTTATTTTGGCTCCTAGGTCATTAAATTGTGTATACTGTGTAATGTGCTTACCATTTAGTGCAAAAGAGACAAAGCTATAGCCAGGCTAGCAGGGGTTTAGGGCACTTGTCTTTTGGTATATATACTATGTAATCTACGTTTTTGGTTGCAACCCATGTTATCATTTATTTGACGTGTGGTTTTCATTAGTCAGTTTTGTTGTCTAATGTTTTCTTCTCTCCAAAATTTACTGCCTGTAAATGAATGGAAATGTAAGCAGAGGAGCAGGCAGTAGGAAGATTTGGGACCTCTGCCTCTGGTCAGTTGGGTCTGGGTTCTGTATTTTGTGGGTACTACGTAATGGTTAGTGCTTTTGTCCTCAAGCAGTGGGTTCTTGGTTGGCTCTGAGACTTAAAAGATGTTTGGTCTGGTTTGTTTAAGTTTTGGTCTAACTAAAAGTTAACATCTCGCCTAGGTTCCTCTGTTCCCTCCTTAAAGAGTTGCATGATTTTTGGTCAAAATATCAGTTTCTTTATTAGACCTAAAGCTGCTGGATTGTTGTCTCAGAGATCTTGTTTCTTTGGGTTCAGGCTCAGCCTTTGAACAAGCCATTCGCTCTATTGCTTTTGCTTTTTGCCAACACCTTATTCTTTTCTTTTCTTCTTTTTTTTTTTTTTGGGCAATGGTAATATGGTTCATTGCCGCTCACAAACCACAGTTGTCACCTTATGCAATTTTTTATTATGTAGTAACTTAACAATTGTATTGTTGGGAGACTATGTTACTGTCAAATTATCAACATCATGATTACCTATTTTTTGTCTTGAAACCAATTGAATGGGTAAGCAGAGATAGGTTTTTGGGTGGAGATATTTTTCTTTGTTTCATGCAGTAAGTTGGTAGTAATGGCTGGAGATCTGGGGCTTCTTGGATTTGTTAGGAGTGGGGAATACAATGAGTGATCACAAAAGTGTCCTCCATTCATGATTCACCTTTCTCACGGTATTAGGTAGAAGGCATACACACTTTCCATAATTAGCTTAGCTTTTATTATTAGAACTTCTTATGGTATGCTTTATTTGCTGTCAATATACCATCTGTTACCTCTTATTTTCCTATTATAATACAATGTCAGTGTTAGGCACCTAAAAATGTATAGAAATAGATGGGAGTTACCTTTAACTTGGTTATACATTCTGTCCTCACCATTTGGTATATAAAGTGAGCATTCATTTCCATAATGAATAATGTAATTTTGTTTGTCATATTTTCTTGCTCTTACTACTAGTTAGAAAAGGTCTGGGCACACCTCACTTTCTGGCACGCACAATTTTAACGTATTCAATTATTTCTATGTTGGGATCACAGTTCTAATGGACCACTCAAAAAATTTCATTTGCTAACTAGGAAATGTGGGTTCAATTCCAAATAACAATGCAAAAAGATAAAAAGTGTGCCTCTTCTACCTTCGAGCGTTGCTGCTTTTTGTTTTTCCTTTTCCTTGTAGTACAATTTAATGATGTATATCTTGGAATGGACTGGTTATGCAATAATAAATAGTTTGCATGACACATGGTGATTACATTCTTTATATAACCTTAATTAAGAGTTAAAGGGGCCTAGATCACGGGGGCTATAATTTTAAAATCTTTTGGCTAGTTGACTACTGAGTCTGGTAGGTGAAATTGCTATAATCGTGCTTAAAGTAGATTTTGGCTAATTTGTTGTTGCTAATGAAATGCTATGATAAAATTTTGAGATATGTTCATTATGTTCCTTATTCTAATTATTTCTGGTGTGACAGGCAAATGGGTCCAGCTTAGGCCTGGGTGGACCAAATGGAGATGCAGACCCTAGTCCAAGCAACATAAAGATGCTTATTGGAATAGCAGATGAGATGTTGAAGCAGAAAAATGTTGAATCAGTTCTATTTGGAGGTAAAAGAATTGGAGAGCAGAGCAATTTCGAAAAACTTGATTGGTTTGCTGGAGAACTTGTGCTTGAGCATCAGAGGAGGAGTTGCAGGATCGCTCCCACTGTTGCATTCAAGCAAGCAATCTCCAAAACCAATTAGAATATTCTCAACAAATATTAGTAGCATACCCAAAGCGAAATTGAAAAGGTATAGCTTTTTCCTTTCTTTTACTCTTATGTTAGTTTCTTCTATTTGTTGTGTTTGTTCAAAGAAAGCATCTTTGTGGACCCTAAATGAATGGTAATGATCATAAACAGGGTCACCATTGTTATAACATATGAACAATAAGCTGAGAGTAGGTTCTTGGAATCATGAGGATTATAATTTTGATGTTGTGAATGGTAGAAACAATGAGTAATATTTTCCTAAATAGAGAAAAATTTTGCTTTTATTGTTTTCTCTTTTGTTTTACTTTATGCCATAGTTAAAAATAAATTTTAAAAAACAAAATAACTCATTTGATCATCACTAATCGCATCTTGACTTTAAAATTTCTGATGTCCCTTTCTCACTTCAGTTGAACCAATGTCCCCTAACAGTAAAAGCGACCACAGTGTTTTTTATGCCAACAGGATTTAAAGTGACACATTTGTTTGGCCAACAGGATTTAAAGTGACTACATCCCTGCACTTGTATATTATAGCCCTTTAACTAATTCCCATGAAATTCTGCTTTTCTTTTTTCTCAGCTTTCACTCTGATTTTGTTAGATCATGTTTGTCTTGAGCAAATTGACATTTGATACCTCATCAATTAGCAAGTATTAGAATTGTCAGTTTCTATATCCTCGTGGGCTTGACATGTCACTTTCGTCATTTGATTCAATAGATCAAACTTTATAACAGCTGATTATCGTTGGTTTTTTGTCTTCCTGTTTAATAGAAATCAAGTGATGAAATACAGTGACGTAGGGAAGATATCCCTCTTTGTTGTCGGTCCATGATCTACCGACACTGATACTTGAAAAAAATTAGGGATAATTTTGTAACTTATAGGAATATTCTTGCACCCTTTTCTCCTAAAAGCGGTTTTTCATTTTAATCATTTGGGTACCTATGTCTATGTTCCTCAAGAGGAGCTTTCTCTTCTGACCAAGAGTAACACTTTGACTGTTAAACAGGAAGAGCTATATTCTGGCCCCCCTAGGTTTGGCCTATTATACAGGAAGCATGACCAAGAATTTTAGCTTAAATTCTCATACACATCGAATAATTCGGTGCGGAACATCCTAAGTATTTTGGAATTATGTTGCCTAATTTTAAGATTTTCTTAAAGATCCGTGTGTCCTTAAGTGCATCATCCATTATGATTTAGGCAGGTTCTATCAATATTTGGTGCTTTCTTCTTTTCTAAGTTATCCCTGTAGTCAATCAACATTAAACTTTTTTCTAAGAAAAAAAAAAGAAAAAAGAAAGAAGAAAGAAGGAAAGCAATTGGGTCTTTATTAATTTGCTCATAAAGTAAGAGAAAGTGAAAAAATGGGCTTGAAATTTTCAAAAGGTTTCACATTGTTGTTTCTCATTCTTTCTTTGAGTTGTATGCTTAATCTTTTATGTTTCCCCAATGCATTTCATATACAAAAGCTCACATAAAAGAGTATATGCTCATTACCATGAACTCTTGTCTTATCTGATTTTTAATGCCATAAACTATGTGTATGAATGCAGGGTCATAAAAGTTATTTGGAGGATTTAAAAGAAAAAATAGCAGTGTGAAAGTTGAAAGGAAAAAAAAAAAAAAAAAGAGGAAGAAGAAAAGTAATATAGCAGCTTTTACTTTTGGAAGTGAAGATAGGAAAGAAGGAAGAGGTCAGAGAGTTGAGTGAAAAGGACAAGTAGTGTGAAAAGGGAGGAAGATCTCAGTGGGATACTTTGCCTAGCACAGGACAGGCATTGTGGAGTCCACTCTACCTTTCTACATTGGCAAGGAACCAAGAAAGAGAAAGCAAAGCAACACAGAGTTTTATTCTTCTTTTAAAGCTTTTGAAGGTCAAACGAAGTATCAGGTGTGAATCTTTTCATTTCTAATGCAAGCTTGTGGTGCCAAAACTGCTTAGACATTTTCCATATGCCCTACACCTCCACTCGCCACAACCCATCTTTCTTTAAATTCTTTTTTAGGTTCTAGTTACCATCTTAGTCTCAAGAAACTTTATTGGGGTTGGTGGGCTACACTATAATGGTGAATACCCAGAAGGCATAGCAAACAATTCTCTGTCTTGCCCTTTTCTCTTTGTCTTGTTATGAAGATTTTCTTTTGTTTTCTTTTCTCATAAATTTTCTCTGGAAAATGTAGATTTAGTGGTGGAAAAGAGATCTGAGATTGAGATGTCTCTTTCAAGAAACCGACCATTTCTCCTAAGAATCAGATTCATGTATGGGGCAGTATTTGGGATAAGCTTGGTGAACCCTTGCTTCCTGTAGAAAATCTTTCTTTTCTTTCGATTTTGGTTTTATCTTAAGCTTTTACTTACAGGGTTGTCTTCTTTGCAATTGTTGATGATCTTATGACTATTTGGGGCAAGAAAATCTCAAACCCATTTGTAAATTTTTTTTATGTTAAGTAGAATTCTGATTGGTGGTGGGTGATGATGCTTCTTTCTTTCTCCTCCCTCTCTTAATTTTTTCTTTCCCTTATGGTTTAACAAATCATTTATGGGTATGGTGCCTTTGGTTTGAAAACTCACAATGTAACCATTGAACTTTGACTAACTTCCCAACGAAAATAAGAAAAGGGTTTGAAGGGCAGTTTCTTGGAAACCAAACAGTGCCCTTTGTCACTTGTCAATGCAATGAATCTAAAGATCCACCACAAATGGCAACCACCAGGCATGGTGATTGCTTATTAAAAAGTGATTACGACCAAATCAGGGCCCCTCTCTCATATTCCCTCTTGAGAAGATAAGTATTAATAAACATGGAAAGGAAAACCCAAATGGACAAGTCTAATATAAGTCCAAATGTACAAAGACATTTATATATCTAATTATTTAGGACCAGCCTAAGACAATTATCGCAAACAATGCATGCGTGAGCATATGTGAAAAGACACTAAGACTTTAATATTTTCCGAAGCAAAGTTCGCTAAGGTACGTAAAGTATCAAATTTCTTACTTTGAAGGGATGAAATAGTTAGGCATGAAATAGTTAGGCAAGACTAGAGGGAAACATGAGATGTTTCCACGTACATATTTTAGTTCTAGGTAAATATTTTAATTATATTTGTTTTCAATTTAAATTTTAATGTATTGATTAATTATATATATTTATAATTTAATTTAAATTAATTATTTATTCAAATATTTAACATTTTTGAAATATTAAGGATATTTTGATTGTTAGTTTACGTTTTATTTTGATTTTATTTTTTAAAATTTTTGATAACTTTGACTCATGAGATATTTTAATAAAATAAATAAAGATCATTTAAAACCTTAGGTTTTACTCTCCTTTCTCCTGCAAACAAGTTTTGATTTTCGGTCTTTAGATAAACTTTAATCTATCCATTTGAATTAAATTAAATTTTATCAAAATTTATAAATTAAAGATATTTAATAATAAATTTTAACTTAAATAAAATATTTCATAAATGTAAAAAAAATATTTAAATTATTATCATAGAAAATTTTTGAATTTTTTTAGCATTAGAAATATTTTTTTAAAAAATTATACCATGAAAAATTTGAAAATTCATAAAAATGTAGTTCGTTAGTTAAAAATTATTTAATTTTAAAAATAAAATTATAAAATTTATGTAAGTAATTTTTTAGGCATTTCAAATAATGAAACGTTATTAATTTTTATAATTTTTTAAATTAAAATTTAATTTAGATAAAATTAATAAATTAAAATTTATTTGTATATAACTCAAAATTCGGAGTTTTGAATAACCTTTGTTTTAAAAGTTCAAAGTTTTTTTTATAATGATTGATTGTCCCTTTTTTATATCTTTAACAAATTTTAAGTAAAAATTCATTATGTAAGATCATAATTTAAATATCTCAAATTCTAGTTGAATAAAATTAAAATATTGTATGTATAATTAAAATAATTAATATTTTAAAATATAAAATAAAAAATAAACATAATTCAAAAAATTATTATATATATTTACCCTTTAAATTTTATATCTTACATAATTTAAAATTTATTTTCTTATTAACATAAAAATTTTGATTGGTAGTCTATTTTGTAAGTTTAAATAAGATAATATTATTACAACAAAACTTGACATTATCCTAATCAAATAAAAAGCTATAAACAGATTACAATATAGTTTATTTTTGGAATTAAAGCAATGGTAATCTTCATATATGATAAAGCATGCAAATGGTGTCTAATCAACATCCCTTCCAAAAATCATGTCATCAACAACAAAAACAAAGACACCCACAAAGCTCAAATCAGACAAATTGTTCCCCCAAACAGGCTTTATCCCATAACTTGACCCATTACCCACCAAATTTCATCATCTTCCTGTAGACACATCACCCAAATAATTCCTCTACTCAACTATAATAATCACACTCTATGTCTAATAAAGTGAGTTTTGGATTTGGGCAATCCATCACTCATCAAAAACCCTAGATTCTATTACCCTATCCATCCTATTTTACCTAAATTTTGCTTTAATTGATGAACCCTTTTAGTGGGCAAATCAAATTGGTCCTGTTTTACCCTAAAATTTACTTTTTATTGATGATGAACCCTTTTGGTGGGCAAATCAATTTGGTGATTATGATGTTTGTGTTAGTGTCCATTTCAGGCCACAATTGTGATATTCTTTTGTGTATCTTTGACAAGGCCATTTTTTACCCTTTTATGTGTAAAAAGACTCAACAACTTTAGTGCAAAGTAGTAGTGCAACCTTTTCCATTAAATCTTTATATCGAGATAGGCAAGAAACCTCTGGCTAATATCACATAGGAAAAATTGTGATTGGCAAAGGATTTGATGATTTGACTCTATTCATATTTTAAGGAAATTTTGATAAATGATAATTTAATAAAATTAATAATTAAAATTTTATATATTCTTTTAATTATATTAATATAATAAATTACAAAAAAAAAACATTTCATCTTTCATAAAAAATAAAATAAAAACTCAAATCAACGTATGATTATTTTCCATTTATTTGTATCTCTTGATTTGTTTATCAAAAATATCACTTAATTCTTTAATTGCAAACTAAAAGGAAAAAGAATTAAAGAACAAAATCTACTAAGATAAAAATTGATACATTAACTCTCGACGAATATATCTATATGATAAACTCAATTAATTAGAATAAAAAAATTATCTTATCATATTTTTATATTATAAAGAACTAATACATATATATTATCATTTATTTAATTTTTCTTATTCTTATATCTTAAGCACTAATTTAAGTATCAAAGAGTTCTTTAATCGAGAGTATCTCATACTCATTTACTTTAAAATTAATAAATTTATTAATATTTTATTTGATAATTTATTTTAACTATATCATTATTAATAATAAATTAAACAAAAAAAAACTATAAGATAGAGATAACGATACTAACAAGAACCGCTCCTACATCACTATTTTAGAACACAATGTAGGGTCCTCACTATAGTTTAGTCCTCCCTAAATAAGGCTAAAGTCCTTACAATAATTTTTATGGTTGAGGGTATGCTCTTTTTTGTCCTCTTCTTTTGGGTCATCGCCTTATAATACAAATTTCTTTGTTCATCAATCAATTCCTAATATTGGGTATTTAATAATTTTTTATTTACAATACAAAGAAGACGGAGACATTCGACTTTAGCCAATTAGGTCATACGTGACATCCACATATACATTATTCTTTACAATTGCATTACCATGCTTTGTTTGTCATCCATTCAACATTATATTCTTTCTCTTATTAATTTAATTTCTCTCTTTCTCTCTCTCTAATCATAATCTCATGTATTACATTATCTTGTTATAGTGCAATGTCTAAGACCTTACTTTATATCAGAATCTACTTTATCATAATTTCATAATTAAAGGGTTATGCTTTAGAACATTTAGACCTTCTCGTCCTCCATTCACACTTTAATCTTTCTTAGCTTTTATTTTATTTATAAATTAGATTTAATTTTTAACAAAATATTTATGTATAAAAGGTGTTAATAATTTAATACAAATTGTACTTTGATAATGATAAATGATCACGTTGAACTCTTCTTCTCCGCGAGCTTATCTTATAATTAATTTAATTAATAATACAAATAAAGTTATTAATCAACATCAAGGGGTGACAAAAAAAATTAAATTAATATACCCATGTGGAATTAATTAAGGTATTCAAAAGTTTAGCTTAGCCCACGATCGGGACCTCATCTTGGCGGTTCATGAATAATTATAAGAGCGATTAAGGTATGTTAAATGATTATGACAAGCGAACTAATCAAAAATGAGATCCACATGAGTATTTCATGCTAAAAGGATTCGTAATAATAAGTTAATTTAATTAATTTCTGTCACTTTCTCAAGAAAGCACCGGATTCTTTGGTTCATCGGTTCACATAGAAACATTAATAAAATCATTATAGAATAAAATGAAACATAATTAAAATGAATGTGATTAAAAAAGGGATTATTGAATAATTTGTTAATTTAAGACAAATCAACATAGAATAAATACCGATCAAGTCAATATAATAAATATTTAAAAAATTGTGTGCATGTGTAAAACATTAGAGAAATGACATAAGCTAAGTGATATGTACCTATGAATTTTTAAAATATAGTATGATTAAATGGTAAGTTGAGATATATCATAGTATAACATTTTAGAAACTTAGAATTGTTCAAACATAAAATTGTATTTTATTTATAAATAAAATGAACAGTAACTTAAAAAATTTAAATTTATACTCACTTTTTATTTTACACAGTAAACCATTAATTAGATCAATTGTACATATGATATCTTAATTTAATTTAATTTAAATTTTATCAAAATTGAATATTTGAATTAAAGATCATATACCATGAATTTTAATTTAAATTTTTATAAATATAAAAAAATTCAAACATCATCATAAAAAAATTTAAAATGTTTTAAATGTAAAAAATATATTTTTTTAATTTATATTATTAAAAATATTTTGTGAATAAAAAATTATTCAAATTAGAGGGATAAACTCAAAATAGAGTATAAAATTTATTTAAGTAATTTTTAAGATATTTTATCAATAAAAATACCTTTAATTTTTTATAGTTGTTTGAATTAAATATAATTTATATCAAATTGAAAGATTAGATGTATAACTAATCTAATTGATAAATAAAGTTTTAAAAAATAGATATAATTGGTTTTTTATATTTACTATAAAATAAATCAATATTAGGTAATTATTTGATTTTTTAAAATAATAAAAAATGATAAACAAGTATGATTTATTTATTTATTTATCATGTAATAATATTATACCCACATTATTGCATTTATGCTTTTTAGAAAAATAATGTACTAACATGGTTTTTTTAGACGGACAATGACGGAACGGCCTTATACATGTTTGGCATTTAATATTAAATACAGGACATAATGTCTTAACTACCACCAATAAATTGAGAACCTTCCCTACCAATAGTTTAATGAACAGTAAAAGGTAGGCACTATGCAATATCATCATCGACACAATCAATTCATAAATTAAATTATGAAATTAAGTTGAGGCTACCAATAATGTAACCAATAATCAGCAAGAACCCTAATCAACTAGAAAATGACATATCTCTTGTTGAAAGCTTATGTTAATCCAGCATTATTTAGTTGATGAAGACACGGCAAGAAACATACAAAGATTTTGTTGGCATCGTGTTAAATCAATCTTGTGTACGATTAATTTTGATAAGACTAAGCCAACATAGGTCTAAAGACATAAATTTAGGTCAAATTTTGGGGTTTAAGCTTTTGTCTTGATTTAAAGTTTGAATCTAAGTTAGGGTGAGTGAAAAACAATACAAGAGATTGATTGACTTAGACTTAGTGTACATAAATCCAAGTTTATATTATATCATAGAAGTGATAGAAAAGATGGTTACCGATTTTGAAGGGTCACCAAATTTTGTGGAAATGTCGTGATTGATCAAAATTGTCAAAATTATTGGTAAGTTACGGTGTTTTGAACCGTAACCAATTGAACTGAAATTTGCGACATGAAATTTTATTTGGTAGCATTATGATTTTGATCCATATTATTGTATCATCAGAAATTATTATAAAAAATATAAAAATGTTGTCTTATAGTTTTACTACAAAAACTACCAAAAATGAGAGACAATGAAATTAAAAGGAGAGAAAAGCAGAAGACTTAGTTATAAGTCCTCAGAATAATTTATTAGCTTCGGGTAAATTCTTATACAACAAAGCAATAGGAAAACAATAATCCAAACATGAACCCTAGTTCATCCGGAATTATGATTTACGCACATATAGCAATAAAAAAACTGCAAACTTAGATTTTAATCAACAAAAATGGAAAAATTATGCATAAAATACGAAAAAAAAATTGCTACTAATAAAAAGTACAGTCGGTCTGAGATATCAATCCAGAGGTGAGGTGCCCTAATAGTCGCTTTGTCTTCTATAGTGGCAGGTTCACTGGCTCCTCCAACCTCGGAGCCCTCAAGGGTTCTTGTAGATTTGGATTGATGGGCAACATCTGACATTGTGCATACTGTGCCATCAATTGGTCGACAAGAACCAAAGCTACCATGGCTTCCACCATTGGCACCGCTGAATCAACATTCCAACCAACAATGGATATTAGAAACTCTTTTGGTTTTCAAACAAATGAATGAGAAGAATGTCATGAAGAGAGTAAAGGTGTACCTCTTGGGACAACACAGGGATCATGGCGGCCGCGGGCTATCAGTTCTGTCTCCTTTTTGTCTCTAGTCACTGTGTGCTGCATCTTCTGCACCCCAGAAGAAATGCTTAAGAAACCTTATCATGAACACTTCAATGTGTAGCTAAAACTAGAAACCAGAAGGAAGCAAGCTGGAATTACTACTGAGAATGTTGATTGGTCTGACTTTAAACAACTAATCAAAGAGGACAAGAAACAGGCATGGACATACAGCAAGGAAGCCTAGGCAGTGACATAGGACACGAGCGTATAGGCAAATTGCCACCAGCTACATACACGGTCTGCATGGACAATGTAAGGTTGTGTTTGGATAAAGCAATTGGGAGGTTCTAGGATTAAATCAAGGGATGCAAAGATCTCAAGTTTAACCCTGCATTTATCAAAATTCTTGTTTACCAGAAAACAGAAATAAGACTTCAGTCATAGTAGCCTGA
Organism: Moringa oleifera; assembly: GCA_021397835.1. Lineage (NCBI taxonomy): Eukaryota > Viridiplantae > Streptophyta > Magnoliopsida > Brassicales > Moringaceae > Moringa > Moringa oleifera. Next base: position 503,232 of record JAJFZO010000882.1, on the reverse strand, counting down.
CCCAGAAAATCTTCAAGATTGCAGAGACTTCATATTAATGGAAATGGAGATGCCAGGTTTTCACATGGGACATGAAAGACGATGTAGAACCATCTATATGGAACACTAGCTCTATGACTAGGCAGCACAAAAGGTGACTTCTTGGCAACACATGCTGTGTTCTGGAGAGAGAGAGAGAAAGAGAGCAAACTTACTCCAATTGTAGATGTTGGCTTGAAAGCTATTCTCATGTTTATTATTTCACCGTTGGATATTCCTCCCTGAAAGTTAAAACGGAATGTTTCAGCTTTTCTCAGGCTCAATCAAGAAATCATAAATGTTTAACTCATCTTAAGAATTGGATTATTTGGGTACAAAACCAGGTACCTGTATCCCACCAGAGCGGTTTGTTCTTGTCCTGATTCTTCCATGTTCATCTGTAAAGAACTCATCATTGTGTTCACTACCAGTCATAAAAGTACCTGCAAGGATTTCAATTCACAATCAGCCAGACCAAAATTAAGAAACAACCAAAAAAGGAACAAACAGAAGTCCATCCATACAAGAGATCAAGCTCCTCTTCCCACTCAATTGAAAAACTCTAATTTAATGCACCCCAAATACCAACCTGCAAATCCACTGCCAAATTCAAAACCCTTTGTTGCAGGTAATGACATAACAGCTTTTGCCAGTTCAGCTTCAAGTTTATCAAAGACTGGTGAACCAAGCCCCTGCCCCACAGTGAAGATTTTCAAACTTCTATAACACATTCATATAAGAATTAAAAGCCATGAAAGTATTTCTACACATTTGTATTTAAGTCAAGAAACCATTTAAAATTTACACCTAAGGAAGCCATGGACATGCACGCGAAGCATATGCATACAAAAATTTGCCTTCGAGAGAGAGAAAGAGGAAATACATACACGTGGGGCATTCCTAACAATACATGTGACAACACCACCGACAGAATCCCCTTTGGTCCGTACAGCATCTATAGCAGCAATCATTTTCTCAGCATATTCAGGATCGGGGCACCTCACAATATTACTCTCTATCTGAGAAAATGTACACGAGATAGTAAGTAGCACATCAAAACTAATCGTCAAATATCATAAAAAGAGCAGTGAATGATAAAAACAATCTTCAGCATAGATTTACTTAAGAAAATTGAATACAAATCATAATAATCCAAATTCTTAGATTAACATAAATCTTATCCCCTTTGGCCCAGTCCTGTATATCATAAAACAGCAGATTAAAAAAGCACATAATTAATAATGCAAAAGGAACCTATAGCTTCATATGTGTGCCCATAACATAAAATATAAGACCAACAAAAGTTCCAAATAAATGAGAAGTTTGTTTCTCAAAGTAGATGATATAAAGATATCCTTCTTTGAAGAATCTCACATTTGAAAGCAATATATAACGTGTGAGACTTTAACTGAGTTTGGGTCCCAAGGGGCACCCCACTTTTGTTGAAAGAAGGAGGAGATAGGACCATCAAGGTCCGCCACACATACAAGCGTGCTGTGCCACTGTCAGTCCAACCAGCAGTGCCAAGCCCAAGTTTGGATAGTACCTAATTATCTTTTTTGAAAAAAATAAATAATATACTCGGTCTTTCGCCCTCCAGTGTACACCTTGCCAACCACGTCAACATGCCTACATATCAGCACACTAATCCGACAGATTTGATCTTTCGCCTACCACACCACCTCACTTGGTCTCTTGGCGACGTGATTGTCCAAAAACTGTCTCTGCACATGTGGTGCACAAATGAGGCGAAGCTGCAGCTCTTCTTCCCTTGAATCTCTCACCCGATCACCTATTAAATCCTTCTCTTCTCCTCACATAAACACACAACAAAAGCCATTCGAGCTTTCTCTTCTCCTCTCCTCCCATCACATCCTAAACTTCCTAAGTTTGCCTTTCCATCTCCCCCAAAAACAAAATCCTTATTTATTTTTATTTTGACTATTATTTGATTTCGAGCAACTTTGTAGAGTGCATAAGAGATCTGACACAAAGTTTTTTTGAGTTGTTTTATCCTAGAATCAACAAGACTATAGAATATTGCACATCGAGGGTAGAACCATGAAAATTCTTAAAGAGAGCAACTTATTCTGTAATTCAATCCATTGGATTTTTGGTAACATCTTTCTTATTTGTTATTTCTTTTAGAAGCAACAATTGAAAAATATGTTTTTTTTTTTTTCAAAAAAAATAATTAAGTGCTATCCTAACCCAAACTCGGACTGGGACTCGATCTCGAACTCGAGTTCGAACCCGACAGGTCAGACCAGTGACCTAAGGATTAACCTGCTTAGTTTTACCTACTACAATCTTCTACTCTACCAACTGAGCAAAGGTCGGCACTAGCAAAAATTATTTCAACAGTAGACATAATAGCGGGCATGGCAACAATAAGTTTTAAAATTATTGACAATTATTGCTTCTGAAATAAATAACAAATAAGAAAGATGTTATCAAAATCCGATAGGCTAAGTCGTGGACTAGGTCGCTCTCTTTAAAATGTCTTGCGACTTCACCTTCGATGTGTCTATAGCCTCGTCGTTCCCGAGATAAAACAGCCCAAAAAACTGTCTCGAGGATCTCCTATGCATTGTAAGAAACCGAAAATACTACTTAAAAGGTTATTTGAAATCAAAATAATAATTAAAATAAGAATTTTGATTTTGGGAGAGATGAAAAACCAAACTTAGGTAAAGAGAGCTGAGGAGAGGAAAAGATAAAGCTTGAATGACTTTTATTGTGTGTTTAAGAGAGGGAAAAAGGATGCTTTATAAGGTGATTAGGGTGAGAGATTCAAGGAAAAAAGAGATGTAGTTGCACACTTCGCATATTTTCCATGCGTGCAAAGACCACTTCTGCATAGCCACAACGTAAAAAGTGGCAAGGTGACGTTAGCGGGTAAAAGATCAAGTCTGACGAGCTAGTGCGCTAATGGGCCGAGGTGGCGTGCAGATGTGTAGGCATGCTGACAAGGCCGACGAGGTGTACTGTTGACTCAATCCCAAAAAAATAAATAAATAATACGTTTATTTATTTTTCTAAAAAAATAATTAGATGCTATCCAAACCCGAACCCAGTTGGTCGGACTGAGGCGATGACGCGCGCATGTGTGTGATGGACCTTGATGGGCTCATCTCCTTCATCTTCAACAAAAATGGGGTACCCCTTGGGATGCAAACCAAGTCTCACACCTTATATACAACTCAAATGTGTTATTCCTTTTTCGGATCTCTTAGTTATTGAAAGCGTTGCCCAAAGGCAGTATATAGGGCATACCCAGTAAAACTTACAAGTACCTCTATAGCATCTATCAAAACCTTTTGAAAATTGATTTTTATTTCAACAAGTTCCAAATAAATGAGAAGTTTGTTTCTCAAATAGATGATATAGCCAAAGCATCTCATTATTTAAAATGTCTAGTATCACCTAGCTCAATGCCAACAAGGATTTTCAAAGAACTGAAAAGTTTGTCAAGAAACAAAATGTTGCAAAAAAAATGAAAAACTTAGCATCTGAAATGTGTGTGTTTGAGAGATAGAGAGGAAGATAGAGACATAGAGACAGAGGGAGGGATATGTAATGATCTCATTGGATAAAAAAGTCTTCCCTTCATGTCATGTCAATACTCTTGCAATGATATGTTAACCACGATAAAGAGATCCCCTTTAAAGAGCAGCTTTCCAGTTTGCTTTTGCTGGTTAAACACTACCTCACAAGACTCCATCTAAAAATAAAGCTTTCGAAGGCTACAATTCAACCCATTTTGAACTTTAAATTGCATCACCCCATAACAGGGCTTACTGTTAAGAACCTAGCATGCATGCAGTAAATTGCATGTTTTATATCCATTTTTATCTTTTCCAAGGATAATGGCAAAATGCCTTGACTAATGCATTTCAAGTGTTACAGTATCATATACATGACAGAAGTCTTTCAATTGATATCCCGAAACATGACAAGAAACTTTATCCTACAGCAAGACAAACATTTTACTTCCAACCAACCTAGGGCTTTGCTATCACAGGTCAGCAAAATTAGAGGGCAATGGATACTTAATACAAAGTTGTCGAAATTAGCAAAGCTACAGAATGAAGCATCTCTTATTGGAATATAAAATGGAAATTTCAGATTTGTGAGGCACAACATCTAACACGACATCGTGAAGTTAAATCTGGTTGGAAACCGAAAGAGACAGCAAATTTACAGAGAGGGAACTCAATTGAAGGCACAGCCAAAAATAAATTTAATGGTTGCATGTAACACATTTGCAGAAAACCATGTTGCAAATCTAGGCTCTTAAATTTGAACATGTAAAATGCTTAGAGCCTGGCTCTTGGTGCATAAAGAGGACAGGGACATGCTAGGAATGCAACAGCTAGTAAGTTGCCATGCAAAGGAACTAAAGTAGGAACATAGTGTTTCAAATATCAAAAGAGATAAGAGATAAAAAACACTTCAAATGCCACTCAGTAAGTAACCAAAGTTCTACAAAATATAGTTATACCTGATCCAGGGTCAAAGTGTCATGGTCAACTAGGTGCTCTGGAAGTACAACCTTGTGGACTTGAGAGACATAAGCAAGAATCTGAAAACATCACAAAATACTAACTTAAATACTAAGAGCAAAAGGAAAAACAAAAGTTCACCAATACCAAAGGATATTAAATTTGGTTCAATGCATCATTTCCAAGAATATAGTAAGCTGTGAAAGATATACTCACCGAGATAGAAACATGAAAACAAGAATGCAAATCTCTGTGCCCTACTGACAATAAAAACAATTATAAGGTCAAACAAGCAGCTACTTGCACACCTCAGTTCCTGAAAATTGCTTGAGAAGTTTCTTGGCAACAGCTCCAGCTGCGACTCTTCCAATTGTTTCTCTTGCTGAAGATCTACCACCACCCTTCAAATGTAAAACAAATACAGACAACTGGAGTTAGGTCTTGTCCACATTTTCCAAAAAGCCAATAGTATCATTGAACTAAAATGCTAAAGGGCTCACCTGCACTGATCTAACACCATACTTCATGTCATAAGTTGCATCTGCATGAGAAGGCCTATAAGCAACAGACATTTCACTGTAATCCTGAAAATTCAATTAGAGATTGTTGAAGCGTTACGAACATCATTGTAAATGGATCCCTGATGAAATGCACCCATAACCAATTTTATGAATATTCACATCCTTCAAATCAGTTATTACTAAGCTAAGGTGACCGATGTCTTATGAATTTTAAAGAATTCCGAAGGAACTGGAAGTTTTCTCCTTTCATGCTATGGCACACTTTTATACACTGAAACAAACCACCATTAAACATGATGCCACATGCAGGAAAGATTGTGATACTACAACAGCAACATTGTAAGACACCTAGAAGTTGACGCTTCAAGACAAAGAAAATAAATGCACCATAAGTGAAACGCAATCATTTTGGACACAATATGCGAATTAGAGCCATCGAGTCCTATAAAATACCACATGCACAACATAACCTTGGCGAGGTCCCAAGCAACTCATTCTCGATGATGATAAATTAATGAAGAGAACAATTACCGCCAAAAAAAGGAATCTGAAGACACCCCACCTTTTCCCTGAATAGTTGCATCTTATTCAAATATGGTGATATAATTACCCCATGAGATCCAGTATGTCTCTTCTTTTTTCTTGATGAAACTTTTTACATAAAAGAAATCAAAAGAAAAGGAACCATCTTTCAAACAGCAGGATGTTGTTTGGCGCAATCATTTCCAAAAATTGTGACAACTCAAGCACCAGATACTTACATGTCCTCTCTGGTCAGTATTTGGTACAAATACATGGATGGGTGTGCCAGTACTCAGTCCTACAAGTAACAAATCATCAGTATACATGTAGGTGCACCAATTATTCATAGAAAACAATTACGAGTCCAAGAGAGACACCAGACCTTCAGAAATCCCAGAAGATATGCGACATGTATCAGTCTCTTTCCTTGGAGTCGTAATTCGGCTCTGACCTGGTCTCCTGGAAAAAATAACTGCAATAGTTAACCCTCTACATTGCCGCATTCATTAACCATAAAATTACCGTAAACACAAACTTTATTGCATTGCATGGTCACTTGCATCAACATGCAAACAACAAACCATAGAACAAATTACCACTCTGGGGGATACACAGTGCCATCACTCTGTAAGCTTAAAATATAATGATAAATCCTCAATATCAAATACCTTCTGTCAAGATCTACTTGCAAATCAGACTCTGAGACAGGAAGCTGAGGAGGACATCCATCAATAATACAACCTACACCACCTCCATGAGATTCCCCAAATGTGGTAACACGGAAATAAGTCCCAAATGTGCTCCCAGCTGCCTGTATTTCTGTCAGGCAATATGTAAAATGTTAAAATTCAAGGCCTCCACTTAATTTGTCCAAATGTGGCATATTAGACTCAAATTTGGAACAATTTCTTTAAACTTTCACTAGCACAACAGTGAATTCAATATTGCACAAACATGATATGGAAATATTCTTCTTTGAGGCCCAAACCCACAAGGCAAGAACCTGTTGCCACATGTTGAAACATGACTACTCAGAAGGGACATATATATTAAGTCTCAACAAAGAGTAGAGAGGAGCCGTGGCCTCAAGAAGTAGCATATTAAAAAAAGAAAAAGAAAAAAGATTACCCCTTTCCTTTTGGTTCTAATTGACAGAAAAAGGGATAGAACAGGTAATCCCAAGCATAGTAGGGTTCTTCAACATAGCAATTATGAGGTAAACTGTTATAAATATGTAATAGAATAAGAAAACAGCTTTTCCTAGTTCCAACAAATCACCATACATATGGACTGTTTTTCTAAAAGAAGTATGATGTTCATTTCCAATTGATAGCGACAAGAACTACAATCTAGGGAGCAAGCCAAGATCTTCATCCATATTCCTTCTTGTCACCTGTTGAACCAATGAAAGGAGGAAAGATCACTAGACTACTAAGGCTGGAAAGAAAGCTGAAAATATTTCCCATAAGCACTCCTTGTAGACTTGATGGTGTTTTTTTCACTCTAAAAATTAAATTCATAACTTCACTTGTTTAATAAAGATACTTTGCTGCCTAACTTTACTAACAACCTCACATAGGCTCCTCAAATACTTTGGGCATTAAGGCAGAACATAAGCTGAAAGTCAGCCATCAGTTACATTCTCACTGGCATTTCTAGAAAAATGTTGGAAATAAGTTCACGGAAAAAGATATGTAATCCTTACTAAACAATACACTTCAGCTACCCTTGGTACGTGCTTCGAAATTGTGGGTATAAGATACTTCTTTTGTAAAGGATAAGGGTTTTGTAGATTTCATAGAAGTCCTAATCTCTAGAGGCTATAACCACACTTGCAAAGGGTTACACGCCTCTTAGTGTTATGTAAATAGTAGATATATACATATTCTGATAAAAAAACAAATACACATTAAAGCCAAAAAGCAGGAAACACAAACTTAGTCGATCATTTAATATTCACATTCACATTATCTCAAAAAGAATTCAGCAACTGCAACAAAGCAACAAGGACTACAATGTGAGACAAAACAATAATTACAGGTACAATTAGAAAGCTTTTTACATGACAAACTTAATGCAATTTCAGAGAAATTAAATGCATACAAATGATCAAATGAGAAATCAACAAAAAATTGAAAGCAAAACAAAACAGAGAGAGAGCAACTAACGGAGTTTCTTCAGCGTACGGCCACGAATCGAGATTTGAACGGCAGGAGACGAGAGCCTGAGAAGATCCGACGACAGAGCAGAACCCAACCCGGACTCGGCTCTGGTAGCCCCGAGAAAGGGCTTCGACGCTATAGAAGAAGCCATGCTCTCCCGTTCCAAATTTCCACCCGCGCCAACAACCAAACCACGAGGAGGATGGAGAAGCAGAATGAAATGCAGAGACTTTACGTGTTTTATGTGTGGTCGATGATCGTGGGGGTTGGTGAGCTAGTGGGGGCGGGCCTGGTGTTATGGGGCTGTTGGGTGTGCTGGTTTCCTGTTGATTGAACGCTATGCCCACCTAACTCCCCATTTTTTTTTTCAATTTCTTTTATTGGTGGGTAGGTAGAAGAAGATGTAATAAAATGGCGTGGAAAAGTTAAAATTTCTACTATCTAGCCATCCCTAACCACAAAATCATATTTCACTTTAATAAAATAAAAATATTAATTATATTCATTTTTTATTTGTCATTTTAAAATATTAATTAAATTTAATTATATAATTAATATTTAAATTTATTTAAATATTTTTAAATTTTTAAATATTTAAATTATGTATTTCATATAATTAATTTTAATTTAAATATTTTTACGTATATAAAGAAATCAAATTGTTTGAATGCTAAAAATATTTTTAAAAATTTTTTACTCTCAAAAATTTTAAAAAGTCATAATATATAGTTCGTGAATAAAAAATTATTTAAAGTTAAAAGATTAATGTAAATTTGAGTGTTAAATTTATTTGTGTAATTTTTTAAGTATTTTAATAAAAAATATATTTAATTTTATTATAATAATTTAAATTACATTTTAATTTGATTATTTTTTATTAATCTAAAATTTATTCGAGTACACTTAAAAATACAAAATTAAAATTAAAAAATATATATTTTAAAAAATTTTAAATAACATTTACCTAAATTTATGAATATTAAATCAAATTTTAAACATTTTAACAACAAAAATTTCTTTAATTTCATAGTTAATTGAGTCAAAATATAACTTAAACCAAGTTAAATGATTAGATATAAAATTTACTTAATCAATATATTAAAATTTAAATAAATATAAATATAATTTTAAAAAATTTTATATTCATCCATAAAATAATGTTAATACATACAAACAACTTTCTTTCATTTATTTTATTTTATTTTAATAAATTGAGGCAACTTATTTGTTAATATTTAAATTTGTTATTTTCCGATACTTTTTGATAATTCTCGAGTCAATCATACTTCACATAAATGACTTGGGATGAATTTTACATTATGTACATCTTGAAAAGATCTACAATTTTTATTAAAAAAATTAATAAAATATTTTAATTTAAATATGAAATAATTGTATGCTACATGATTTTAGCAATTAAATTAATTACAATATGCTCAAAATATTTTAACTATTTCCAAGTAGTCAACTACCCTTCTTCAATGCAAGTCAGTCTTGTATGCCGGCTTCCTAATATAAACTCACACCTGTCTTCAACAAATATTTACTAAAAAATAATACAAAATTCAAATCATCAAGGATTCTAAGTTATAACAAGCAGCAAGCCAAAACAACTAGACAATTAAAAATATATATTAAAACAATAAAATTATATGTGTTTTTTAATTTAAAATTTAAAATATTGATTAATTTAATTATATCTTTATTATTTAATTTAATTCAATTTGAATTTTTACTAAAATGAAGATAACAAATTAATAATATTTTTTATTTTTTATTTATTTTAAAAAATAATTCAAATAAATTTTAAACTCTGTTTTAAATTTTTTTAAATTTATATAATTTTTGACACACAAATTATCTTTTATAAGTTTTTTAAATTTTAATAGTATAAAATTTAATATATATATATATATATATTTGTAGCTTAAATATTTCTTTTCATAAAAATTTCAAGTCAACATTATTGTATTAGATATAAATTAAACAAACTGAAATATTAAAAATGTAATTTAATCAATCAATAATTTAAAATCAAAATTAAAAAATAAATATAGTTTAAAATTAATTACAATAATAAATGTTTTGATCACATTCTCAAATTGAGATTTATAAAAAATTTATATCTTACGTTTTTATTAAATTTTTAATATAAAAATTTCATTTATAATTTACATTAGCATTAACGGTGAAATTAACTTGCGCAATTAACTTTTTACTTCATTAAATGTTATAAAAAAAACAAAAACAAAATGTTCACTCTTCTCGCTCTTTGTAAATATTATATTTTATATTTTTCATTAAATTTAATATAAAAATTATTTTACTTATTTTAATAATATTAAAATAATTAAATAAATAAAAATTATATATAATATATGTATAAAATTATTAATATTAAATAAATTTAACAAAATTTTTAAATTAAAAATTTAATAAAAACGTAAATATCAAATAAATATAATTTTTTTATAAATTTCAATTTAAGATAACAAGTAAAATATAATTTTTTATATAATTAATTTTATAATTTAATTTTTAAATATATTTATTTTCATTTCGGGGTGTAACAACAATACAAACATGAAGAGTTCAGCGTAAAAAGTTTATTCATATGAGCAAAACAATTATGAACCGCGAAGAAAACTAAACTAAACCAGATCGCTGCATGTTTCTGCCGATTGCTGTATGCTCTTATCACGTGTCAAATCTTCAAGAAAAAAAAGGCTTACAACAAAGAAAATTTTCCATGCCGTATTCGGTTTCTTATTGGAACTCCATCACAGCATTTGCCGGAGCTCGTGTCTTCAAGATCATTTCTTCATACTCGTCTTCAGGATTTGACAGGGCAACAATGGCGCCTCCAGCTCCTATGGAGGCTTCACCGTCGTGTATCACTATGGTTCTGATTACTATATTGAGATCAAATGTTCCGTTGTAAGAGAAAAACCCGATGGAGCCTGAGTAAATACCTCGAGAGCAACTCTCCAGAGAATCGAGAAGTTCCATGGATCTCAGCTTCGGAGCACCTGTCATTGAACCTCCTGGAAATGCTGCTCTCACGCAGTCTACTGCACTGACATTTGATCGCTTCTTCCCTCGAATCGTGCTCACCATTGTATGAACCGTTGCATATGATTCCACTTCCATGAGACTGGGTACGTGAACAGATCCAGCCTCACAGACACGACCCAGATCATTCCTCAGAAGATCAACAATCATCAGATTCTCAGCCTGATCCTTTTCACTGTCAGACAGAAAGAAACCAAGAAAATCAATTGGACTTGCAGATAAAATGAAATGGGGTGTATTAGTAGAGACTGAAAGTACCTATATTGCAGCTGGAGCTTGAGTTGTTCATCTTCCTCGCTTGTCGAGCCACGAGCAATCGTACCCTTGATCGGTTTTGCTTCCAGTACTCCATTTTTATCCAACCGTAGGAATCTCTCAGGAGAAGAGCAACAGATAGATAGGTTTTCCTTCTCAAAATTAAGAAACGCAGCATAGGGGGCTGGATTTTTTTCTCTAAGGTGGAGGTAAAGTCCCAAAGAATCTATTTCCCCGACTGTTCTTCTAATTTGAGTCGTGAAACAAAGCTCGTAGCTTTCTCCATCTTTGATATAATTCAGGCAGTTCTGAACATCTCTCATGTAATGCTCTTTAGATTTGTCCACGACAAAGCCTGGTTTTGACACAGACAAACTTGCAACTCGTAAAGAAGGCTTCCCATTCTTTGTCGCGGCAGAAGATTTTAAGTCCATAAGCTTCTGCTCTGTATTATCCAGCCATGGCGAAATGGTGTGGCTCTCTTCACGTATAGACAATATATAGACATCACTGTTGTAATGATCGATAACTACAAGGTTATCAGCGAAGAAAAAACAAGCATCTGGGGTCGGGGATTTGTGACGATTAGATAACACGCCACATTCAACCTTAAGGTCATACCTGCTTTACACAAAAATTAATTCGAGATCAATATCCAAACTGACATGAATGTTAATAATGCAGGAACACTTTTCATCAGAATTTCAGATTGATAATGGTATAAGTTAAGTGGGGCTGAATCCATGGAAAGGAAACTTGAAGGAGAAAGCCAGTAAAAACACAGGAAAAGCTGGAAGATAATATTGGATGCAATTACGAGCAGCAAAAAGACCAAAAAGAATTAACATCTGAATCAGCTTAACTACGTACCCGATGTAGCCAATATATCCACCATGAAAGGCAAAGGGAAGTCCTTCGAAATCTTTTTCCTCATAATGGAAAGAAAGAAGTTCCTGTACAAAGATCGAGCAATGAGAAAGTGCTAACTAAACTAAATCTCCAAGTCATTGATCAAAAGGAAACATGGTGTTTCAGAAGCAGAAACAAAATTTCAGAACTAAAAGAACATAAATAACCTGATGACTAAATGTCATTATACCATTAGGCAACAACCCCAGGAAAGATTTTGGAATGATAAGCTTAGTGCTCTGGATTGGAACAATGTCAGATCCAGAGCTACAGTCTCATAAATTGGCAGGTTTTAGTCATCCTGGTAATTCAATCTTATGTATTTGAGTTGAAGCCTTGTCCAACTTCAGGTACTTATCAGGGATTAACAATAAGCTTTTCAGAATATTCAATCAATACCTTGTTCAAAAAATCAAGAAAACCTTCTTCCAAAAAAGCACTTTCGGTCGAGCCCTGAGCATCTTCGATGAATAGTTGACCTCCAGGTTTAGAAGTAACGTCACTGAAACAGGAAGGCAGCATCTATGTCATTTTTCTTGGATATTCATGACAGATACATGAGAAGGAATAAGTCAGCTTTCCAATTAAACACCAGAACAAGCTCAGAAATATTCCCCCTTTTTCCAGACGGGAAACGGATTCAAAAAAGAAAGAGAGATTTTTCGTCACGTATTGGTAAGAGAGGTATGGGTTCAAACCTTTCATCAGACAATCTAAAGGTCACCTGCTTCCAGAGAGGTCCACCTCTACCCCCCATGAATGAGAAACGTGCTCTGCCCTGAAAAGTGCAGAAAGAAAAAATGGGGAAAAACATGAATCTTGCAAGGAGAGCATGTAATGAAATTTACTGCAACAAGACCACATAAGAAAGCTACATGGCAATGGACGAAAACAAAGCCTAACATCTTGACCCACTACCCATTTCATTTACAACGAAAATTTTCTTGCAAAAAAAGGATTACTTAGCTCAATTGTGATTGCAATATAACACATTATTCAGATGGACAATAGCTTCCCGCAAGAAAAAAGAACAAAAAGCCGTGTGATTATCAGAAATGCGTCAAAGATTAAATTATTTCACTGATCCAATAATGAAAAATAGAGAACCACATTTATATAATTTTTTTTATCATCTTAAATTGACTGTACTCTAATAACCATCCAACAAATCTACCATTTTGTAGAGATAAAATTCCCAAGAGATCACAGTGCAACGCATAACAGAAGAAGATTGAAAATTGTGACATTTGCTCAATACAAAGTAAGAGAACATTAAGCAGTAAACAGACCTTGTCTATCGACGAACTATCCAACCAAAAGGTGTTCTCACCCTTGTTATCTCCAAAAAGTTCACAAAATATATTCCTTGCTCCGCCAACTTGATTTGCCAAGTGATCAAATTTTCTCCATTTCAGCTTTAGAAATTTAGCACCAGCATGAGGATAAGAAAGATTGACCATATCAAACATGCCAAAATGACTCTTGTCCGAATCGAACAGAAATTTTCTACTTCCAAGGCCTCCTTGATAACGCTGATCACCGTTAACATCTACAGTATGCCTACCTATAGGAATTTCTCTGACCAGTCGACTAGCATTCGGCACCTGCATGCGTGCTAAACAAAGTTTACTGCTCAGACAGAATCATGGGCTATCAACTACCTATTGGATAGGCCTAAAGGCCTCCCCAGGAATGTCAAAATCTAAATAACAAATCTTATATTTAAAGAAGAAAAGAAAAAGGAAAGAAGGTAGGGACTATTGGCCTCCTAACACAACCCCTACCCAAAACGAGATTTTCAAGCCATCCATCGGACCCTGAAATGATAGCTGTCCAGAATTTTGCTAGTATGTCAAACCACCATTTTCTCCCATCTGAAAAGTCATCTGAACAATGTGCCAGGTAAACCACCACATCATCTGCATTTCCTTGATATAATACCTCCCAGCTTTAATGAACCAGGATCCACCTGTTTATGTATAGTTTCCTTTCCTTCCCTTTTCTTCTTCTTTTCCATGGCGGAGGTGAGACACAGAGAGAGAGAGAGAGAGAGAGAAGAGACAGAGAGGGAGAAGAAAAGAATATAGCACATCTATCTTCTTAAAGGATCTTCTTTTTACCAGTATATTTCAAATTTCTCTCAGTCATGAATGATGGGTGGAATCTCAGCCAATAATCCTCTGTTATCTCCCTGAAATTCTTGAATATTTGCCTCCCATGACAGGTTGCAACACTCTCTGGATGAAACTGGAAACTCCAAAGAATGTCAAGAGAGTGGAGAAAGAAAACAAAGGCAGAGTAATCTGAACAAAACAACCTTGCAACTTACCTGCAAACCATAATGAGGTCTGGTAGAATGCATTACGCCCATGAGGACGTTTCTCCTGTGTGTTCCATCAGAATAGCTGGAAAGCCAGCTTCCACTTTTTAGTTGTTTTGCAATAGAATCAAAGTTGGTTTGCTTGCCTTCAGTCTCAAAAGTATCTGGAGCAATATCAAAATTCTGGCTCTCAATAAAAGAATATGTGCCAGTGGAGGAGCTCCATGCTATTGGTATGAGTTCCTTTGGGAGAGACTCTGCATCTATAATGAGAGAATGATACCGAACCACCTGTCATGTATAATAACGAATAAAAATAAGTCATCTTTGAATCAACCATTGAGTTCAAGACAGTTAACCTTCTCAAGAGACAATGATAAGATCAAATTTATGTTCTTCGTGAATCATAATAGCTGAAAAAAGAGTAACTAAGAACATCCAAGTTTCCAAGAAACTCAGTGCTTCATGCAGCCTTCTACAAAATAAAGAATATTGCTATTTATTGAGTCACATTGGAAATTTTATATTTCTCCCTTTTGCTCGATAGCAACTTTAGTAACTCCAAAACCAACTCCATTAAAGCTTTGTAGATGAATGCAAAATTCAAGAGGTTTTGATAAACTAATAATAAATGAGCACTAGGATTTTCCAGATCAGTTAAAATCACCCACAGACACTCTTTCAGCTATATACTTTCAGCATTTCTTCTCATTAAAGCCATTACTTCATAAATGCTATAATTACAATGTAAAAAAGAGTTTGCCACTGAAGAAAGTTTGTCTACTGTTTCAAAGAGATAAGATAAAGACTCACCTTGAAACCTGAGTTTCTGCCGGAAGGAATATCATGAAACAGTCTGCACCCATTATGCTCAATCTCACTGCATAGACAAGATTGTGGAAGAAACTTGATAAAGCCATCTTAGCAACAATAGCCCAAGTGAAACAGGAAAGAGCTAACAAATATAATGTCATGTCAAAAAGAACATTCTGAACTGATTATGAACAGATCAGTAAACCAAATAGCATCACAACGGAAACAGACAATGCAGAAATTGTATCTCACCATACCTCAACCGTCCATGGATAGGTTCATCTGCATGGACAATTTGAGCACCGTGCACATAACCTAATGCCTGTCAAAACATAAGTTGTTTGTGTCAAATCGACAACCATACATGGTAAAAAGAGAAATGATGCTTAAGGCATAATGCTTGAGCACGGAGAATTAGCCTCATGTTCCCCATTCCACAAAAAAAAAAAACTTTATTCACATAAATATAAGGTCATAAAATAATCTTAGGAAATGGCAACCAATATCATAGACTCAATCCAGAAAAAATAATTCAGGGAGCAAACATGGCATGTGAACAGGATGCCTCCACCAGCAGGCTTCAGGAACTTTGAGACTTAGGAGTTCCTGGATGAACCCCAACATGGCAACATTGATACATGGTTTAGCACTTCATATCATGCAGATTTAATGCAAACTCTTAGAACAATTTACCATTTCTAAAAAGAGTCTGAAATGTCATCTATATAATGAGTCCACCATCCCTTAATTTGAATAGTTTACTTAAAATAATCCATTGGATCAGCCACTCAAATAAATACACAAACAGCCTGTTAGTTAAACATCTAACAAGTATAGGCAAATTGAAAGAGAGAGAACGAAATAGCTAGAGAGGTTTAAAGTAGGGCATGGAGATTGAATAAACAGAAGATCACAAAAGCAAGTAATCTATAGAACATGAAATACGTCATGTTCTTATCAAAAACAGTTGTTATATATATTCTGTAGAAGAGTATACGTTACATCAAAAGTTAGAGTAATCAAGAAATCAAAAAGAGAAATGATATCAAATGATAGGCTTAGGTGGATGAAACGAGATGGTGTAGAACAGAGAGTCAATATATGCTTTCAGCCCTCTGCAGAAACATGCAAGTTTTGTAGCAAGTACCAACTTTTAAATCATAGAGGAACAATCAGAGAGCTGTCATTGAAGGTCTGGTGGAGTACTCAAAACTGGATCTCAATAAAGAATTTGTAGATAGAACAATCATTTAGTGATGAACTTATAAAGATAAAAAAGTAACTATTGCATAACAAGTCATGAGAAGAGTACCTGGTGTCCAAGGCAAACGCCCAAAATTGGAATATCACAGCACTCCAGCAACAGATGAAGACATATTCCTGTAAGATTCAACTGATTCCTAAGACAAAATCAAAGAAAGTAGGTGTATGCACAAAGAAACTAAGCAGAACTCTGGACAGATAAAATTGTCCATGTACCTTATGTGCTAGCTCGAGAAACTATAAAGATAAATTTTTGAGAGAAGAAAGACGCATATTACAAAAGTTATTTGTCCCTCTCACCTATATCTGCTGGGCATGTTGGAGAGCCAGGTCCAGGTGATATAACAACATTATCAAAAGCACCCTCTTCATACAAGTAATGGTAGATGTCTTCCCATGTCCATTCATCATTCCGGATAACCACAGGAGGCACTAACAAATAACAAAACGAAAAGAAACACGTGAACCACAGCACAGCTCTGCACACAGTGGGTGGAGGCAGAGAGAGGATGGAACTTACATCCATTAATGACGCTCAGTTCTTGATAAATATTGTACGTGTAACTATCATAGTTATCAATTAATAATGTTCTCACAAATTCCAGCTTCTTTCTGGACTCTTCAAGCCGTTTCTTCCCCATAAAGGATCCTTCTAAGTGTCCAGGCATTAAATGGCTAGATATCAGCAGCTTCTTATTGCCATGATACTGTACTTGAACATAACCCTTTGTATTGCAATGGCCAACCTTTAGAGATGGTTTAGACAGCACTAAATTCCATTCTCGGCATCTTAAATCATCAGCACCAGGATAGGCAAACTCAGAAGAAGTTGAACACAAACTGAAATTCATTTTCTTCTTTAGTGGAAGTTTGACAAGAAGCCTACAACACCTCTCCTTATCTGCAACGTCTGAAAAAAAAAAAGTATTTTAACTTAGATGTTTTGGTTCTTTTCCTTAAATCGAGAAGTAGTATGTTAATTACCTACTCTCTTAACCTCCCAATCTCTCCAATGGTGTAACTAAGATTTGATGCCAAGTCTTTGTACATCACAAATCACGATACCAATTAAGTTAGTTGGCAGTCATCATTAGATTTGCCATAAAGGCTCTTTCACATATGTATTTTGAACAGTTTGGTGTGCTACTCAAGGGAGGTAGATGTTGATAGAGAAGTTAAAATTCTTCAATATAATATACGATTTATATGCCAATACCTAAACTTAAGCAAACTTTAAGACAGTCTTACCAGTTCGAGATTAATAAATGGATCAACTTACAAAAATTTATATGCACATACTATGGGTAATACTAATGAATGTGCAATCAAACATAGACACACAAACAGCATTCATGATTTGTGATCGTCAGACAAGTCAAGAATAGCACAAACCATGACCTCTTACAAATACAGTACCCATTTTTGACATAGACAGATGCCCATGCATAACAATTGAATAGGATCCAAGTACAGTGGGAAAAAGCAAAGAAATCGATTTCAAGAAAACACAGAGGAATTTAAATAAACCTGTAATTCATTAACTGCACCAATGAACACCCACTTGCAAACAATTGAATATAAAAGCTCAAAATTCAAAAAGTCCAACCTTCAAAAATTAGACATCCAAAATTCAGAGCAAGAATTTGTTTTCACTTCTCTTTTCAGAAGAAAAAAACTGCTAGAAATGCTCCAGTGAAAACACGTAAAAACGAAATGAACATAAAAAACGGCTGTTGATAACGGAAGCTCAAAACATGAAGCAAAACTAGATGGGTGAGAACCAAACCTTCTTCAGATCGTAACCAGCTCGGGAGCAGACGACCACGGACTAAAGTAACCTCGTGTTGCGCAGCCGCGGATGTGGGAACAGACAGAGAAAGAGACAAGAGGAGCCGTTGGACAAACGTGAGGCAGGAGGAGGATATGGCGTTGATGGAGAAGAAGAGACGCCTAGTAGGGGCACGGATCTCATGCTACGGAACCCACGGCTTGGTTAAGTACACCCACATAAAGACATGACATAGGTTCAGACCATTGGACCGCAAACTCCCTTGGATTGGAGAGAATCCTAGCCGCCTGTAACCAGGATTCACTCCAAATCTTGAGGATGAACTGGGTTTACTGTGTTTTTCCTTCCTTTCCTTGGTAACCATAACCTTGACTGGTCTCATTGAAATTCAAAATATAATTTAATTGCTCCAATTGTAAAACATATGAATATATATAATTTAATTTCACTAATAAATATTTACTCATTACACTAAACTCATTTTTTAATTTAAATCTTAATTTATCTATTAAATAATTATATTAAATTTTTTAATAAATTTAAATTAAACATTGACTTCGGTGAAAATTAAAAATATTATGTTGTTAGAATATTTTAAGAATAACTCTAATAAATTTTGTATTTTATTTTTGATTCATCTTTAATTCATTAATAATGTTTTAATATTTTTTAAAATTTTTATCAATATAAAATTTAATGTGTTTATATATATAACTCAAAAGATTTTAGATTTCTTTTTTATGATAGTTAAGTATTTTTTTATTTATAAAATATTTAAATTAAATTTTGTTGTACAGTATCTCTAATTTAAATAGTTATTTTTAAAAAAATACATGATTTAAATTAAAATAAATCAAAACATCATACCTACAAATTAATTTTTATTAATATTTAAAATTTAAAAATAATAATTCGATATATGTGTAGTTTAAAATTATGTATTTTCACTTCTCTCCCTATGTTAGAGTAGGGTGAGTATGAAGTACAAGTTGCCAAAAGCAAACGGAACAGTTTCGGTGGGTAGGGCATGATAGTGTTTGTCTTTTGACTTAAATTTCCCTCTTTGCTTCTCCTAATTTTTTTCTTTGTAGGTTGTTAATTATGTAACCCACCCACTTTTCACAATTTATTTTTTATTATTTATTTATTTATTAAAATAAAATTTAAACATAAAATATTTTAATTGAAAATTTATTATATAAAAAATTTATATTTTATTTATAATTTCAAATCAACATTTTTAGAAAAATTTATATTTATTTAAAACTTACTCAACATAAAATTTTTATTAATATTAACAGTTTTACATATAAAAATAACGTGCATATGATTTTTATTTATATAATTATTTTATTATAAATTTAAATATTATTAAAATGAAATATTTTTACTTTATTTAAATATTTATATTTTACATGTTTTTACTAAATTTAATGTGAAAAAATATTTTATTTATTTTGATAATATTTTTAAAATATATTATAATAATTATATAAATAAAAGTCACATGCATATATATGTGCACATAAAATTATTAATATTAATAAAACTTATAAATAAAAATTTTATTTTAAAAATTTAATAAAATAATAAATTTTAAATAAATTTAACTTTCTTTGTAAGTCTCATTTTAAAATTTTATACAAAATGTATGTTTTATTGATATAATTAATCTTTAAATTAATTATTATTTTATCAAATAACTTACAAAAAAAGAAAAACTATAGTGATTATATTAATATTTAGTAATATAATGAATGAATTACCTTGATTTTTGTTGTTAAAGTATTATTCAAAAAATAATTAAGAACTATTTGTTCATAAAATTTGATAATGATTTTTTTAATTATAAATTACTGATTTTTAGTTTGTTGAAATTATTTTAAAATTAAATTGATCTCATATTTTTGAAATTTTAAATTTTATAATAAAAATTTATATTTAAAATTATATACAATATTATTTTTTAAAAAAATTAATAATTCTTAACGCCAACCACATGATTTTGTTGTATATTTATCCGCATGTCACTTTTTCCATTCTTTATTTTCTCTTTATCAAACCCTTACCCGTTCGGCCTACTGATGCATCCGATCTCAGCCCGATCCGAATTGGGATATCAAATGTACAGCAAAATATCACGATTTTCATCTTGGACTGGACCCAACTGGTGATTGGGCGAATTTCCATACTCGGGTCAGGCCCATTTTCTCTTCACTACTGGATCATGTTTATCAATGTAGTTTAGGTCCAATTATACAGAATAGTAATTGTGTATGCATTTAGTGATAATTACTTTTAAAAAATAGCATGGTAAACCATATAAATTAACATTATATTTTTTATATTTTAAAATAATATTAAAAATATAAAATAAATTTAAAAATAAATTTAAAAATAAATTCAATTTTAACATTATTATTATGAGTTCAATTAAATAAAATCAAAACATTAGATACATAATTAATTCAAAATTTTAGATATGTAAAATGAAAAATGAATATAATTTATTTTTATATTTAAATATTACACATTAAAAATAAAAATTAAATTTTAAATTTTACATCAATATGCGCATGATTTTCTGTAAGAAATCAAACACTTTGCATTTGTGGAGAACTATTAAAATAACTTCGTAGGATTATTTGTGAGAAATATTTTATTTCTTCAAATTTTATATAACTATCTTTCTTTTTTCTTTTTCAGAGTTTGGTAAATTTTCACATTTTATCATAATATGATTCAATTTTAAAAAATAATTCATTTTAATCAAATTATTTCAAAAATTATATCAAAATTATTAAATTAAGAATAACTATATATAAAAAAAAAATTCTTTGCAACCACCCACTATGTAATTTAAATTGTAACGTATTGATTGGATCAATTATAAATTTCATATTAAAATTTAATTCAAATTAGATTTTAACTTCAAAAAATATATCAAAATAGACAAAAATAAATTTTATATTTTATTTTGAATATATTTTTAAATTTTAAATGATTTTTAATTTATTTCATTTATAAATTTTAATGGTATAAATTTTTCAAAAAATATTTTTATATATGAAATTTTAAAATTTTTCATGATATATAATAATTTAAGTATTTTTTATAAAAAAAATTAAGTCAGAATTCATCACAAAAAATATTTAATTTGAATAACTCTTTCATAAAAAATTAACAATAAAGTTTAAATCAAATCAAATTAAAATATCATATATATATATACATACACAATTAACCCAATTATACTTAAAAGTATAAAATAAAAATAAAAATATTTTTATTTTTCAAAATTAAAAACTTATTAATCAATTGATCAAGATATTTGTAACAGAGTATAAGTAATTAAGATTATTAGATGGTACATAATACACATGGTTACGATTAAAAATATAATACGGAAAGTAAAATTATTAAAAGTAAACATAAATATAAATTAAAAATTACCCAAAAAAATCAAAAGATATGGGACATCTACAAACTTTAGCAACGCATAAATTATAATGTCTGCCCTAATGGAAACAAACATGTTGAATGTGAATGATGAGTGCCCCCTTGCACAAAGAGCCTTGGGCCCTAGGGGACTCATCTTTTGTTCTTTTCTAAAAAACATAAAAAGTTCAAAATAAACCCCTTTTTTTTTTCTTTTTTGGTGAAAGAAAATATAAAGCATTAATTCTTTATCCCTCTCTCCATTTTGTTGGGTCACAAAAAATCATTGATATGAAGACACTAAAAATTAGGGTTTTCACTTTGCCCACCAAAAATCACTTCCCCGTAATATTTCATCAAGATTTTTGATCTGATATGTATTTATTTTGAAAAAAAATATTCATATTTGATGATTTAATAAAATTAATATTTTAAATTCTAACTATTTTTCATCATATCAACATGATAAATTAAAACAAAATTTATATTAGGGTTTCTATTTCACCAAACAACACCCATCTAATCAATACAACACTATGCAATTAATATATACATATATATCTACATAGAGACAGAGAGATAAGAATATAAAAATTATTGAAGAATTAATCTAAATTTTCATGGATTTAAAAAAAAAACATAATGAATTTATGAGGGTCTTAACGCATGAGTTTGTCCAATTGATATATCTTTATTACTCACGATTTGTCTATTTATATTAAATAGGTATATATATACATAATTAAGATAACTATGTGTTTCATATTAATTGTAAGTTACTTTGAAGTTTTTCAAGTAATTAAATAATTTTCTTTTCTTGAACGTGTTTTGGGTTGATTCTAATTTTTTGAGGGATTGATATAAAAATTCAAATAAACTCTTAAAATTTTGTATAAATATATAATTTAAATTTTAAAATATTTAATTTAATTTTATTTAATTTTAAATTATGTTAAATGTTGAAGCTCATAATTTTTAAAAAACAATCAAACCTAAAAAATTATAAAATTATATAAATAAATATAAATTTTAAGATCTTTAAACTAAATAAATTTAAGACCGATCTAAAGTCTTTTTAAGTGAGTTTTAGTGACCGTATTTTATAAATTTTCTTTGGATACTTTGGGGAAAAAAAATAAAATAACTGAGCTTTTAATGAAAATAGAGCTTCACACCTCACCCAACAATGCCAACATACGCATACATATATATAACTACAAACATATACCTGTACATATATGTGTATGTGAACATTGGGTAGAGGGAGAGAGCATGGGTAGGGTACAGGGACACAGGCGACCAGGGAGGAGCTGACTACGAGAAGCGGCGGGCGCATATGTGTATTTTCTTAAAAGGGGAGCAGCGTATGCATATGGTGGGGAAGGGTACATGCGTGTTGGTTGGGTTAAATTCGAGGAGGAATAAGAAACATATAAAAATCCATGGAAAGAGAAGAGAGAGAGAGAAAGAGAAAGTTCCTGCAGAGCACATGACTGTGTGCAGGGACAGTGATGATGATCATAATTCGAAGAGAAGAGAGATGATGATGAAGGAAGATACGTGCGTGAATGTGTCTCCTGTGTGCAGTTCGAGGCGTATAGAAGAAGAGAAAGAAAAGAAAAAGAAAACTATAGCAATAATAACAGATGCAAGAGGAGTTGGAGTAGAATCTAACCGTGAGACATGCACTTGGAAACAAACATAGAAGAGAAAGAGAAAAGAAAGAGAGAGAAAGGTGGTGAAAATCTGACAGAAGGATTCCCACACTTGTTGCTTCCAACACTATACACGATAAAACCACAAACCCATCTCATTGAACCTTTTGCCATTTTTAATATCCTCTTTCTTGATCTCTTCTCTCCTCTCTCTTTTCTTTCTTTTTCTCTTTGATCTCTTACCATTTTCTACATACAAGGCAACCCAAATTCTCCTCCTTTGCAGCCTTTTCCACACATGGAACCTCCCCTCTCTCTCCCTCTCACTTTTTTCATCACCCCAAGATCTATAGTGAGTACCTCTTTTTTGACTACCAAACACTTACCACTCTCTCTCTCTCTCTCTCTCTCTCTCTCTCTCCCTCTCTCTCTCTCTCTCTCTCTCTTTTGATCTTGACATGTGTTGTGTTGGATTATTCCAAGTGGGCAAAAGGTGAGAGAGAGGTAGCTATGATGAGAATTGAATATTGATTCACCCGCATCATCAATTTGATGTCTTTTGATCAAGGCTTGTTTCCTTTGGTTTTATTATGTTTTTGTGTCCCCAATGCTTTCTTCTCATTGATTTTGATTTTGTGTGTCTGTCCATCGAGAGAACTTTAACTTTAGTGATGACCTTATGCACAAGAAGTATGTAGAAAGTCTCTTTCTGCATCACATTTTCAGATTCTTGCATCTGCCCTCTTACAAACTTTGTATTCATTATACAATATGGTACTAATTCATTTTAGCAAATTAAATAACATTTTTTTGCTTTGGGTTTTGGGTTTTATAGGTTACTATGGTTAGTAACTTTGCAGCCACTTTTCAGAGCATCAACGCCCCGAAATCAATGCCTTCTAGGGTTTAAATTAAGATAATCCAAATAATTCTTTAGGGTTTCCACATTCAATTCCACAATTAATTAACTTCCATGGTTAATTAGGTTTTGGAGCATTTCATTAGTTGGATCACCACCCAACCAAATGGTAACACATACATTGTACCTACCCGTTTGCTATTTTAGGTTCAAACCAAATAAATTCAGTATACCCACCAAAAAATAATTTTACTTTTTGCACATTTTTCTTACATTTAATATTAGTTTTAAATTTTAACTCATGCATTGTATATACCCCATTTGCTATTTTAGGTTCCAATAAAATAAATTCGATAGACCCACCAAAGTTGTTTGATTTCATGTTTTTCTTACTTTTCATTGTTTTACTTTGACTCAATCAATGATCATTCACAAAAACGTGTTGAACTTAGATAATACGTATGACTATAATGAGAAAGTCTTACAAATTTGATTTTAATTTAAAATAATCGCTATTTTTTATGAATATTTGATATATAGCCAATGAAATATAGTTAAATTCGTAAATTTCACATTTTCCAATATGTAAGAACTTAAATCATATTTTATAAAAATGATTTAATGAGAATAAACCATATAACAAATAATATGTATAATGTGACGCATAAATCATATAGATAACACAATGTTTATCGATACAATATATGGTATCATCAATACCAAATCTCTAGTGATCGATTTTAGATATGACTATTACTTATACTTTCAAAATAAAAACACCCCTACGTTCTTTCATTTTTCACTTAATTTTAATTTATATTTTTATTATTCTGTAAATAAATAAAATAAATGTAGTTTTAATATATATAACTCGAGCCATGACCATCTATTAATTAGGGAAGAAGTAGCACACAAATATCCCATCAGGTACAATATTAATAAAAAATCTATGTTTACCTTAATTAATTTTTGTAAGAACCGCTAAGGAAAAAGAAATTAATCTTCCAACTCTCAAAATTAATTAAATTAATTCTTTCGGTTTGATAATGATGTTTTTGATTTAGTGCTATTTTGGTTAAAAAAGAAGATTTCCCAATGTTTAAGAGTCAAACCCTAGATTAAGATTCCGATTTAAAAATAGGTATGGAGCTTTTGATTTTCAAAGAGTGGATTAGACATAAAGAAAAGGTATATATTCTTTGATGACGATGGGTGCCTTTTAACAAAGGATTCCCTCCAATTTGTGCAATAATTAAAAAGTCGCAAGAAAAAAAATGAAAAAAAGAATGCCCTAGCTTTTAAATTTGACCCATCTTTCTTCTAGAGCAAGAGCTTCATCAGACTGTCAATGGCACGTTCTTGCTTTTCTCATGCTTTTTTCCAATTCATACTTTCAATTTTAACCGTTAAATCTTGCTTTATTATCCGTATTATAACTTTAATCTAATCAAACGTTGAAAATTTCCATACTCTGTAATATGATATAATTCATATAAGGGTTAAATCAACCCGTTAATTAGATTTCTCGAGAAGTTAGGAACTCACGTGAGAATTCATGATTTTAGCCCTTCAAATATTCTAACTCGTTGGATTTCAAGTATTATTTTATGCATTAATTCCATGGAGAATCTGTTGCTTTTACTGGTACTGGTATGCCCCATGGAGCAGTGACCATTACAATGAAATTTTTGTAATATTTGAAGAGAGAGACAAATCGGAACAAATAGATTGAGAAACAAATAGTGAAAAGCCGACAAATGAAGTGAGGAAAATCGAATAAAACAAGCTGGGAGAAGGCAATTCTCTCTTTATCGGATACTAATACAATGTTTTAATTATGTTTCGAAGGTTAAAAACCCTTTCGTTAATTAAGAGAAATGAATTCTGTCATTCTTTTAAAAAAAAAGTTTAATATAATGATAAAATCTTACTGTCATGTCAACATATATATCTTCTAAGTTGAACATTTTGATCTCAGATTAAGATACAATTTGTGTATTATATATTTACTATAAATTATAAACTGGGCAATAATTTTAGGGTTTGAAAGGAAGAAATGAAAAGAAAGGGGAAAGGGGATAAAGAGAAATACAAAGACTGAGCCTGACATGCATCTGTTGCTTTGATGTCAACCCTAAAATTCTGTTGCTGGCCTCATTTTGACAGCTAAAGATTCTCATGAAGATATTGACTATTGATAGAATAATACCATAAGCCCTACATGTGCTATTGTCAAAATTTTGGTAATTAGACAGAAGAGATTGTGAAGGAAGAATATATAGGGAGAGAGAGAGAAATCTTGAATGAAGACTAATGGAAGTGAACATGAACATACATGTGGGTACATAGGTAGTGGATGGATTGAAAGAAGTAGAGGTGGAATATTAGGTAGGCATGGATGATTCGAAGATCTAAACACAAAAGGGTTGAAGGAGAGAATCCGAGTTTCTTTGAAGAAAGTGGAGATGGAAGCGATTATTGGTAATATAAAATGATGATAAAAAAGGGAAAAAGGAGAAAGAAGAAGGGAAAAAAGAAAAAAAAGACTGAAGAGAGAAAGATTAGGGTTTTTGATTCTTTTGGTTTTTTGGGTTTCCACTTTGTTTTACTTTTGATATAAAAAAAAGAGGAAGAAAGTTAGAGAGATGGAGAGAATCCATGTGTTTCCAAGCACTTGCAGACAAAACCAGCTTCAGAGGGAGAGAAAAGCAACGTTTGCTTTAAGACCCAGAAAAGGAGATTTCAAACACTGTAGGGTTAGCTTAGGAAATTGCGTGGTTAGTAACCCAACCCACCATCTCTCTCTCTCTCTCTCTCTCTCTCTCTCTCTCTTTCTCTTTCTCTGTTTCTGTGTCTCTCCCTTATGGTGGTTTCTATATTTAGTGGGTGAGGATGGGGTGCAACTCCAACCCCACAGCTTCCTCGTTTCCCTCTCGAAAAACCACAGAGAAGCCCTCTACAAGGACCCTTTGCCCTAAGTTTAGCCACTGGTTTGCTTGTTTTGTGCCAATTCAAATGGGTTTTGTGGGGCTTTCTAAAGTTGAAATCACCCCTCCCCGGTTTTGACCATGACCCAGCTTGTTTTCTCGCCATAGTTCTCTCTCTCTCTCTCCATTTCTCGCTCCCTTCTTCTCCATATATACCATTCTCTCTCCCCTCTTCCCATCTGCTTCACTTCCCCTCTCATCATCTCTTTGTATATATATATACACATCCCTTCTTCTTCTTGTCATCACTTCTCATCCTCTTCTATGTCTGTTCACGATGTGGGTGATGTTCCTTTAGGGTTCCAAATCATGTTGCAGACCGCCATTGACATGCAGCTTCTAGCTTTTATATACTCCATGCATTTCTCTACCCACATATGCATACATGCAATTCTTATATGTTCATTTAGGAGATATACATATCATTCGCATTTATACATGAAAGAATTCATTGGCATACATAACAGAGAATACATATGCATCATGAATGGCATCATGTCTAGATATATGAGTACTGTGCCTGGCTCCCTGTATGCCATTTGCAGAGCCCACCGAGTGTCGCTGGCCTCCGTGGATGGCGTATGAGGAGCCATGCATATCCCCATATATTATCCATGGTTTTTTCTTCTCTTTTTGGCAGATTCAGGCTCTTCCCTGTAAAGGGTATTTCGATCACAATGCTAGCAATGTAATTTCCAGACCAGATATGTGTCCAGGTACTTCATCTTCTTCCTCATCTCCATCCTTCCTTTGTGGGTACTCTCTAGGGTCTCCATTGATGTGATATGCCTGTCCGCCATTTTTTTTTTCCAGAGGATTACGCTGTTGTCACACACTAAACCTTTGAGAAAACGAAGGGTTTCCTCACATAACCAATGGTCTCTCACCTACACATATGACCACAGTTTTTCAACAGTGAATCTGCAGAGACAAGTCACAGTGAATTGCTTATAAAAGTTATAACCCATTAACTGAGTACAACATATGAGAGAGGCACAACATAGCACATCAATGATACTGTTAGGCTCTTGTCTTGTGGACATCAAATGCTGCCTAAATTTGATTTGGGCACATGATATAACTGTCCTACAAAAAACTAGCTATAGGTAGAAAAAAAGTTACATTTATCAATCTAAAACCCTAAATTTCTACTCATAATTATACTCCAAAACAAGACCCATTTTGAGCTTCATCCAATTTTCTTACTCATTAATTTTTCACTCAAGAACCCTATTTGATACAATTAGCTTCTGGGTTTAGTTTTAATTTCCAAAGCAAAATCAATGGCTTTTGCTCTTTTTAAGTCAAGTTCTTCTGTCATGGAGACTACCCATTAATACCCAGAAGCCAAATTTGATGTAGGCTGCATTTGGCCACATGAAGGAGTAATATTATTGAAGAAAGCTGAAAATGGAAACAGTACCAAAAAGGTTTTTCTTTAAGAACAAGCTTTGGCTGTGAAATTGATCATTGTCCTTTGTTTTCCATAGATACATAGTGGAGTCATAGCTGCTCAGGTACGTACGTACGATGCATCTGTGATATTGCTTTAGGTTATCTGCACAAACCCTAGGCATAAAGAGAGAGAGAGAGAGAGAGAGAGAGAGAGAGACTGAGGACAAATACATCATAATATATCAGTGAAGCTCAGCTACTGATCATCTTCTCTTTCTCTTTCTTGTGTGAATACGTTGATCTTTCTCTGTCACCAACCACACACGAAGCACAGACACAAACACACAGGCAGACACAGATGTAATTAGAGAAAGAAAAAAAAAAAAAAAAAAAGCTATGGATTCTGGGGAAAGTAAAGTGTTTGCAAACATGGCAGGGGGCTTATGATTTATGATTATAGCTACTAGGGGAATCTAATGGACCACCACCCTCTTCGTCTTTCCCTCTCTCTCTCTTTTTTTTTTTCTTCTCTTACTTTCTCTCATTTTCTCTCTCTTTCTCTATGTCATTGATTGGCTAGTAGGGAATATATATGTATGCGGTCAAAGCAGGTCAAGAAAAGAAAAAGAAAAAGAAAAGGACATTGGTCTCAGGGCCGAGATCGGAGGCCCCACTCTGGAGATCTCCTGAATCAAATGGATTTCTTTTTTCTTTGTGTTTTTCCATTTTCTTGGAAAATAAAGTTTCTTTTTTTTTCCCCCTCTCTCTCTCTCTCACTGCCCTGATCTACAGAACATTCTCTTCTTACTGGCTTGAGATAATCAAAGAAAAGAAGATCAAATGGGCTATGCTGTGCAGGGAAAAGTAGATTCTATTCTATTCTTTTTCCTGCCCCATCTGATCATTTTTCTGGTGAGAAAATCACAGAAGAAAAGAAAAGAAGAGAAGAGAAAATGATGAAGATGATGTGTATTATTTTCTTTCTTTTCTCATACTTTAAAAGTTGTACCCAGAGAATGATTTCAAGAGGTACGGAAAAATAAAAGGAAAAGGTGATAGGAATTATTACAATATGTTTGTGATGTGCAAGACAGGCACTTTGATTGATGTCTTCTCCATCAAATCACAAGCTGTGAGAACTCCAGAGGAATAGTAGCTCTCTCTTTCTCAGTCAACTTTTCTCACAAGCCAAACGACAGTACCCAGAAAAGCCTGCCCTTCTTTAACCTAAATTTTAGAGCCATCTTTTTTCTTCTTTTTTTTTCCCTCTTTTCTTTGGATGAATTCTTCATGCTGTGAAATGGGTAGTGTACCATTCTTGTATTAGCAATCTAGCAAGCATGCCTCATTGAATATTAAATCTCTCCATTTATAATATATAGTTTTTCCTCCATAATTATTCATATGGTATTTTCCATTGGATTTTATTAAAAGCTATAATACATTTGGGAACAAAATATAACATAAAGTTCTCTCCTTTAATTTTTCTTTTTCCTTAAAAGAAATCCAACTATTTTAAACTATATATATGTTTTTACAGAAATAGAAAAATAAAAAAGGTAATTTCTCTAGTATATTATTTTTTTGTTTTAAATTTCAAAAATTTCAGTTTTATTATACCTTTACATTATATTTCATAATTTTTGCTTGTGATTTAAAATGTGACAAAGATTTCTG
This sequence comes from Moringa oleifera, assembly GCA_021397835.1. Taxonomy (NCBI): domain Eukaryota; kingdom Viridiplantae; phylum Streptophyta; class Magnoliopsida; order Brassicales; family Moringaceae; genus Moringa; species Moringa oleifera. The sequence goes on along the minus strand of JAJFZO010000882.1, from coordinate 473,072 downwards.
TGATGTAATCTTCACCGTTGATGTTGTCAACAAGTGGGCTGGAGCCCACATTTCTCTGGTACACAGAGTAGGCCCATCTCTGGGAATCAAGGGGCCTTATTAGTTCTTTACCTGTTAGTCCTGTTTTTCCTTTTTAATTAAAAATTAATGTAGCAATTTCTGCTGATTTGTGGTGCGTTAAGATTTAAAAAAATCAATGATTAATTTTTTTCTTATTTTTTATTAATATTATAAAATATAAAAAAATATTTTTTTATGAAAAAAATTAAACAAAACTAAATTATGTATATAACAGTAATTTTGAATCTTTTTAAACTTAATAACCAACTCATGAGTTCAAAATTTTCCTTGCGCTTATAAACTGATTACTCAATCGAGATTTATAAGTTACTGAAGTCGTAGAGCAAAGAATGGATTTTCCAGATAGACAAGTTCTTATTACAGCAGTCAATGTTAAAGATTCCCTAGAACTTATTGAATAATATTAAAAAAAAAAAAATCTCGCAGACTGACAATGGTTTTTCTTGGCAAGAATAACAGAACATAGGCTTCTGGCATCAGAAATATTGAAGTAGGAACTTTCATTAGATGGAAAAATAATCAAAACTTTCTATGCAGATTGAAATCTTTTTCACTTGCTGGAATCAGGCAAAGAAAAGTTAAAGCAATTAATAGAACCTGTAAAATTATTTGCATAAGACGTAAATTACAGTTGAAAAAGCCTTGCAGTTGGTGAATTTTTTCTGAATCCTGATGGATGAAGTATAATCACAAGGTTAATCCACCCTTCACAATTTGATCCAAGCTACTTGCCAGATCCATCATGCTTGGACGCTCCTTTGGATTTTCCTTTAGAGCTAGCTCTGCTAGATCAGAAAGCTTGAACAGCGGTTCCACATTTCTTGGCAGAGGTACATTACGATCAATAATGGCAGCTGCCTTGCCCTGTCTGATTAATGGCATTGCCCACTCAACTATTCCAGGAGGAGTGCAATCCCTGTCGTGAGCTTTCCTTCCTGTTAATATCTCCAGTAGAACAATCCCAAAATTGTAGACATCACTCTCAATGTCCCTGTCTGAATCCTCTTCATTAGAACTTAAAGCTCCAAACTCTGCAATTCTTCCTCCCCATTCAGAGTCCAAAAGAATGTTTGATGTTTTCACATCTCCATGAACTATAGGTGGAGTGACTTCATTGTGTAGGTACTCGAGTCCTCTTGCAGCCTGCAAGGAAATCCTCAACCTTGCAGGCCAATCCAGGGGGGAGAGTTCACCATGGAGATGATCATGAAGCGTGCCATGAGGCATGTACTCGTAAACCAGCAACCTCTCCCCCATTTCAACGCAATAACCCAACAAGTTCACGATATTGCTATGTCTGATTTTGCATAGAATTTCTAGTTCTGCTTCGAAGTCCCTGACGTTAGAGTGAATTATAGTAGCAGCATTAGCTCTCTTGACTGCTACTTGCCTGCCATCAGGCAACACAGCTTTGTAAACAAAACCAAAGCTGCCTCGGCCAAGCTCATTGAATTCCTTGAATCCATGAGTAGCATCTTTCAGTTCAGAAAGCCTGAAAACTAGGGTCTCGCCAATGGATGTGGCTGCAGAAATTGGTGGTTGCGGAATGGGATCAGGATCAGCTTCCGCCACTGGTTTGCCTGCACAGAAATTGCAACCAGTTCTGCTTCTCTCCGCATCTCTGGTTCTTATCATCCCTGGAATAAGACACCAAGCGACTAAGATCAGTAAGGAGCCTGAAACAGAAGATCCAATGATTATAACCAGTTTCTTAATCTCTAGCTTCTCCTGGTGTTGAACCCCGGACGATGAAGGCTTCCCACAGACATCCCAACAGGAGCTTTTCTGGCAAAGTGAACAAGCAGTACATACTCTATCTGCATTCTCACTACAAGTGCTTGAAGGAAAGTATCCTTCAGAACAATTTGTCCCACAAGGCAAGCAAATCTTCAGGTCCTTCTGAATGCACAAGCTTGTCAATTCTGGTTCATTGAGGATGCTTGCATTGTATGCAAACCTCCCATTAGCACATGAGCTTGGTGAACACACACCAGGGCTGCATAGCTGCAGAGGAGGGCTATAACCAGATGGGGACTGTCCAGGAACACCCCAGCAGTCAAGAACCAAATCAACTTCCCTCACCCCACAAGTAATGAAATCAGATGAAGCTATTGACACAAAGCCAGAGCCCTTTGGAACTGAAGATGCATTGATGCTTCCCCAACATTCAATTCCATGATCATCCATTCGGATGCCACAGAAGTGATGAGCACCAGCTGATAAACCCACGAACTGAGTCCTGGTTGGAGGAGTACCAAACTCAGTAGCATCTCCCCAGCATTCAACTACACCAGATACGCTGGAAATCCCACAAAGAGAGCCTCTCCCTGAAGCTAAAACCTCAAATTCACCAGAGATTGTTGAAGTTATTAGATTAGCTGATTTGGGTCCCCAGCAAACAACTCCCCCATCCTTAACAACACCACAACTAAATCCATCACCAGATACAATCCTCCTAAACATAAGACTATTAACATAAGGATCAAGAAATGAAGAGTTATTAACAATTTCAAAAGTAAAATTATGACTATCAAATGTTTGATGATATTCCCAGCAGTCAGCAGAACCAAAATGTGTATCTGAATAATAAGATCCTCTTATTGCACATACATGATTCTTACCAGCTGCTACTTGCAAGTAAGAATTGTATCTAAAGGCTTTGGGGACAAGATCTTCACCAGAATTCAACAAATCCCAACAGAAAGCCTGTGAGTTGTTCGCCGTGATGCCGCAGAGAAACCCCTCACCGCCGGAGAGAGCGGCCATTGCTGGGAGAGAAGAAAATGTTGTCGAAGTTGAGACAGAGGACCTGTTGTCTTTATCCCAACATATAATCTCCTGCTTCCCGCCGGCATCTATGGCACAGAAGAACCCCTTTTCGCCAAATGCTGCAGCGATTGTGCCCGCTGAACCATACCCATAAGCAATGACAGGCAGCAAAAAGAGAAGGAAAAGAACGAGAGAACTTGGTTCCCAAAAGAGACATCTTGGGATTGGCATGTGTAATGGTTCAAAGGGTTTTCAGTTCGTGAACTGTCAGTGGTTTCTTGCGGTCTCTGGGCTGGCCTTCTCTCCTGGTCTTCACTGTTGAAGCTCTTATGACGGATTTGCGGGGTTTTGGCCATTTTAATCATAGTTTTTCCTCTGAAGTGAGCTGTGTGTGTCTGCAAGGGGATCAGACAGTTATAAGTCAAAAGGAGAAGAGTCTGACTGTACCACAAATAGTTAATTGAATCTAACTGTCTTCTGGCCCATTGATCTCACCTGTCCCACCCAGTTCACCAAAATTTCCCCCCAGTTAACATCTGGGTATCTTCAGTTTTTACTCCGTCTGATCCCAAAAACAAAAAATGACAACACTGGGCAGTTACAGTCAAGTTCGTCTGTAAACTGGCAGGGGAAGCGTCGATTCTTAACCTGCAAGGGAAAGTGGTACTTTTTTTTTTGGCGGTAATTATTCCTACATCTCAGCTTCTTCAATTAGATTTCATCTGGTTTACGGTTAGTAACAAAAGGTGTCAAAATTGAGCAGTTTTTACCACTTCTTAGATCTCCAAAGTTTAAAAGAGATGAGATGTTAAGCAACCTGGAGAAGCCTGTAAACTGATGACTGAGAGAGAGAGAGAGAGAGAGAGAGAAGCAGATAAATCTCTGGTTCACAAACATGGTTCTGAGAATTACTTTATTCTGCAGCAAATTGATGGTACCACTCTGGTTAATAGCAATAAATGCATTGAGATTTGGCATGGTTCTTGAAGCCGTACTATATAAATGTCAGTTTGACTTAGCTTTATACAACAAGATAATGCGGAGAACACATGGAAGCCTGCACGTGATCCTCTTCAGAAAGTTCTGCAGTTTGATCGAGAGGACAAATAAAAGAAGAACACTTACCCATTTATGAAGCTTCATATAATATAATCGTTGAAAATGCAATGATCTTACAAAGAAACGTGCACGGAGACAATGTTACTGTAAAAGTGATGAGAAAAAAAAAAGTTGTTAATATTCAAAGTAATGGATAAAATTTTTTTAAAGTTTATGAAATATTGCCTGTTTTGATGACTGGAGAAACCCAAGTGAGCAAATTATGTGAAGAAACATGAGGAGAATGACATGGAAGCCTGGGAAGGACAGGCTGTGCACAGGGGAGATGACACCGGCAAATGTAGGCCAATCTGAGCCTGGTCTTCTGTCTTTATGTCTCCTAACCAAGTTTCACATCAGACAATTAGATCTTAAATCATTAAAAATGAATGGCATTTGATGTCTTTATAAGATATGCTTTCTGGGTTTTCCTTTTCAGAATCTTTTATTGGCAACCAGACAAGATCTAATCATCAGCTTCGGGTAACCCTAATTTTCCCTCTAAACAAACAGGATTAAGAGTTAGGAGCCTGAAATAGTACTCTCATAATTTGGTTAGAACATGGGAGGCTATGCTTATGCTTCTCAAACTTCAGTCTCCATTTGGACAAGCCCCATTTAAATTGTTGCAACAAAATCCAAAAATGTATGTAACCAATTAAACAGGAGAAGATTGAAGAAGAAAATTAGTGTTTCCAAAAGGCTTCTTTGTATCTAGCTAGCAACCAAAAGAAATTATTGATTTTTTGTACTATTGCCATCTACTTCTTCATTCAATGCAACTTTAAATCCATTATTGAAAATGGGCAAACCTAGTTTAGAGATAAAATGTTTAAATAAATAAACAAATGAATAAAACCATTAACAAAGATTTAGCACAAGCTTTTTTTTTAGGGTTTAATTGGTAACTATAATAATATCTAGAGTAAAAATTATATAAAATTATGATATTTTTTTTCGTGTTATTAAATGAATATTAATATTTTAAAAATAATAAACTAAACTTTAATTTAAATTAAATTTAGATTTAAATAATTATGAAAAATTAAAAATAATTTTATTGTTAAAATATTTTAAAAATGACTCAGATAAATTTTCATTTTATTTCGTGTTTACCTCTCAAATTTGAATAAATTTTAACATGAATTATTTTTATAATTTTTTTAAATTTTTAATAATATAAATTTTTAAAAATTTTTAATACTAAAAAATAATTTTTATGATGTTAATCTAAATATTTATTTATATCTATTAAAAAATTCAAGTAAAATTTTATTACACAAAATCTTCAAATTCAATTTGATGAATCTATTGATATGATTTTTATTGATTTAGATAAACTATAATTTTTAATTTTTAATTTTTTCGTTAATATCAAGAAATTCAAAACTAATTTTTTAAAATTATTTTTAAAAAATTTAAAAAAAATCATATCAGTAAAAAAGTTATTTTTATCAAAAACATATCCGTATTAAATTAGTTAACTGAATAATATAAAATGAGCTTAATCTATTAATGATTTGCATCAAATTCAATATTAGATTTAGTCAATGGAAACATTAGGCAACATATTTGGTGGCACCGTGTAAACAATTGACAAGTTGCTTGATTTACATTGTTATATTATATAGTCCAATTAATAATTCAATAGTCCTCCATCAACGGTTGCTTAGTTCTCTAATCACATGACATTAGAGATTTCTGTGGTTACATATAGTGGGCATTGCCAATATTATTGCATAAAGAATTGAAGATCTTATTGTATAAATAGATATCATTCAATTTTCAATGAAATGATTTACAAAAGAAAGAGAGATAAGCATTGTGTTTTTGGTTAGTAACACTTTGTTGCTTATTATCAATTTCAATAGCGTAAGGTTAAAGTGGAAGTAATGTAAATAAATCTTTAAGAATGTTTAATATTTTTAATATTTATTTTTGGGGATGATGCAGACATTATTAATTTGATTATTTTTATTTTCACATATATTTCAAGTAGAAAAAAATGTTTGTTAATTTAAATTTATATTGAAAAATTTGATATAATGCTTTAAAAATATTTTTATTAATTTATAATTATAAAATATAAAATATAAAATATTTAATTATTATTATTTTTAAATCATTCGTCTCATTCTTTGATTAAAAAAACTCAATATAATTCATATTAATAAAAAATCTTACAAGCAATTGAGAGAAGGCCTCCAGGTTGGGCCATTACGGTTGAGGTGCTGGGTAGCTCTTGTTTTATTATTATTTTTTAAAATAATTGAGCTCATATTCATATTTTTTTCATATCATTTTTAGGATCATACTTTTTTAAAAAATAATATTAATTTTATTTAAATTAATTTTAAATATATATTATTTATAATTATTATATTAATAAAAAAGGTAAATATAAAAAAGATTGCATTAAGTTTGTTTTTTCAACTTAAACTCTATTATATTAGTTGAACTGATTTTATCTTTAAATTTTTAATTTGGACAAACTTTAATATTTGTCTTAAAAAATTATGGAGAACTGCTTTTGATTTTTTTTATTTTCTTCTACTCTCAAACTATTTCAAAATTTCTTAAATAAAATTCAAGATGACCTAAATTAAAATTTTGAATATAAAATTAAATTAAAAACAAATTAGATGTAACTGTTTTAAAATTTACCCTAAATAAGACAAGGACTACAAATCACACAAATTAGATATCCTAATTCTTTAAAAAAAAACATAATTTATTTGTCTTTTTCTTATTTTAATGATTAATTATAAAAAATAGTTTTTAATTTTTGTTTTAATAAAATTAATTTTTTATAAAAATTATATAAAATCTTGATATTTGCTTCATGTCATCAATCAAACATGCCTCAACAATTATTTATATAAATTCTTAATTCTATTTGGAGTCTATCCCTCAAAGTTAAATTTTTTTTATTCGATATCTACTTTTTATGAATTTTTAAAATTTTTAATAATATAAATTTTAAAAAATATATTTTTAATACTCAAAAAATTTTAAAACTTTTAATGAGCATAGTTTGAATTATTTTTTTATATGTATGAATTCAAATTAAAAGTTATCATACAAAAGCTTTAATTTAGATATTTTTAATTATTAAAATTTTAATAAATTTTAATTAATTGCTAAATTAAAATTTGATTAACAATTTTTCTAACACCAAAATTTATTTGATAAGATGACTAAACATTAAGATTCTTTAAAAACACTTTTTTTTTTATAAAAAAATTAAATCGTTGAACCCAACGTACAGTCTGACTTACCCATTTGGTAACATGTGAAAACTTTGCTTGCATGAGTCGCTGCCTCACCAACTCAAAGCCAAGATCCACAGAGAACCCACGTAGCCACAAAGAGAGAAGAAGTAAAGAGAAAGCAAAATTAATATAACACTAACTCTCAAGCTAGAAAGAAACACATCACCCACCTTTTTGCTCTCAATCACTTCCTCTTGACGTCAACTTTAAGAAGAACGAAATGAAACAGTACTGCACCCAACAAAGCTTTCATTACGCTGCTGCCTCTGTTTTCTCTCCTCCCAAACACCATTTGCATGCAGAAGCAAACAAAACGCTAACACCCAACAAAAACTATGGAGAACCTATCTCTTGTTTCTTGTCTCCTTCTGATCTTCTCGTTCGCTCTTCTCTTTTCATCTACAATTCAACAACGTATGTATATATGTATATGTTCACTGTCATCAAGTAGGTATTTATGTATCTGTTAGTAGTTTAGAGTTGTGAAGGATGAAGTAAAATGATTAAGCAGAAAGGTAACTTGTTTCAGGTTTTGAGCCATCTCCGGCGCCGCGTTTCCCAGCGGGATCGTCTTGGGTGCGATCTCCGTTTTCACCAGCGCCGGAATATTCTTCTGTGCCGGCACCGGAATATGGCGGCTCACCGGCAATGTCGGAACCTCCGGTGCCTGCGGAGAAGGATGAGGAGAGAAGGGTTGTCGGAGCTCCGGCACCGGTGTCAGAAAGTGAAGGAGTTGAAAGTTCTGACGGGGCTGCGCCTGTGGCGGAGGAGGCCGGATCAGATACAGTGAGGTGGTGTGCTGTGCGAGAAGAATACGAAGACTGCCAAAGACTTGTCAAAATGTTTGACCAGTCAGACAATTACAGATGGACATGGTAAGGACACTTTCAATAAATTAACAGAAGATCCTGATTCTCTTCTTAATTTTCTGATCAGAAAGTAGCTTTGGGTCAAAAGTTTTGATGATTTTAAATTGCAATCGCTTGATAAGAGATCATAATTAGCATCAATACTTCTCATCAGTATCAAATTGAAGAAGATTTTTTGTTCACACCTGTAGTGTGCAAAAAGATACAAGACAAGCCTGTCTGGAATCCATCCAGGCAGGAGAAGCAGACGCAGTGAACTTAGAAGCAGGCCTTGCTTACACTGCATTCATTAACTACTCAATGAAAGCCATCGCCAATGAAGTGTACTGCAACCGCGCCAGAAGCTTCGAAGCTGTTGCTGTCGTAAGCAGAAGAGCTTGCAAGGACAAAGAAGCAATCAGCCTGAAGGATTTCAAGGGAAAGAAATCCTGCCATGGAAGCTACTCCACAGCTGCGGGCTGGAACTACCCCATTAACTACATCAAAGAATCATTCGAAGCCGCAACGATGACTGACCGTGATATAGCAACCAGCTTTTTCTCCGACGTCTGTGCTCCGTCTGAATTTGGCGACGGTATGTGCAGCGGCTGTGGCAACGAGAATGGGTCGTGCCAGGCGAGTGCTGATTCGTATTCTGGGGATTCAGGAGCGTTCAGGTGCCTGGTGGAGGAACTTGGAGACATTGCATTTGTCAGAGGAGATACTCCATTGCTGTACTCCCTGGAAGGACCTCTTAACCTGTCCTGGTCGACAAAATCAGTCAGGGACTTCATGTGGGTATACATCGATTGAGCTTTAAAAACTAATGGATTTTACCCGTTTTAAGAAATTAACGAAGTACTGATGTCCAATGTGTTTTTCTTTTGTTTTCTTTAAATTCAAGGTATCTATGTCCAACAGGAGGCTGCAGAGAAATCAATGGTTATCCTAGTTCTTGCTCGTAAGTACTTCTGCAACTTAATTTACATTGAAACAATAGATGGATTGCTTCTTATAACTTGCTTTCTGAACAGCCAGGATGATAAGTACTGTAATTTGTCTAAAAATATAAACTCAGCAATTCCGGCAATACTATGGCAGACACTTAATTCATTAATTTTTTATCGTGATTCAGATTTGGAACTGTTCCTGCAAATGTGATAATGGCAAGCAACTCCATCCCCAACAACAAGAGACTCCTGATTTTGCAAAGATTGACCAATACTACCTGGATGGATGCTCTCCAGGCCGGAAACAATGGCCTGAACCAGCTACTAAGTCCTAGGTAAGACTGACCCCAGGATCTTATTTTCCAGGCTTTGCTTAAAATTTGCATAGCAAACTCTAAGCAAATACTATCTGTTTCTCTCTCTTTTTTTCTAAAAGTACCCAAGAGGTATCTACAGTGAAGAAGCTCACCAGGTCTTACCTTGGGAAATCAGCTTCAGTGTCAGAGAGCATACAAGAGCTGAACAATTCCAAAGCTCAAGCTGTTCCATCCTCTGGAATTTCAGCTCCTGGTAAGCCATTTACCATCCAGGAGACATTGTTATACTTGTAGCAATTTCCTTCATAATTAAATTGCTTGCTAACTTGCAAATTGTTCTGTTTTTTTTTTTTTTTTTTTTTTCAGATTCTTCTTCTGCTCCATCTTCTCGTGCTCTATACTCTCTAGTCACCAAGCTACTCTCATTGCTGATAGCATTGATGTTAACAGTAATTACAGGCAACTAGCTATGAACAGATTCAGGCCTTATATATGTATATATGGAGACATATATACAATAGAGATGCATTCAAGTCTTCTGTATGGTAATTAAGAGGAATGTTAGAGCCTGGTATATTTTAGTGTATTAGTTTACCAATTTTATTCTTTTGATTTCTTTTCATATAAATTGGTTTAATTCAGTTTCTCATTCTTTTTAATTATTTATTTTATTAAATTATCATGTATTATAATTTTAAAAAATATTAAAATTTTATTTTAAATTTATAAATTTCTTTAAATAATTTATAACCTTTATATAGACAAAGACACAACAAAAATAACATTAAAAACATTAACTTAATTACGTGCAGAGCTTCTTCCTGAAGCATGGGTGGCCCGGTTTAACTTCTTAAATTAAGATAACTTAGAGAATACAAATAAAAAATAATAATTAAGATATAAATTATTTTAAGCTTTGTGTTTATAAAATCTCTTCATGCAAACTCTTATTTATTAATGTTATTTAAATTAAAATTTTAATACTATTTTATTATTAAAATATGTAAAACATTACTCAAATGAATTATACATTTTATTTTGATTTTATCTCTCAAATTTAAATAATTTTTACTCATGAGTTATAATTTTTTAAAATCTTAATAATATAATTTTTAAAAAATATTTCAATACTCAAAAATTTTTATTTTTTTGTGATCATAATAAAAAATTTCAAGTCAAAAATTCATCATAAAAAATTTGTAATTCAAAATATTTTTGTTTTTAAATTTTAATTAATATTTAATTTTATTTAAACTAATATATTAAAAGTTATTTAAAAACATTCTAAATTAGAGTTTGATTAAAAAATAATATTTAATATTTTAAATGATTTTATTTTAATAATTAAAATAAATTGATTAATATTTTATAACTCTTTCAAAAAATTATTTTTTAAATAAAATAAATTTTATAAAATTTATAAAAATCTTTATCTTATAAAATTTATAAAAATCTTTATCTTGTGGTAGCTTTTTATATATATTATTTTTGGTAGGATAAATAATTTTTTGCCAAAAAATAATAATTTTTATAAAAATATTTCAACAGTTAAAAATTTTGGTTTTTTTGTGATAATTGTAAAAATTTTAAGTTAAAATTTGTTATAAATTTTTTAACTTAATTTTTTATTTTTAATTTTAATTAATATTTAATTTGAACAAAATTAATATATTAAAGTTTATTTAGAAATGTTCTAAATTAGAGTTTGACTAAAAAAGCAAAATTAGATATATTAAATGATTTTTATTTTAATAATTAAAAATAAATTAATTAATATAAACTAAAAATAAAATTTATAAAAATCTTTATCTTGTGATAGCTTCATATATATATATATATATCTAATGAATTTCCCTAATGTTAGTTGTAATTACTATATATATGTAATATTTAGTTCTCATTAAAAAAAAACTAAAAACAACCATAATGAAACCAAGAAGAGTACTTTAAAAAACAAAAGAATAAAAAATTATGGCTAAAGCCTTCTTTTACAAACAGTAAGTTAGTCAAATGTTTACTTAATTACCATTTCATTGAAATTAAATAAAAAATTGATCTATACTAATATTTTAAATAATGAAACTAAAAGAATTTAAATATTTAAAAAATAAATTACGGCTACTACCATTTTTAAAAAAAATTAAATTAATCAAATATTTAATTAGTTACCATATGACTGAAATTTAATAAAAACAACTTATATATATTAATATTTGAAATAATGAAACTAAAAGAGTTAAAAAAACAAAAGAATAAAAAATTATGGCTACAGCTGTTTTAAGAAACATTAATTTAGTCAGATATCTAATTAACTACCATATTATTGAAATTTAATAAAAAATTATCTATATTAACATTTTAAATAATTAAAATAAGAAATAATAAAAAATTGTGGCTACAACAGTCTCTTAGAAGCACTAATAAATCAGTCAGATATCTCGTAATCACTATATAATTGAAATTTAACCAAAAAGTTGACTTATATTAATATATTTTTTAAAAAAGTTACTTTGATAATTCATTATTTTTATTTTAATTAAATATTGATATAAATCATCTAAGTAACACTAATTAATTATCCTTGTAATAGAATCACAGTAGGTCTCAAGAACATCACAAAATCTTATGCTTCAGTTTTCCATTTCTGATTTCTGCCATGGTCGCGAGCTCAGTTGCTGCCAGAAGGGTTAAAATTAATGATTAATTTTTTTAGTTATTTTTATATTTTTTATATTAACATAATGAATTATTAAAATATATTGTTAAAAATTTCAATTAATAGAATTTTTTATTTTTAATAATTATTTCATCTCTATTTTTTATTATAAATATTTAATAAATGAGAAATTCTAAGCTTTGGTTTTTTAAATATATTTTCCATTTAATGGGTTATAAAGTTCTCTATTCTTTCTTCTTTTCAATAAAGAATATTCAAAATTATGTTGGGTGGAATCACATAAAAATTAATTAATTAATTAATTTATTTAATTTATGTTTTGTTATTTAAATTTATTATTTTGTATGAATTTACTTCTCTTAATTCACAACACTAATTAATTATCATATTAACGAAACAAAGTAAAAAGTTAATTTATATTAGTATTTGAAATAACAAAAATAAAAAAAGTTAACAAATTTTAAAAAATATAAATATGTGGCTGCAGTGTCTTAGAAAGATAAAATCAGTCAATATCTCATTAATACCATATCTCTGAAATTTGACCAAAAACTTGACTTATATTACTTCAATAAGTTACCTTTTTAATCCTAATTATACATTAATATAACTCATGTAAGTGACCTCTTCATCCTCCTTACAAAATCACAGCAATTCTCAAGCAAGACTCCGCACTCCCGGCACCATGGCGGCGAGCTCGGTTGCAGCAAGGCCACGGCTGCTGATGGTGGCGGTGGTGATGGTGATGGTGGCGGTGGTCACGGTGATGTTGGCTTTCGTGGCGGTGGCGCCTGGCGGCGTTGAGGGTGTTCAGTTTAATATGTCGTGTAGCCAACGCAACTGCACCAACACGTGCAAAGAGGCTTACAAGGATAAGTTCATCTTGTCTGTCTGCAAGCCTATCCCTAACATTGGTAACCTTTGTGTATGCTATCATAAGCCCAAAATGACTTTTCATCATCTTTATTAGTCCATTTTGGATTATTGTAATCCACAGGAAATTTAATGATAATAATAATCCAAACCACAATCCAGTTTCATGCTAACCAATAGATTCATGTCGTATTTTATAAATAAATAAATAATTTATTTTTTCATTTGATTTAATAAATTATAAAAAATTATTAACATAAATCAAATTAATAAAAAAAATTAAGTAGAATAATTAATTTTTTATAATATTAAAAAATTATGCATGAAATTCATGGCCTCAAATTGTAAGAAGAGTCAATTATCTAACTAATTATCATACTGTTGATGAAAATTGTAACATAATTGATTAATATACTAACAAATATTAAATATAACTTATCTTATTGCTTTGCTTTTATTGTTGCAACAATTTATTATTATTATTATTTTATTAAATTTTATTCTCATAGTTTTTACCTTATTATATTATTTAAAAAAATTAAATAAAGAGTGGATATCAAAAATTATACTCGATTATTTATTATATAAAGAACGACTGCATCAATTATAAATCTGATTTTTTTTAATTTTATTTAATTTAGATTTTATTCAAAATTTTTCAAAAATTTTAAATATTTAAATTAAAATTTTATATATTAAATTTTAATTTAAAATTTTATGTAGAATCAAAATATTAAACTAGCACTAAAAAATTTCAAAATATTTTCAATAATAAAAATTTTAAAAAAATATTTACATCATTACAATTTTAAAAAAATTAAAAATTAATTTGTTAATTTAAAATTATTCAACTTTAATAAATAAATTAAAAATTAAACATAAAAATTATTTAAACTATATTTAAAATTTAAACAATAAAATATTTTTAATTTTATTATTATTATTTTAATGTAAAACAAATTAAAAGATTAAATGTAAAATTAATGTATCGCAACTAAAAATTAAAAAATAAGTTTAATTTAAAACTTTTTTTTTACTGCTACCCTAAACTAAATCATAATTCTTTAACTCCTTAAATTTATCACCTGTGAAAAAACATTAATCACACTAATAAACTTATTTTTATAAATAGTTGATGAGTTTTTTTAGAGGAATTGTTCAGGAGGGAGTCTTAGCTGCAAAGAACATTTCTAAGCTTAATTACATGAAGCATAGACAACTGAGCTCTGATTCATTAGAGGTTGGAGTTTTACAGTGGACAGATTAAAATTGGGCAGAAGAATGTTCAGGGCGAAAGGGCTCTGGGGATGATGATGTCCCCAATGTTGTTGTGCCATGGATCAGCCAGGTGGGTCGCCAAGTTCTCCAATGGCCCTGTCCCTGGGTACGCCGACTGTTGCACGCAGAACCCCACAAACGCCAACAATGCAAGTCGCCCTTTAACCATTTGCAAGAAATCAATCGATCAGAGATTCCAATTTTACAGAAAGATTTTTTTTTTCCTGATAATTAATACTGATTTTAAAAATAACAGATTCTCCTTAAAAATGTGTATAGATTTATATTTATTCGTATTGATAAATATATTCGGATGGGAGATTAGGTAGGTGGAACCATTAATTTTTGAATTTGATAGTTGAGTGGGCATAATAAGACTAGAAATGAAAATTGGTGAGGGGAAGAAGAGCTTACCATTTTTGATCTCCTTGACCTTGTACTCCTCGAACTTCTTGGGGTCCTTAGAGTAGCCTAAGGGGTCGAAGGCACCACCAGGGTACTTCTTCTTCTCTGGGTCTTTCTCCATGCTGCGCTGGTGCTCTACAAACGCAATGGCTACGAACTCAATGACCAAGATGGTCGGCAGGGTACCCCACGGAACTGGGTTGCCCAAGTAGGTCGCTTGTCCTCCAGGGACAGCAGCCCACTCCTGAGCCTTCACCCAGTTCCCCAGCCCCAACGCCTCTGGCACCAAAATCCCTGGCTGCACAATTCAAACAGACACAGATGAGAATTTGCCCTCCATTGATGGTCTGAATAATCAGAATCTGGTCCTGAACCTGGAAGACTGATGGGAAGTTAATGGATGAAGAGATTGAGAAGTAACAGAGGGGAACTTACAACAGCAAGCATAGCCCATCTGCAGTGAATGAGCTCAGACTCCTTGTATCTCTCCAGGTTCTCTGGAACCTCGCCGAGTCGAAGTGGGTCGAACCCAAAGTCACTGCAAAAGCACCATCACAACTCTTAAGCGTCAGTATATCACCGGAAAACCCACAAAAGAAAGAAGAAGAAGAAGAAGAAGATGGTACTAAAGTTGTTTAAGTTTCTGTAATATTACCCAGGCGCAGAGCCGTCAAGGTAAGGAGGCCGGGGCTGGCCGGGCATCCAATCTGCTGTCATGACGACACGGTGGGCGCCATTGCTGACGGCGTTGGGAAGAGGAATCGCGGCAGCGAACTTTGACCTTGAGGAAGAGAGAAGAGAGGGGAAGGCGGCGGCTGTGGAGATGCCGCAGCTCATCAAAGTGTTTGAAGCCATATTTTCGTGGAAGAAAGACGTCTGCGGATTTGAGAGGAAATGGTGTTGATGAAGAGGAAACAGAGGCAAGTAATAGGTAAGGTAAGTGGAAGATAGACGGGGGAGAGAATCTGATTATGGATTTTTATTGGCTAAGGAAGGTTCATATCTTCTTCCTTATTGGGCCACGTGGACAATCTCAATCCAGTAGGTCCCACTTGGAATATCCATTGTGTATGTGGTGGAGATTCAGCTCTATGCCGGTGAAATCCAAAAATAAAAATAAAATTTCATTTTTGTTTTTATGTAATAGTGATAAGAATCATATGTGGTACCTTTGAAACGTAGCAAGTTGGTTACAGTGATGGATCATTTATAGGCCGTCGATGGAAAGTACCCACGCTTTCTTGATACATTCACAACTGATTTAGACTGGAAGTTGCACGAGGAAGCGGACACACAAACCGCACCGTATTGGTGTATGTTAACTTCATGTTAAAACCTTTTGAAGTTAATTAAGCATTATTAACATAAGTTTATAGATAAAAGGTTACTTAGAATTTTGAAAATTATTTCATGTTTTTAAATTATATTTTGATATTTTAAAAATAATAAATCAAATATTGATATAGAAATATCAATTTTTTTATTTAAGATAATGAAAACTATAAACAAAAATGGTTCAAATGGGAGATTTTATTTTATATATATTTATATATAGCACAAAACTCAAATTTAAATTAGATTCAACATAAATTTCAATTAAATTCAATCAAAACTTAATTTTTTAAAAAATTTGAAAATTAAATTAAATTTTAACTCATTCAATTATATTATAATTTTTTTAAAAAAGTAAATATTTAAATTAAAAATATAAAGAAAAAATTTAACAAAGCACAGAATAAGGATTCGTGGTTTAAGAAAGGATCATCTCTTTTCTCATTTCATTTGACATTTAACGGAAGTAAAGAGAGTGAGAGGGAATAAACTTACAATCAACAAAAATTTTAAGAAATTAAAAATATTTTTGCCGTAAAAATATAAAAAATGAGAAATAAATTTTAAACTTTATTTTCAATCCATACCTTAAATTTTAAACATTTTTTGATTTAAAAGGTTTTTTATATTTTTTATTTTTATAATTTAAATTTTTTTAAAAAATATTTATTATTCAAAACATTATAATTATGTATTATTTTGTACTTATATAAAAAAATTCAAGTTAAAATTTGTTGTATAAAATTTTCAATTTGAATATTTTAAAATTTTAAATTTTGTGTGATTTAATTTTTTTCAAATTGATAAATCAACATTTAATCGATAACCTTTTAAATATCATAATCTATTTAATAACACGATAAAACATCTATTGTTTTATATAATATTTATTCTATATTTATTTTTTTAAAAAATAATTTATAAATTAATTACTAATAAATAAATAATGAAAACTATTATATTTTATGATTATTTAACTGTTTAATATTCAATGTAATCTTATAAGCTTTCCTATTACTTTCAAATGCTAAGATATTGGTCAAATTAGTATTCTTGATGTATTGACATACTACATTAATATTCATTTTATTTTTTTAAAATATAATTTTTTAAAATTTTATTTCATAATAAAATTTTTAAGTCTATCCAATATTCTTAAATATCAATTAATTTAATTTTATATTTAATAATTCAATTTGATTTAATTTAGATTTTATTAAAAATTTTAAATTAACTTATTTAATTTTATATAATATATTTTGATTTATTTTTTTTACAGATGTAATAAATATTTAAACTATCATCACAATAAATTTTAGTAAATTTGAAGTGTTAAAAAATATTTTAAAAATTTTATATTATAAAAAGTTTAAAAAATTATAATAAATAATTTGTGAATTGACATTTATTTAAATTTAAAAAATAAAAAATATAATTTATATGAATACTTTAAATATTTTAATGATAAAAATATGATTAATTTTTATTTACGTATGAACCAACATCCCAATCAAACAAAATTCAAATATTAGAATAATATTAAAGCAATCCATATTTTTAGAATTTAAATTAAAAACTACATATATTTTAAAGTTTTTTATGTTTGTCATTTAATATGTCAATGAAAAAGCAAGTGTGATTCTTTTGAAACTGGACTTAAATGATTTTATTTCTTAAAAAATAAAAACAGATGTTCTAAATTTGGCTAATTTTTCAAATATTAAAATTACAGTAAACCTTGGAAATACGTGTAGGCTAACAGATTAAAGGAGGGTCCACTCTTCACTGAACAGACCTGCAGGCGGCAACTACGGTCTAATGTTAACGGTACCACGCACCAACCTATCCTACTTGTTCCTCAACTGTGCTGACACTTTTCGAACTCTAACTCGGTAGATTCCTAGTGAGTTAAAATGTTGCCCAATAAGAATCACGTGGGGCTTTCAATCTCATCTGAGCTTTACCTCACCTGAGCACCACTTTCACTTCCATCTCTTGTCACGAGTTACCTAGCAAAGCACCACGCACTTACGTAGCTGCTGTGTCTGCCATTCGTTTCACTCTTCCCTTCTTCTCCGCCATGAACTCGAGTGATTATAAAATTTCTCATGGAGTAAAAGACAAATAAGTGAACTAACCGCCATTTCTCTGCCGGAAGCTACCTTCTCGGTCAGCGATGGCGATTCTGGCGATATCGCCATCTTCGTCGATGCCTACTGCAGTATTATGCTCGAGTAGAGCTGCCGAAACGTCGTCGAAGAAGAGGGAACAGAGAGTGCCGGCGATTGGTAATTTTAGTCATGTCGGTGATGTGCTGCGTAAGGACGTCGAGTTCTTGAAGAAGAAAATCAGCGGAGGCATCGAGTGGGCAAACGAGGCATTCCACATCCCTCAGGTCTCTAAAGCCCTAGACGATATCGTTTGGCTTCGAAATCTAGAGGACCCTCGTTCGTCTCCCTTGCAGCCTCAGCCTTGGCCACAACCTTACTATCCAGGTTAATCTATCTTCGTGTATATACAAGTAATACACAAGTATAAGCATATGTAGACATGTGTTGTTGTAGTCTCTGCAATTTAAGTCTTGATAAGTTCGGCCTGGCTGCTACTTGTTTTGTTTTTTGATATTATTTGTTAGAGTGAATAGCGAATTGAAATGTGTCAGTGCATGAGAAAGAGATTGATTGGCTGATTTATGTTTTTTTGAGTTTGAGGTAACTTTAGGCAATGCTTGGGATTTGGAGCTGGCTAATTTCATTAGAAGGATGTAAGTTACAGGTAATTATAAAGCAGATGATGTTTGGCTAATTTCATAGGAAGGATGTAAGTATAGGTAATTACAAAGCAGTTGATGTTACTCGAGGTTGCTGATAGTAATGTTGAGCAGTGTAATAGTGCTGCCTAGAAGGTGAAGGTGTGTTCTATTGCAAGAAATTGACATATTTCTGCTTCAATTAGCTGTAGGACCTTGCAAACCAGTAAGAAAAGAAGACCTAATATTTTGTCTCATATTTAAGTTGTGAAGATCTTCAAGTTCGAGCTCTGTCAACTCTCTCTCTCTCTCAGAGTCTGTATCATTGTATGTATTTCACAATGTGGATTAGAGCATTGTAGGTAAACTAATTTGAAATGATTTCATCTTAATTACTGATGTTGGAATATACTATCTCTTTACAGAACTTTCTGGTGTGGATTTGTTCATGGCTGACCTCAAAGCTTTAGAGGCATATGCTGGTTATTTCTACTGTTTATTGAAGATGTGGTCGAGGCCACTTCCTGAAGTCTATGATCCCCAAGGTGTTGCTTACTATTTCAGTTGCAGGCCTCATGTGGTGGTCCTTCGACTTCTAGAGGTAGTTATAATGATTTTAGTGTGCTATGAACTTGCTCTTAATTCAGTATTGTGCATGTTTGTTCATCTTAAGAAGCAGTATCTTATTATTTCTCTTGGTTGTCTTTAGACAGTATATTATTTCAAATTGCTCTGAATATAAGTTCTTTCACTAACACAAGGAAATGCCAAAATCACTGTCTAGCCAACTATGTTCTTTGGGTTCAAAAACCTTTTATCCTTTTGCATTAATCTCTTTCTCATTGCTTTTTTGGAATTCATTTCCGTAATGTAAGTGAGAACCAGTTGAATGATCTGTCCGTGAAAGTTCTCTTCCTAAACATACTGTTTTTTTTTTTAATTTAATTCTAATGGAGGCTGCTTGTTAGTTAAATAGGCCATAGACCAGTATGAACTGCATACTCACCCACATCCAGTAATCACATGCAGCAATATGAATTACCAAATTTTACTTAATAGAGTGCTGCTGTTTCTACATGTGACAAAGTATTTCATATATATATATATATATATGTATGTATGAATGTATGTATCTATCTTGTGAGATATAATTGGTCTCATGTTAACTTTTGCAATTCATTGTTCTCAGAATCTCTCATTTTATCAATGTGCACTACTGCTTAGGTTACTGTACAAAATTCAGCTTAATAGGTTTACAACATTATGTAATGAAAGGTGTTTTCCTCCTTCACCTTGGCTGCGGTCAAAATTCGAACCTCTGAGATCAGAAAGTTTCCAAGATTGGGCTCAGCTAAGAGTATCCCAAGATTGGGCTCAAGCAAGGGTACTGATGGCAGCAATTCCCAGTACAATTTTGGAATGGTGTTAAAAGAAACAATGCTAAACCTGGGTCCCACTTTTATCAAAGGTGAGTCATATGATCTATGGTGGAATGTCAAAAATCGAAGGTTCTTTACTGAATTTCTATTCTCAGTGTCTTTTATTTTCTATAAATATTATAATTGTTGCTTGCCATAGTGCTCTTATAAGATATATACCGGGCATTTTATTTTCTTCTGCAGTCATAAGATCACGAACATGCTAGTTACATGCTTTGCTTGCTGATGCAGTTGGTCAGTCCCTTTCCACGAGGCCAGATATCATTGGTACTGAAATGTCCAAGGTTAGATGAAAGACAGTTTTCTATTTTGTTTCATATTGATGAATCTTCTTTCAGAAATGCTCAGTGTTTATAAAGTTCCAACTCCTAAGTTTCATGACTGCTAGATGGCTTACTTCATTGATATTAAAAACGATGACATTTATCTAATTTAATTGTAAATCTAAAGATTATCTAAAAATATAATTATCTAATTAATTAATTAATTTATATAATTTTAATGTAAAATTATGCAAATATAAAATTAATTTAAATATAACTCTAAAAATATATCTAATGATTTAAATTATCTAATTATTTAATTTAGATTTAAATTTGTATAAATACAAAACTAATATATATGATAAAAATAAAAAATACAATAAATAAATTTGAAAAAAGGTCATACATACATCAAGGTTTATTCTCCAAATTAGGGTTAATTATTAACCTTTATCTCCTGCTAAAATACCAAAAAAAAATCAATAATTATACCATTCGGATTTTTAACAAAATATAATTGAAAAAATAATTAATCAAGTGCCTAACTAAAATATACACAAAAATAACCTTACTTAAATAGATCTATGCTATAAATAAAAAAAAGAAATTAAAGGTTTTATAAAAATTTTGATATTTACTTTATGTTATCAATTAAACTTTTATGTTTAAAAAGTGACAAATCGAACCTTAATCTATCAATTTAGTCTAAGTTGAACTTTATTAAAAAATTTAAAAATTGTGGATTTTCAAATTGAAGATCTTATACAACGAATTTCAACTTGAAAGTTTTCAAAGATATGAAAAAATATTCAAGTTACCATCACGAAAATTTTTATAATTTTTTGAGTAATTATACTATTTAAATTTTTTTAAAAAAATATTTTCAGTACCCAAAAGACTATGAAACTTTTTGTGATAGTGGTTTGAATATTTTGTTACATTTGTGAAAAATGTCAAGTTAAAATTCATTGTATAAGATTTTCAGTTTGAATGCATTCAATTTTTGAATTTTTTGATAAGATTCAATTTAAATCAAATTCATAGATCAAAGTTAGATTTAGCGCTTTTTAAACATAAGGGTTTGATTAGTAACCAAGGGTAAATTTCAAAGTTTTATGAGATTTTTATTTTATAAAAAACTATAAAATATTTTGAAGATGAAAAAGCTTAATACCACCAACAATGGAAGTAAAGTAAGCTACTTTAGTTAGATTAAGGGTGATATAAAAAGGAGAAAACAGACCTTGTATCGGAGAGAAAAAAAACTAACAAGAAAAGGAAAATGGAGAAGAAAGAGGTTTTTTTTTTTTACGGGTTATCAAAGAAAAGTGATGGTGAAAATCACGTGTCGTGTGCTCGATCATTTTCTTCACGGGTGGTTGATCACCTATAGTTTAGGATTCCTTTTCTTTTTTTTTTCACAGGTTCCTCTTCTTTTTTATTACGGGTTATCAATTTTTTTTCATGGGTGATCAATCACCAGTGAAGAAAATGGTCGAGGGCGTAACACGCGGCTTCCACTATGAATTTTATTTCCATGGGTGACATGTGTCTTTTTGAACCCAATGTCTTTTTTATAAATTTTTCTTCGTAGTTCTTTTCAAAACCGTGAAGAAAAACCATTTTTCTTCACAGTTTTTTTTTTTTCAACTATTAATTTTTTTAATAGTTCTTTTCAAAATCGTGAAGAATTAGGTGTTAATTATTTTCTTTTTCTTATATTGTCTCCCTTCTTCTCACATTGTTGTGTTACTTGTGTAAATATCTATATAGATTCTATCTTTACTGGGAAAATAATTACATATATGCAGTCATGTGTCCCTATATCTTTCATAATCTTATTGTCTCTACTTATTAGAAATTTTAAAAAGGAAAAATTCATGCTATGTCAGTGAAAATTAACTTGTAGAATGTTTAATTGCCCTTGGCACTTAGTTTCTTCGAGTGTGTGGCATGGAATAGATAACATGAAGCTACTGGGTTCATCTTCTTCTAGTATGTGAAAGTTTATTGTACATTGTTTTTTTTGCTTTTGAGGACCTCTTTGTATACCTGAACCATTGCTGTGGAATATAATTTGACTTCTAGAATGTTCTACTTTCTATATTGCAGGCATTGTCTGAACTGCATGATCAAATCCCTCCTTTTCCTAGGTCTGTGGCTATGAAAATCATTGAAGAGGAATTAGGTTCTCCCGTTAAATCATTCTTTAGCTACATCTCCGAAGAGCCCATAGCTGCAGCTTCATTTGGTCAGGTATTAATTGTCTCAGCTATTGAGTATAAAAAGGACATCATATTTTGTGTAATAATTTGTGCCACCATAATTTTTATATGTGTAGGATGGTTTTTGATGTGCTTCTAACTTCTTGTATTTGGCATGTATTTTAGGTCTACCGTGGAATCACTCGTGATGGTTTAAATGTTGCTGTGAAAGTTCAGCGTCCTAATTTGCTTCATGTGGTGGTGCGAGATGTTTATATTCTTCGCCTCGGGGTTTGTATTAACGTTTATTAGTTTTCTTACCTTACTAGATGTTTGTATATGAATCTAAAATGATTTACTTATTACTATTTTTCAGCTTGGACTATTACAAAAGGTAGCAAAAAGAAAAAATGACCTTCGCTTATATGCTGATGAGCTCGGAAAAGGTTTAGTTGGGGAGCTGGATTATACTTTAGAGGCTGCTAATGCTTCTGAGTTTCTGGTAATCTGTCATCCTCCAATCAATTTTAGCTAAAACTTTGTAAAAACTTCCATTGCTAGTCGCAGGTTTTACCACAATGTTGGAGGGATATAATATTAGAAATTGGCAACGAACAAGTTGTAGTAACCTTCTCTTGCCACTTCCTATTGGGACAGTAGTAATACAGATGCTCTGAGGTACAGAGGACATAGGACATCACCACATCAGTCGTGTTAGGTCGAGCGTTTAAGTTACCATCCTGTCCAAACACTTCTTTTACTATAATACTTTTTTTTTCATATCCTATAACAGGGTCCTTCCTTTAGAAAATCGTTTTGTTTCCTTTCGGAATTTATTAGTTAGACAAGTAAATGATCTGCATAAAGTACTCCACTTGAAAAGAAGATGAAATGATCTTCACTGTCGCAGGAATTAAGGAACTCTCTTATATTGAGAGATTGAATTTATTTTTTTCCTGTGCCCATCTTATGTGATGCAAGTAGGGAGTGAAAATATTTAGTGTTCCTTGGGAAAATAAATTTCTTTTCGTATCAAGTTGAAATGAACTTTTAGATACTTTTAAGAATTACTCTGATAAAGCCACCATAATGCAGTGGTTATTCATTAAATTATAAAATTGGCTGTGGTGATCTGTTTTATAATTCAATGATTTGATGCTTCCCCATTCTCCTTTAGTGGTTAATAATGGGGCATTTTATTCTGCACTTTTTTTTTTTGCCCTGTCATTACCCTGGATGAGATACTGTTGCTTATTACTGATTAGTTACTGCTTTCTGTGCAGGAAACTCATTCCCACTTTCCTTTTATGCGTGTTCCAAAAGTGTTTCACCATTTAAGTCGAAAGAGAGTTCTGACTATGGAATGGATGGTTGGTGAGAGCCCAACGGATTTACTCTCCGTATCTACTGGTAGCTCTGTTGATAATCATGCTATTTATTCGGAGGGGCAGATAGTTGATGCCAAAAGGCGTCTTCTTGATCTGGTAGTTGACAATCATTTTCTTGCATTTCTTCACTTTGTTGGATCTCTCATTAGTCCTGGGTTGCTGATGTAGATATAAGATTTGTGAACATGACTTCAATCTGCTGATGCTTCTTGCCGTGTTCAGTTGTATGAATGTCAAAGATGTTGTCATGTTGTCCATTAATTGGCAGTTCCACTAAAATTTGTGCTTAACTTGGTCTCTAATGTTTTTGTGCTTCATTGTTGTGATCTAGTCATATTTTATGTACAATTATAGATCCTTGTGCACCAACTCTTCTAGGTCAACAAAGGAGTCGAGGCAACACTTGTGCAACTGCTTGAAACAGGCTTATTGCATGCTGATCCGCATCCTGGAAACTTGCGTTATACATCATCAGCGCAAATAGGGTATCTTGTGGCTTTGCAACGCAGTAGATAGAATTCTGGTTTGATTTACTGCCTGAAATTGTAATGGTTTCTTGATTTCTGTGCCAGGTTTCTGGACTTCGGTTTGCTTTGTCGAATGGAGAGGAAGCATCAGTTTGCAATGCTTGCATCAATTGTGCACATTGTAAATGGTGATTGGGCATCACTTGTTCAGGCTCTTACTGAAATGGATGTTGTAAGGCCTGGGACTAATATCCGACGTGTTACCATGGTATGTATGTCTTATTTAATGACATTATGCTTGATTGTTCTATTACTTACCATAACTTTTTAGGGGAGAACATCAAGATTATTCTTACTGTTAAATGTCATTTAGCCAAGCTTGCATACGTTTCATGGTTTGAAAACGTTAGGGACCCTGCTGATACTACTAACTCTTGAGAGTGTGGAAAATGATTCAGGATCTGGAGGATGCTTTGGGAGAGGTAGAATTCAAAGATGGAATTCCTGATGTCAAGTTCAGCAGGGTGAGAATCAAATAGTGAAAGCTATAGTTGCATTCCTTATCAGACTACCTTGAGCCAACATTGTCCAAGCCATTGGAAAACAATAGATGTGAATTAAATTACTGAAGTTCTCTTTCTGATTCTATGAAACATGTTGTCTGAAGAGTCAGCTAGGACTGAGTCCACCATAAGGTTTTCAACCCCATCAGATATTGCTTTCTTTTATCTTTTAATGTCCTAGTTATATTATTTCATTCTTATTTTAATTCATTGAAGTGGTAGTAAGAATCTTGAGTAATTTGTAGATGGTCACGAGGAGTCATCATCCACTTAGTTCCCTCCCTCCCTTCTCTTTTGTCTTCAGTTGTTTCTACTGTTCACTGATACCAGTTGTAGTGCCATAGACATTCTGAAATATCGCTTGGATTTCCTGATAAAAAAGAAACAGAAATATTGTTTTCTGTTTGGGTTATCGGTCATGTTTAAATGATAGAACATTATTTATTGTTCATATACTTTGTTGTTCATATAAAATAAGAAAAATCTTTGTGCTAACTCCTTGAGGTTTTTTTCTTGGGGAAAATTTGGTCATGTTTGCTTTTCTTTGCCACTCACATTGTTGCTAATGTAATCTTCCGTAAGCTTCTTTGCTGCATTTTATCCTGAAGTGACTGATTAACATCATTTTGAAGGTTTTGGGTAGAATATGGTCTGTAGCCCTGAAGTATCACTTCCGCATGCCACCATACTATACACTTGTCCTACGTTCTCTCGCTTCCCTAGAAGGTGTGTTAAAGTACACTGCACTTCTTATTTATCATATCTCTTTAGAAGATACTTCTTATTTACAATTTGCTTATGATCTTAGTATTTTGTAAAATTCTGATTAATATTATACATGCACTTGTTCATAGACCTATAAGTGCTATATATCAGACATTTATAGTGAGGTCAAAACAAGTCAGTTGTATCTTGCGCATGTTTGTGATAATTTTTGAATTTTACATTATAGTATGAGTGCTTAACATTATTTGTAAATAAAAGTGATTTTCAAGCAGATGAACTTGGCTGTGCAAGTGGATGAATTATAAAGCAGCTGTAAGATCAAGTATAAATTTAGGACGATGCTGAAATAAGAACTGTAGGGAAAATTACCAATAGCTGGAGCGATAGTAGAGGATCTTTATTGGATTTTGGGTGGTGAAAACTGGATAGTCATATTCAAAACCAGTGTCATATTTTTATCATAAAGGTCCTGTTATTATAATGCTTTAATTCTCATCACTAAAATAGCAAAAGGGTAGAAAAAGCAGACCAACTTTGCAGAAAAATGTTATAAATTTTGGTTCTTCATTTCCTCCTTACACTTTATGGACAATTGTTGTTCCACATCATGGTATTTAATCAAACGAGGTTTTTTTTTTTTTTTTTTTGGGGGGGGGGGGGTGTGGTCTTATTTTTTCAACTATGCTTGCACTTTTCCTTGCTTGAATGTTTTTCTTAATTGATTTTTCAACATGTTATTTGCTGCTTTGATTGCTTACTTTTCCGTTATGTTCTCTCAGGTTTGGCTATAGCTGCAGATCCAAATTTTAAGACATTTGAAGCTGCATATCCTTACGTTGTCCAAAAACTCCTCACTGAAAATTCAGCTGCAACAAGGAAAATTTTACATTCGGTATCAAATGCTTTAAGAAATATAGGTTCCTAAGTTATATTTCTAATTTATTTTGTTGTTTGATTATTTTATTGGTGCATTTTCAGGCGGTTCTGAATAAAAGAAAGGAATTCCAGTGGCAGAGGGTTGCCCTCTTCCTGAGAGTAGGTGCAATGAGGTATATTGAATTGTTACTTGAACCCAGTTTGTAGCATGAAAGCTAATATATTTATTGTTGAAAGATTAATCAATCTAATTCTTTGAGGTGGATGTGTTCATTGTGCTGGACCACTTCCTGTTAAATAATTGGGTTATTGTTTTGAGGTTTGGTAGTCTTGCTAGAAGTGTCCTTTTGCAGCCCATGTGGCCATTGTAACCGATTTAGACTTGTCCTATATATAATTAACAATGAGTTACTTGTCAAATACATATAACAATTGGTCTATCATGATTCATAATCATCATTCACCATATCATTTATTTCAGTTAGAGCATAACATGTTGAGTAATTTAGAAATTTCTTTCTAAGCTTTCATTTAATTTCCTCATTCATTCAGCTTTTGCTAGCTATAACATCTTCCTGTGGATATAATATGATTTGTTTACAATATTATCTAGGTTTTTCATGTTTCATTGATGTCCCTGTTTGATCTTCATTTTAGCACTTGCTTTACTTGGAAGTTCCTTGAGCCCCAACTTCATCTCGATGCTGTTGTGTGGTTTTATTGGCTTAAGCGATTCAGCTTTATGCATAAGTTCGACATGATAAAACTTTGAGTTATTTCATTGCATAAGGGATGATGTTAATTGGGGAAAATTGAAACAGTAACCTTTATATTTAGGATGCTGATAATTGTGAAACTTCACTATCTCAAAGCATTTTACAGTTATTTTCTCTTGGTTTCATGCTTATGTTACTTGGCTTCGATTTAATAACTTTTTCCAGGTATGAGAATTAGATTACTCTCTCTAGTATATGTTTCTTTGTTTGTCTTGTTTGCTATTTGCTCCTTAATTCTGTCTCTGCATATCTTGTTTCTCATTATGTTCTAGCCGAAAAGTCCCTGCAAAATCTACACCATATGTTAGTGGATTATGAAAAGCCATTTGTTTGTTTGTTTGTTTGTTTTTTTTTTTTTTTAAGTGAAACTTGGGCAAATTTGAAGCTTCTTGTCTTTTATTCTCTTCTTTTTCAAGTTAAAAATATTCTGCCTAACGACTAAAGTAGCAAAGGAAGCCAATTTGCTGTCTAGCCCCAATTTGAGAAAGGCATGCATGAGGATGTTCAAAAGATTTCTTTAATTATCTTTTACCTGCTGAGCAAAGTAAGAGAGGAAATTTGTTGTCAAGCTTTGAAAGGAATAATCTATGTGATTTATGTCCATGGCAAAATGATGTAAATGATTTAGACTGGATTCTGTGAAAGATTTGTTGAGCAAGCCACCCTTTTCCCCCAGGAATCCAATCCCAGACAAGTTTTGCGATAACTTTTTTCTTTAAAAAAAAAATCTGATTTTTTTTTGTTGGGTATCTGTTCTCTGTTTTAATTAGGCACTTAATTTAATATTATGCTCCAGGAAAGGCTTCCAACAATTGGCAACATTAAATGGTGGAACGTCTGTTGATTGTTTACCAAGTGGAGTGAATGGAGTTTTTGACACTGCTAGTCTGGTCTTGAGGCTTTTACCATCTAAAGAAGGAGTTGTTCTTAGAAGACTCATAATGACTGCAGTGAGTACTTCTTTCTTGAGCATTTATAATTATTATTAGTGCACTTTCAGTTGCACATTTAATTCCGGGTGATTATGGTTGCATCCTGTGAACAAGTTTGATTATCGGTGGTGAAAGATCATCTTGTTATCTGTGTACTATAATGAGAATGCTGATAGGATTCTACTTGCTCCCAAATACTAATGTCAGCTGCAGAAATTTAGCTCCCTTGAAACTCATTTCTGAGGGGTAATCAGCTTCTAGTCTTGATCTCATATTCATTAGTGACTGACTGTGATTCAGTCTCTTATATGACCTTATATGTTTTATCTTATGGCCCAGATCTTAGAAGGGAGGGGGGGGGGGGGAGGAGGGGGAGGGGGGAACGAAGTCCTTTGCTCTTTTAGTTATTTTTTGGGGTAGAGAAATCTATGTAGTTCTATTGTCTAGGTAGAAGTTATGGTGTAGTGGTACTGCTCACCATGACAACAATTTCTTTTTTATATCTTCTTCATTGTACAGGCGATATACTTATTTACCATTTTGATTGAACAGGAGGGATCTTCATTAGTCCGAGCAATGGTTTCCAAGGAAGCAAAGTTCTTTCGCCAGAAACTTTGTGGGGCCATTGCCAGTATACTATATCAGTGGATGTTTGATGTTCTTGGACAAGGCATTTTACCAATTCAATATAATTCCCAGGTGAGATTGGCAGGTGCCCCTGATGGTAAACAGGTTAATCCTTATCCCGGATTATCCACTCCAGTTCATTATCATTCCTTGGTGAGAGATAGACGTCTCAAGGTGATATTTGGAAAGGTGTTGCGCGCCGCGAGTAGAGATCCGATATTGATGCTGAGGTTTTATTGGGCTTCCTTTGTGATGGCTATCACAGCTTCAGTTCTGGCATGTCATCAGTTTATAATCTCTTTTGCTAAAGCTTACTCTGGCTCCTTATTGACATTTCCCAAGCGATATGCAGTTAGCACATGAAATTCTTAACAGATCTTGAGCAGTGGCTCTTTTGGTAGTTCCCTTTCCTTGAAAGTAATTCCTATTTGTATAACTGGGAATAAAGATAGTTTTGGGGAAGAAGGGAATTATGTAAATAAGCATTTATTGTGCCAGCTGGATTCTAGGCTGTCTGGGCACCGCCCATAGTATAATACCTTTGCTTCTTCCAAAATTATGTAAATTCTTTTCATGATACAAATAATATTGCTGACTGCAAGTTACAAGCAACGGAGAACTTTGATCATGCACAGGCAACATGGGCTTGGCAAAGGCAAAGTACAGGGCACTTTCTGTGCTGTCACTGAGTAGATCGTTGCAAGATGACAGAGTTATGCTTATGATTTGTGGCCTGTGAGTACCTTTCTTATTGGCTTAGCTGTTTTTGAGCTATGACAAAATTTTAGAGCATCAGTGTTTAGACACTATTCAAGCTATCAGTAATCTCCATACTGATATAATGAGAAAAAATGTTTGTAATCACAAAAGCTTATATCTTTTTACTGGGTTTACCGAAAAGCAGTTGAGAGAGATATGAATATAAGTCAAGAATAACATAAATGGAATTACTTGCTTATATTGGTTCATAATGGAATTGCTTGCTTGTGTTGGTTTATTTCTTGCGGAACAATTGATCCGAATTTGGGGGACTAACAGTAAGTGGTACAGTAGCAGTCAACTGCCTCGCAAGTTCCACGAAAGAGTTGGCAAGTTTCTATATTTTCCACAGAATTTTCTTCAAGATGAAAGAGGATAGAAATAGACTATGAAACAGAGTGCTCTTTATATGCTTTTAAGTAATACCCTTAGGTTTTGCAGGGTAGGGCATCTTTTTCATTTGCTTTCCACGATTTCCTTTCAAAATAACCAAATGAGCAAATAATAAATCACTATCAAATAACATAGGCAGTCACATTCAGAGGTTTATGATATATATGTTCCATTTTCTGATAAGGTATGAGCATTAAAGTGCCATTGTGATAATCTCTTAAGGTCCACCATAAAGTTTTTCCTACAAATTGAACTGAACATACTGTAATTAACACATGGTCATGATCTAGATTCACATGTACGCTACAGTCAGAAACTTTATTTCTTATTTATATTATTGTTATGTTGATCAATTTTTTTAGTAATGAAACATTTGGATTGGAGAATTTGATTTAGGGATGAGAGATTTAATTTTTTTCAGGACCTAAAAGGTTAATGATAAAAATTTTTTTTAATGATTTGGAGGGATTTCAAATTTTAGACTTGATCAAGAAATGCATGTTTGTTTATCAATAAATTAAAAAAAATATTTTTAAAATTTGAGATAATGTAACACCGTTGTACCCAATTTACTCAATTACAAAATAGTAAAGAATGTTAAACTGTAATTTAATGTTAAAATTATGACATATATCTAATAAAAACCATAGAAATTAGATTTGTGGACTAAAAATTCAAAGAAGAGATCCTTAGTGAAGCATCTTCAAAACTATTTATGGTTTTGATTATAATTTCATCTAAACAAGAAAAACAAGAAAAGAGTATAAAAGCAATGGCTGAATATAATTAATTTTATCTAAACAAGAAAAACGAGAAAAGACTATAAAAGCAATGGGTGTGCTAACTTGATCTCAGTATGATACACTGTTATCTGCCGCGTCACTGAAGTCACCCGATCTGATCTTCCCTTTGCAAACCCAACAAAACCCAGAAATCGTATCAGTGAATTCAACGGTTTCCCGTTTACTGTTGCTTTGTCTCTCGCTCTTTTTGTCTCCTTCGTCATGAGTTCTCCGGCGCTCTCCGGAGTAAGCTCGTTTTCTCTCATATCTGATCTTGAAATTTCTTTGTTTTTGAATTGGGAAAGAGTCACGTTGTTTGGCTTCTTTTGTTTTGTTTTGTTTTTTGACTGATTTGTTTTGATGGCCAGGGGAGTGGCATGTTCACTGGATTTACTAAGCTATGTAAAGGACTAGCGGTTGTCCTTGTGGGTGGACACATTGTGGTTCAACTTTTACCTTCTGCGGTTACATATCTCGCTCTTATTCCTGCTAGGTGCTTCAATTTTTCCTTTTTTTTTTTAAATTTCTCTGGAGAGATTTTCTGTTCTTATAATGCATAAAGGTCAAATGCTGAATGTTGATTTGGCAGCAAAAAGATATGGTTACAGTTGCCGGATCTGCTTGTGCCAAACGAGTAGTAGAACGCGGGTAGTGA
The DNA here is from genome assembly GCA_021397835.1 of Moringa oleifera. Classification (NCBI taxonomy): domain Eukaryota; kingdom Viridiplantae; phylum Streptophyta; class Magnoliopsida; order Brassicales; family Moringaceae; genus Moringa; species Moringa oleifera. Next base: position 441,573 of record JAJFZO010000882.1, on the reverse strand, counting down.
AAACTGCATGTATCCAAAATTGTATGATTAGTAACATTTGCTTTGTGCCTGATTTGAGATTTGCCTGTTAGTTAAGGTGGAAGAAGATGATTTTGTTTTTGGATCTGTTCCATAGGAGCACTATTCAATAATTCAATGGTTTACTTCATTGCCTTTGATGATTGACTCGTTGGGATGTGGTGGTGAGTGGATTTGTTGGCAATTTCTAGGGTGCTTCTAACATGGGGAGGAACCAAATTTTGTCAGTTTCAAATTAAAGCTCAAGGTGTTATGCCAATACCGGTTTGTGGGTTGAAGCAATCACCATGAATTTTTTTACTATATAGGAATCTGTGTTGCAAAAGTCTGCCAGAACAGTGATTTTAATGTCTGAGATTCACTTTTTTTTAGCTACTCCTCTCAAAGCCATGGATCCAAATTTGCCACTGGGATCCTTTAGTGAAGGTGGCATCTTTACTATTGTTACATTGGCTGAGCAATTTAAATGAGGTTTTTGAGTAATTTTCTTGGGACTTATCTTGTCATCATTCTCATTCTGTGGAAAATGATTTTAGAGTTGTTTTAGGCAGTTTTATCTATGTTCTTGAATAAACCCATGTTGCCCAGTGCCTAAATTGCATGTCATGCTATAGTGCTTGTTGCAAAATTGGGAATTAAATTATGAATCTGCAATGAAAGAGGAAACGGTTTTACCTTACGTCCTGAAGAATGGATTTAACCTTTTTGCTTTTGTGTCTCCAATTCACTCCCTTTGGATCCATGGAGCTAACCCTACTAAAAGGTCTTCAAAGTAGGAAATTAATCAACCTTTTGGTTGGTTGACTAAGCAGTGTGAAGCAGGGTAGCTGAAACCATCTCACAATTTTAAGTGAGTTACTTCATATCTTAATGCAGTATCTAGCAACTTCACAGGGGGATTCTACACCTAGGCTTAGTGTTATATTCTTTGTGAAGCTTTAATGTAGACTCTCTTTGCCAACAGTCAATCAATTAGCTTTGCAGATCATTGTTTTGAATGGATTAGGTAGTCTTCGTGACCCAGAATAGATTGAATTAGAAAGTAAACAGATGGACATTTTCAAGATGATTGGTGGAGGGTCATTGACTAGGATGGAAAAGATTTAGAAATATGAACTTTGAGCATTGATGATATTTCATCAAACATGTTGTTTAGAGATGGTCAGGAGAGTCATCTGTCCATTTTGCTTTACTATGCCCTGTTGGACATATATCAACTGGAAAACGTTGTGCTTTCTTGTTTCTCGTGGGGATGGGGGGATAAATTGTGCAATGTGATTGACTCTCCATTAAAGATTTGAAAAAACCTTTATGTGAAGGCATAATTGCATAGACTAGAGTTTAGATCAGCTTGTGTTTGTCTTTACTTGAGAACTTGGTTTGATAATGTTTTGATTTCTCAAATATCACTTTGCTCTTGCCTCAAGGGACTTAGAGTTTTGAATCGCGTCCTCTTTTCCAATATGCTTGAAAATGGTCCTGCTTTTTCTATTTATCATTTCTTGTAAAGTTTTACGGCAAGAATATTTTTAAGTTTTCTTCAATGATCGGTAGTGTTTGAAATTTTTGTAAATGGTAATAGTAATTTGCATCTCTCTGTACATGATCAGTTTCTTTGAACTTCTGAACATGTATATTTTGTCTATTTGTAAAAGTGAAAAGCAGAAAAAACCTGGCAAGTTTGAACTTCTAATTGATGGTGTATCTCCTTGGATAAACTCTTAAACTTCCGGTGTCAAAGATCCCCTGTGGTTTTAAACTTTCAAAAATTGGCATGCTTTTGAGGAGCTGAACTTTGACAGTTCCCAGAAGGCCTGTTGAAAGAAAAGATCAAAATTGAAATGCCAAAAGAAGTGGCCAAACAATGCCAAAGCTTCTCAAAAGAATCACGGCTTCTTTTTTCATTACTTGAGAAGCTATTTTAATACTTTTTGAAACAGAGATTTTATGCCAGTTTCAACTTGTCCATTTAGTTTCTAATGTTAATTCAACGGTGCATACGAAAATTGAGGACTAGTCTATGTGTACTGCACTCTGATAATGCAATTGCCAAGAGAGAAACTGAAGCTTGAACTGCTCATTAGATATGGTTTGTGATAAGTATAGGATGTAACTAGGTTTGTCTACCCCTTCCCCTCAAGGGAAAACGATATCAATGGGAATGCTTATGACTTCAAATTTTACTTCGATGACATGCAGTTTTTATTTTTATTTTTATTTATCTGATATTCATTTTGTAGGACAATACCTTTTGCTTGGAATCTTATAACAGCTGGTTACGTTGAACAGTCAGTACATGGGGTATGTGCTTTCTTTTTTTTTTTTTTTGCTGTAAAAGGTTAACATATTTCACTCATTGTCACTCCATATTATCAATATAGTGAGACTGATGAGTCATGATCTTTGGTGTTGTAGGTCGTTGTCAGCACCCTTGGTCTCCTTTTCATGGGAAAGTTGCTTGAACCTGTATGGGGTTCTAAGGAGTTCTTGAAGTTCGTCTTTGTAATTAATTTTCTAACTTCCTTATGTGTTTTTGTCACCGCTATTGCCTTGTACTACATAAGCAGGCAGGAAACTTACCTGTGAGTGCTATGATCTTACACTTCAAGAAAGTATTCAACTTTGTTTTGGTTCTACTGCTGGCTCTACCTGCCATTTCTGCTCTTTGTTTTTGTTTAACTTTACTATTATGTGCTAACATCAGTCCATCCAACCATCCTAAGTTCTTGGCTATTATCTGTAATTTGTTTTTTCTTTTTCATATTTTGAGGCATCTAAATCCGTGATTATTTTAGTCTTTTGTCTTCATTTTCCCTGTATCAACTCTTATTTTGTTCCCTCTGCTAGTTATATGCCTCTTTCAGGCTTCCATGGGGTCCTGGCAGGGTTGTTAGTTGGCATCAAGCAAATCATACCTGATCAAGAGCTGTCTTTATTGAGGATAAAAGCAAAGGTGTGTACCTTTGGAGGACCAGCATATAATTCCGTGATGCTTAGGTTAAGTTTGTGAACTTCAGATTGACGAGATTTTCCTCTCACCCTGTTTATGCTTCGGCTTCCTATGTTATGTAGTGGCTGCCATCTGTTATGCTAGTTCTGTCCATTGCTATAAGCTTCTTGACAGCAGAGTCAGCTACATATCTTCCAACCTTGATATTTGGTACATATACGGGCTGGATTTACCTCAGATACCTACAGAGGAAGCCAGAGACCAAACTTAGGGGAGACCCAAGTGAAGACTTTGCATTCTCTACATTCTTCCCTGAGTTTCTTAGGTAACATGGTTCTTTTTATCTTTTGTTGTTTATAATAGTTTTTAGCTTGTGTTGATAAAAAACAGAGAAGTTTTTAGCTAGTGTAGCAGTCTTCCTTTTTTAATTTTTTTGGCTTCCTTTCTCTCACACACTTATTTGTTGCTTGTTGGTTCAATGCAGACCTATCATTGATCCCATCGCATCAATATTTCATCGGATGCTTTGTGGAAGATCTGAAGCTTCGGCTGAAGCCCATGGTTATATGTTGGGAGGTGCCCCATTGCCTGGTTCCGACCCCATTGAGGCTTCTAGGAGGAGGTAATATTGCTGTGTGTTAGTAGCGTCACACCACTGTTTAACTACACTTATCCTAATAAATTATACTTGCCAAAAGGAAAAAGAAATCCGAACCCCTTCCTTCAAGCATGATCTGAACTTTCAATTTATCAGGCACCTCTTCGCAAAGGGTGGGATGGTACAACTTTCTTTAATCATTCTTCACAAAAATACAAACAGAAATGTATGAGTTAGCCATAAGAAATATGTCTGAAGTGAATGAATAGAGTTGCAGATTAGGTGTTAATTGGAGTTTTAAAGAGGTACTGTGCTTTGAATTGTACTACATTTATCTCAGTTCTGAATATCGTTTAGTAGAATATTTTGGATGTCCGCGAAATTGTAGGATTTCGAGGTTCTATTCCCACCGAAATGTAGACTAGTTCAGATAAATTAGTTTAAGACAACGTGTCAGAACGGCTTTAAGATGATACATATAAAGAATATGGATTTTGTGAAAGCAACTGCAACATTAATGGGGCTTATGTGGAGGACACCTGTGGCAACAGGAAGGATAATGAATACTCAGTGAACTGTAAAAACTACATTAATAACAGTAAGCAAATAGTTATTATCTTCCTTGTTTGTTTGAATATGATCAACTGACGTCTAATTATGCAAGTTCTCATGAGGAAAGGACAAGGAATATATTTAGCTTCTAATGATCTGCTTTCTTGCAGAGAAAGAGGGGCTAGAGCACTGGAGGAAAGATTGGCTGAGAGATTGGCTGCTGCAAAGAGCTCAGAAGAGCCACAAGCAAATGCCCCAGAAAATGTTTGATAGGTTGGACCAGAACTTCAAATTCCAGATGGCTGACAGATATCTATATCAATTACTATACCAGTTCTGCAGCTTAGGGAAGATAAATCATATTCCTGGATTCAGGTGGACAGTTTTGTCATACATTTTGCTTTGGATTATCACCCCACCTTAGAAAATGATTTTTTTTTTCTTTTCTGTGTTTTGTGCAAGAATCATCCATTTCCATGCACAATATATGTAGAGTAGAAATCTATAGAATTGTCCCTAGGTGCGATTGGTACCCTTACTCCCAAAAACTCTACTCCCAAAATCTCCTCTCTCTTTTTTCCCCCTTTTTCTCTCTGTGTTCATTGTTTGGCATGCATGCTTTTGTAAAAACATAAACTTTCTAGAGAATATGATTCTTCCTTTCGGGTTAATGGCATTTCTCAGTCTATCTGAACAAATTGTCTCTTCACTGATGTTCTACCAAATGGGTCTGCTTCAGAGCTTTGAACTTTACGATTGCCTAGTCTTAGTCTTGAAGATGCTGCTATTATTGGTTTTGCAGGAAAAGCATGAAATTGATTTTGCCTGGAAAGAAAATCATATCTAATTGGTGTTTTGAATTGATTGGCCTGGCTGAACTTATTAAACCACGTCGAGTCCCGTTGAAGTTTATTCGTTGCGTGAAGCAATTGAACATGTTAGCTTTCTTCTTTGGCTTTGGCAACACAATGGATTCTCTGTTGTGTTTGTCTTTTGGCAACTACTTTTCCTCACACTTTTCCACCTTTTTCTTGCAAGAAGTAATCATATCTCCACGCATAAACTTCAACTTCCAATCTCTGAGATTAATTGGGCTGATGATGATTATTATGATGACGACGGTGGTGTTATATAACCTCTTGTATTAATCCCACCAATGGTGATGATATAATTGTATTAGCTTACTGTTATTTGATTTTGTCTATATGAATGTAAATATGTTTTATTTGTGTTATGTTATAAAAATTATTTGATTCAAATTTAATTTTTGGCAAAATGGTTCAATGAGTTTGTTTTCGAAATTGTAAAAGTCACAAAATGTGAATAATTAAAATTTTACATAATATTTAATTGTTTAATTTTTATGATACGAGATTTAAATTTTGATTTATATATTATTTTAAGAGTAAATACAAAATTAACTTTTTATTATATCAATTTTTAGTTTGAATTTATTGTACATTTGATGTTTTAATTTGATTTAATTTTAATTTTATTAAAAAAATTTAAAAATTGAATATATTTAAATTGTAAAATTTTTTACATATATAACTAAATGTTGAAGTTATCATTATACATAATTTAAAATTTTGTAAATATTAAAAGAATATTTTAAAAAATTTATATTATTAAAAATTTAAGAATTCACAAAAAATAATCAAAAATTATTTTTTTTGAAGAAAAAAATGAAATGGTTGTATAATTTATTTTACTCTTCAACATTTAAATTAAATTTAATTTGGATCAAATTAATAAATTAAATTTGTAATTAATTTAATTAAAATATAAAAATAAAAAATAAATTAAATTTTTGTATATTTATGTTTATATTTTATTTTTAAAAAGATTAATAATTTATGTCAATAAATTACAAAAAAAATGTGAATTTAAAAAGTCATATTTTTAATATTTATTAGTTAAAATATAACTTTTGTTAATATCAACATGTAATGTTATATATACTTTTTTTATTTTTAAAATAAATTACACAAAATTAATATTATTAAGAGTTGTTACAAATATTATTTTTTATTAATTACATTAATAAGATATCTATTTTATTTATAATTTTAAATTAAGGTTTAAAAAAATTATATTTATTTAAAATATACATTTTTGTTAAATTTTTAATGTAAAAATTATATATATAATTTTTATAAATATTAATATTTTTACACACATAAGTAATGTGCTTGTAGTTTTATTTGTGTAATTATTTAAAAAATTTTAAAATACTATTAAAATAAATAAAATATATATTTTTATATTAAATTTAATAAAAATATAAAATATAAATAAAATAAAAAATAATATATTATTTATTTTGATAATTAATTAAAAAATATATAATTATATAAGTAAAAATTATATGTATATTAAATGTATACGTAAAATCGTTAATATTACAAAAATTATGAACGTAAATTTTATATTAAAATTTTTTAAAAATATATAAAATTTAAATAAATATAATTTTTTTTATAAATTTTGATTTGATATAAGTTTTTTAATTAATTTTTTTATAAAAAATAATAACATTAAATTTTAAATATATATTTTTTAATTTTATTTTTTTAAAAAAATGAAAACATTGACGTGGCATGCAAGTTCCCTTGCGCATCTCGCCTGTCACCGACACCCTAGGCAACCGCATCTGTCGCGCTGCCCGGGTAACATCTAGCCATGCAATACCAAATATACCCTTTGTTTTACCACGATCTCAATCTTCTTAGTTGGTGCTAATCTAGTGGCCCCAACAAGATAACTCTTTATACACGCGAAGCACCAGATTACTCCTTTTAACACGTCTTAATTATCGGAAGTTCAATCCAAGCTTGTTTCGTATAAAGCCTGATGAAAGCCCAGTAGTTTTCTTTACAAATACAACAAACAGAAGCCACAGTTTTCTCCACGACAAGCCACTTGTAATTCTCCATCGCTTTCTCTACGCCGCTGGATCATTAGACCACAAATGGTCAACGTCGAATCGGACGGTCGGGGTACGATCTCCTGGAAACCGCTCAGCTTTTTCTGATCAAGCATCGGTTCATCGAGTAGCTCCCAAATTTCGAATAATTTGCTTTGCTTCCTCAATTAAAATTAATCAACTCGTTTTTATGTGATTCTTCTTTAACTGTTGGTTTGCCTTTTGTCTAGTTATAAAATAATGACATGTTGTTCTTACCTTTTTTTTTCTCTATCATATTATTGTGATATTTCTTATTTTTTCTTTCTTTTTGAGTTCATATATTCTGCTTTGAGGCGTGTTAATGCGAAACTTATGGGTGTTGCTATGGAATTTGCTTCTTTTTTTTTTTCTTTAAGTTTGATCGTGTGTTAGTTTATTTTTATTTCATGGTTCATAATTATTTTTTTCTTATCATCCGTGTTCTTTTTTATTAATCATCTTCAGTTTTTTTTTATTGATTATGTTCAGTTTTAATTTTTTAATTATTTACTATGAGATCTTTTTCTTCTGCTTCTTAAGTGACTGAGAAAAAAAATAATTATTCTATTGACCAGGTTATAGACAATCTATTCGTAATGCAGTTCTTTATTTTGGAATTCAGGTTGAAAGATTGCTTGCTTTTTTCTCTCTGGTTTATCTCTACCGATAACACCTCAGGTTAGCACCTCAATGGCTGCATCATGTTATGAAGCTATTATGTGTTCAGAATCTCTTTTGTTGAAGCTGTTTTCTATTTTGTTATTGCTCTTTTCCCCACTTGATTATCTGGTTTTTAGTTATTTTAACCTTGATTTGTTGGAATTTATATGTATATTTGAATTACTTTTTAAAGAGGTGTCTATGACTATTTTAAATTGGTTATAAAGGTCACATGGAAAGGAAATGGTGGTGAATATTCTTGTGTAGTTACTCTTGTTCTTTAACTTTTATGATATTATGGCATGAGTTACCAAATGATGCTATTAGAATGAAGTATATGCATAGCGTCTATATGAAATAAGTTTTTTTTTTTTTTTTCAAATGGATTAGAGAAGGAAAAGAGAAATGAAACACATACATACAGTGAAGCCAAACTTCCTTTCTTAGTAGTCATTCAATCTTGTAAAATATCTGTTGAAATGGTTTAGCAGAAGGATATCTACATAAAATGATATCTTCTAAGGCTAATGGTATAAAGTATTTTTTGCCACTCCACGTATGGTTAACTAAGATAAACTTAATATAATAAATGCTTAGATGGATAAGAGTAGAGAGATTAATTGTGAAAAGTGTCATGTCAATAGGTCTGGATGACATGACAATTTGGAAACCAGTTAATTCTGGTGTCAACTATTTCTTCATTTAGCATTGTGTAACTGTAAGTTGATTACCAGTTGTCTTTTGCTGAAGTGACTCTCTTACTTTTGTTAGTATGAAAAATTTTTTGCGGAAGATTTTGGCTTCTCTCTGTCCCCCTCCCTCTCTCTCTCTCTCGCTCTCTCTCTCTTTCTCTCTCTTTTCTTTTTGGGTATTCAGAATTATATGGTGAATTGAATTTGATGGAGCCAAATGCAGTAGGAGGCAATGTAAAAAAACAAAAGAACAAAATAAGAGAAAGAAGGCCCAACTTGGTGCCCCATTTTCTTTCTATCTAAATGGTGATGAGGTGGGAAAGATCTTTCTCGGAGATGCCTTATTTTTTAAGCACTTATTAGATGACAAAGAGTTGACGGCAAGGTGGAACCTGCATAAGTTTTGAGGAGAGCAGAGAGTGGAGGGGACTTAAGTTTTGAGGAGGGCAGAGAGTAGAGGGGACTTAGGGGTATGCATGGCTTAATCAAGTGTAGTGAATGAGGGGATCATTTGTGACTCCGTATGCATCTTTAAAATTTTGGACTGCATTTCTGTAGCATCTGTTTAACATATAGAGCTAAGATTTTATGTGTGTGTATCTCTCATTTTAACATTTGAAGTTCCATCTTTTTCCTTAACTTTTCTTTCATTCTCTAATTATCAGAAGATTCCAACTTATTTAATTTGTTGTCCTTGACATTTGCAGTCTTCTGAATTTGATCTTCTACATCTTTTGTTGATTCCAGTGCTTGTGCTTGTTCCTGAGTAAGTTGTATGATAACTGCCCTTCTGTTATTTTCCATGTAATTGCTTTAATTGATGTAAATCTACATTAATGTGTGTCGGTTGCCATCAATATAGTTGTTAATAGAGAATGAAGTTTTGAAGGGGAAAGAAAAGGGATTCAACAGCATTTAAAGTGAAAAGGATTTGTCAAGGCTCAATGAATGGTAAAAGTAAGTAGACAAGATTAAGAAATTTTAGATAAGCTAACACATTTTTTCTGCGAAGGATACAAAATTGAAGAAACCTTGTACCGAAGTGATCATACACAGGTGTGGGCAACCCCTTCTGGTGGTGTGCTGCTTGTCTTTTTCCTCCTTTACATTTGTTCGATCACTGCTTTCTTGCCAACTGCTTGCTTGCCAACGCGGGCCAATTGAGATAGGCTGTTCTTTTAGAGAGCAAACAGCTTCCATTTCTTTTGCTTTCTTTAGGCATGAAGATTCTGGTGACCCTTCAAATGTGGAACTTCTAGCATTTATTCAGGGCTTTGAGAAGCAAGGGTAGAGGCTTGTTGGAATTTAGGGTAGAAGGACTGTTGCAATTGTTATCAGTAGGTCTTTTCTGAAGACCTATGGAGATATATTCACATATTGATGTAATGTTCAGATTTTGGAGAGTTTTGACTACTATCTTAGCTGTATTTAAAGAAGGTGGATTGACAAGTGATTTTACATATGCCTACATTGAAAAATCAGAAGCCCCCTTAGCTTGTTGAATATCTATGTAATTCTCCTTGGCCCTTTCCCATAGTGTTGCTGTTATTGTATATTCCTTTTAGAGGAGATCTCCTTATCCATTCATGTATTTGTACTTGCTCCTAATAAAAGTATTTGTTTTCTATGAATTTTACTGTTTGTTAGATTAAGCAAATCTATCTAGAAGCATAAAGATGAGTCACTGTGACAGTTGTTTAAGGATAAGATATGTGTGCTAATCATACAGGGCAACTTAAACTAAAAACACAATAACAGTATACTGTATCTATAGGAGATGGAAAAGGGGATAACTTGAGTTTAAACTAAAAACACAATAACAGTATACTGTATCTATAGGAGATGGAAAAGGGGATAACTTGAGTTTGTTACTTCAGAGGGAAACCAAGCATACTTGGTTTGCTAGATATTAATGGTGAAAGAATCAGATTCAAGCTGCAGGTAGGGTAAGCTTAAGATTCAGTCATGGATGCTAAAGCTCATGACAAAGCTAAACGACTAGTTTAAGTTTATTAATGAACATAAATTTTTTTCAAGAAGGATCTGGATTAATGTGTAAAGTATGTTTTTGCAGAAAACCATACTTGTAGATTAATCACTGAAAGCAAGAGAAAAGGCACTGTAGTCTGATCAGGGGAAAAAAAGAAGAAGAAGAAAAGTCAAACTGTACAGGTTTTGTAACCTTCATATCAGCTTCATGAGGAAAAAGAAGGGGACTAATGCCAAGAAATCTAACATTTTGCACTAAAGGAATTAATTAGGCTGGTTTTGTGGAAGTTAGTGCAGAAATGATGCTTTGACAAGCATTTCACATTCATATTGTTAACTTTAGTTACAGAGAGGACTATTTGTAAAGCATGAAATCTGAATTGACACTTTCTGTCTTTAAGTTATGCTGGAAAGAGAAAGGAAATCAACTATTTTATTCCATTTACTAAGTTGGGAATTTACGAATTTCTTCATTTTGTTTATTTATATCTTGGTGATTGGTGGCTTGTCGTTATTATGAGGTCTATGAATATGCTATGAAAGGCAAATTGTAGTAAAATTTTATGCACTGATTAAAATTAGAACATTGGTTTATTAGATGGAAATTTTCATCTTATTGTCTTCTTCTCTTCAGTAAAAGTATACAATTTTCTTTTTAAGGGATTCTTTTATCCAATTTGCTATCATCCTCTTGAATCTTGATCACTCTCTCAAACTTTGTGAAGCTCAGAGAACTGTAACTTAGGAAACGATGGGTTAAAGGGAACCTTGGGAGGGTGTTATTGTTTCTAAAATGACTGCAAAAGAAGGATTTCTATTATTCTCTGTATATCTTCTTCAAAGAACAGAAGGTTTATTCATTTCTATCTTTCAGTTCCATTCCATTGACAAGGAAAAGAAAGCAAAGAAAAAATATATTTTTCCCTCAAATATCATCATGCATTGTTTATAGGAAACATCAGAATAGGAAATCTCTATTCCACAGCCCTACAGACTTTTCATATGGACCAATCACATTTAATTTTCTTCACCTTTTTCTTCATAACCTTTGACAATCGAACAATGCCTTATGTTGCTTAGACTCATCTTTTACATGGTTATTTATTTATTTATTTTTATCAGAACTCATCTTTTTCATGTTATAACTCGATTGAGAGGTCCTTGTGAGTTACTTTTTCATATAGGGTATGATATTTACTAGTTGAATTTTCTTTTATTGTGCTTGTGGGTTCATGTATGAAGATTAATCATATCCATAACTTACATTGTGATTATGAAAGATTTTGTTTTAACTAACAATAGTGGATACTTCATAGCATACGGCTTACTGGTTTTGTTGATTGAGAAAAATTGCTCTGTTCATAACATCTTTATCCCCTTAGATTCCCCAAATGTGAAGGGGTTTGTGCTAGGTATATGACAGCTTACAAGAGAGATATTTTTCGCAACAACTCTAGTTATCCCGTGAGTAGATTAACTAATTTTCCTTAAAACATAATCAAACTTTCAAGATCTGTATCGTTGTGGTTGGAAGTTGCTAAAGGAATCTATTCATGTTTAGGTATCAGATGTCAGCTCACATTTTACTGAATAATTTACGAAACTGGAACATTTTTTGTAGAACTGAGAGTATGCCTTAAGCTTTCTTCTCAAGTTTATGTGCATATTTTTTATTCAACAATATGATTTGTAACAGAAAATTATTGCATAGGCAGGAAACTAACAAACTCACTTCAAGATCGGTATTATGTGGAAAAATGAATAAAGTTAAATTGCAAATGAGATACTTAATAACAACAACAATAGAAAACGGTGATGATGGTAACATGAGAATAAGTAGTTCCCGTCTTTCCTGCCCTTCTCGTCCCAAAAGAAATAATGAAAACAGACAGAGATTATGTTTTATGAATCACATCTGATAGCAGCAAAATGTCTCATTAGAGATTTTGTTTTATTGTATTTTGTCTGACTCTGGCTGCTTTTTCACCACATGAATATCTTGAACTAAGGAGCGAAATGGGTTTGCACCGCATCTGTATCGAGGTGTTTCCCTCATAGTTTCCTTGCATAAGTATTTTTTTTTTAATTCTTATTATTAGATACGAAGTTTTATGTTATATTGTTAGTACTAGCCCTTGGGCTATAATTAGTCAGTTAAAAAGTAGGTGTTCCATAAATTCCACAAGTTTTAACTCATTTATATAAAAATTCCCAAGTAACCCAATAATTCAATATTAATCTCTATCATCCTTATGAACGCCAAAGAAGTCTCCATTCCTTCATAGGCTCTCTTATTCCCCCTTTCCCTACCCATTCAAAAAATCAATAAGAGAGCTAGCGTCGTGACGTTCATCTAACCTTTAGACATAGGAAGTCCCTTTTAAGCTTCTAACACTAGCAAGCCATTCCCCCAAAAATATTTTGAGTTCAACTACACTAAAGGAGAATGTGAGGCTTGACTCGTCCTTCATCTTGCAGATAAAACACCTATTCACCATAATTTGCCTTCTTTTCTTTCAATTATTAACGGTTAAAAGCCTACCCAATGTTGCTTCCCATGTGAAAGATGCTGCCTTGGAAGGATTTTTTATTTTCCAAATTAGTTTCCATGGAAAGGATTACTTCCTGCATTGCTAATGAAGTTTCTCATCGAAAGAACAATTTCACTATAAATCTCTTATTACTGTCCATTCTCCAAACAAGCAAATCATCACACCTAGCATCGGGTTTAATATTATAGGTTCTCTAAAAAGCTGCCCAAACATCTCTACCTCTCAATCCTACGCCACCCTACTAAACCCTACCTCCTATGTAACCTTTGCTCCCCATCTCACATGATCACTCCTTCATGCCTTTTTATTCTTAGTCAAACTAGACAACCTCATAAAGTCTTCAAAAAATGGTTTGTCTCCACACCAAACGAAAATCTACTAGATAAACTCCCAACCACTTCAAAATCACCCAAGGCCCCAACTTTCCTCGATACACGCCTAATCACTTTCAAACCCTAGTGCCATACACCTCACATTGGACCCACTTACCACCCTCTTCCATCCCATATCTAGCCATCACCACCTTTTTCGAGAGACTATCCCTTTCCACTATAAACCACCATAGCCATTTACCCAAAAATGCCACATTGAAAGTTTGAAGAGGCTTGATATCCAAGCTCTTTTCTACCAACGATTTTTGAATCGTTTTCCATATCCCATTAAGTGATATTTAAAATTCTTTTCCAAGTTATCCCAAAGAACTTTTGTCGTAACCTCTTTAATCTGAGTATCACTTCTTGTAGAATCTTAAAAAGATAAAACATACTGATAAGCTGGACAAGGTGCTCTTAATTAGAGTCAACCTGCCATCATTTGATAAATGTTGGCTTTTCCACTCGTAAGCTTACTTTCAAAATGCTTCATTATCGAATTCCAAATTATTCGAAAGCAACCCAAGGTACTGAATAGGAGGAGGTCTTACCTTACACCCTAATACATTCATAGGAGCTACTCCATTCACTCCTTCACTAATAAGTATCAGTTTGCTCTTTTTGAAATTCACCTTCAAACTCAATATCGCCTTAAATTAAAAAACAAAAGTACTCCTTTTGTTTACCAGTTGCTCCTCTTCTATCCCACAAAATATGATAGTGTCATCTGTAAACAAAAGATGTGACATAACAAGTTGGTGCTGAAATGTCAACACTTTATTCAATGCCTCCATGACCAAGATAAAAAGAAGAGGAGATTAATGTTCTTTCTACCAAAGACCTCTAGATGATTTAAAGAAACTTGTGAGCCCACCATTCACCAACACAAAAAAGAGTTGCTCATGAGATACACCTTAATCCAATGATACCACCACTCCTCACATTTACCTTTCTTAACATGTAAAGCATAAAATCTCAAGCCACATGATTATAGGCTTCTTCCACATCTTGTTTATATGTCATCCTTGCCTTCTCTTTTTCAAATTGATAGTCCACCACCTCATTAGCAATCAAAGCTGCATCCAAGATCTCTCTGTCTTTCACAAAAGCATTTTGCATCAGATTCACCACTTTATCCATCACTCTCCTCAATTGCCTAGCTGACACCTTAGCAATTAGTTTGTAGATACATCCCATTAGACTTAATGGTCCAAAGTCCTTGATACTTTGTGCCTCACTCTTCGTAGGAATGAGATCACAAATGTAACATTCAGTAAGTTCACAAATTTACCATGCTCATGAAACTCATGGAAAACATATAAAATCTCAACTTTCAATGTGTTCAACTGATTCTTAAAAAATACCATAGTAAACCCATCAAGCCCAGGTGCCTTGTCCCCTTCAAACTCCATCAAAACCTGAAATACTTCCTCCTCATCAAAAAGAGTCTCAATTGATATGTGTAACCTCCTTACAATCCTGCAGTCTCCATACCTATTCTCATTGTACATTTTTTGAAAAAAAACAACCTGGCCCATTCCTTTAACTTTGTTGATTCCTTAACCTCCACCGCCTCTACCACAAAAGACTTGGTGAAAATTTTGCTATTTGTGCTCATTATCTACTTTGTGAAAGAATTTAGTCCCTTTTCTTTTGATCATGAAGCTCTAGATTTCTATCTCCTTGAAACTTCCTTCATCTTAATTAGTAATTTAAAAAGAAAGTTCAAAATTTTTGAGTAAGAAGGAAGAGTAATATGTATAGAGAGAATTTATTGGAAATTGTAGGGCGATTATTGCCATTAGGATTGAGGGGAAGGTTTTTGAGTTTGATGGAGAAGGAAGAGGTATGCGTATAACGAAGCAAAGTAAGGGAAGGAGGGTATCTTCATACTTGTCCAAGGATGATTTTAAGTGGTTTTGGCAATCAATGAATAGCTTGATGGTGGTCGAGGGAAGAGAGGTTTGGATGAGGAAAAGAAGAGAGGGAAGTAGAGTCTTGTTGGTGGTGGTCGGCACGAATGGTAATGGAAGGTTCTTATGAGTTTTTGAGATTGTCAGAGGTAGTGAGAGGTTGATCTATATGCCAGACATTGGGGAAGGTTTTGATTGGTGGAGGCGAATGAAGCCCTGACGATAAAGATAAGTTCAGAGATCTATCCATATTGCGGGTGTCAAACGATACGTAAGATGGGTGGAGACTCGAATCGAAAAGGGTTAATGGGTGACATCATTAGAACTTGGAAACAAGTGGTGGTCGATGATGGGGGTAAGTTTTTGAGAGTGGGTTGTCAGGCGAAGATGGTGAATCCGTTGGCCCCAAAATTAATTTCAAATTCAAAGGATTCTGTGGGGGCTAGGCCTGATATTGGATGGAAGATAAAATCATCCCATAACGAGGAGAACACTGCTCTAGGAGTTGATGGGTCAGTTTCGAATAGTCGCATTAAAAAGTCTGGTAGAACAGGCGGGTTGGATATTCAGGTAAGCAATGGATCCAAAAAAACCGTGGTGGGTGGGTCGGTTTCGGGCTTCAGACGGGGCTGGATTCTTGAGGATTTAGGTTGAATTCAAATAGTTGGATTAGGTGATTTAAATAGTGTGGGGGATAGGGAAAGAAGAAGCCTGCTTAGACCAAAAGTTAGGCAGCTGGTGATGCTGTTTTGTGGATTGCATTGGCAGATTCCCGTTATCCTTGCTCGAAGTCAATAGGAAAATAAGTGGTATATCAATGACAGAATCGCAGGCACAAGCTTCAGTCACCGGTGTAATGAGATTCTTTGTTTGTCAAGCTCCACTTCCATGCTTTTTTGTACCTTCATATAATTTTTTGTTAATGTACACCTTTTGTTTGTCATTTCTTGTCCCATATGCGATCAATGTAATTTGGTTTCACAGCTATGGTTTATTGATAGAGATTGGTGAGTGAGAATTGTTAAGCAAATGATCTCTCATGTCCTCCGTCCATCTTGTGCCTATTTTGTACCTTATGCTTTCTTGGACTTCATAACAGATATACACAAAGATATCACTTTTCTCTCTGTCTCTATAACCTTCTCTCCCTCTCACTCCCCCCTCGTTTCCTTTTGTTTTGCATTGTAAATTATCATAAGATTCTTCTTTACTTGTGACGACCAGTGTTCTAGTATTGTAAATGGAGCCTCTAAAAGGCCTCTGAGCTTTTTTGACTCCTCACCCTGTTAATATTTTAAAATGTTTAATTAGAAAGGCTTTTCATTTCTATTAATCTGTTGATTAAGAGCTAGAAATTAGCAAGCAGTTGGCATCTAAAGGATGGATGTGATGTAATAGATAGCTAGGTAATTTCCTTTCATATTTGCATATATCTGAAGTATTAAATGGTATTGTATTGCAGGCACTTCTTATCTCATTGAATAAGAGAGGAAAGGATTTATAATTACCAAATCCTTTGTTTTGAAAGAGATTTAATATATATGTACAGCCGCAACATGTTTGTGAAATCAACCTTGTGGAGAGAAATTTTGAGAGTTGGAGAAGTTTAATTAGTTTGATTTAAGAGGGGATCTTTGTAACCTCTTCTTCTAACAAGTACTCAAATGTATTGGCAAATTAATTGCAAGCTTGGAGATTTTCTGAAATTTATCATCTAAGAGTGTTATTGATTTCAAGAATGATATGTCCTTAGAATTTGCCTATCCATTAAGGTACATTCTTTCTAGATACGATGAACCATTCTAGGGTGGAGTATCAAGAGAGTTAGCTTACATGTTTATTTTTTTCTCTCATATGATGGAGTAATATCTTGAGCTGAGATGAGTTCTCTGACAGGATATAATGATTTATTTGGGACCTTTAATGGGACATCTTACACCTCTTATCAAAAGCATTTTGGTGGCTTTTCCAAAGGGATAGTATCCTGGATTCTGTAAATAAGTTGCAATCCACTTCTGATGTACTTTGTTCCTTAAATATTTTGAATGCCTTGGGTTCTTCAAGTGGAGAAGTTGTTATTCTGAACTGGGTGTAACAAATGAATCTAATGACTGAATATGATATTTTGAGATGCCTTTATACTTTTTCCTTATATGAAACTTGCTTCCTTTGGCAAGCATAGACTTGAATTTGTCTCCCCATTATGTCTTCAACCATACTTTGAAGTAAGAAATTATTGAATGATGTAAATTGTTGGAAATTTTCTTGCTTTTACCTGCCAATTAAAGAAAGTTCTGATTGATGATGGGGGAGAGAATTGGTGGCAATTTGATTAAAAACATGCACTGCTGATGGAAATGGGAGCAAAATAACTCATTGAGATCGGTGTTGGTTTGTATCATGTCCTGGAAATGCCCATGGAATTGCTGAAGAGAATCTAATGAGCAAGATGCATTGTTTGGTTCTTGTTCAAGTGTTCAAGAAAAATGTATGATATTCTTCTACAAGGCATTTTTGATTGTTGTGTTCTTGGGACAAATTGATGGGAGCTGTTAGCAGAGCTGTATGGCTAACCTTGTGTGCTACTAGAGTCGCTTTGGGAATGCTTCTAAAATTGTTTCAGAGTTTTACCAGGTTCTTAATCTCTAGCTGTTCCCTAAGTCACTTTTAACCAGTACACCTTAACCTAGTATGTCCTTATTTCTACAATATATATATTTTTTTTTGTTTTTTTGGAAGTTGACAATAACTCTAGAATGCTGATAGTAGTGGCGCTTATGATATTTTGGTTTCAAATCATTCGCACAACATTTGTTAAATGAGTGATCTTATTGGTGTGTTAACAGCCTTGGTAACTATTTGTTTCTTATCAGCTTTGGGAAATGTTCTGTGCACATGATGTTGTACATCTGTGATTCAGGTCTATTGTGATAAGAATGGATATTGTTGATGGACTTTTTTGTTAAGAGGCAGCATAAATAGACTGCATGTTAAGAATTGCATACTTTATTAAGGAATTAACAGTATGTTTTGCTGACCATTTTAATTCTTCCATCAAATTGGCAGAAAATTTTGACCGGCATTAGCTTCCTCTTCTCTTGGCATTATGCTTTGTTGACCGTTTCAATTGTTGCATTGAATTGGCAGAAAGTTGTGACCAGTACTATTCTGTTAGCATTGGGCTGTATGCATCCATCATCTAAGTTTCATATCCTCTATTTTTCATCATTGATGCAACTCTAACGGTAATGCTAATTTCATTGTCTCTTTGGGAGATAATGCCATCAGTGCAGCAAAATACAATGCCCTGTTTTAAAGGATAGGGAACAAGCAATGAAGGTGTTGTTGTTATTCTCCTTTGGTAGCCGTAAAGTGAAAAAAAGGAATGATATTTGGTGAGGCGTAATTATGTTTTTCGCCATTAAGCTATAGCATGTTTAGTTTGAGCAAACCTGGGATGGAATTGATGCACGGGTAGATCTAGCATCATATGCACTGATTTCCTTCCTATATGTTGTGTTAATGTGTTCTTATCTTCTAAAAATCCTTATAATTTTCTTCCTTCTAAGAAAAGCTAATTTCTTTGAGCAAAAATCTTTTGGTTCTGCTTTATCGTTCTTTCAACTCTGAACTCATGATACAGATACCACCATGGAACAAGGAATAAATGTAAGTGCCTTGTTTTTGGAACTTCTCCATGTATGTGGATGATGCAAGTTAAACTTGGGCATGGATATTATCGTGGGATAACGCATAATTGTTTTTGAAGGGCAGTGGAGTTGGAAACTGTTATTTTTCTCATTGAAGAAGTGCGAAGTTGCCCATGATCTTATTGTTAAGTTCAAAGCATGTCAATCTTTTCTTCAGCTTGTGGTGCATATTCCTGTTGTATGAATAAGTGTATGGTACCAAATCTGAATGTTCAAAAGATATCAGGATAAGCTAAAATTTAGTGGCTACTTGTTGGGTATCACAGTATGGAGTTGATTTATTGAAAATTCATGATTGATGAAGTGGATTTGGTACTGCAAGCATACATATATGTGCGGTTGGTGTCTGAGCATGTGAAAATACATGTCTGTATGTGTGTATATGTGCCTCTGTGTGTTAGTAGATTCTATATGTAATGTATATATCCAGTTATTGTCAACTAAATCTGTTATTAGCAATTTTCCTTTGATGAAGGAGAGTACGTAAGATAAAATCTCAGGCTACCTCCATACTTCCTTGAAAAGTTAAACATCGGTTTCACAGGATATCTCAAATATATTTACTTATTGCGTTATTTTTTCTTCCCTCAACTCTAGTCCTTAGTTCTGAAGGACTCACTTATTCTTCTCTTGCTGTCTAACTCTCTCTTCCATCTCTTGAAATTACTATCTCTGGTTGGTCTTATGTGGTCTTACCTTGGCTGACAGAGTAATATTAATTGTTTCCTGATTTAACATCATAATTACTTTTATTCAGTATCTTTACGAGTGTCCATTGTTTTTTAATTTGCTTGTATTCATAATCATGGGACCCAATGGCGAGGCTAATTTTGCAGTCCATTCCTGCTTCATTGCTTTCTCTGACTTACATTTTACTTGTTTACTCTTGCACATCTTTCCAAGTCACTATCAAAATCTTCTTAGATTAATCTTTAAACTTCCTTGATCTTGCTGTTATTCACTTAACGCATGCTTGTGGTACATATGCACTTTAATTTATTAATTGTGTCTTTATCTTCCCATGATGTTTTATTTGTACATATGTGAATGCATATTTGTGATACATATGGACACATCATGTATGTGCTTACACCATGTGTATAAGTAGATCTGCACACTTTGGCATTATGCACAGATTATGTCTGTTAATATTTGGATAACACCTCTTAACTTTGGGTCACATTTTGACTTACATGCAGGTTGGTGTTCTTTTCAGATCTCAGTTACGGGTCATCTTGTATAGTGGGGGGATATGGGACGTAGGCGCACACTGCAATTGTTTGAGATACGCCAACATCAGGACCAAAGTCATATAACGGCTGAACATTCTCGTGTTCATATGGGTACTAGAGTTTTGCGTGATTTTATGTCTCCATTTGATTCCTTAGATCCTCTCACGGTTGTCAAATATTTCATTTCACTGACAGTTGAGTATCAAGATCATGGCAAAGCAATATATATATATATATATATAAGTTTGAGGATGGCAAAATCTAGAGTTATATTCATGATGTGGCTTCATGAAGACTATTGCACGATGTCAATCACTGTTCTAAATATGACGATTTTATGTCTATTTCATTTGTTGTCCAGTTTGAACCGCGTTTTAGGATCTATTTACTTTGGGTTCAGACATGGTAAAATTCCTTTTGACCCTTTCTACTGGACTTATAATTGTAAAGTGGGAATCATAGATTAGATAAGGTTACACCATCATGTACCACCTACGAATCCAGCCCACAGGTTGATTGATTAGTTTTGCTACTTTTTTATCAGTTTAGTTAGTCTCGTCTACGAAGTCAATAATAATGATTATCATTTTTGCAGGAAGGGCTATGGCTCCAAGGAGTGCGTCTCTTGTTTATTCAGTAAATAATCTTCCAACAAGTGGACAACATTGTTACTCACAGCGAGATTTAGAAGGTAGGGCTATTGAGCCGTTTTCATCAAGTTTCCGGGTGGGAGGTCCACATGTTCATGCTTCTCATTCGGGCCTATCTTATGACTCCTTTCAACACATTCCAGCTGGTCGGAGATTATACACAGGCCCAGAAAATAATGCTGGCCATGTTCCTACTGGTCACTATAAGAGGCATGCTACTCATGAAGTTCAAGGTGGTTTTCTTCGTCATACAGTGGACACTGGACGAGGGCCATATAAAAGGAAAAGCCCCAGTGTTTCTGTATCATGCGAGAGAGGCAGCACTAGCAGATCTTATAGTGCAGGAAGTTGCTCAAACTCATCTGGATTTAACCTGGAAAACCAATCTTTAGATTATCAATATTACCATTCAAGTCCCAATGGTTTACCTCACTACAGGGGTGGCAACCTCTCCATTGGTACTGAAGGTCCTCCAGCTCCAAGGAATGTGAGAAGCCGATCTAGAATTGATTTGGAACCAAACCCAGGCAGAACATATATTTCAAGTTACGCTTCTCAACATTATTGTTCAGCATCCCATCTGTCCCCTCATTATGGGCAAGTTGATGTTAATTGTCCCAATGCTGATTTAGCAGCTTATAATCAGAACCACACAGTTGGCCCTCCAGCTACGCATGGAAGGTTTCAAGCTCCAGGTTAGTTGGAGATTTGCTTCTTCTTGTCACTCTTTTTGTCTTTCTTAAAAAGGTTTTCAATATAATTGCAGGACATACTGGTTCAAGACATGAGATGAATCAGCATTTTCTTCTAGGAAGTACATCAGGAAATGGTACGTACAGCCATGATAGCATTTCAAGTAGACATCGTATTTCAGCTCCAAGACATTCATATGGTCACCATTCCGCACCTATGAGGGAGCACCATTGTGATTATTCTCGGAGGACTATTCCTTCAAACAGGGTTCTTCCTGGTTCTTCTCACTTTGTACCTGAAGCAACTCCTCTAGAACACAGTCTGCAGCTTCACTCTTCCAGATTTTCAAGGCCATTCACTGCTGGAGGTTGGCATAACAACCAAAGAGAAAGGAGGTCGAGGATGCCAATTGACAGATTCCAATTACATTCAAATGCAGTGGATTCACATGATGGAATTAGTTCTGAGGTGTGTAATACTAATTTCCAGTTTATACTCATGCTCTTTATAGAGAAATTTAGTAACTTATCGGTCTCACTGCAGTGCTATTGGGGCTTCAAACTTCAGAGTATCATTCTCATTTGGATTAATCTTGTCAGTGAATTTTTTTTTTTTTTTCCCACTGTTATGACTGGTTAAACTATAGATGATGCATGAAGGGGTCTAGATTAGAACATCTGTCAGCATTTTATTATACTCTTTAATATGTCTCGGCATGGCTTAGGGGTAGAAATTGGAGCATCTGTCGTTCATATTTAGATGATCATCTCAGATATTCTTACTAATTTCCTGACTGAATGAACCAGATCTTATACTTGATGCATACCATTTCTCTTGCCTTTTCTTGGCTGATTGTGCCTGGTTCTTATATCCTTGCAGGCACTGATGATGGAGGATCACTTGATCTTTCATGGTTCCAGAAATTTGTCTGATCAGTATGGGGACATGAGGCTAGATATTGACAACATGAGTTATGAGGTTATCTTTTATTTAAGTGAACCCTTTCATTGTTTTGTGGTTTTTGAACCTTTCTGTCACCATAAAACTATTGTTTGCTTGCAGGAACTACTTGCTCTCGAAGAAAGGATTGGGAATGTCAGCACAGGACTGTCCAAAAGTATGATTTCAGAGTGCTTGAGGGAGACCAGATACTCAGATGAAAACCAGGAAGAAACAATTTGTGCCATCTGTCTTGTAAGAAAACTTGTGCCTTTCTAAACTAGAAGTGTTTGATTTGCAACAGAACTTTGAATCAAAATATTGTTAGTCCCAGTAGCATGCAAAGTGTTATTAAATTGTGTTGCAGTGCCCATTATTAGATCCACTATAGAAGTCATTGATGCTGGATCTGAATTAAAACATTTTTCCTCTTCAGGTCTTATAATACTGTGGAGTTTAGCAACATCATGAAATGTAAATTAGTTGTACCAAGTCTCCTGCAGCTTGGATTTGGAAAGATAGTGAGATATCACCTATATTAGTTGCCATTACAGTAGAGAATATGATATAGGATGTCACACTTACCTTGCTAGATTCTGTCTTATTTTGGATGTAATATTGAATTCTAAGTTTGTCGGATTCTATTCACTTGGAGATTTGACTATTGCATATTTTGTTTGCCAATTCCAATTGACAGGAAAACTATGAGAAGGACGAGGAAATTGGGACCCTAAAGAACTGTGGTCATGATTATCATGTGGGCTGCATTGAAAGGTGGTTGTCAATGAAGAACTCCTGCCCCATTTGCAAAGCAGCTGTTCTTGCTGATACTTCAAAGCAATAATTTACTTGTAAATTTTATGCGCTGTAGTTTAAGTGGGTAACAAACTAGACTATGGCAGCTTCATTTGTTTTCTTTGCTTAAGATTCTTGGAACGCAGCTAATCTGGGCATATGATTTGTTAAGCCCAGAAATCAACATTTGTGCTTGAAGAGAAAACTTGTGCATATGCATGAACAATTAAAACTGGGGTTTCATTTACCAATTTATGCTGAACCATTCAGAAATATCTGATGTGAAATCATGAAGTGACGACATTCTTTATTTAACTGTGATGACTCATGACAGAGCACATCTGCCCGGCTTGTGTGCAATGCTGTAAGCTGAAGTATGATTTCACTTGGAGCTGCTTTGTATTGTTTCTGTACATGAGAAAAAAGATGTTGGCACGTTGAGTATGTCCGTTTCAGATAAAGAATGTTTTGGATCAGAAACAATAGCTTGTTTCACTATCCTCTGGAAAAATGATTTTAAATTTACAATTCGCGTTTCCTTTACTATTTTTGTTCTTTGAAAACTATTAATTGTTTACACTTATTTTTCCATGGTTGGAATTGAAAATAGGCCTTTATCAGGGCAAAAAGAAAAACAGCAGATGGTTTAGAAAGTGGTTTCCTTTTAAAAATAAAATAAAATAAAATAAAAAATTTGAAAATGGGATTAAAAATGTTTGTGGCAGCTAAAAATATATTAGAATGAAGGTAAATCAGCTTTAAAGTATAACATATATATATATATATATATATATATATATATATATAAATGCAGTTTTGTTCTAACATTAGGTTCATCAAGGTACTTGAAGTCAAAATGCAGAACTAACGTTAGCTCGCTTAGGGGACATGAGTTGGATTTTAATCAAATCATAATTCAAGTCAAACTGCATAATCATCAGCCAGGCAAATAATTTCACACATCTTGATAATGTTGAATAATCTTTAATGAATTATGCCCACAAATTTCCAGAGAACTCCACCATCCCAACCAGAGCTATTGATGCCTCAGGCACAAAGACAAGGCTCTGATAGATGATTCAAACAAATGTACAACCTTTATTATTATTTTTGAAATTATTTGCAATTACACCTCAAATGTTAACTCATTTCATCAAAGTGTAACTTCACCTCTCTCAGCTCATCCAGTACCCAAATTTACCAAATGATGCGGATATCACATCACTGCTTCCACTTACATGGACTAGGACCAAAACTACTACACTCCAAACCAGTCTTTCCTTTGTACTTTACACAGAAATTGTGTGGGAAAGTAACATATAATGGAATTCCACGGATCAGCTCTCTGCTACTTCCCCAGAAAAATACTGCTTGTGGACCATTTTTCTGTAATCTGCTAAAACCAAAAGGGGAAAATGTTTACGGACTCATGTCAGAGAAATTTAATATCATGAAATCTCAAGGTTATACAATAAGTCTTTCACAGAAACGTTACAACATGATATCTACACTGCATTGTAGCAAAACAAGGGGATTATATCTGGAAGGTTCAGAGCAGTAACATATATTCTGGGGTAAGTTAAACTCATCGCCCTTTAAAGCATGAGATTCTGGGATCTCAAAGACTTGAGAATACGGTCACCAAATGCAAGCAAATTTATAGAAGAAAACTAGAGAGATGAAAGCGAGTAAAAAAGCTCAAAATCATCGCCTAAAAGCTTTCTTCATTATACAACCAGGAAAGAGAGAACACTTTGTTCTTCTATTAATTGGAAATATTCAAAAAGTTGAAAACTGAATACAACTAATCTTTATATTGAATTAAACCTGCATCAAAAATTAAATCCTAGATCTTAAGTTACACTTAATCTGTCTAAAATAACATAAGAAAAGGATCCAAAGAAACAAAAACTACACTAAAGCACTATTGAAATGCAACAATCATCCCGTGAAAAGTTTTGTAACAGTCCCTTTATTTGGGTGTTATGTTGTGCAGTTCAGTCAAAGTTCTTCTTATTAATGTGTTGTTGTTTGGGTGGGGTTGGGGGGTGGGGGGGGGGGGGGGGGGGGGGGGGGGGGGGGGGGGGGGGGGGGGGGGGGGGGGGGGGGTGGTGTGGGGGTGGAGTGGATAACATTGCTGGAAAATAAGTATCTGACTGACCTTCCTTATTGCTCCATAATGAGGCAGCATAGCTGTTGAGAGGACTGTCTGGATTGGGCTCTGCATGCATGAACTGAATAGTCAAGCAAATACAACAACAAAGAGTTCAGAACTTCGATAAATCTTAAGATGCAGGAAAATGCATGCAGACCTCCCAGTAGACTTTGTATTGACAAAAGAATTGTTCTACAGTCATAAGCAGAAGACCATTTGTCCTGTGGCAATACATAGATAGGCTATCAGTTTCATCAGAAAAACCAAAAACAGAAAACACCAATATACATACAAAATAAGGAGCCATAATATTAACTTGTATCCAACTGATTTTATCAGGATACCAACAATCATGACCATCTAAAATTGGTGCACATCCATAAACCAAAAAACGTCTTAGAGGTTTTTCTTTTTTCCATCTTCTCCTTTACCAAGTTGATTGATACCTGAAGAATGTCAAGGCATATGTTGCCAAATTGATCAACATTTGGATGGAAGCACATAGTCTCAAACTTTACTTGCGGTGGCTTGAATGGGTAGTCCAGGGGAAAGCGCAAGGAGAGTTTGTAAGATAACCCCTCATACATAGTTCCCTTTCCACCCTCAATTGTGCCAATCCATGTAAAGATGCTCTCACTTTCAGGAAAAGCTGATACTCCAAGATCTCCTGTGCTCATCTAAAGAAGCAAACAAGTTTTAGATATTGCATCAAGAAAGGTGGTTGGTCGGATTTGAGGCATGCAATTAGTCTTTCTGGCTAAAGCTTGAGAATGACATACAACTCTGGTTCTATATGGCTACTTCTAAATGATTCACTGCTTTCAATATAGTAGTACCCTACATCACCCAAAAAAAAAAAGAAAAAGAGGGCAAGGAGCCTGGTGAATCACGTCCCCATGCTCAATAAAGCAATGCATGAAAATCAATTTCCCAAGGACTTGTAACAAGAAAAAATTCATATATTCGCAGAATCATTAAACAACACAATGCTGTGCCCAACACCAAAGCAAGGCATATTTCTATGTTCTACAGAATGATCAAACTTCACCCCATTCTTGTGATACTTGATCAATGAGGACATAATAAAAGAAGAATCATCAGAGGTTCGATCCAATGGAATTCGAAAGTATCAATAACAATTGATCAAGAAGCAGCAAGGAATGGATATAAAAGGGATCCAATGGATTCAAAAGAATCAACAATATTTGACAAAAAGGCAGCAAGAAATGGAAATAATGGGAGGTTTCAGACAAAGCACCAATGCTAAAGGTTGCATACCATAAGAGACATCAACTCCTTCTGAAGCCTGCAAAAGAACAATGATAAAACCATGAAAACCATAATGCTCAAACAAGAGACTATACAACACAAAAGGGAAGAACAGATGAACTGAGCAACAGCTAATTGTCTGTAGCTTTATTAAACGAACAAGTGCCGCGGAACTGAGAAAGGCTAACTAAACAGATCAATCAACTTCTTCCACCAAGAACCATAACCATTTGATCTTTCAACCAACTAGTATTTCAAGGCAACAAAACACAAATCTTTTTTCAGAAACAAAAAGAAAAAAGAAGCAAGAATTAAATTATAAAGGAAAGCATAAACAGAAAAAGAAGCTACTTCACCAGGCGAGTATATATATATAAAAAAAAAAACCAAAAACTGAAGTCCTACACATCTCAATTTCATGATTTTAAAACCCAAAGAACCAAAAACCACTGCTGAGTGAATCTAACATCACTTCCATAACAATTCAATTTGTTTACTAGAAAGTAAACATCTAAAAACGCGAAAGTCAGCATTTTCTATTTTCTGTTTCTAAGTTTCTTTTGTTCCCACTATATTTCCCCCGAAAACAAAAAAAACTGAAGAAAAAGTGAAGCGGCCGAGGGAGCAGAACACGACATTCTAAGAAAGTTTCTTTTTTCCTGATCTCTTATTTTCTTTTCCCGTACTTCCTCGTCAAACAAACCGAAAGTGGAAGGAAAATACTGCAAAGGAAAAACAAAGACTCACCTCTGAGTAACGGAGGAGGTGTCGACGGTGTTGGACGGAGGGGCAGGCGGCTTTGATGCACCCGCAGGCGAATGGCGCTGATGGTGCCTCGGCGAGATCGGCGAGTTGTCGACCGTCGGATTGGGCCGGACCTCCATGACCGCAAGATCAAAGATCCACAATCAAAAACAGCAAAACAGAAGGCAAAGAATTCAATCCAACCGATTATACCAATCAGTTGTACCAACCCAATCAATCAATTAATGATTTTCTTCCAAAGTTATCTTGCTTTCCAATCAGAGATTCGATTTCTGTCTTTTTTTCCTATTCCTTTCTTCTTGGTTTAGATTTCGGTCTAGTGGTAACTTAAAAGAGTGTCTGTTGCGTTTCATTTGTATATTTATTGTTTTAATTGAATTAGATTTTATTTTTATTTTTATTTTTATTTTTGTTCCTCTTCTCTATTTGCTAACTGTTTTAACTACCAACCATAATATATTTTTTTTATTTTGTTCTTCTTTCACTTTAATTGAATAATTAATAATTATCTTACCCTCATAAATAAATTATGAATCTATAATCTAAGTTTAAGAAACATATTCTCATTAAAATAATAAAAATATTTTTCCATACGTTTTTAAAATAAAATATTAAAATAAATAAAAGAAACTTTTACCGCATTCAATTTTTTGGTTAAAGGTATGAACTAAATCAATTTCATATATAATTTTTTAATTTAAATTAATTTAGATATTGAGAAAAAATTTAATAATAATTTAAAAATAACTAAAATTATTACTTATTAAGAAATAAAAATTGAGGAAATTTAAAAAAATGGGTAGAAAAAAGTTTTCCCTTCTCCTGATTTTTCATTTTTATTTTTAAATTTTTTTATCATTTCCATATTACTCTTCAAAAATCCTTAATATTTTAGGATGAATTTTAATTTGGTTCAAATTAAAAAGTTAATAGTAAAATTGAGTCAATTAACAAAACATAATCTAAATTAAAAATAGATTTAAGTAAGAATTTTTTTTTAATATTTACCTAAAATATTATATGCCTGTTGGTGAAGTTGAACTTTTAAAAACTATAAAATTTTTAAAATTAAATTCTGATTAATAGAATAACAAAAAACAAGTAAAATTAGTTGAGGGTATGATTGGCGAGCATGAATCCTGAACTTCAAAAATTGAAATAAATTCAATTTTTTTAAAAAAAAAATTGTTAGTCAATGAGCAAACAGAAAAGAATGGAAAAGCAATCTGAGAAGAAAGCCTATTTTCTGGGCATTTTATGTCATCTTGTTTGGTCAGGTCAAAGACAGCATCTTGCATGAACACACCTCACTTTAACAAAACATAAAACATCAAATCACAACTGGATTTGATTCTTGTTATCAAACAAAGTTTCCATCTTCCAGTTAATTTTTAATTTAGATTCGTCCTGATCAATTACAGGTTTTTTAAAAAATAAAAATAAATTAAATTAATTTTATTTTTAATTATATATTTCATATGTAAAATTATTAATATTAATAAAAATTATAAGTATAAATTTCATGTTGATAATCCAATAAAAATTTAAATAAATCTATTTTTTATGTTTTTATTTAAAATTATAAATAAAATATAAGTTTTTTATATAATTAATCTTTTTTAAAAAAATTCAACTCAATTGATTGAAAAACATGTTTATATTTGAATTCATCATATTATTTATATATTTTTAAAAAATTTTAATTTAAAATTGTAAATAAAATTTAAGTTTTTTTTTGCATGATTAATTTTAAAAAAAAAAATCAACTCAATCGATTGAAAAACATGTTTACAATGGGATTCATCATATTATTTATATAGTATATTTTTTATTTATTTTATTATTAAAAATCATGTAAATTCAATATTAAATATATGCTCAAAGTAAAAATTTTATTTGAATCTCATAAACAGGCTGTTCATCGGGGTTGAGTTAGGCTTGGAAGGCAGAAAATATTGGGACGTGTCTGCTGCTTATACATCTACCGGTAACAGAACATGAATTATGTACAGAACTACCTGTAACAAGTTCTGGATGCAGCGTTGCTTTATGGTATTTCAATTACAAGATTGAAATAATTTCATTGAACAAATTAAGATTGTAAACATAAAGACAGATTACGGCAAGAAATAGATAAAAAGCCTAGTGATTATCCTACAAATATATGTAATAATCCTGCAACTATCAGTTTGTTGACAAGGATCAAACAGGTCCTGTACTAGAAATGTACACGAGAAGACGTTGGCAGGATGGATGTCGGGTCCAGGTTTTCGGTAAGATGTTGAGCTTCACTTGAAGGTGAATTCTGCTAAACTGATGTTTACTTCACGCGGTGTACGAACAGCTCCAGGTCCTGGAGGAAGCTGGCTTGAGCCTGGTTCCTGAACAGGCCTTCCTGGTTCCCTGGAAGTATCCCAGGATTGTTTAGGCTGATCAGAATCACTGATTTCATGATGTGTTGGAGAATGTAAAGCTTCAGGATCCCATTGATCATTCTCCATGAAGGAATGCCTTGGCGAAGTATGGAAGCTGTCAACGCTGCGATGATTGTGACCGTGCAGGAGATGAACTGGGGACAATCGATGAGTAGGCGTAGCTGGCCTGCTTGAGAAGGGTGTGTTACTCTCAGAGTGCTTGTTATGTTTCGTGTGTTTCTTCGCTGTCCTGTGCCAGTTTCTCAGGGCTGCTGCTACTCTATCGTTAAAGATGGTGGGTTTCATGTTTGATCCCATCTGAAAAATAGAATTTCACCAAGATTGTTAGTTACGATACACAAAAAGTGGCTAATCCTGAAACTTTTGAAGCCCTTATGGTCTTCTCTTTACCTGTGTCACGAGGGCATAGAGAGGCAGAACCACGTAACTGCACAAGACCTGCACGACGACCCTGGAAATTTTCCAGGTTTTTGCATTGTATTAGTGAAATTCATTACCCAAAACAAAGTAGGGTTATCTTCAATAATTCAGGTTTCATGTTAAACGGTGTTGTCCTATATGATTATTCCATTGTTGGGTGAAAGAGGGATCTTCCAAAGTTTTTGGACTTACCCCATTGAGACTCTGATGATGATATCTTCAAGTCGCTGGTGGAAGCAAGTTCTTATGCCAAATTCATACTGAAAAAAGTACAAAGGGGGAAAGTTATCAGTAAGAATAGTTACAGTGAGAATTTTGGAAATTCTTTTCGATAATCTTGAAAGTAAAATCTGCTTAGGTTGAGCTTGGAAAAGCAAGAAAGCATGCAGATGCTAATCATACAATACCAAGGGAAGTACTTACCCAAGCCCAAAAGAAGAAAGCCAGCTGAAAAGCATTCTGTAAAAAAGTAATGAAGGCAACATAACAAGTGTTAGCACTGGCAGCTGGCTTATGAAAGGAAGCATAGATAGATATAAAGAAAGAAGTATGGGAGGATTACCGTGAAGAGAACTACGTGAATGAGGAAGAGAATGAAATGGGGACGTCCAAACCAGAACAGGTTATCACCTGGCTGGACAACAGGAGCACCCTTAACAACATCTCCTCTGTCTTGAATTGTCAGCCCCAATTTCGTTATTATAACTTGAAGCTTTGCACCCACCAGGAGGATCACCTGCATAAAACCGAAGCAAATTTTAGGATCTTCCTTTGTGCTCACAACCCCAAAAACAGAAAATGCAGAAGCTATTCAGAAAGCAGACTTACAAGTAAAGGGATGAATGGTAACCACAGATAAGAAAACCATCCTGTTCATGGAGCAAGAAAATGTATCTTAGTCAGAACTCATTAAGCAGGCCAGTGCAAGATGAACAGAATATCATCTAATTTTACTGAGAAATCAGTGCGTACCATGAGTGTTAGTTAGCAGGAATAACACTGCAATGAACCATATAAGAGGACTGCATATGCAAAGTAAGTGAGATTAGGATAGCGAAACAAACAACCAATTAACGAAATGTATAGCCTTATATGCGTGAGAACACCAACCTGATCCCCACGACAACTTTGAAATCTTCTTCTAATGATCTTTTAATGTACTTTTGGAAATCAAACTTTGTTTCACTACCCGGAGGCAAATGTGCCTGAAAGGTAAAATATTCAAGCTCCAATCAGCAAAGAACTGGGAATTTCTTCACAGAAAGAAATAGTATCAGTCAACCTGCAGATGTAATTACCATGATAAATCCATGTCTCAGTGTAAGGTAATCCACTTTGGTTACTGATCCTAAGAACTGTCTGAAGAAACAAACCTGGAACGCGAAAATAGAAACAGATAAATATGTGCTACAATAGTGGATTTCCAGAATTACAGTATTTGTTGAATTAACTGATAAGCAGCCAGAGGACTGTTGATATTGTTGAAAGTTTCACTCAGGCTCTGTCTGAATGGTCATCCCAAATTCAATATAATGCCACTGCAGACTAGTTCTTAGTGCTGGCATCATTCTATTGGTAACTCTTTTCACCAATTCTTGACAATGTAACGATTTCATCTTACTATAATAAGACATTGTAGTCACAAAATGGAAATTTTATATGTGAATTTCGCGTTTTAGTACTTACAATCCAAAGAAGCACAGTTGACTGGCTCCAAAAATGCAAATGCCTGCGCCCAAATGATGTGTCTCTTGCGAACCTGAACCTCTCAGGATCTGCAATACAGTTAGTCAATGGTATAACAAAATATATCAGTAAGATATACCAGTCTGTAATATCTGACCCATTGGACAAAGTTGACAGCAACAATCAGTAGAGCAACAAAAAAGAAATGATCACAATTGCCAATACATGGCTTCACAATCCAGAGTATCAAAGTCAACTTCCATGCCAAGCACACAAATTCAATTTGTTTTTTTTTTTTTTTCAATTATAGATACCTCATCATCTTACGCCACTTCTTCTCTTCTAAAAAGGACTATTGACTTATAAATTCATATTTTAATGTGTTATTCAAAAGAATTATCACCAACCATACTTGACCAGACCTTTTATTTTCTGAAGTTGAGAACTTACCGTTGTAGTATTGATATTCAACTGTCTTTGTTTCATCCTCCCACACCTTCCATTTCTGCATCTGCAATGCGAAACAATATTTAGAGGCAGATATCGATAAATAGATAGATGGATATATTTGAAGAGAAGATGGAAATTGTACCTTGGTACGTCCTAAAGCATAAGTGGTGATGCAGTAGAGGATATGAAAAACAGCCAACAAAAAGATGAATATATGGAGCTGGTGGATACCATATGCAGAGACAAAAGCCACTTTGCCCTGAAAAGTATGAACAACCCATGAGACTCCAATTCACTTGGATTGGGTATCTTTCAGATGTTTAATCAGTGTTGATAAACAATCAGCTAATTAAAGAAAACTTAGGCTTAAGTGGAATATTAAAATGCATGATACAGATAAACTCCTATTTCTTTTAACGGCTACAGTACAGGTCAATTAACTGCTGCTCTGGAAAATTTCAAACTCTGAGGAAAATTAACAATTTACTGGCATACCCTTAATGGCATTCTTTTCAGTCAAAAAGGTAATAAAAGGAGAGAAGAAAATGAAATTCAAGTGTTGATATTAGTCCACAGATAACAAGCTAGCTATAATTAGAGAAGTAAATCTTCACTATGTAGCATGTCAAAGGGGTTACTGATTTTACCTGTTCTGCACATTTGTCGTCTTTTGCTCCTGCTAAACTACGACGTGGATTATAGTATGCAGAATCTGCAAACTCCAGAAGTTTTCGACGAGAAGTACCAGTGTCTTCTGCCCCTCCATACTTTCTCTTTTCTTGGTCCTTATTACAGGGATGCCAAGTGGCTGCAACACTTGCTGGGATACAAATGTTGGAGACTACTCCTTGTCCTACTGTGAGGAGCAAGGATATGAATCCCAAGAGCATAAGCTCTTCACAACAAGGGGGGAAAAGAAGGTAAACTGGTTAGCTTCTAACAAAGATATAACTCAGTGAAATTTTAAAGGGCAAGAACTAAAATGACCAGAAAGTTACCTGCTTTAATCTTTTCAAGTGCTTCATATAAAGCTCCCTTGTGCTTCCTCTTTAACCACTGCAAATGGGTCCAAAATTTTCAGTTTGATGAACAATAACAAGATATAAATTGGATTTTTCAGTCTGGTTTATACTGTCAGGTTTCACATGTATGCAGTGTTGCAACGTTTTACACAACTTTAGGAGCAGAATATCTAGTGCTTGATGATCATTATGTTGCGTTCTTTGGACTAGATCTGAGTCTAACACTTAAAGAGGCAATTAAATGAATCTGTTTTCTGTTTATTCAACTCTTCTCCTGTTGTTTTTCAGCCATGAACAACCCTGAAGCCACCGTATGATATGAGGATTAAGATTTACTGACTTACCGATCCTATAAAATGAATGATTTGCTCAATGAGGATTGAAATGACAACCAACACAAAGCAGACGACAGCAACAGCCCACGTTGGAGTCTGCTCTAATGTACGCTCTTTCATTCCTCCAGCCATGGCTATACCTCTAGCAACCTCCTTTTAGCCGGAGCTCCAAAACTGTACTTCCTTTCTCAGATTTTCTTTTCCCCCAAAACCCAAATTTTCTCAGAAAGTTTCTTGAGAATGTACTCAAGGAACAAAGAAGAGAAGAAGACTGAAATGATGAAG
Source organism: Moringa oleifera (assembly GCA_021397835.1). Classification (NCBI taxonomy): domain Eukaryota; kingdom Viridiplantae; phylum Streptophyta; class Magnoliopsida; order Brassicales; family Moringaceae; genus Moringa; species Moringa oleifera. Next base: position 407,490 of record JAJFZO010000882.1, on the reverse strand, counting down.
TGGGCAAGCTTAGTTTCAACTCCCCACCCCAAAAAGAAGGGAACTCCAGAGTTGTATGATTGTCTCTGTACACCACCCAATATATAGATAAATAGTTGTGTGATTAGTTACGTAAATAGACTGAAAGAGTGTATGGTGACTGGTGTTTGGCTTGTGGGAAAGTCAATATCTGAATGCAGAGGGAAGGACTTTGACAATGTCAGAGAGGGGAAGCAGATCCATGAGCCTTAGCGTGTACTGTTGACTATTCTAACGAGAATCGAAAATTAAAACTTAGAAAAAATTAAAAACAGGAAGAATCCTCCACCAAACAAGGCAAAAGATTAAAGGAAATGAAGTATCACCTTCTAATCTTGCAGATCAAAAGAGGATTAGCATTTTTCTTCTTCAAGTTATTTATTTGGATGAAGATCCTCAGCTTATTTAAATTTTATTAATTTTTAAAAAAATTTATAACACACAATAATGTAATAAAATTAATCAAAATTCTTATTTATTTTCTATTTTTATATGAACATAATAAATTAAAAAATATTTTTTAATTTTTAAAAAAAAAACCCAGCATAAGCTTTTTTACAAAATATTTTTTTCATGATCTATTAATATGAATTACAGTTTTTAAATATAATAATTATCATAAAACTTAAAATTTATAAGTTTATTATTAAATTTAAAGCTATTTTTTTGTTTTATCATATTTTTTTTCCTCGCTAACATTTTTATTCTTATATTTTAAACTTAACAAATCATTCTAAGATAAAGGTCAACTAGAAGCTATAAAGCATGAAACAACAACTAACATCTAATTTTATAATATTATTTTTATTATTAAAATAAAATCATACAATTAAAAAATTAGATTATATTTACATAATGATCTTATCACCTAATTTTTATTGTAAGGCAAGCCTTAGGGCATGATATTTTAATTCAAAAGAATCTTCAAACCGGATTAATTTTGTGTTTGATCGGTAAGTCTTTTCCAATCTGTCTTCTATTTAATTTTTTAATGACTACATGCCACCTCTTTAGCTTCATTGATGTAAATATAAAATTAAATTTTATTATATATAATATATTATTAAATTTTACAACATTTAAAAATTAGATGATTGAATATATAATATTTTAATTTTATATTTTATGAATATATCTTAAAATTGAGAAATGAGACGAAAAAAAATCATATGCTAAATATTTGAAATTTTATATTATTAAATAATGTTAACATTCTTCTATGAGATTATCTCCATGATAAAAATATAAATTAATAAAAAATAAAATCATGAATTTAAATTGCTGAGATAACATTATAAAAAAATGAAATCAAATATTAATAAATTAAAAATATAAGTAATTGATACACAAGTAAAATACGGGCAATTGCGTTGTTCATAAGTTTAATGGTATGGTTTCATTAATTGTTATATGAATATTCTTTCTATGACTAAGAAATTAAAAAAAAAATTAAATACTCATGTATCTGAAATAAGGATTTATGTTAATTTTATATAATTAATTAAATATATATATATATAATAAGAATGATATTAAAATTATATTAATTTCATTGTTTAATAGCCGTGTCATGGTTGATCAAGTAAGTCTTATATTGATGACTTTGACTTTTATATAACCCTATTTAGTAGACATGTGGATTCTGCTTATCATATAATTACAAAATAATGTTCAAAATAATGCCATAAATTTTGTTAACAAAATTGTCTTACCAGCAAAGATCAAGCAAATGGCTTTCCATGTCTTTATCTAGTCACTAAGAGCGGTAGAACATGTTGCAAACCCTAGAGGACACCTTCCCCGATGTCTAATTCAAATTAATTACATAACAAGCCTTTGATTATTATGAAGATAAGCAAGAAAAAAAACTTTAAATTATATTTATTTTTTATTTAAATTTTGATTTATTTATTGATTTAATTATATTTTTAATATTTTTATAAAATTTTTAAATACAATTTTAAAATTTTAAATTAAAATATATTAACTTATTTTTATTAAATTTGATGTGAAGAAAAAATATTTTTTATTTTAATAATATTTTAAATAAATATTTAAAAAATTACACAAATAAAAATTATGTACACGTATGTATGTAAAATTATCAATATTAATAAAAATTATAAACAAAATTTTCATGTGAGAAACCACTAAAACATAAATTTTTAATAAAATATAATTTTTTTACAAATTTTAATTAAAAATTATTAATAAAATATATATTTTATTAATATAATTAATATTTTTAAAATATTTAAAATAAATATTTAAAATTTTTATATTATTAAAATTTAAAAATCATATAAATAATAAGTAAAATAAAAATTATTTAAATTTAAAAAATAAAATCAAAATTGAATATAAAATTTATTTGAATCATTTTTGAGATATTTTAATAATAAAAATATCATTAAATTTTTATAATTATTTATATCATATTAAAATTAAATTAAATTAATTTTTATATTTATCAATTCAAATTTTTATAATTCAGATATAATTAAATTAATTAAATATTCAAATTAAAAAACACGTATAATTTATTTTTATATATTTATCTTTGATATCATAATACATAAAAAATTTAAAATTTAAAGTTAACTTGCGAGAACCTTTCCGAATAGACTTGCTCTTCGTTAACTTGTGCCATGTTTTTGTGGCCTATGGATATAGGATCTTTCATAGAAATTCAATTACGGTTTCCCATTCCGAGTGAAAGAAAAGAAGAAGAAATTTCAAATTTTTTTTTAATTTTTTTGTTGTTTAAATAAATAAACAGTGATATTATTATAAATTTTAATTTAAAATTATGAATAAAATATATGTTATGTTGATTTAATTAACTATTTTTGAAATATAAAAATATATTATTTTAATTTTTTATATTATTAAAATTTTAAAATATTATAAAAATAATTCGTAAGTTAAAAATTATTTAAATTTAAAAAATAAAATCAAAATTAAACATAAAATTTATTTAAATTATTTTTTGAGTATTAAATATATCGTTAAATTTTTATAATTATTTATATCAAAATTTAAATTAAAATATTATAGTAATTAAATTGATTAACGATTCAAATTAAAAATGCGTATAATTTAATTTTTATATTTATTTTTAATAAAATAATATTTAACAAAAAACTAAAATTAAGATGCAATAACCTTTGGGAATAGACTTGCTCTTTTTGTGGTCCATGGATTTAGGATCTTTCTTAGAAATTCAATTAGGGCTTCCTGTTCTGACTGGAAGAGAAGAAGAAGAAGAAATTTCATTTTTTTTTTAATTCCTTTAGTGGCTAAATAAATGAACAGTGATATTATTGGAGGCTAGTTGATCATTTCAATTAAGTTGACAAAAAAGATTGGAATGGTCCTGCTTCAATTTTGTTTAAGAAGTTTTTTCTGTTGACAATTACGTTCCAGTGGGTTGCTGACTTTAAGGATCAGTGGGGAGAAAATTAGAAATTTTCAGTTGCCAGGTGGTTTAAGTTGAAATTTCCTTGACAACTCTGGGCAGGGAGAGCGATAGGTATCTATAACACAATACATTTATTGAGGTTTTGAAAGTATAAAAAAAAAAAATTATATTTTATAAAAATATTTAAAATTAAAATAAAAATTATTTAAATTTTTTAATCATATGATGTGTTTGTTAAATTTAATCTTAATGTTCAAAAAATGATAAATTATAATGTATCATTTTTAAAATCTAACGCTACAAATTTTCACTTTAAATTTTTTGTTAATGTAAAAAAATATTTAATTTATCATCATAAAATTTTAAAAAAATTAATTCTAAATTTTTTAAAAAATTAATTATTAAAAATTTTAAAATTCATAATAAATAACTCATGAGTTGAAATTTTTTAAAATTAAATGATTAATTTGAAATAAAATGTGAAATTTATTGGAGTTATTTTTAAATATTTTAATAATAAAAACATTTTTTAATTTTTTACAATAATTAAAATAAAATACAATTTAAATTAAATTATTTTTATTTTATTTTTTTAAACTATGATAATCAAAGTGATATATCATAGGAAGCTATACTATTTATTTAACTAATAAAAAATTATATTTTTAAATATATATAAGATTACATAAATATAATTTTTATTTCATATTTTAAAAAAATCATGAGCAACAAAGTTAATAAAATCTATGAAATAAAAGATATATATTAAAAAAAGTTAAAACATAAGTTTTTAATATAATTTTCATATTAGATCTTACCATAAGAATTTGTATAAAATACAATTTTTTAATGCAATTAACCTAAATATTTGTAATAAAATATATTTAAAATTAACAATATCTATAATATAACATAAATTAAGAAAATATATAATTTTTTTTAAACATTAAATTTTACAAGAACTTATAATTAAAATTATTGCTGATGTTTTTAACATAAGTAATATAAATATAATGTGACGATTGTATTTAGTGAATATGTCAATAAACAAAATATCTCAATAAAAAATTAAATAAAGAATTTTAATTTTCTAAGAACTCTCACAACCACTAATATACACTATTTGTTTAAATTAACAAAACAACAAACATTAAAATAATAAAGCAAAATAAAAGATTAGAGATGTTGTTGTCAATACTCTAAAAATAGAACTCATTAAAATTTTGAATAAAAATTAATAATTTAAAATAATTAAATTAATAATACTAAAAATTAAACACACGAAACATAAAAAGAATATTCCAATTAAAATATATAAAAATGGTATTAGATATGAACTCGGAGCTCAATAGCTTATAGTAAACCCGAAAAAAATAATAGCCTCATTCTTCAAGCGTTGAATTTCCAATTGGTTTATTGAAATGTGAAATAGTGGACATGGACCAGCGCTTGCAAAATTTTCTTTTGATTAAATTAATTAAGGAGCATACCAATCAAAGATATGATACCCCATGGGATGATTCATTTGAATTCTTATCTTCACCAAAAATATATTTTTGGTGCTTAAAAAATTTTTATTTTTTGTTTGTGACATACTCAGAATATTTTTTTACATTTGTGAAAAATTTTAAGTTAAAATTCGTTATAAAAAATTTAAATTAAAATTTAAATATCTTTAAGTTATAAATTTTTTGGTAAAATTTAATTTGATCCAAAGTAATAAATAAAAAATTGTTTGAAAATATTTTAAAAGTTAAAAATTTATTTAAAAAAAGAGTAAAACTTAAATTTTTAAATAACATTTATTAAAAAACTAAATCAAATTTCAATAGAGTTGATGTTAATAAATTAAATTTAAATTTATGCTTAAAACTTTCTCATGAAAGTAAGCCTCTGTTGACATTACCCAAATCCAATTAAGTAATAACATAGCTAATTCCCACATGCTATCAATCCCCAAATTGGTAAACTCAATTAATTTAACCTTCTTTCGTGTATTATAATAACAAGCACTAATGTCAAAAGGCAGTGTAAAGTAAAAGAAGAAAAAAAGAGACTGCTTTGATCTTTGAAATAAAGCTAAATCAAACCCTTCTTTGTACAATAAACAGCAACATAAACGCAAACCATATATGAAGACTAACGCTAGAAACAAGGCATGGAAGGTCTTCCATGGCCATACACTGGAAAAAGAACTGAACTGTCCCATCTTTAAAGCACAACACAGAGAGAAGTTCTGTGAGAAAATTGCTTCACCAAAGCTGTTCTCTTCTGTCGTGCCACCATCTCCACCTGCAAGCAAAAGTGACCCAAAAGCATAGATTAACAGTGAGAATCCCATCTTTTTCCTTTTTAGGTAGTCTTAAAATTTTGTATTGATTTCTGGGTATGGTCAATTAGAGCAAGAAATGACAATTAAATTTGAGAAATCAGTCATTTTCAGGAAGCAGCTCCATTTTTCAAGGAAATAGCTTTTTGAACTTTTATGCAGATTGGTCTTGTTGTTGGGTCAGCTCGTTTGGGCTTGTGAGAAGGGACCCATTGCTTTTACGTCTGAAACCTGCCTTCATCAATTGATATCTCTACTGGATTTTTTTAATTCTTGATGGGGAAAGCTTTGATGGGTGTGGTTGGCACGTACCAGTAGTAGTCCCATCTGGGTCGAATTTTGCTCATTCGGTTCTGACCGTAGGGATAGTCAGTCTCTGCCCTCCTGGTATTTTGGAATGCACAGCAACCGATCGAGTAAATGCCAATAAGAACCACAAGCATTATAATATTGAGGACTGAGAGCTTGTGCCAGTCTCTTCTGACATCTTCAAGCACGCCTGCTTTGCAGGAATCACACTCATAGCACAGCAGAGTTGGTGCATTGTTCCATCGGTAGCAGTCTGGGTCCTGGGGTGCCATCGTTACCATGTCGTAGGTGCATGAAGTTGGGGGCTTACAGCAACCAGACTGCACTCAAAATTGTGAACTGATCAAGTTTTTGAGCCTTTTTAGGATTAAAAATTGAGCCTTTTATGATGAGCAAAGACATGAAAGTGAGGATAGAAGTATAAAGAGTTCTAATTTGGACAAAAATTTTGGATTAAAAACAGGAAAAACCCAAAAGGGTATATCAAAAACATCAAGTAATCAAGTTTTTGAGCCTTTTAACACAAAAGATTTCATGATGACCAAAGACATAAAAGTGAGGATGGACGTGGAAAGAGTACTAATTTGGACACTAATTTTGAGTTGAAAACAGGATGATTGACCGAAAAATCCAAGAGGCATATCAAACATAACATTGAAGAATAAACCAGAAGAAAAAAAAGAAAGCTAGAAAGTGACTGAAAACATTAAAAAAACCGAAAAAGACCTTACTCAAACAACCTGAGAGAGAAACAAATGAAGAACCAGGAGATCAATTTTTCAGTAAGAAACCAGCATGAACGTGGAGGAAATAAGAGTAGCTGACCTGTACTGGAGACATGTCCTTCTCAAGATAGTCAAGAGGAGTCCAAAAGGCAAGCTTGGCACAAGTTTTAGAACCCAAGATACAGCTCCTTATGGTCCTCCAGTACGCAGGGTCCTTGATCCTGTTCCTTAACCAAGGATGATAATCTTGCAGCCTGTACTCCTTATAAACCCTACCTGGAACTTGCACTCCACCACCGTCGCTGGTGACCACAAACCCAAACACAGTCAAACCCATCAACGTTGCTATAAGGAACAACATGACCACCAAGTAGAGCCACAGTGCCCATGCCACATTAAAGCATGCCCCAATAAACCCAGCTAGTGATATGATGAGCACAATGAACCCTACCACTAGCAACGGAGTTTGCAGAAAACTCTCACACGTTGTGCTGCTCCTTGCCATCCATAAGCCTCCTCCTATGATGGGTATCGATGCTAACAGTGTGAAAAAGTTTAAAAGCCCTATAACAGTGTTGCTGAAACGATACATAGCTCTCTGGGTGCTTAATCTCTTTCTCTAGTACTCTCTCTGCCTCTTTCTATGTTTTGCAGTGGCACTGCAAAATGCTCTCTTTATCTATTTCTTTCTCTCTTTCTCTTTATCTTTCTTTTTCCTCCTGCTTCTTTTCTTGTTGTATGGTGTGCCTTCTCCAGCTTTTTCTCTTTTGATGGGTGACATTGCTTTTCTTTATTTTTAGCTACTGAAAGCTTCGGCATTTCAAAATGTTTATCTTCTTTGCTCTATTTGCTTTCCCTGTGGTAGGCTACTCAAAACTTTATTGATGTATGTGTATATTGACTAAAATATTCTTCTTAGTCATTAAGGAACTTTGTTTACTCTTTTTACACTTACCAAAATGCCATTTTAGATTATTCAGGTATACACTTTTCTCGACCACAAAAATCAATCATTGGGGTAATTAAAGTAAATTAAAATGGAGAATATGCAACACCCAATTCATGTTCTTACTTCACTTTGGATCAGGTTCTATTGATCTGAATTGTGCTAAAATTTTTAAAAAATTATAAAATATAGTTAATGGTTAATTTTTTTATATTAATATTATAAATTATCAAAAATCTATTTTAATTCTTTATTAAACAAGTCACCAAAAATTTCAATCAACAAAAAATTTTTATTCTTCAAATTTTAGACACGGCAAGGCAAGTGAGTTTTTGATTCCTCAAGATAAGAGATATGCTTCATATTTCAGTCACTTTTCATTTTTCATTTGTATTCTTGATGTTGATGAATCCCTTCTTCAATTGGATAAATATCATTTCTATTTCTATTGATTGAGTTTACGTTAAACTTTTTAATAAAGAATTGAGAGAGTAATTTACTAATGTAAAATGTTAATATGAAAAATAAATTATATATTTAGTTGTTAATTTTATTGAATTATTTTATATAAATTTTTTATTAAAAAATCAACATAATTTAATTTGCAATAATTGTTTCAACAAAACCCGGTTGTGATTGGGGCATCAAACTATATACCCAAAAAAAGAAAAGAAAGAGAAAGCATCAATGGAATATGGTATACTCAAGGCAAGCAAAGAATGAAAGAATAACAATAATATACTAGAGAGATATGCCAATTTCTATAAGGTAGGCATTTTGGTAATTTCAGATGAAATGAAGGGAGATCCTTTTTGGGTATGGACCCTCCCTTTTTTTGATCTTTTGCTTCTTTCCAAAGCACTATGAGAATAAGAATTAGGTTGATGCAAATGATGATCCATTGGTGGGGATAGAATAAATGGGGGATGCTCTAACTCTACTCTTATCTTCTCTCACATTCATTAATTGTTTATTGTCTTGTCTTGTTTGATTCTCTTTATGGCCTCCACTAAAACCCAACACTTGTTTCTTAATGGGGAGGATTTGCCTCCCAAGTTTTTGATTCTTTATTGCCAAAAATCTCAAAAGAACTTAGCAAATTGCAACATCTTCTTTACGGATTTGGATTTTCTAGTGATTTGAATTGTACTAATTTTTTTAATAACATTATAACTAGGTAATTTAGTAAAATCAATTATTAAAATTTATTTTTTTTATTTTTTACATCAATGTAATAAATTATTAAAATATTTTAATACTTTAATTAAAGTTCAACACCAGCTCAGATTTTAATTTTTTATTTATAATTTTAATCACAAGATTAAAAATTTCTTTTTTTTCGTCGATTTGCTTATGAAAAAAAAAGAATTGATAAAAAATTCGTGTTGATCTGATCTTATCTTGAATTTTTTATCAAGTTAACAAATATTTTGATTATTTATATTATTAATATCAAAAATTAAAAAATTATTAATTTTATTGAATTATCGCTAATATATATTAAATTAATTGCATCTTATTGATAGGTTAATATTTAATGTAAGTTATGATGAAGCATCATTTACCTTTTGAAAATTATATATCAAACCTGATGATAGAGATTTTTAAAATTAATTCTTTTGAAATTTTATGAGATATTATCTATTTTGATTTAATAATATATATATAAATTTTAAAATGATATTTCTCATAAAAATAAAAACATATTTAAATTTAATTTTGTTTTATTAACAAAATAATACAGAAATTAGGTGTAATGAAGCATCAACAAAATTATACACTGAGCAACTAACTAAGTCAATTTCAATCACTAAGTGTAAAGAACAATCGATAAAATAACCTAATTGACATTTTCTTTATTTGTTGTACATCATATAATTAATTGCAAAAATCGTATACCCAATAACCCTATGTAGCTTCCCAATAAATAGATCTAATTAACCCAAAGGTGATGCCGGCAAGGTTTCATTTCTTAAGAAGTGCCTGAATAATGTGAGAGCACGCTGAGGCTGACTTAATGGAACCTCATGGCCTGCCCCTCTTACTGTCACATAAGTGAGTCCTTTGTACACTTGGCTCCACCCACCAACCTATATCACCCAACAAGCCCAAGAAATCAAAATCCCACATTTGCTATAATTTAATCCCGTGTAAATAAATGATTTTTCTTAATGCTCGTAAGGTGACAAAAAGTCATGGTTTTATAAAATATTATTTATTTTGATTTTATATAATATTATTTTAAACGAAATATTAAAAATTTATAATTTACATGTTTTATAATTTAAATTTTAAAGTATCAATTGAAATAATCATATTTTTAATGTTATAATTTGGACTTTAATCTAAAAAATAATAATATTTTTATAATTAAAATATCTCAAAATAACTTAAAATAAAATTAATACTCCATTTCGAGTTCATCATTTAAATTTGAAAAGTTTTTAACTAACAAATTAATTTTTATAAATTGACAGTATAATTTTTTTAAAAAATATTATGGTACTTAAGATTTTTATTTGTCATAATGATTTGATTTCTTTTGACATTTTAAAAAATTTCAAATCAATCCAATTTGAATATCACTAATTCTTAATTTGTTCGAAAATAGAAAAATTACTCTAATTTTTTTTTAAATGTATATTTTAGAATTTTTTCATATTTATTTTACTTTTTTAAAAATCATATTATCATCATAATTTTAAAAAATATTTCATAAAATTAATATGTACTATACCTATATTACATTAAGTTGACAATTAGGGTAGTATAAAAGGACTAAATCCAAATATATATGTATTTGGCATGTGAGGATAAAGACTAACCTGCCCTTTCTTGTCGTACCAAGCATACCAATTTACAACAGTCTTAAGCTTCAGAGCATTAATGGAATATCGAGTTGCAGTCAGTGGCAAAATAGCATCTGTGTCACCACTGTTCATTCCAAAGAAGAAAAAAGAAGAGTTCAAGCTTCAGCCAAATTCAGCTTAACTTGTAAACAGTCTTAATTAAATTAAAATTTGGATAAAATCGAAAGTGTTTAATATAATTACCTGAATACCCAAATCCTGATTCCAGCTTCTATAAGTTCTTTGAAGATGGGAAGAACAGATTTAGGAGAATCAGTCCAATTTCTCCTAATAACAGAGCTGCAAGCATGACAAAACAGAAACAAAGTTAATCCCCTGTATGTTCAACAGGCTGCATTTACAGAGTGATACCCTGTAAGTTCAAGGGGCTGCATTTTCAACTTCATGCCCTGTGTGTTTAACAGACTCCATATAATACAAAGTTATGCCTTGCATGTTCAACAAGCTGCATATGCCAGGTTTTATGCCCTGTATATTCAACAGGCTCCATATACCAAGGCATGCCTTGTGAGTTCAACAGGCTGCATATCAGCCTATACCAGGTTATGCCCTGTATGTTCATCAGGCTGCATGCACAAAGTTATGCCCTGTATGTTCAACAGGCTGCATATACTTCCTCTGAAGTCCCTTCAATTCAGACACTAAATCTGACCAGAACCATCCTATTTTCTCGAGAAAATTCAACGACCCGTAAGCAAAATATGCTAAAAATTAATTACCAGACAAGAATCAAAGTGTGTTGCCAAACCTGCAAGTCACCCAAGGATGCGGAATCTTAGTAACATTTGCATGAAGAGACTTTTGCACTTTTGGATTGTTCATATACTTCTTGGTGTACCCTACCACGCACTCGTCGTTCCCTCTGAATTTCCATGGCTGAATTTCAAAATCCAAGAAATTAATTTAATTAATCTTAATTAATAAATATTTTTTTAAAAACTAGAAAATTATTTAAAAATTAAATTATTTAAGAAAATTATGTTAATTACCAAAGAATGATTTAAATTTTCTTTAATAGAGGCAACGGTGGAACATGGAGAACTATAAATATTATAGGGATCAATGTCACCGAATTCACTATAAGCACGAGCTAAGGCACGATAACATCCGTCTTTAGGGAACAAAAATGTGTCATAACGGCACGTCTTGTTTAGCTCACAGTAAGTAGAATCCGATATTAATCCATGATTCCACCAATACTCATGTGTTCCCATATTATCGTAATAATCATCAATTAGGGGATTACCTAACTGCATCAAATAAAAAAATTAAATTAATTAAGATAAATTAATTAAGTTAGTTAATTAATGAAATAAAGTTTGTGTGGTCGGACTAACCAAAAAACCTTTGAAATTTATGATAGGATTTTTGGCACCCTTGTTGTGCCGGACTATTAATTGCGACAATTCCGGAATATAATGGCCTGAAATTTCACCAAATTAAATGAAATTAAGTTAAATTAACTTAATGAAATGTGTTGAGATGAATTAGGGTTTTGCCGGAACCTGCATAGCTTTCTCCGGCGAGGTAGAACGGCCGATGCTTGTACTTAGGGAACCTCTTAAGCCAATTGAGGAGAAATATGTAAGCATCTCTAGCTGTGTCAAATTAATTAGTTAGGGTTGGCTACTAACTCTTGACCGATTTTTCGATTATTTGTACGTAAATTTGTTAATTAAGATAATAAAAACAATAGCGCATTTATTAATGAAATTGGTTGCGTGTTAAGGTGCATGAATGTGTACCTGTCCTCTTGTCACCAACTGTGTAGATATCCGATGACGTATTTGAATACGAGAATCCGACTCCGGCCGGGGAATCCAAGAAGAGCAAATTAGCCTCTAAGATCATCCAAAAATAAATAAATTATAGTAAGAATCGAGTTTTTTTAAATAAATTTATTTGCGTAATATAACTAAAAAATTGCATTAAACAGTGAAAAAATAAATAATTAATTAATCAATACTAATGAATGATTAAAGATCAAATGGTATATTCTATATGATCATAGGTACCTTTATTCCAAGCATGCCGGTTTAGATACAATGTTCGACCGTCGGATCGAACTCGAAAGGGCCCTACCTCTTCTGAGGCCCCATAAGCGATTGACGAGCAACCTGGCCCACCATTGAGCCACAGGATGAGGGGTTTTGACCTGGGCCGGGCGGATTTCGGGGCCTCGACGAGCCAATAAAAGAGGGCCCGGCCAGCCCGGGAGTCAACCGTGACATAGCCTGAATACTGAGAGAAGTTGACCAGGGGAGGCTGCCCTGGAAGCCTGTGGATCCTGTCCTTAACGTGCTGTTCAGTGACCAAATTGGCAGAAACTGAAGGAAAGAACAAGAGAAAGAAGTAGAGAAGAGAGGCCATGAGGGGTAAAATTAGGGAGGTCATGTGGGTTTGTGATCTCTGTGCGTTTTATATATATAGAGAGATTGGTATGGGTATTATGTGTGTTAGTTAGTGATTACTGTTGACTTTTTTTAGGGCATTTAATTGGCAGAAATGTCCTTTTGGGTCAAATAACAAATTGTTGAAGATTTGTTGGGATTGTTGAGCTTCAAGCTTATGTCACTACATTTTATTTGTATTTTATTATGTTTTGACCTCATTTTAGGCAATCAATTCTTTATTTTAAATTTCAATCATCAAAATTAAAAAAATAGAAATCAATTTCTTTTTTTCTAAAAAAATGGGTATTGATGCTTGATTTTGATTTCATAAAAATAAATTTGCCGTTGTTTGATTCATATCGTCACATCGTTGTTTTTTAAAATAAATTTTATTTTATTTTTTAAAAAACTAAGTGTTAATGTGTAATTTTGGTTTTGCGGACATAAATATTATTGTTTTGATTTATATTATATTATAAATATTATTCCTTTTAAAAACTTTATTATTATAAAATTATTTTTAAAATAAAATTTAATTGCAATATGAGTATTTTTTAATTTTGATTTTACAAATATAAATATTGCGTTGTTATAGGTATTATTTGCTTTAAAATCTGCATTGTTGTCAAGATTTTTTAAAAAATATTATTTTTTATCGAATTTAAAATAAGTTTTTAAAATATAAAAATTTGAAATCTCATATATTATTTATTAATACATTTTTTCCGACAATGTAAAATTTATTAACTCAAGTTTATGTGATGATTAATGAGCTTATTAAGTCATATGTTAATGATAAGATAATTAATTTTTTAATCGAATAATTGTAACATCGTGACATATACAATAACGAAATGGTTAGTAGGGACTTTCCTATGGTCAAAGAATATGGTGAGGACAGTTCATCCAAAATAAAAATAAAAATAAAAATAAAAATAAAAACAAAAACAAATGTTAGTTATGCGACTGCTAGAGTTTGTTTACCAATAAAAATGTTTTAAATTAATTTACAAAATTTTTATTTGTAAATAAAACAATAAAATTATTAATAATAAAAAATGGAATTTGTGAAGATAAAATAGGGTTTATTTTAATTGTATTAAAAAAAGAAAAAGGAAAAACAAAATTAGATCAAGATCTGGAGAATGCTGGTTTGACCAGAGACATTGTGACTTTTATCAATGGGATGGATGATGCCGTGCAGTGCACTCCCCAATAAGCAATTTCCTAACTGGCGCATGTGACCCTAATATTGTTAACTTGAAAAGGATTTAGAAACCCTAATTTGGGATTATTTTCCCACTAAGCAAACAGTCAATTTTCTCTTATTTTCTTTTATTGGCATAAGGAAGCTGAATCAAGCCCATGTTATTGACTCCACCAAATAAGGGTTAGTGCCCACTTAACCAAACTGGATCTGGTAAGCAAACGGTGGCTTGAGTTTGAAGAAAAGAGAAGAGAAAGCCTTGCCATACGCCCTTCATTTTGGGTACTTGTAGGACATGGAATCCCATTTGACATTAAAAAAGAAAAACCTCTTTTGATTATTAATATCATTTAGTAATTTAATTTATTTTAATTTTTTAAATAAATTATGCACTTTTTAATTTCAACTCTAAAATATTGGTTAGTTTAATTGTACTTATAATATTTTAGTTTGATTCATTTTATACTTTTTCTCAAACGGTTAATGATATATTCGTTATTTAAATATTTTAAAAATAATTTAAATAAATTTTACATTTGATTTTAATTTTTTAATTTTAATAATTTTTAAGCCACAAGGGTTTTTTTAATATTTTTCCATATTCAAAAATTTTTGAAAATTTTTGTCATGTTAACTAGAATTTCTTTTATATTTATGAAAAATTTAAATAAAAAATTTTTACGTAAAAATCTTTTTATTTAAATATTTTTAATTTTTAACATATCTTAAATTAAACCAAATTAAAATATTAGAACTACAATTAACTAATCTCTTTAAAAATTTTCAAATTTACCCTTTTAATTATGAATATATATAGTTATTTTTTAATAAAAATTGCCTATAAATATTATATTTTACAATTTTTATACTAAAATTTACTTGACTTTTAAAAATATAAATTTGTAAAAGTAATAAATAAATAAATTTTTGTGCAATAAGACAAAAGATTTTAAAAGATCAAATGAAGAGTTAAAACTATACATAGTTAATTATATAATATTTATGAATTTAACAGACAAAATATATTGTTAAATATTTTATTCTTCTTCAATAATACGACTTTCAACGGACAAAACACAATTCAATCATTTAATGATAAAATAAAATAATTTTTTTTATTTGTTTGAAAGGTTTGGGTTTAAAAAATTGTATCTCATTCCACATATAATTCTATAAAATTCCATAAGGTCATAATATTAATCGTATAAATCATTTCCGAAAAAATCATCTTCTATAAAGTAAGATTACAACATCTTATCACGATACGGAACAAGTTTCAAACAAGAAAAGTTCATAATTTCATGCATAAAAATAGCAAATTAAGATACAAGAAAGCTTAAAGATTTGATGATTAGACAAAATTGGATGCCTTAAACAAGTTGTTAATTGCAATGTTTACATTATTTTGATGACTATGGGCAGAGTGCAATGATAGATCCAACAAAAAGGAAGGTTGGTCACATTTATGAGCTCAAGGGAGGGATCCCTTATTGAAAGCTTAGGTAGGAACCCACTTTTAATTTTACAAAAGCCTCTAAATGAATTTGTAATTTTATAAGCTATCATTTATTTTGATTATAATAATATGCATAATAAAAATTTAATATTTATTTTTTAAAATAATCTTTTAAAAATAATTTAAATAAATTTGATTATGTTGAAATTAAATTTTGATTTAAAATAATCATGAAAGATTAAAAGTATTTTTCATAACTGAGATACTTAAAAATAATTCAAATAAATCTTACGTCTTATTTTAGAGTTTATTTTTTAAAATTTAAATAATTTTTTATCATTTTTTTATATTTTTAATAATATAAATATTTTTACAAAATATTTTGAGTACTTAAAAATTTTAATTTTTTTGTGTAATGATAGATTAATATATTATTTAAAAACTTTTTCTATAAAAAAGATTAATTTCAAAATTTTATGTCACCTTTACCTTACTTATTTCGATCATAGTCATATGATTTCATCTTAAAAAAAAATAAAATATTCATTTTGATTATTATTTAAAAAATTATATTATAATTATAGTTAATAATCTTTAAAAAACTTATAAAAATTTAAAAAATACCTAAAATTATATCACATTGAATTGATAAATTTATACCCGATACAAAACAATATAAACCAATATGAATCATGTACACGTAAAAATCAATATGTCAAGATATAATCATTGATACCCTATAAAGAATGATATTCTACAATTTGGGGTGTACAGAATTCAACTAAAATTTACTTCAGCAGTCCCCTGAAACCATCCCTTCACTATATCAAGAAAAGTAAGGAATGGCAAACTATGAAATACACACACCAAATATTAGCACTTGAGAAGAATGCTTTCCTTTTTATTATTTGTTTCTCGGGGCTAACCATACGAATACTTCTATTCTATGATTTTCCACTTATTCATCAAGAATAATGAATATATCAACTAAAATGGGCTTCGTGTCGGCATTGCTTTGTTCTCCAAAAATGATCTGAAAAGAATAAAAGCTTGTCGAGGCCGATGAAGAGGAACCTCGTGTCCAGCTCCGGTCACTGTCACCAATGTCAGGCCTTTGTATATTTGGCTCCACCCGCCAACCTGAGCTCATACAAGATTATATCATAGTTATATTCACTAATACACAAGAAGAATAGTTAGAATAGATTTTTTGTTGATCTGATTTTTACTGATTTAATAATAATTTGACAAAGTAAATAGGTAAAATTTTTATTTTTATTTTTATTAATATAATAAATTAAAAAAATATTGTTTATCTCATTTCCAAAAAAATCAACAAAAATTGGATCGACAGGGAAGATTTGATTAAGCTAGTTAATTTTATTTGGCACCAAAAACCGAATACTATGCTTTCACGACATAAGGAGAATATGGAAGAAGGAAAAAATCCATGAGAAGAAGGAAATTTCTAGTAGGACCAGACATGAAGGCTGAAAAGTTGAGGAGAATAGATCTCTGATGAGGGCTTACCTTCCCTTTGTCGTACCAGGGATACCAGTTGGTAATAGTTGGTAGCTTCAGAGCATCAATGGAGTATCGAGTTGCAGTCACAGGAACCACCGCATCAGTGTCTCCGCTGGACAAGGAGTTCAATCAGAAACCAGTTTCAGATGAAAATGTATGCATAGCCCACCAGAAAATATTTCAGGAAGTAACCAAAGAAGGAAATATCTTCAGTTCCACAACAGAGAATGATCTCTGACTGGCCTTCTTTCCCCTGGACAGAAGGATCTAAATATTCATTCCTGTTACTAGGGAACACTACTTCCTTAAGTGTAAGTTTAATTTCCAGCATTATCACCTATCCAAGTTGTGTGCGATTCCAGAAAAAACTCAGAGAAACCCACTTAGAAGGCAAAAAATTTACAGCAAAATTTAACGATCAGCTCCATGTTAATCCTGTATAACAGCTTACAATCAGGACTCGTTTTGCTTTCCCAAGTTGATTTCAGAATCTATCATATAGTCTGAGAATTTCTGCTAAGCAATGAATGCAGATGGAGATCAGTGGCTTGAAAAAGAAAGAAGAAAAAGGGTGTCAAGGCCTGAATCATGAGTGCAACTGTTTACCCTCAGTGCCCCAACTATATTCTATGCAAATTCATCATACCCAATTGCAGAAAGTTAACCAAATCCTGCAGAGAACTTAACAAAGTCAACTTTATTAAGAATAAGAAACCCTTAGCAACAGAGTGAAGCAGTCTGAACATATTTCAACAGGGAAAAGACGTGAGGATCCAAGAATGGCAAGTGACACCGGTTTGAACATATTTCAACAATAATTGCGATAATCAAAGAGATTAGCAGGGATCAAGGTTGTCTGAATTAATCCCAACCTGCCAGGTCAAATTCCTAAATCAGATGTACCACATTTCAGGCAATTACTAAGTGAAGTAACCACCCAGCAACATTTCCAACAGAGAAAGGTGAGGAGTATCAATCAGGTTTCTACCCTCTAGGCCATAAGTTTCCATCATTGACAAGCAGAATCCTCCACATAAAGACCATAGCTTGGAGAAATTCAATCATTTTGTCTATTCTTTGATAAAAGAACATGAAATGAATAATCTATGATGCCTGTTTAAATTGGATGAAACCTATAAATTTTTTCAGGTCAGCTCAGTAAATCAATCTGCGGTAACACACATCAATCCTACATAAACGATGATGAATAAAGCCACACTAGTGATATAGTGCATGTTCAAAGGGAGACAGGAAGAACAAGATGGGGCAGAACCTACCTGTATACCCATATCCTGAGACCAGCAGCGATGAGTTCTCGGTATATTGGAAGCATAGAGAGTGGAGAATCTGCCCAGTAGCCTCCTACAATATCACTGTGTAGGAATGCAATTTAATTAACCCGGACAAGTGAACAGACAAATAAAGATTAATGAGAAGTACTTTAAATTTCTTCGACTAAAACTTTACCTGCATGTTTTCCAGGGATAAGAAATCCCAGTTAAGTTTGCGTGGATTGCCTTCTGAACTTCAGGATGATTGAAGTACACATTGGAGTACCTCTCAGTGCAAGGATCATATGCTCGGGACATCCATGGCTGAGTTTGAAAATGATAGAATTAGCTCAACCAAAACAGACCCATTAATTTGTTAAGGGACAAGATTAAACAAGAAAATGTACAGACCAAGTGAATAGCTTTATCTCGACACAGTAACAGAACTAAAAATAAAAAACAGAGAAGAAGAAGAAGATCATATAGGAATCTTAATCTCTTGTTCCTATACTGACAAATCCAGCCTACAGAGTTAAATCTTGTTTTCCGTTTTTTTTTTTCTTTTCTGGGAGAACAGGAGGTAGGGGGAAAAACAAATAACTTTAGTGTTGGAAGAGCAATGTATGTTCCAACAACTACTATTTCAGAAATTATGCAGCATTGGATCATATGTTCAACAAATATTTGAAATCTATATAAATAAACTGGGGCCAGAAAATTAAAATTAGAAACAAAACTGTGAAAATAGTAGAAGTCCAGACAGTTCAGACATGGAGTCTTCATCTTAGAACAGATCCAAATTACAAGAAACGTCCGAAACATAGCATGGTCCAACCACCACAAGCTTGACACATAAGGTGGATATCACACATTCCTATGAGAGTACACGGTCTGTGATTATTATCCATTTGAATGATTCCATTGATAGCTCCCACATACTTTTTATATGAAAAGGGTAAGCAGATTGAGCCACAAGCATGGTAAGGGAGAAGGGAAGAAAAGAAAGGGAGAGAAACAAGAGTGTGCAATGAGGCCATCAGACTACCGTCCACTTCTCATTTTGCAACATTATTGAGCTCAAAACAGCACTTGGGAACCCAAGCAGCTTTAAACTTAACATTCAACAACTTGATAACCAACCTGAGCCTAGAAATTGAATGCCAAGCCCCACTCAGAAACTAGACACTGAGAAATTTCTAAGAATTTGAGGAAGGCACATTTTATAGCCTTTTTCATGAAGCAACAAACATCTAAAATATCACAGTTATGCATATAAGTTGCTTTATATGTAGAAAATATAACTAATCAAAGATCTACTGGCATTTCTTATTCCCATTTAACTTCAGATTTTTTTTCTTTTCTTCGACAAATTACTCTAGGAGTTCACAGGTTGGCACCTCTTACAATCTAACATTTGTCATTGTTTACGTGGATTAATAACCAACTTTTATTCAAACTGTCATCTGAATAACACATTTTGTGGATAAGTTGTCATCTAATTTGTTTTCAAACTGTTATCAGAGTATAATTAATGGAACATCAACCACTAGAGAGAAACATAAAACTTCCAGGCTTCAAGGTCTAGTTTGCATTGCATTTTCCTTACAGTTCTAGTTCTTATGATCCCCTAACACAAATTTCTAGTAGAAAATAAGATTAAAGGGAACTTACATAACGACCCATCATGTTGCGTCTCAGTGTTGCAGTATTGTTGCAGGGCTGCGTGAAGATACTATATGGATCAATATTTCCTTGCTCCAACTCTGCAACTCTGAGGGCACTCATGCACTGCAGTGATGGGTGCTGAGAAGATCCAAAGTTACAGGCAAGCCGAAGATGGCGATAGGTGGAATCGGATATCAAACCATGAGTCCACCAGTACTCGAATGTGCCAACATAATCATGATAGTCATCGGTTACGGCATTACCCACCTAATAAAGAGTAAAAGGAAACATAAAATAAGCGCTTAAATGGAATTTGGAACAATCTCATAAAAAAGTAATCTCACAAGGCATAGAATCTTACCAAGAAACCTTTAAAGTTAATAACTGAGTTCTTGATCTCTTTATTTCTTTCGTAAACAATTTGAGATAGCTGAGGAACATAGTGACCTGAAAAAAAAGTGCACCCAAGTTTTTTCTATTTATCATCACTTGAAAATTTTGCTTAAAGTCTCTGAAATTAAGAATTTCTGAAAAGGAATTGGGACCTGCATAACTTTCTCCGGCAATGTAGAAATCCCTATGCTTGTACTGTGGAAATCTTTCCAACCAATTGACGAGAAACATATATGCATCTTCAGCTACGAATTCATGATACCCAGATTCCAGAAACATATAAATATGTCAGAATCAACTCATTCTAAGCAAAGCAAGGGCACGAAACTCAAAAAATGTACACATAATTCACATTAACAGTAATCATATAGCATGAACACTGCATTCTCAAAGATCAAAGAAATAAATTACCAGTTCTTTGGTCACCAGCTGTGTACAAATCCGATGTGGTATTCGTATAAGAGAAACCAACACCAGCAGGAGATTCAAGGAACAGCAAATTTGCCACTAACATAACAATTTAGTAAGGAAATCAATGGCACATTATCAAGGGTAAAGAAAAAGCAATAAAATAGTATAATCTGACTCTGCCTACATACACTTGTTCCAAGCATAAGGATTGAAGTAAAGGCTCTTCCCATCAGGCCTAATACGGAAAGGTCCGATCTCTTCAGATGCCCCATAAGCAACAGAAGAGCAACCAGGACCTCCGTTGAGCCAGAGGACCAGTGGCCTTGACTCGGGTGCGCGACTCGCTGGTGACTCAACCAGCCAGTAAAACAATGCCCTTCCAGCTTGCTGGTTCACTGTCACATAACCGGAATATTGAGCAAACTCAAAATCCTTTGGTTGCCCAGGCAACTCAGTGATTCTGTCTCTCTCTTGATCTTCCAGAGAAGAAGACAACGAAATGCAAGTACATAACAAAAGGGACGAGAAGCAAAAGGTGTAGAATAGTAAATGCCCCATGAACCAATCAGTGAAGAAACAACAAAATGAGCAGAACCTAGCCACAAACCTTAAAATGTCTCTGAATTTCAAAATATAAACACTTTGAGGATTCCAATTTCTAAAACATAATATTTAGGAAAATTGAAAATACGCTGAAAGAGAAGGGAAGAAACACTGTAGGAGCACTACTAGCACGAGCAGACCAAACAACAGGAATCCCAGAACAATTTCTGAGTCCAAAAGGAATTATCTACAAACTCCTACATAGTCAAGAAACAATGATAACAATTAGAACCCAGATCCCAAAATACCTCCGGGTTTAGAAAAAAATCTCTTAGGAGACCTGAAAAGGAGAGTGAGAGAGAGAGAGAGAGAGAGAGGGAGATAGAGACTATCTTTTGGCATTAATTAAGATCTGGCATTTAATACATGATACCAATAATTGTTATCATTTGGGAGGTGAGGTGTGAATCAGCATGTTAGCAGCCTTCAAACAAATGCACTTCTTTTTTGATTTTTAATCTGTGGGTTTAACAGTCTGTTGACTAATTATAATGCCTTGACTTTCTTCTTCCACCACTCATCCCCACAACAGCTGCCATCCTTCGTTTGCTTCCCTCAGGCAATCAACCGAACAGGTGAGAGCCGCACATGCACATGCACATGTGGTCTGCTCGAGGCTTCAAGCCGCTGAACTAATAATAGTGAAAATAAACAAACAAACACTCAACAATAGAAAAGGATTGAAAAGTTTCTATTTAAACTTGAATAATATGGAGGGAAAGGATGATAATTGAGAAAACTTTATGAAAACTAAATATTTTTGCAATATGATTTAACGGAAATATATGTGCCTGTGTGTATATATGTATAAGCAGCTTCAAAAGATTGATTTTTCTTTTTATCTGTTTAGAATTCTGAACTTTTACTTTAAAAATGTCATATTTTCACTAATGACTTAAAAAGAAGAATTAGCAACTCGTCTTTTTCTGCAAACTTTCTTTTTGTTCTCTTACCAATTAGAGTATTAAATTTAAGGTAAACGTTCATAAAAGGTTTGTATAAAAATGATAGTTTTCACTCTTTTGTTGACATCTAAATCACAAGAGCTTACTCTTCAATCGCCCAGAGAAATTTATGACCCCATTGGAGAAAAATGGAGACACCTCAATTGCAAGTGCAGCATTGATTTGTGGCGCAAAAGCTCTTACATAAACCTGCTCTGCTCTGCGAGTGGTTCATGTGAGATCTTTGCTCTGCTCCAAAATTCAAGCTCTCTTAAGTCTTCATAACTACGAAGCAAACCCCAATTACTTCATGTAAACAGGTGACCTGAAAACATTTCTGTTCTGTGTTATGTGAAGTGTAAATCATCTGTTAACAGAAGGCAGAGGTATTTGATATCATAATGGTCCTGCAAATTTTCTTTATTGGGTAGTTCGTTTCTAGGGAAAATCCACAGTTGCTTTTCATCCCTTTCATTTTCTCTGTCATCAATCTTTCCTTACCCACATTTTCAGGAAATAAAACATGAAAGCAAGCACAAAAGCATAATTTAGGCTTCGGCTTTTAGTTTAATCTGAAGAACCTAATAAACTATAGGAGATGAGACACACCAATAATTAAACTATTAGTTTTAATCGGTAGATGGACCAAAAGAAGCAAAACAGATCCTTTATAGGCCACATAAATACAGCCAATTAATATCTATTTGGTTGATGACCCAATTGAAATTTACTCCCATGATGAGGGAATCAATGCGTGAATCATCTTTTCCAGTTTCTTCCATTTTCTGTTTGTTTCCTGGCAAACTAATCAATAAGCCCTTCGTTTTGATTTTTTGGTACTATAGACAAAAGGGTATGTTGACAGTGATTTGTCACTAGCACAGGGCATAGGCAGGCCAATGACCCACATGTTTCCCTCGGGTCCAAGTGTAGACAAGGAAGCACACCTCATACCAAAGAAAAGAGCACCAACAATTGGGAAAGGTTGGATGGTGATTGGCAGCCATGGAGCTTTGCATCGAAAGTAGGCCTAAACACAAAATGCCCACGTGAAAAAGAGTACACAAGAAAAACCCACCAGCCTTCAAAGTTGAAGAAGATTATTGGCTGCTGAGTAATTCGTTTTAAGGAACGATACATCATCAAGAAGAAAAAAATAATAATTTACTCATTCAATAGGATAATCTTTTGAAATAAACACTCTAATTCATAATATTCATCGAATTAATCATTTGGATTGAATATCCTCAACAATTAGGATGGACGATGTTCGGTGCAACAATTAAATTGTTAACTAAAGTAAGACTTAGTTGCCTCTCCACTGGCTTGACTCTCAAGCTAGTCAATAGAATCCTTGTTGCATTCTAAGTGTTAATTTTCTTTTGTTTTTCTAATATTTTTGTTGTACAAATCCAGCAAGAAGCCAACAAAGATTGAGAATAGAACACTTTTCATAGAGATGCACACAGTGTGTACTGTGGAAGATTCACTTCTCAATAAGCTACGAGTCAAAAAAAGAAGAAGAAGAAGAAAAAAGAGAAAGGGGCTACCATGTTCAGGACTCCCAAAGCAAAGCATCATAATGATGTCTATGGTATGGACCAAAGCAACACATTATTCCATGTCCAGATTCAGACCCATTTTTCATGTCAGATTTCTTTTATTTTCTTGTCTGCAAATGGGATTTTCATTTTTCTATTATTTTCAATTTGTTCTCAAAGACCCAAAAGAAAGAAAAAAAACTTAAATGAGAGAAAAAGCAGAATTCACATTCACAAGCCTTTAAGTGCAGATTTCATTCATGATTTATAAAATTTTTGCTTTTTCAATGGCATTGAGCTTTCTATATTAATTTTGACACTAAAGGAGCATGAATTTCATTACTTAATTGTTTTTATTAGGTTAGATAATTATATTTTAGGTAAATATCAAAATAAACTTTATACTAATCATGTTTTTCAATTAAATTTTTATAATTTTTAATTCATTTTATACAATAAAATATTAATTTCATACAAGATATTTCAAATTATTTTATTTTTTAAAAGAATCATTCAGATTAAAAATTTTGACTTAAATTTTTTACATAAATATTTAAACAACAGTCACAAAACAGTTTTAAAATTTTCAACACAAATTATTTTGTAAAAAATTATGGTATTAAAAATTAAAAAATGTATATCAAAAATTAGATGATAGTTTGAATATTTTTAATTTAAATAATTTATTTATAAACAATTAAACAAAAAAATTATAAAATTTGATTGAGAACATGAATAATAAAATTTGTATTGAAATTTACTCTTATATTTTTAATGTTAACCTTCCTTTTTCTTTTTTAATTTTAAATTTTGGGTCCCAAATCTTACACCTAACTGACAGCCACCTTGAGCTTGTTACTAAGTGGACCAACAATTATTGTTGGGCCATACACATATCAGCCCTGACCGACATGGGCCCTTCTCCCCTTAAAGTCTTCAAACCACTTAAAAAATATATTTATTATGACATATATATTTTAATTATTTAGTTACTTTATTTGTTTTTCAATTCTAAATCTCTATTTTAAAAAATTATAAATAAATATATATATATATATTATTTAGGATAAATATCAAAATAAACTCTATACTATTTATGTTTTTCAATCAAGTCATGTTGTGTTTTTTAAAACCAATTTTACGTATGAAATATCGATTAAGTTCAAATCGATCTTTATTTTTATTTTTTAAAATAATTTTAAATTAAAAATTTTGTACATAAATGTTCATATATATTTTTATATTTTATAATATACCAAAAAACTAAACTTTTTGAATATCAAAAATATTTTTTTAAGATTTTATGTTATTACAAAATTTTTAAAAATTTATGAAAAATATTTTTGAAATTATAAAATTATATATATTTTTGGATTGATAGCCTCTATATTTATTATATTTTTGGAAATTTTTAAATCAAAATTTATTGTAAAATATTTTTAATTTAATTTTTATAAAAAAAATTAAAGGTAAGTATCGATATAAACTAAATTAAAAGTTTATATATCAAATTAGTCTAAAAATATTATAATAACTTAATTAAAAAATTTAAATATTACAAGATTTATTTTGATATTTATCTTAATATTTATGAAGCTAGAAATTATTTGATTGATGACATTATCAAACAAATAAATTAGCTTATTGGTTGGGTATTTGGGTTAACAACCTAAGCCCTCTTACGTTTGTCAAATCTTTCACTTTCTCATGAAAAAGAAAAGGAAATTGCTTATGACAATTGAATCTATGATTCTTGTCGCTCTAAAAATGAACTCTCTTTAAATACGGGACGCTTAATTGCTTTGCTAATTGCTAACGCAAGTTTTGTGTACCTAAATAAGGTCGAATGTCAATGCTTGGATAACTATTAATAGGGTAATGCCCGTAAAAGCTTAAATTCGTTCATGTTTTGGTAATGTGAAGATAAAATAATTGTTCCTAATGTTTGAAAATGAGTGTTCTTAGTAGATTATTTGACACTAAAATGGTGATTTCTCATATTTTGTTTAAGTGATAATATTGTTTTGATTTTGATCACATACTTATATTAATTTGATATAAATATGAAAAAAATAAAATTGAATCATATTCTTATTTTGATATATATAATGATGTATTGGATTAATTATAATTTTTTTAATTTAATTTAAGTTAAATATTATTTTAAACCACTTAAAAAAATTTTTGATGTTAAAATAGTTTTAAAAAATAACTCAAATAAATTTTATTCTTAAATTTAAGTAAATATTTATTTAATAATTATTATTTATAATTTTTTAATTTTTAATATTATAAATTTAAATATATATTTCTACGTTAAAATATATGAAATATTTTGTGATGATAAATTAAATTTTTATATTTATAAAAAATTTAAATTAAAAAATTAATGCATAATATTTTTAATTTTAAAGCTTATTATAAAATTTAAATTGAGTCAAATTAAAATATTAAACATATAATTCTCTAATCGATACTTTAAAATTTAAAACAAAAAATGAATAATACAGCTGAGGATTTATTTTAATATTTATTTTATTGTTTGTTTTCAATATATATATATATATATATATTTGCATATCTTAAATATATCCCTTTAAATGCATAAAAAGTAAATATTAATTATCAAAATCATGCCCACGCAATATGAGATTTGAAATTTAATTAATTATTATAGTAACTCTTTGAAATTTAACTGGTGAAATTTCACATCTAACTTTATGATAAAGTTTTCCATTTAATTATATTTGATTCTATTTAATGATAATAATACTGTCTTAATCCAAATCAAATTTCGGACACAATAACACTAAGAGTCCAAAAATATCACCTATAATATTTTCATAATTGAATTTAAAGGCCACTAAAGTCCAAAGGCCAAATGACTTGCAACTTTATTTCCTTCTTCTATGTTTCTAACATTTAGATGTAAACCGTTATTTTACTAAATAGAATCATCAATAGGTCGGTCCAACCAAAAACACAATTCACTCCTCATCTCAAGCTTTCTAACGAACCTAATATTGAACATAGTAATGATTATTATTTTATTTTTGTTCTTAAAAAATGGCTTAGTTGTAAATGTGGACCAAATAACAATTCAAGAAAATCCCAAATTAATCAATTTAATAATAATAAATTTGACTTAGGATAGTGGCTACCAATCAAGAGTTGAAAATGTGGAGGTGCAAATATTATGGTAGGCAGCCGCATGAAGCGTGAAATCTTGTCTTACTCTCTCACCCACTAGTCTATACATATATTGCTTTTCTTATTAAAATTCTGTTCCTTGTAAAGCAAAGTTCTCAACTTTGACTTATTGGGCATTGGATTAGCCCAAAACCCAAAAAATATATATATTTATTTTTAATTAAAATTATTTTTTTTTATTTTTTGGGAAATTGATTAATAAAAAAATAACATATTTTTTATTAAAAAAGAAATAAATTATAATTTATAGGCATCTTTACCCGCGAGTGCTGTCATATTTACTGGCTTTTAAAAACTTTAGGATCTAAAGTAGTGAAATTTTATGGATTGTGAAGTAGCAAGAAGAATGAATTTTGTCTCATATGACATTGAATGAATCAATATATTTTATAATACTAGCTATAGTGGAAACTTGTTATTAGTGCTTTTAATTTTAGTCAAACGTGGGGTTGAATAAGTAATAGTTTTATGAAAATTATTTTGATTTTCAAATACTTAAAGTGAATGTTAATAAAAAAAATTTAATTGTATCTAATCTTAATTTAATTTTTTGATTTATTGATTGAGGTAATTATATGTTTAATTTTTTATTTTTATTTAAATTAAATATTTATTTAAATAATTATAAAAAATTAATAATAATTTTATAACCAAAATACCCAAAAAAATTATTTAAATAAATTTTAAACTTAATTTTGAATTCATTCACTCTAACTTAAATAATTTTTGACTCATGAATTAATTGTTATCAATTTTTTAAAATTTTGATAATAAAATTTTTTAGATAAATATTATTTTAAACTTAAGTTTTTTTTTTCTATTTTCAATCAAAACTTGAATTTTAAAATATTTTCAACAAACATTTATTTATTAATTTTGTTTAAATTAAAACTTATTGAAAATTAATTATTTTAAAAAAAATTAATGGGATTTTTATTGTTTAAATAAATAAAAAATAACTTAAAAAGATTCTAAACTTCATTTTAATTTCATCATTCCAATTTGAATAATTTTCTATTGAAAAGTTATTTTTTATGATTTTTTAAAATTTAATGATATTATTTTCTCAAAAAAATACTTTTAGTACTAAAAAATTCAAAATTTTTTTGTGATAATATGTGAAATAGTTTTTTTACTTATGTGAAAATTTTTAAATCAAAATCTGTAAAAAGATCACAAATTTAAATATTCATAATTTTTAATTTCTCTTGATAAAGTTCAGTTTGATTTAAATTAATAGAATATTTAGAAATATTTTAAAAGTTAAGGTTTAATTAGAAAAAGATAGTAAATTCAGGGTTTTCAATTATATTTTTTTAATTTTTTTAAAAAATACTTTTAGTACTTAAGAAATTCTAATTTTTTTTGAAATAGTAATTTAAATATTTTTTCATGTATGTGAAAATTTTCAAGTAAATTTTATTGTATAAAATCTTCAATTTAAATATCCTCAATTTTTATAATTTTTTTGACAATATTTAAATATTAGATTTACAATTGATTTAACAATTGTTTTAAAGGTATGAAATAAAAAAAAGATACAATTTAGAATTTATTTTGATTTTAATTGCCCAAATATTTTCTTATATATTAGTTAATAAAGTATTTTTAAACGATGCAAAAATGTTTTATAAGATTAATGTGTCCTTGTAACTTGTTATTAAATATTACCATATTTGAAAATCGGTAATAATTATTTTTTATTTGTGTTATATTGTATTTATTTTTATAATTTTTATGAAAAATGTTAATAATTCTAAATTATGTGCAAAATTAAGACCATTCATCTTAGTAAATAAAATATTTTTTATTTTATGTGAAAATGTTTTATAAGTTTGATATGTAGTTGTAATTTTTTATCATTTTTGTCTGCATTTGGTCCATGATATGTACTATTTTTCTAAAGATATTTTTATAATAAAATATTATACGTTAGGTAATAAAATGTTTCTAAGGATTAAAGTTGAATCATTTTAAAATAAATTTAAGTGTGAGTATATAAAAAAATAAATTATGCTAACTTCTTACTCTATGATATTAATTATATATTTAATATTTTAAGTTAGTTTAATTTAATTATTATCAAAAAATTTAAAAATTAAGGATATTCAAATTGAGAATATTATACAACAAATTTTTGTTTAAAGAATTTGACAATATAAAAAAATATATTCAAATTATAATCTTAAAAAATATAAAAAATTTTAAGCATTAAAAATATTTTTTTACAAAATTTACATCATAAAAAATAATAAAAATATTTTATGAGTTAAAAGTTACCAATTTAAGAAATAAACCCAACATGAAGTGTAAAAGTATTTTTTAGATATTTCAACCATAAAATATCTATAAATTTTTTTTCAAAATTTTTTGACACAATATTTAATTTATATTAAATTAAAAAAATTAAATATATAATTAATTTGGTTTAATAATTATGATTTAAATTGAGAGCCAAGTATAATTTAAAGTTTTTTTTGTCACATTTATGCTAACCTTAGCTATAAATTTAAATAAATTATTAAAAATTCTTTTAAAAACTTAAAAACAATTATAAATAATTTTAGAAAACTAAGCATTAAAAAAAAAGGTTTGTAAATGTTGTCCGCCAAATTGCTCTTATAAAAGAAGTATGCATACAGAAAAGAAGAAATAAGAGGACGGAGCAAGTGGGTCCCATTTTCTATTTTTAGCTTTTTCATTGTCTTGTCTTTGTTATTTATTTATTTAAGTTTTAGCTTTGTCCTTACGTAAGAAGAGTAGGTCAAGAAAAATTAGTACAATTAATAATATATGGATGAACCAATTAATTATTTAATTTTAAATTGAGTTAACTTTAATTTTTTAAATCAATCTAAATTTAAACAATTCAATTCACATCATTTTAATAATAAATCAAAATTTATATTGATTTAAATTATGCTGATTTTTTTAGATATTGACACATTAAAAATTTCACAAAATTAAAAATTAAAATTTTATATATTTATCTTTTTGCACTAATACAATAATTTTTTTTAAAAAAACTCTTTAATCTTTTTTTTAAAGTCATCACAAACTCAAGAAATCCTCTCCTTAATATATTATTTATGGTTTAAATGGATATCAATTACTGGAGTATCCAACCAATGGTAATTCATTTATATTTTTTTATGTCTGTAAAAATTTTTAAGTTAAAATCTGTTTTTATAAATTTTTAATTTAAAATTTTTTTATAAAATATAAATAAAAATATTAAAAATGTAATTGCTTTAATCAATATTTTAATATTTAAATTAAAAATATGTATAATTAATTATTTTTTAATATTTTTTTCCTGGAAGACAATCACAGTAAAGCTTTAACTTAATTCTTAATGCTTTCTTTTATTGATTTAGGTCACAGTTAAATTGCATTAAAGAAAAAGGGCGGATTTAGGGGGTCAAAATTGCCATTTTAGGTAAACTATAGTATCTCTTAAAGTCATAGAAGGAATGGCATGATGCTGCCGACGGGCGGCGAAGATGCCACACTAGATTCTCCACGTAAGCCCTAGCTATCCTCCCCTCACGTGCTTATCCGCGCGTGAAATCAATCGGCACTAGTTTTAAACACGAGTTCCGAGCGTCGCACGTGTCTGGGCTGTTTTGTCTCGGCCCCAGACCAAAGTCTCGAGCTTAAGAGATCCTACACATGCGTCCAGCACGTGCCACGGCCCGCGCATGACGTTAACCTTTTTGCCGTTTTGAGGTTTTGACTTCGTGTTGGCGTCAGCACAACTGCATCCTCGTCCAGAGGCGGGAAAATACGAGTATCCGTTGAAGCCCTTAACTTTTTCATGAATTACGAAAATGCCTTAACTCATCACATAAATTTTGAGTAACATGTAAAAATAAAAATATTTAAGGTAAATATAAAAAAATCTTAAACTATACTCCAATTTACCAAAATTAATATTTTTGGAAATTAAATTGAATTAAATTAAAATTCAAGATTCAAATTAAAAAGTGCATGAAATTTAGAATTTTTTATTTATTCAAATATTATTAAAGTTTAGGAAAGAAAAGTTTGGTGAGAGACAATATATCTTAATTGATTGCATTTCTAAGGAACCCTAAATTCCAATGACAATAATAATTTATGATAATATAAGCAATGTTCTTGGTGACTTCGCTTTCAATCTTTTAGTAAAGTATGGCAACTTCATTTTAGCAATGAGAAGAAAAGAATCGGATTTAAAATATGTATACATATTTTATTTTTGAAACAAGTTAAAAATTTAGATTAAATTGATTTTTTTTATTTTTTAAAAAATAAATATCAACATAAATGATCAAATGAATTAAATAAATATAATTTTTTTCTTAAGAACAATAAATCACATGAATAACTCATTTGTCTTCGTTTCTAAAAATCAACAAAAATTAAATCAATACATAATTTATTCTTACTAATGGTACGTTGCAAATATATATATATCAATTATTTCTAATTTAAGCATTAAAGAATCTACTTTTACTATTTTGTTGTCATTTTATTTAGATTTTTTTCTAATTAAATTATTTATCATGCATAAACATTGATTCTCAAGTTTCGGGTCACAAAATTTTGGCAAATTTAATAATCCTAATGCTTAAAAATATTATTTATTTAGAAATAATTTTTATGAATTGATCTTTTGAATCGTGATTTAAATGAGTTAATATTTTCTTAAAAAAATTAGAAAACTAAATTTAGAAGGTTGCCCTTTTTTTCATAGAATGAAATTTTGTAATTTATTTGAAAGATTCTCTACCATTTCGGGAAAATAGACATAAAAAAAAGAACCGCCATATATTTATCGGGTTAGAGTTTGCACTTTGATGCCAATTAAAGAAATATATTCTATAGATTTGGCTTGTGCAGTTTCTTGCCCACAAATTATGGCCTTGATTACTGGATTTGATTAGAATGATTTTAAGATTTTGCTTTTGGGATTGGTAATAATCAAAATCAAGTCAATTCAGCTATTTGCCATAGGGTGGTCCTAGCAATAATTGGGTCATAAGGTCAATAGGCCACATGGCTCCAATATACCAAAAAGCACTTCATACAAACAAATGCATAAATAAGAAAATTATAGGGTAAGTATAAAAATAATTTTTTTTTGTTTTTTTACTAAAATTTTTTATGATTTTAATTGGATGAATTTTACATATGAAATATTTATTTAATTTAAATCAATTTTTAATTTTTATTGAAAAAGTTATTTAAATTAAAATGTTCAAATATTATTTTATAAATATTAATGGTATAAAATTGTTTTAAAATATTTTTGATATTTAAATAAAAAATCATTATATGAGATTCATAATTTAAATAACTTCAAACCTATGATTAGTGAAGCTAAAAAGCTTGCTGCAAGACTTATTTTCAAAATATGCTAATTAAGTCTTATATATTTTTGAAATAGATTTAAATAGTAAAAGTTGTTCTGTTTATTCTTACACTCTCATTTTTTGCTTGATGTGGCCAGAGAAGAAAGGATGACTATTACCAAAGATAATCCTAAAGTTAATTCTTTAATTTTTTTTTGTATTGATAATATAATAAAAATTATTTTTATATGTGATTTTTTAAAAGTGTCGATTTTAAAATTTTTAAAATAAAAATTATATAAAAATTTAATAATTATTTTATATTATTAATCAAATTTTTATATTTTAAAAATAATAAATTTATTTTTATTTTATCAATTTAATCCAAATTAACTGAATTTCTACTTAAATGCTTATAAAAAATTAAAAATGTTTATTATTATTACATATATTAAAAAAATTCAAACGATTTTTTCACTTCATTTTGGGTCTGTCCTCAAATTTGAATAATTTTTTATATTAGATATAATTTTTTATAAATTTTTTAATATTTAGAAATTTATAAAATCTTTTATAATAGTAATATTATTTTAGATGTGTGAAAGATTTCAAATAAAAAATTATTATATAAGATCTTTAATTTAAATAGTTTTAATTTTTAAATTTTTTAATAAAATTTAATTTAGTCTAAATTGATAGATTAGATTTTGATTTATCGTATTTAAATATAAAATTTTAATTAATAATATATAATAAATATAAAAATTTTATGAAAATTTTATCTCACTTTTTATTGCGTTTTAATTGTAGTGTTCCCTAAACATGTCACTTTTATGAAATTTAATTTTTAAATATTAAAATTATTATATATATATATATATGCATATTTTACTCAGCACACGCTTATATGCATAGGAATAAATTTTGTAGTTATGCTACATATATAATTTTATATGTAGCACAAAAAGACAACCGATTGTTCTTAGGTTAACATGTCTCGAAATTTGAAAAATCATGTTTATTTGAGTAAAATTATTGACTTAAAATATATTTTTATTCAAAATGTTATTGTGATTTGAATTATTTTCTAACATACGAATTAAGTGAAAAAGTGAAGAATATGGCTATTAGAGAGAATCGCATGTTAGTTCCTTAAATTCTCTCATATTGTTAAAGTAAAAAAGATTCAATTAACATTTGAAATAAGATAGTTATTATTTGTTGATTCTTTGTTTTTAAAATAAATTAAATAGCAAAAATTGTTATTTTTACTTTTACTTTTTTTATTGTTTATTTAACGTATTTGAAGATAAGAGTATAATCGTTGCTAAAAAGAATCATGAGTTAGTTCCCGAATTCTCTCATGTGGCTAAGATGACAAAAATTCAGCTAGCAAGCAAACTTTTATTGTTACAGAGGTTGATTATATATTTCTAAACCAAGTTGATTAGTCAGGATTCTTATATTTATTTTTGCTTATTTAATTTTTTTTTTGATATGTTGGAAGAAAGAAGTAGATTGCTGTTAAAGAGAATGACAGTGTAGTTTCATAAATTCTCTCATGTTGCTAATGTAACAAAGATTTGATTAATGCATGACTTTTGACAAGTCTTGATCGATGATTCTCTGTTTTAAAAGAAAGTTGGATAGTAAAGATTATCATGTTTACTTTCACTTCTTTGTTTTTTCTGTGATGTATTTGAAGAAGAGAGGATGATCATTGCCACAGAGAATCACAGGCTAGTTCTCTAAATTCTCTTATATTGCTTCTATAATGATGATTCAAGTAATGCATCAACTTTGATAAGAGTTTAATGTCGATTCATTCTTATAAAGCAAGTTGGATAATGGAAATTGTTACATTTATTTTTACTTCTTGATTTTTCTTTGATGTGTTTGAAAAGGAGTGAGTGATTATTGTTAAAAAGAATCATGGGTTAGTTTTGTAAATTTTATCATGTCACTAATATAATAAAGATTCAGTTAAAAAAGTCGAGTGTTGACTACCATTTTAAAGCAAATTGAATAATGAATATTATTATGTTTACTTTTGCTTTTTTATTTTGCTATAATATGTTAGAAAAACAAAGGATGATTGTTGCTAAAAAGAATCATGGGTTAATTTTTAAAAATCTCTCTTTAACATAATAAAGATTGAGATAAGGTATAAGATTTGACAAGTGTTAACAAGTTAAATAGTGAAGATTGTTATTTTTACTTTTACTTTTTTTTTTGATGTGTTTACAAGAAGAGAGAATTATTGCTACTAAAGAGAATCATCGGTTACTTTGCTAAATTCTCTCTTATTACTTATATAACAAGGATTTATTTAATGCGTGAGCTTTGATAAATGCTAAGTTTTGATTCTTATTTATAAATCAAGTTGGTTATTATGTTTACTTTCATTTCTTTATTTTTATGACATTTTTGAAGATGAGAAGTTGATTGTTGCTAAAGAGAATTATAAGTTGATTTTATAAATTCTCTCATATTGTTTATATAACAAAGTTTTATTTAACACTTGACATTTGATAGAAACTATGTGTTGATTCTCTATTTGTAAAGTAAGTTGAGTAGTGAAGGTTGTTACGTTTACTTATCTTTTTTTTTTTTTTTTTGCCATGTTTGAAGAAAAGTGGATGATCATTATTAAAAAAAAATCATAAGTTAGTTCCTTAATTTTTTTTTATGTTGTTAATGTAATAAAGTTCAATTAACAAGTGAGCTTTTAGATGTGCTAAATGTCAGTTATTTGTTTCTAAAGCAAGTTAACTAGCGAAGATCGTTATGTTTACTTTTACTTTTATATTTGTTCTTTGTTTTGTTCGAATAAGAGATGACGATCACTACTGAAGAGAATGATAGGTTAGTCCTTTAAATTCTCTCTTATTGCTAACATAACAAAAATTTGGTTAATGCGTGACTATTGTATGTGTAATGAATTAATTTTTTGTTATTAAAGCTAGTTGAATACTTTAAGATTATTATGTTTATATTAATTTTTTTATTTTTTTTTCTTTGATGTGTTTAAAGAATAAAGATTGATCACTACTAAAGGGAATTGCAGGTTAATTCATATTGTAATCATAACAAAAATTTAGTTAACAAGTCAGCTTTGACAGGTATTGAGGGTTGATTCTCTGTTCCTAGAGAAAGTTAGACAAAAAAAGGTTGTTATATTTACTTTTATTTCTTCATTTTTTTGATGTATTTTTTTTTTAATTTTGAAAAGGACAATCATAACCAAAAGGAATCGTGGGTAAGTTCCCTAAATTTTCTCATGTTGCTAAAGTAAAAAAGATTCAGTTAAATAAATGAGCTTTTACAAGTGTCAGGGGTTGAATTGTTTTTTTTCCTAAAGTAAGTTGATATTAAAGGTTGTTATGTTTACCTTTATATTTTTTTAAATTTTTTTGACGTGTTTGAAGTAAAGAGGATGATCAAGAAAATTGCTTGTTAGTTCTCTCAATTTTCTCATGTTGTTTACATAACAGAGATTTAGTTAACACATGAGCTTTAATAGGTGCTGAGCATTGATTCTTTCTTTATAAAGCAACTTAGAAAGTGAATTGTTATATTTTGTTTTATTTCTTTGTTTTTTATTTGATATATTATAGAAAGAGTAAATGATTGCTGCTAAAAAAAATCATAGGTTAATTTCCCAAATTCTTCATGTTGCTATTGTAATAAAGCTTTTCATTTAGCATGTGAGCATTTTAGAAATCTTAAGTGTTAATCATCCATTTCTAAAGGAAGTTGAATAATGAAGGTGTTATGTTTACTTTCACTTTTATTGGTTTTTTTGATGTGTTTGAAGAAGATACTACAATCTCTCCTAAAGAGAATTATAAATTTTTTTAATCTAAATTCTTTGATGTTGTTTAATAAGTAAGATTTTACATGTGTTAACTGTTGATTTTTCATTTTTCACTACAAAAGAAAATCACAGTTAGTTTCCTAAAATTCTCTTTTGTTATTAATATAACAAAAATTTAGTTAGCGTGCGAGTTTTGACAAGTGTCAAATATTAATTCTCTCTTTTCAAAGCAAATTGAATAATAAAAATTATTAAGTCTACTTTTATTTTTTTATTTTTTTGACGTGTTTGAAGAATGAAGGATGACCATTACTAAAGAGAATCACAAGTTAATTCCCTTAATAATCTAATGTAGCTAATGTAACAAAGATTTAGTTAACGCTTGAGCTTTTGACAGATGTTGGGTATTGATTCTTTATTTTTAAATAAATTTGGATATTGAAAATTGCTATGTTGACTTTTATTTATTTTTTATAATTTTTACTTTGACACTTTTAAAAAATAAAGTACCATCACGACTACAATTATGGATGAGCTCCTTAAATTACCTCATATTGCTAAAGTAATAAAGATTGGGTTGACAAGTGAACTATTACAAATGGTGATAGTTGATTCTTATTTTTTTAAAGCAAATTTATAACAAAGGTTGTTATGCTTATTTTTATTTTTTTATTTTTTAACGTATTTGTAAAAGATAGTATGATCACCCTTATAGAGAATTGCTGGTTAGTTTTTTAAATTTTTTTATGTTGCTAATATAACAAAGATTTGGTTAATATGTAATCTTTTATATACATTGAGTGTTGATTTTTTTGTTTCTAAAACACCTCAAATGATAAAGTCTATTATATTTACTTTTTTTTAAAAACATTTTTTGACATATATAAAAAATTCAATCATTGTTAGAAATGGTAAAGAGTTGATTATTTATTTATTTTATTAATATGTTTGAAGAAGAAAAGATGAATAATGCTAAAGAAAATCGCAAGTTAATTTCTTAAAATTCTCTTTTGTTATTAATGTAACAAAAATTCAGGTAACATGTGAGTTTTATCAAATATCAAATAATGATTATCTTTTTAAAGCAAGTTGAATAGTAAAGATTGTTAGGTCTACTTTTATTTCTTTATTTTTTCTTTGACGTGTTTGAAGAATAGAGGATGATCGTTATTAGAAAGAATCGCATTTTAGTTCTCTAGATTCTATAATGTAGCTAACATAACAATTATCTAGTTAACACATGAGTTTTGATAGATGTTTGGGTATTGATTCTTTATTTTTAAAATAATTTAGATATTAAAAGTTGCTATGTTGACTTTTATTTATTTTTTGTAATTTTTGCTTTGATGTGTTTGAAAAATAAAAGACAATCACTGCTAGAATCATTAGTGAGTTCCTTAAGTTATCTATGTTGCTAAAATAATAAAGATTGGGTTGACAATTAAACTATTACAAGTGGTGATAGTTGATTCTTATTTTTTAAAGCAAATTTATAAGGAATGTTATTATGATTATTTTTTACTTTTTTATTTTTTTAACATATTTGTGGAAGAGAGTACCATCACTTTTATAAAGAATTGCATGTTAGTTTTCTAAAAGTTCTCATATTACCAATATAACAAAGATTCGGTTAACATGTAACCTTTTACATACATTGAATATTGATTTTTTTTTTGTTTTTAAAAACACCTCAAATGATGGAGTTTATTATATTTAATTTAATTTTTTTACTTTTTTTTTGACATATATAAAAAAAAAATGGTTGCTATTAAAAATGATGATGAGTTGATTTTAATGTATTTAGAGAAGAGGGATGAACACTACTAAAGAAAATTACAAGTTAGTTCTCTAAAATTCTTTTTTTCCATTAATATAATAAAAATTCAATTAACATGTGACTTTTGACAAAAATATTGATTATCTCTTTTTTAAAAGTAAGCTGAATAGTAAAAATTGTTAGGTTTATTTTTACATTTTTTATTTTTTCGATGTGTTTGAATAATAGAAGACGATCATTACTAAAGAGAATCGTAGGTTAGTTCCATTGATTCTCTAATATAGCTAACGTAATAAAAATCTAGTTAACGCATGAGCTTTTGATAGATATTAGGTATTGATTTTTTATTTCTAAACAAATTTGGATATAGAAACTTGCTATGTTGACTTTTATTTATTTTTTATAATTTTACCTTGACATGCTTAAAAAATAAAAGACAATCACGGCTGAAATCATGGGTGAGTTCCTTAAATTATCTCATGTTGTTAAAGTAATAAAGATTGGGTTAATAAGTGAGCTATTCCAAGTGGTGATAGTTGATTCTCATTTTTTAAAGCAAATTTATAGCGAAGGTTATTATGCTTAATTTTTTTTTTAATTTTTTAACCTATTTGTAGAAGTGTAATGACCCTTGTAGAAATTGCAGGTTAGTTTCCTAAATTTTCTCATGTTGATAATATAATAAAAATTTGTTAATATGTAATCTTTTACCTACATTGAGAGTTGATTTTTTTGTTTCTAAAACACCTCAAACGGTGAAGTTTATTATATTTGCTTTTATTTTTATTTTTTTTTGACATATATAAAATAATTGATCATTGTTAAAAATAGTGAAGAGTTGATTTTTTATTTATTTTTTAATATATTTGAAGAAGATAGAATGAATACTGCTAAAGAAAATCACAACTTAATTTCTTAAAATTCTCTTTTGTTATTAATATAACAAAAATTCAATTAACGTGTGAGTTTTAACAAGTATCAAAATTGATTATATTTTTAAAATGAGTTGAATAGTAAAGATTGTTAGGTCTACTTTTACTTTTTTATTTTTTATTTAACATGTTTGAAGAATAGAGGATTATCGTTATTAAAGAGAATCGTAGATTAGTTCCCTTGATTCTCTAATGTAGCTAACGTAACAAAGATCTAGTTAACGTGTGAGCTTTTTGACGGATGTTGGGTATTGATTTTTTGTTTCTAAACAAATTTGGATATTAAAAGTTGCTATGTTGACTTTTATTTATTTTTTATAATTGTTACCTTGACATGTTTAAAAAATAAAAGACAATCACGACTAGAATCATGGCTAAGTTTTTAAAATTATTTCACGTTGCTAAAGTAATAAAAATTAAGTTAACAAGTGAGCTATTACAAGTGATGATAGTTTATTCTCATCTTTTAAAGCAATTTTATAATGAAGTTGTTAAGTTTATTTTTACTTTTTTATTTTTTCGTAACGTATTAATAGAATAAAGTATGATCGCCCTTATATAGAACTGTAGGTTAATTTTTTTAATTTTCTCATGTTACTAATATAACAAAAATTTAGTTAAAATACAATTTTTACATAGATTGAGTGTTGGTTTTTATTTATTTTTTTAAACATTTCATACAATGAAGTTTTTATATTTATATTTATTTATTTTTTATTTTTTTGACATGTAAAATAAAAACAGTCGTTGTTAAAAGTGACGAAAAGTTGATTTTCTAAATATTTTATGTTGCTAATGTAATAAAGATTTTGTCAACTCGTGAGCTTCGACAAGTGTTAAGTATTGATTCTTATTTTTAAAGCAAGTTGAATACTTAAAATTATTATGTTTATTATTATTATTATTTTTTGTTTGACATATTTGAAAAAGAGAAGATGATCTTTGGAGAAGATAATAATAGATTAAAGAGAATCACATATGAATTATTTTCTTCTATATTGATAATTTAACAAACATTCTATGCACATATGGGTTTGAGAACTTTAATTTTTTCCTTTTAGAGCAAATTGGTTAATAAAAATGATTATATTTATATTTATTATTTATACTTTTATCATTTTCTAAAAAAGTAAAAGAAAATCAGGAATTAATCTCCTAAATTATATTGTATTATTAATGTAATAAGATTCTGGTATTTCATGAACTTTTACTGGCATCACATCAAAGTGCTAACTTCTATTTATTTGTCATAAGATTAATTTTTACATTTGACCACATCACATGATTAAAAAAAAACACAATCTTTGCTTTTTTGATTAAATCCTTATTAATTCTTATGTTTTACCACATCACACGGTAAACAAAAAAAACCTTAATTTTTTTGATTAAATCCATTCGTTTTTGTTATAGGATATGCTTTAAAATATTAATTTCAAAGTTATTATTCAGTTATATTTGTGAGACTGCATTAACG
The DNA here is from genome assembly GCA_021397835.1 of Moringa oleifera. NCBI lineage: Eukaryota > Viridiplantae > Streptophyta > Magnoliopsida > Brassicales > Moringaceae > Moringa > Moringa oleifera. The sequence continues at coordinate 366,918 of JAJFZO010000882.1, read as the reverse complement.
TAAATCGACTTTTTAAGATAATCACTACTATCTCAAAATTATGGCATTATTTTAATATATTTCTGTGCTAAAATTCATATAACGTTATTAATACTTGATCAAATCCATATATTTGTGTTATAATTACTCGAATTTTAACAATTGAAGCATGGATCTAATAGTAACAAAAGGATAGAAATAAGTGTAAATATGATTTTTAAGATATGTATAAGAATTTAAATTCCTAAAAACTTCATAATTTTGATTAATTATGGTAAAGATATTCAAATATTTACCTAATTTATGCTATTTAATCTCTAAGATAATTCAAGGAACATGTGTACAATAATCTTAATTATATTGTTTGTCTTGACATATGACTAGCTATCTTGTCAAAATTACGGGGAAAGTTAATATTTAAATTAAAAAGATAATAAATCTTAAATATAAAATGGGATCAAGCAAATATTATTTATGAATTATATTATGTTTGATAATTATTTTATAAAATACTTGATTTATTATGCATAGTAAAAATATTTCAAATATTTCTCACCATGCATGACAAAAAGTAAAATTTAAAATCGAAAATGTGGAAAATCTTTTTACTATTATATATATATCATCTTTCATATTTCAAAAAAATTTAAATTATTTATTCAAAATTATGAAATTAAACTATGAGTACTTTACTAAGATTTTGAAATCATAAAGTCTCAAATTTTTATTTCAAAAATAATTTATTAGGTATGTAATTCATTTTTTAAATTCATGAATTTAAATTTAAAATTTTGAAAAGACATAAGCAACTTGAAAACCAAGCATTTGTCGTCTCAACAGTTCACTAAGGGCTAAATCCGTTTCTTGGAAAAAAGAGTCGCGCAAGTGGCGCGTGAATTGAGGCTATCCAGCCCGGCTTAAATTCAAGCAATGAGTCAATCCAATGAAATATGAATAAGGGAGTTCTGGTAATTTTTAAAAATTTGAATTTAAATTTTACTTTAAGTTTAAATTTTTAAATATTTATTTTTTAAATTTATAAATAATTTAATGAGTTAATTTTAATTTAAAAATTATATTTAAATTAAAATTGGATTAATTTTTAATTTTATAAAATTATTATTAAAATTTATTTTTTATTAATAATTTTTTATGTTTTTAATTAATATTTATTAACTTATTTACATTGCACGAATCAATAAAATAAATATTTAGTAGATAAAATATTTATTATTTTATTAAAACTTATGAAACATTTATATATATAAATATAATAACTAAACTTGAAAGTAATGTATAAATAATAATAAAAGGATTAAAAAATATTAAAATTAATTTTATAAATAAATTAAAAATAAATTTTAAAATTAATTGTATAAAAATATGTTTTATTCATAATTTTAAACTGAAATTCAAAAAATAATTATCTTTGTTTAAATATCAAATATTTACTAAAATTTTAATTTTAATTTTCCATTTAATTTTTTTTAAAATTATAAATAAAAAATAACATTTTAAAAATAAAAAAATATTTAATAAAAATTGTTAATATTCAAAAAATTTAAGTTTAATAAAATAAACAAATTATAAATATTCAAAAAATAAAAAAACAAAATTATAATTATTTAAAAAATATTAAAAATAATTACATAAATCCACACATATATTATATACATGTGTAAAATTATAAATATTAATAAAAATTATAAATAAAAATTTTATATTTAGAATAAATATAATTCTTTTAATTTTAATAAATGATGATAAATAAAACATAAATTTTTTTATATAAATATTTTTATAATTTAATTAAATTAGGAAGGGAAGTAATTTAAATGAGCCCATACAGGATGAGTTGCCGTCCCTACATAGACATGTCACGAGATCAAGGGCAGTTTCGTAAGAATACAAGAGGACCCAAAAAAGGAAAGAAAGAAAAAAGTTGATTGGCAAAAAAGTAAAAAATGAATGAGAGAAAAAACTATTAATAAAAATAAAAAAAGAAAAAAAAAGAATAAAATTTAAAATAATTTTTTAATACTTTATTTCGGACGCGAAAGGATATTGAAATGTGGTTAAATAGTGCCGTTGAGATACGGATACAGTTCTCTCTCTTCATCTTCTTTCTTTCTTGTCTCTCTCTCAAGGCTCTCTTTGTCCCTTATCGGCTCACGTTCTCGCTCCATAGGTTTTCCTCCGAACAACCCATAGTCCGAGAAGCCTCAAGAAAATCGGGCAAAGCTTATTTCTCCTCCAGAAAGAGGAAATACCAGAAGGAGAAGATCACAATCTCCTCTCGCAGTGACCTTCTAATGCCGCTGCTGATGTTCCTTTTCGATCTGATTCACTAGCCGCAGAGAATCACCACTCGCTTCTCTTCGGTTCATTTGTTAATCTTGTTTTACTCTTCATTTTTGCGGTTCTTGGCTCCTGAAAACCCTAGATTTGTCGCTGCTCGGTACGTTTTGGCAGGGAGAACGCCAGAGTCAGCAGTTCTTAGCTCCGTCTGTTCCACTTTGGCGTGTTCTACTAGCCATAGATTAGTGCTCTTGTCCGGATACGCTGTGTTGGCTGCAAAAGCAGGGTCGCTTCGATCTGGTGGGCGTTTTGGGGTTATTCTGAAAGTTTAGTTTGGGGCGCGGCAGCGAGGTGAACAAGGTCCCGTTTACCGAGTGCTTTGGGGTTGCCTATGCGATTGGTTTGAATACTTTCATGCCGCCTGAACCATTGCCTTGCGCTCGGAAGGACTTCTTGAAGGAGAGGAAGCACGAGAGGTCAGATTCGATTGTTCCGGTAGCCAGATGGAGGGACTCCTCTACAACGTCGTCTTCCTCTCACCACCCTTCCCGCGACTTGGCTCGATGGGTATCCACCGATTTTCGCAGACCTCTTGGTGAGTTTATCTTCTTGATTTGACCTAGCTGTTTCTCTTTTTAGATTATGTCTCAGTAGTTGAATTTAGGGCTTCTTTTCGACATCTTGGTATGTGGGTCTTTTGGCCCCTTCTTTTGCCACGGCCATGTCGGTAGTCATATGTGTTCCTTTTCTTTTCTTTAAAAGTGGGAGAATAGGTGTGCTGTTTATTTTCCAGGGTCATATTTGGAACGGGATGGATCTGATTTGGTGTTGTTAATGGCCTCTCTTAGGTTTTTCTTGTTTCTTTTTATTCTTGTGGCTATTGAGTAGATCTGCCTCCTTATGTGATTTTGATGATCTAAGTTTTGCTTTTCTCCTTTGGTTTAGGGGACTCTAATCTTTTGGCAAAAATTTTTCTTTGTTGCTTAATTTGTTGGAATAATATGTCGTTTGCTTGTGTTAATTTTTCTTTTTTGTGATTTCCTTTTTCCTTTTTTTAAAAATATTTTCTGAAGGTCATGGTAAGCAGGGCGGTTGGCACCTGTATGCTGAGGAGTTGGGTAATGGGTATGCGCCCCCTCGCACCAGTGACAAAATGTTTGAAGATGAGAACTCCCGGCCGTCTATGTCTATGTCTCGTGGAGATGGGAAGTATAGCAGAAATAATAGGGAAAGTAGAGGTTCTTTTAGCCAGAGAGACTGGAAAGGTCAATCCTGGGATACGGGCAATGGATCTCCGGTAGCACTTGGGAGGGCACATGATTTGAACAGTGATCAGAGGTCAGTTGATGATGTGCTAACGTACCCTTCTCATCCTCATTCTGACTTTGTAAACGTGTGGGATCATCTCCACTCGAAGGACCAGCATGATAATAAGGTGGGCAGTGTCAGTGGGTTGGGCGTAGGCCAGAGATGTGAAAGAGAGAGCTCACTGGGCTCAATGGACTGGAAGCCTCTTAAATGGACACGTTCTGGAAGCTTATCTTCACGGGGATCTGGTTTTAGCCATTCGAGTAGCTCAAAGAGCTTGGCTGGTGTAGATTCTACTGAGGTGAAAACTGAGTTACCACCAAAGAATGCTACTCCAGTTGATTCGCCATCAGGCGATGCTGCTACCTTTTTGACATCTCCTATTCCATCTGAGGAGACGTCTTCTAGGAAGAAGCCACGCCTTGGTTGGGGTGAAGGACTGGCTAAATATGAGAAAAAGAAAGTTGAAGGCCCTGATGCGAATGTGAACAAAGATGGAGGTTTAGTTTCAGCAAATAGCACAGAAGCAATGCATTCTCTGAGTTCAAGCTTGGCTGATAAAAGCCCTAGAGTTATGGGCTTTGGAGATTGTGCATCCCCTGCAACTCCTTCATCTGTTGGTTGCAGTTCCTCATCAGGTAGACTGCTGATTGTTTTGCATGTTACCTTTTTTATTACTTACAGGTGATTAATGATGGTTATTATTGTCATCACAAAATAAAAAGTAATTATAATTTGGTTAACATAGTTTCTTAATCAGACGTTAGTTCTATGTTGATATGATTTTTTTTTCCCAGCTCTGTCTAGGTCTTAAGGTCTTATTAAATTATAATTACAGTTGTATTCTGTATAAATTATGCGTGAGAATCTCATTTTTTTAATAAAGTTGCAGTGCTATGGGATTGCTTGGAATTGTTGCAGTACCTGTATGTTTAAGAATCCTTCTTTCTTTATATATGCACTATTACTTTATTGGAGTAAGCCATCCATCCAATTTTTCTTGATACGCACACGTGGAACGTCTTCCAACCTTCTTCATCTCTAGTAAGCCAACCGTCCGATTTTTCTTGATACGCACTCATGGAACGTCTTCCAACCCTCTTAATTTCGTTGTGTTTGAACTTTGGCTCATTTTTGTGCTTCAGCAGGACCCACTATCTGTTATTTGTCATCTCTCTTTAGGTTGAGTTTCTATTTCAAATTTTGGTCTAGTTTTGTTAAGTGTTCAATGGGGCACAACTCCTCGCGTTCATGGAGTTGTTCTTTTCTCTTCAAGCCTTTCCTTGAAGGTACCCTTCATCAGACTGAAGGTTGTTGGCTTTTGCTTAATGTCAAGATCTGAGTGTTATGTCCATATGAATGAGTGATGTTTTAACCTGTAAGGCAAGTAGGCTAAGTGAGGATAAAGAAGTGTATTGAATAAGTTCCAGCCTGCTAGAATACATATATAGTATGAACTTTTGCCAAATAATCCGAGCTTTGATGTTTTGAGATTTTGATTTATGCTTGTATCCTCTGGGGAAAAAATCAGTAGATATTTCAGGTTGATGGGTTATGCCTCCCTGGTTGTCCAAATTTGAAATTTATTTCTTAGATAGAAAGTGATATTTTGTTCATTCTTGATTGACCAAGTGTCTAATTTGAAATTTATTCATTGTCCTTTATGTTGAGAATCTGGGCCTTGATAATATTCTTTTAAGCATGATTTATTCTATTTCTCTACCTAAGTTTTTCGTCCTTTCTTTGTCAATCAGAAAGCACCAGCGAACGCTTTATGTTCTGTATTTAAGCATTTGCCTTGTCATAACAGGTGTAGAAGAGAAATCAATTGGCAAGGCAACTACCATTGATAATGATAGTAATTTATGCATCTCACCTAATCTTGGGCCTCAGAATCATCAGGAGGGACTCTCTTTTAATTTAGAGAAATTGGATGTTAGCTCAATAGCTAATTTGGGTTCTTCACTTAACGAGTTGCTTCAATTTGATGAAACTGGTTCAGTCGATTCAAGCTTTGTTCGATCTACTGCAATGAACAAGTTGCTTGTGTGGAAAGGTGACATTTTGAAGGCACTGGAAATGACTGAATCTGAAATTGATTTACTTGAAAATGAATTCAAGATGATGAAGTCTGTGCATGGAAGCTTATGCCCTCGTCCAGCAGCATCTAGCTCTTTTTCAGTTGAAGGCAATGAAAATCCAAGCAATGAATATGAGGCTGGCCCCAGTTTGATTGCTCGACCTGCTCCCTTGCAGATTGATTCTGGTATGGATGCAGTGGTTGAGAAAATGCCTGTTTGTAATGGTGCCTTGCAAGACGTTCATCTTGATGCCAAGGATGAGGATATTGATAGTCCTGGAACTGCTACATCTAAGTTTGTTGAACCTTTATCTTCAGTGGATGTTGATCCTGCATCTGTCATGGTGAAAATTGCTGAATGTCCTGGTGCTATAGATGAACTTAAGTCTAAAAGGTCAATGCCTTCGTCCTCTGAGGAAGAAACTCGTGTATCCGCTGGTGGTGATGGTAGTTTGCTTATGAAGAGTAAGGATGGTGAACCTCTTCGTAGGGGTGGAAATTTAAATGCTGATGGAGATAGTATATTATGTGATAAAATATTGGTTACCAATAAGGAATCTGCACGTAAAGCTTCTGAAGTATTTAATAGGTTACTGCCTAGAGAACTCAGTTATGTTGATGTGGCAGAACGTACTAATGTCCCTTGCATGCAAGATAATCCTTTGATCAGAGAAAAATTTGTTATGAGAAAGCAGTTTTTGAGATTTAAGGAGCGAGTTTTGACTCTTAAGTTTAAAGCTTTTCAGCACCTCTGGAAGGAAGATGTGCGCCTGCTGTCATTAAGAAAATTTCGTGCGAAATCTCAGAAGAAATGTGAGTTGACTTTACGCACAACACTTGGTGGGTATCAGAAGCATCGATCGTCTATTCGTTCACGATTCTCTTCTCCTGGTGAGTACTTATGTCAATCTTAACCCATTTTACTGACTTTGGACTAGGGAAAATCTCGTGCTTATTTGCTAGTTGACTTCTTAACTAAGATCTAAGGGTAATAATATGGAAGATCTCATGCTTTTTATAGATGTGTTTACCTGTTGAAGTTGAAGAACTGTACACTTAGCTAGGTAACTGGATTTTGGTCTGAGAGCTACCTCATCATCTGAGAGCTTCCACAAAGATGTATAAGGCCTCATACTTGCTTCAGTGATTTTGCCCCTTGTGTAATGAGGGCTTTAGTTGGGGAAATGTGAAAGTAATTTGGTTGTTTGTGGGTCTTACTGAATATAAATATAATAGAGGGATAAGAACTATGGATTTAAAGAATTGCCTAAAAAGATTTCTGAGAGTTTTTAACATATCATAAATTTTGTCCAATCATGAATCATGAAGAGCAAAATCATAAAGGAGCAGTAAAGTTCGGGTGGATATATGGGGCATCAAATTCTGCAGTAGAAACAGCGGAGAAAAAGTAAATTTTTAGCAGTTATTCACATTGAGGTTATTAAAAGAAAAAAGAATCTGGACCATAGATCAATAGACAGTTTGCTACAGGTGCAAACATTCTAGAAGAATTTTTTTTCTAGATAACAAATAATTAATTGTTAAACTGATAAAGTCTTGGCCTGTTAGGCTTTATTTCTTTAGATGTCTGTTTAGATTATTGGTAACGCATCATTACTAGGGAGTAATGAAGGACAATAATGTTTTAGCCAGGAAACGTCTTATAGCAAATATAAAGAGATTTGTGAAATGCTTAGCATAGGAAACTTGAAATTATCTTTTTTGTCTTAATTTCTTTAGATGTCTGTTTAGATTATTGGTAATGCTTCTGTTGATTATAACTTGTCTTCCATCTGGCTGATCCATCTTATGATGTATTCTGTTACCCTTCATTGTCTGTTGTAACTTTGTCCTAAGTGGATCCTGTGGTGTTATGCTGTTGTTCATACGCGTAAATGTCTTCTTCTGGTTAATTATCTGTTTTATGTAATAATAGGAGGAAGGTCAAACTGGCCTTTGATTTTAATTGTGGGTGCAAGAGACTAGGTTAATATTGTTATTGTTTCCCATCTGAATCCAAATTATTGGTCTCTTGTATTACCTTGCCTGAACTTGATTTAGATAGGCAAAAAAGCTTTTTTTTTTTTTCCGGGGGTTGGGTGGGGGGGGGGGGGGGGTGTCTTCATAGTGAAGTTGGTTTTCGATTAGTTCATGGTTGATTGTTGTACCAAGTGACCATGAACACGAATTTGACATGTCCTATAATGTTGAGAATTTAAATGCCAGGCAAAGAGAACTTCAGTCTTGCTAATTTATGCAAACAACGTTGGAGATTATGATTAGAAACGTCCTATCATGTTGAGAATTTGAACACCAGGCGAACAGAAGATTGGCCCTGTGAATATATAGATTCAAGTATTTTATAATCATTATTGTTCATGTGGTTTTCGGAATCAGGAAATTGAACTTTCCTTTGACACTATTATATATTTGAATGTTGTTCCACTGGAAAGTGTTTAGGTTAGTAAGAGATCAATAGTTCTGGATATTGTTCTACTTCATGGTGGGATAACCTGAAGCATGAAAGGTGATTCCACTGCTTTATCAAATCCTCAATGTTATAAATGCTGGTAATGTAAATATTCCAGAGACATTTTTAAAGGTATTTGAAATCAATCTGCAGCATTATGAAGCAAATATAAGGCAAATTTGTAGTTTTAACACATCTGGTGGGAGCTAGTGATGGTATCAATTATTGATGCTGCATCTCAATGGACTGCCTATATATTAACTGCTCATCAAGAAACACATCTCTTAGAAAAGATGAGGATGTAGTTGTTTATTGTACAGGGTCCTGCACTGTATGAAGTCCTCTGAAGTATTCTTAATTTCCTAAATTGGGGTGCTCTATTGGCATTGCTTCTATAAAAGGATGAGATATGGATGTTGTGTATGCAAAAACCTTTGAGGGAAAGTGTGGCTGACAAACAAGTTGTTCTCATGACATGACTTTTCAAGAAGTTTTACTTCAAGCTGATTGACTCACATTCTTATTGCCTTGTCATTTTGAAGGAAAGAGTTGCTGGTTGAGGTCTTTGACCGTCATTTTTGGTTTAAGATGAAAGGTCGGTAATGGCAGGAGAATTGGATAAGCTTCTATTTGTTCTTGTGCTGACTGTACATATATTCAGATAGTTGTTAGTTGTAGCTTTCTTTCTCTTATTTACTTCTTCACAGACATTTTAATCCGAAATGGTGTATCTTTGGTTGCTTGTGATGGTGTTTGGCTTTGGATCTTATGTGTTTATCTAGCTGCATGTTTCTTCAATGCACTTAGTAGTTCGAATTTGAAAAATATGAAATTTAATGATACATTATTTTTGTTGTCTGGATTATATCTGTAAGTTCACCATTCTCTAGAAAATTTTCATATTTAAGAGAATGGGATATCTAAGTTTTTGACCATTCTTTAACTGCAGCAGGAAATCTGAGCTTAGTTCCTACTATGGAGATTGTTAATTTCACAAGCAAGCTGCTCTCAGATTCGCAAGTCAAAGTTTGTAGGGATGGTTTGAAGATGCCAGCATTGATGTTGGATGAGAAGGAGAGGGCAGTGTCAAGGTTTATTTCCAGTAACGGATTGGTTGAAGATCCATGCGCTGTTGAGAAGGAAAGAGCAATGATCAATCCCTGGACTTTAGAAGAGAGAGAAATTTTCATGGATAAGTTAGCCACTTTTGGGAAGGATTTTAGAAAAATTGCCTCTTTTCTTGATCACAAGACAACTGCAGATTGTGTTGAATTCTATTACAAAAATCACAAATCCGATTGTTTTGAGAAAACAAAGAGGAAGGTTGATCTTAGTGAGCAGCAGCTCAGGTCCTCTGCTACTACCTACTTGGTGTCATCAGTGAAGAAATGGAATCGTGAGATGAATGCTGCTTCCCTCGATATATTAGGTGCAGCTTCAGTGATGGCAGCTCGTGCTGATAATGTTATTGGCAATCGACAGATGTCTTCTGGTAGAATCATCTTGGGAGGGCATCATGATTCTAGATCTCCACGTCATGAGGATAGTTTTATGGAAAGGTCAAGCAGCTTTGATATTCTTGGGAGTGAAAGAGAAACTGTTGCTGCTGATGTTTTAGCAGGTATCTGTGGTTCCTTGTCATCAGAGGCAATGAGTTCCAGCATAACAAGTTCTGTTGATCCTGGAGATGGTCATAGGGACTGGAAGTGCCAGAAAGTGGATTCTGCTATTAAACGGTCATCAACTTCTGATGTTACACAGAATGTCGATGATGATACATGTTCAGATGAGAGTTGTGGAGAAATGGATCCTGGTCATTGGACGGATGAGGAAAAATCTATCTTTATACAGGCTTTCTCCTCCTATGGTAAGGATTTTGCAATGTTATCACGGTGTGTCAGAACAAGGTCCCGGAATCAGTGCAAGGTTTTCTTTAGCAAGGTTAGGAAGTGTCTTGGGCTGGATTTGTTACGTTCTTCCTCTGGAAATGTAGGAAGACCTGTGGGTGATGACACCAATGGTGGTGGAAGTGACATGGAAGATGCTTGTGTACTTGAAACTAGCTCCAGTGGTAAATTGGGAGCCAAAATGGATGAGGACTTGCCACCTTCTGTGCTAAACGTAAGTCAGGACGAATCTGATCCTGTGGGGACCAGGAAGTTGCAAACTGATCTGAACAGATTTGATGAAGACCATGGGCCAGGACTGTCAGATCATAGAGAGGCTGTTGAAGCTACTGTTGCTGATGCATGCCGAATAGAAGACAGCAATCTGACAAATCAGTGTGCTGAGAATCAGTTTGAATTAATTCAGGCCCCGAAAAGTACTATTCTATTGGCTGGCCCAGAAGCTGACAGAGATCAAGCAACTGGAAACCTAATTTCTACGGCTGAGACAGTATCTATTGCTCCTCCATGTTTAGATACTGTTGGCCAAACTGATGTTGCTGAGGTTTCTACTGAGAGATGTGGAAGTGAAGTTGAGGGACAAGAACTGTTGGCTGAATGTAATATGAATGAAAAAGGAGATGAAAATTGTGACATGGTTTGTGGTGATAAAGCTGAACTGATGCATGAGTCAAATACAATCAGAAATGCCTCCCATCCAGCTGGGGATACAAGTTCTTGTTCAGGTTTCAGTTTCAGCTCTGGAAATCAAGTGCAGTCTGCAGAAAAGCCTCTTGTCATGTCTTTTCCACACAATTCCCTTGCTGCTGTAAATCTTGTGTCCACAAAACCTGCTATCTCTCAGTGTGAAAGAACCAACCATGATAGGTTGTCATCCACATTTGACCTTCATGAGGATAAGCAGGGTCATAGATCTGTTAGCACAGGGAATAATCACTTGGACAATGCACAGGGGAGCCATGCTGAATCCTCCCAGGTTCTCGGGGGATATCGTTTGCAGATTACAGCCAAGAAAGTAATGAATGGGGGTATGAGTTGTAGACAGCTCTCTGAAGTACAAAGCATGTCAAAGTCAGATGGTGTTGCTGGTGCACATCTGGCTCAAGGTTTCAATCTTCATAAATGTACTACCGTCAAACCTCACAGTTTGGTTGCTGATTTGTCGCACAACATAGGCCAAATAACTGATCATTCAAGATCCTGTTCACGGAGTTTGTCAGATGCAGAGAAACCCTCTCGGAATGGTGATGTTAAACTATTTGGTAAGATTCTCACCACCCATGAGAATGAGGAAAAACAGATCTCTTATCCCAGGCAGAGTAGCAAGTCAACTCCTAAATTTACTAGCCATCATGATGTGGATGGAAATCCGGCTCTCCTCAAGTTTGATCATAATAATCTTGCCCTTGAAAATGTTCCTGTAAGGAGTTATGGTTACTGGGATGGGAGTAGAATTCAAACTGGGTTTTCTTCTTTGCCGGATTCAGCTGTTTTGTTGGCCAAGTATCCTGCTGCATTTGGTGGCTATTCTGCATCCTCCTCAACTGTGGAACAGCGGGCATTGCAGGCTGTTGTTAAGAGTAATGAACCTAATTTGAATGGGGTGACGGTTTTCCCCCCTAGGGAAATTAGCGGTAACGGTGGGGTGGGGGACTATTTATATAGGAACCATGATGGTAGTAAAGTGCAGCCATTCACAGTCGATATGAAGGCACGGCAGGACATATTTTCTGAAATGCAGAGACGAAATGGGTTTGAGGCAATGCCGAGCTTGCAGCCACCGAGTAGGGGGATGGTAGGAATGAATGTTGTGGGGAGAGGAAGGATAATAGTTGGAGGACCATGCACAAGTGTCTCAGATCCTGTGGCAGCTATTAAAAGGCACTATGCAAAAACTGAACAGTATGGTGGGCAGAATGGGAGCATTATCAGAGAGGATGAGTCTTGGAGAGGTAAGGTTGACATAGGCAGGTAATAGAATTTTCTAGGAAGGGCCTGATGAATCAGACCCTCAGCTGTACAATAGTTTTTGTATTGGTAAATGAAATGATAGGGCAGTGGACAGTTCTAAAGTCCATCTTTTTTGGTAAAGTTATTTTAGGAGCTTGTAATATTGAAGCAGCTTTGTATTTGTTGTATTTTGGTGGAAATACAGAAATAATCTGTGAAAGTTGGGAGGAGTCTATTCTGGTGCTTTTCCTCCTTTTGCCAACAGTTTTTTTTGGCAAGCTAGAGGATTAAAGGTCTCTCTAAGTTTGCAGAAGAGAAGCTGTCTAAATGCAGAATGGATAAACATCTTTGCCATGTATAGCTAAAAGATCTGATCATGACATCTTTGGCAGTATCAAGGTTGAACCGTTAGTATAACTATGACAAACATCTGGATAACTTTGCATGTATGGTTATCCAATTAAACCAGTGAAGAGAATAAGAGAGATCAGATACATGAGAATGATCTGCTAATGATCCTGATTAAATGCAGTTTAATCTTAAACACTGGCATATATTTTTGGATTTTAGACCTATAGGAACATACCATGTAATGTAATTTAACAAAAGAATATCACTGTAAGTACACAGCTAGAAGGTCCACAACTACGTCCATCTGACTAGCATTAATAGCTACTGTTGCTTTCACTTTTCTGATAGAGTTGTGATAGTATGTAAGCAGAGTAAGGCAAGTTCTCGAACTCACCTTTCCAAATTTTATATAGCCAATTCAGGACACATTTTTTTTCACTCCTTAAGTTTCCAGGATTGGTGGCAGAGGTGCAGTGATTTTAATAACCTGCAACCAATAAAACAATTTCTGCATCACCTTAATCAAGCATATCATTGATGGTTATTTACAGGTATGATATGGCATCGCAGAAGACAGAAAAATAACTTTTGAGTGTAAATAGTATCAAGAGTACTAAATTTGTGATCTCAAACATTTGTTCTGTTCTTGCTATATATTTTTGGGCTTAATTTCACATGGCCCTATTTGAGAGAGTATATAAGTGCTATCTTAGAAGGAACAAACAGAACTGCTTATATGGGAAAAGCAAATTAGGTGCTGAGACAGCCTACCATACTTTCACAAAGTGAAACGAAGACAAATGCAATCAGAGCACTAAACCATGCCTGAAGGCTGCCCGTTTATTTTGGGTGACATCCAAGGCTGTACATCATGGTTGTGTGACCCTCACTTAAGTAAAATTAGCCTATCTCCCTGCTACGATAAATCTTGCAGATTTGCAGCTATTTATATTGGTTTTAGGTGACTAGTCGTGAACAAAACAAATTTATCATACCTGGCTCCAGGTGCCTCTCTTGGCAACTTGATTTCAAGTATGAAGATGAGAAAACATTTTGACTGCCCTAATTTGTGATATCCATTAGGCACAAGGAGCAATCTAAATATCTACATAGATTTAGTGAAGATGGGCAATCTCCCACCCCCCCAAAAAAAAAACAAAAAAAGTATTTGTCATCTTGATCTTAAAAACAGCTTATATCTATGGACCAAACTGGTGACTGAAGAAAGAGTAAAAGATACTAATTAATACTAGATAATCATTAACTTACCTCATTTGTGGTTGGGTGAGAAAGAACCAAGTGATGTGCATGCAAGTGGTAGCCACAGTCTCCTGGAACAGGTTGCATAGGTCTCTGATATCCTCTAAACAATAATATAAAAAGAAGTTCAACTTACATCAGGGCACTCAATATACTTATGAGAATCTCTCACTCTTTCGAGTAAAATAGGGATGTATTTCAAATGATTTAAACATTCATATTGACAGAAGCAGGAGATCTCGGATTATTATCTATTGATATTATATCAAATTGAAATTTAAACTTTTAGGTAAAATAGCAGAATAATCACTGCCTCAAAATTCCCACGAAGGAAGAAGGTTTTGGCAGACAACTTTCTGATCCCTCAATGCAGAAAATCACACTAAAAAACAATAAAGAGATAGTCTCTTGTATTGATAATGTTATATGCTCAAGCCATGGCTTATCATGCTGACCATCTCATAAGTGATCCTGAACGCGCATCTAGGCTGAACAAGCTGATTACTATTTAAACTGATATTAGTAAGATAAACTATAATTGGCTTGGAAAACCTTTTAAAACAAAGGCACAAGAACCAACCAAATATATGCAATATGCCAATTGGAACAGATATATCAGATAATAAAAGATCAACAGCCTAAGAAGACCAGCAGCAAGGTTGCACATGAAATTGAAATTTACCATAAGTATAATGTAAACTAAAAGAAAAATAATAAAGGACAGGAAAATTGAGAATTTAGATACGGTATCTTCATACCCATCTTCCGCAGAACTTTCATCCACCAACTGAATATCAACACACTTTGGTTGCCCGCCGACAACATATAGAGGATCACCTGTTCATTAGGAAAATATAACTATCAGGCTCTTGATTTGCTAGCTGCAGTCTCTCACCAATAACTGATATGAGGATATGAGAAAGGTTGAAAGCACAACATCACATGGCAGTAAATAGCTTCTAAGAAACATTCCTGTAGTGTCAGTTACTTTGATCGACTTTAATTTATGACATCTATTTCTTGTATATTTTTTTCTTCCAGAAAGACATCACAACGTGAAGATTTCATCCATTTAGATTGGTTTAAATATATGGATAAGTGTCCTGGAAAAGTACTTATCAAGTTGTATTGTTTTGCGATTCTCATGCATCATCTTTAAAAAAAAAAAATTACCTATCTTTAGAGCTTTTTCTAATTTGTAAATGCCGTGAAGGTGCTACTTCTGTCAACTCATGTCTTCCATAATGTTATGTTTTAGATTGTCAAGCCAGTGCTGATATACTGAAAGTAATATATGGAAAGTATCTGGTACTATATATGACCACCATTATTGGAACACAATAATCAGAGAGTCAAACATGTCAATCCACTAATTTTTGAAGTTCATATGCATGGTGATATCATATACCAGTACACAAATTGAGGGGGATGTTCGTAGGTATTTGATTTACCTATTAGAGTGCATATCAGATGGAGAATGTTGGAGTGAGAGGACATGAAGGAATGTATGGCCAACAGGATTTAGTCATAAACATTAAAAAATTAGATCAGATTGATAGCAGAATTCATGATTATCAAAACCATAGAGCATTAAGTTACCAATGCTTCAAAGTTTACCCAACAAAGGATGCCCCAAAAAAGAAAGGTGAATTCGTATTTGGTGTGGCCTTCCTGATTGGATCTCAACCTGTCAGAAATGGTAACAGAAGAAAGAAACTAAGGATTGATACAGGTAAAGGCCCCATCACATTTCCCAACCTATTTTCAGTTCTCATTAAAGAGTACTTTCTCTTTGCATTAAAAGATGCTACACATCGATGGAGAGAAAATATCCAGGCAAATGCTTGTTTTTAGCAGAAATTTCCAGAGCTAATGGAATACGGAACATATGAAGCTCTAGTAAAATGAGAGCTCAAGATGGAATACCTGGACCAATGTGTGGTTTCCTTGTACATCTCTTTCAAGGACATCAACTTTGCTGAGAGCAGGTTTCCCTGGTTGGATTGAAAAAACACACACACACACGTGGGCGTGCACACACAGACACACACACACGCGCACACACACACAAAAAGGAATAAACAAAATGTGAAATGTTTTTCTTTTTTCCTTATAAGAAAATGTGAAAGATAAGGGTATTAGATGCCCAGGACAACTAAGGAAGCAAACAATGGGAATAGCAAACAACTTTCAAATGAATATGGGGACTTGAAATGGAACTTGAAATTTGGAAATATAAGCAAAAGATTACTGCCGTTTGAACCCTTGGCTTAGCAATTGGATAGAATGTTCTTTTCTTTCTTTTTTCTTTACCAGCACCCTCGGAAAAAAAAAAAAAATGTGTACAAGGCAATAGATAGATGAACCTGATGGAGAAGCAACATACAGCCCTTTGGCCACCCCAGGATAGTGCATAACTCCAATTGGTTGTCTTATGATAACCTACATGTGCCAAAACACAATAATTAAGAAGCAACAGAGGGAGATTATATTATCCATTTGAAAGTATTATTCCTAATAAAGAAAGCAATATCATTTGAAAGAAAATGATTTGTGCTGAGGCATTACCTCGTCCTTATCAAGTATCCCATTGACTAGTGCCCTATATATCTTAGATATTTTCCTTTCAGTACCAAGCTCTTGGTTTGTATTCCTGTGCAGGGGGAGATTGTAGGTGCCATCAGTACGGAGCATTCTGGTTAAAGAAGAAAGGCCACCTAATATTTATTGCTTGGCTATATAGCATGCAGAAAGCCGCCAAGATTACATGAACTTAAACAGTAATTAGTCTTCTTGACATATAAGAAGGCATTTCCTCAGCTGGGGCCTGCCCTCTCTGCTGCAGGGAAAATAGTTTTTCAGTTAAAGAAACTGGTAAATTCTATTCAGATCAGCGGAGTGGGGAGTCAAGTAAATAAGTTCAATTTCACATCTACTAAACTAGTTGAGGTGGCTTTCTTCCTTAGAAAGCTTCTAGCCAATTTATTGGCTAAAGAAATGCAGATTTTGAATTAGGCGAAGTGGTGGTCTACAGTTGCCTAGTTAATGTCATCTCTATATCGGTAACCATACTGAAGCTTCAGCATATTTGTCATACAAAACCAAATAAATATGTAAAGAAAACTTAATGATGCTTCATCATTGTTGTGGAGAATCAGCGACCTTTTGTCAAGTTGTTTCCATACATTCAATGGATTTGTAGATCCAGATAATTTGAACCAAATACTCTAGACAAAAGTAGAGCTCCAAAAGATATATATATATTTTTTTATAAGGATCCCTAACGATAAATCAATCTGATTTGTTTCTATTCCACTATGGAATCTCTCTGCTTTTCCTGTTATATCTAGTTATGTTTCTCTTTCACTTGTTTCTTCTTTCCGCTACCATAGAAAATTATTTGGTCTCGTTTCTGCTTCATACAAGTTTCTGTTGTGTCATACCTATGTTCTTTTCAACTTTTTTTTTTTTCATATTCCTTTTTTTTATTAAAATATTATATGAAAAGTGAGAGTCTAAATTTGCAAGATATATTGCCAATGGTCAGTCGAATCTAAATTAGAACTAATATCTAAAATGTTATCATCAAGAACCTGAATTCCATAGAATTCTAAATAGCTCAGAGGGTAGCTATTTTCATTGATCAAGAAAAGATATCAGTTCAGATAACCCCTCTAGCTTATGACTGGAATGATAGACAACTTATAGCAAATGGAGCTATAGGAAATACAAGCTAATGGTAGGAACTTAATTATCTCTCGCAAAAGACTTGAAGTGGATGAAGGGGTAGATGGATATTATTTCCTCGCTCACCTGTTGGTTCCAACAAGTGATGTTCCATCAGCAAAATAAGCTGCGAGGTGTGTTTTTGCAAGCTTTGTCTTTGCACAAAGTAATATTCCTGAACAAAGATGTACTAATCAAACCAAAAAAAAAAAGGAAAAATAAGCTGCCAGTGCCTAGTTACTCATAAAATAACTCAAATATTTTGAAAGCATTGTTGGGATATCAAGCAGTCATCCTGTTGATAGGACTTCAAATAGGTTAGGGAAGTAACAATCAGGAAACCAGTACTACAGCATTGACTCCGGCAAGATGCAATACCACATACCATGGCTTGCCACAAAAGTTAAACTTGGTGAGTTTTCAAAGCAGATAGATATAAGTCTAGATGGCTTTTCAACATCTCAGCATTTGAACCCCTTTTCCTATATTTTTTTTGTTCAAGCACACACTAGCCAATATATACGATAAGGTGATTTGTTTTTTTGGTGCTTTGAGAATTAGGAGCATATATCTCCAAGTACCTAAGATAAATGAAGAGGTCTATTAAAGCACTTTTGCGTGCATATGTAGCTTGATTGAAGTTAGGAAAAGATCAATTATATTGGACATTTAAGTATGAGTAGCCAAATAGTCACAGATACTGAGGTCTGGTCATATTATTAAGAACCAGCACAAAAAATAATTTGCTAACCTGATGTGCCCCTTCCCAGGCGGTGCACAGGGACAGGATGTGGTTCCTGGCATTTCAGTGAAGAGCTTTGCTTGCCTACTCGCCATTGAAGTTGTGTCAAAACAGTCCTTTGCTGAAAGAGTCCCCCAGGCAATACTTGAAGACCAGAAGGCTTGTTCAAAGCAATCTGAACTCATAAGCATGCTTCCAAGTCAACCAGAAACCAACCGAACAAGCAATAAGTTGTGATATAAGGTACGGTTAAGTTTCCATTTTCAGAGATCAACTTAACATAGACATCAGATCCACAGAGGATAGTGCTTAAAGTTTTTATCATTCTGAACTTTTTCTTGGCAACTAAGCAAGCATAACTATATATCATTTGAAGACACATACTACAACGACAAACATAAGTTTACATTACCCTGTGCATACAATCAACAAAATGAATCTTAATTCTAGATTTTCTTGGAAAAACCAAGGGATAAGAATCTAGATTCCAGGAAAAAGTCACAAATTTACCTCAAAACATAGTTTAAGCCTTCTTTAGCAGACAATGTAAAACTTAAACCAATAAAATGAAATACACTTTTAGGAGACAAACATATATCTGAATTATAAAACTGACCAGTTTCCAAACAAAATTATTTCAAGTGACATTTAGAATATCACATTTAGTGTCTGAAAGCAAGCAATCAAACAATTGGCTAAAAAACTCTGCATTAAAAAAGAAAGACACAATATTATCCACAGTTAAGAGGGATTCACCAGATCATCATCTTCATAAAGAACCTCTAACACGTACGGTGCATCAGGCTCCTTCCAAGGAAGCCTATGATATGCAAGTTTCGAACCAGCTCTACACCATTCAATTACACACGTAAATAACACAAGAATATATATCTTAGCTAACATAACACCAAAGAAACTATACTAGAGTCCCACAAGCTGATGATATTATCTTGATCCAATATATAATGTGAGGGCAATTCTACCCTAACAAGTTGGTTTTGTTAGGGTGTTTCAAGCCCAATATCATTTTTAATATAGTATTATAGATGGACCCAAATTTGTATACAGAGTTCAATATTGATTTGTGATCCACCTTGTGCGTAAGGGAGTGTATTAGAGTCCCATGTTGGCCAATGATATTGAATTAGATATAATATATGAGGTGAGAAAAATCTTCCCTTAATAAGCTGGTTTTGCTCGGGTGTGTTAGGCTCAATATCATTCTTATTGAACTAATAACAAGCAGATAACCTCCATTGGACAAGAAAGAAACACAATGAAAACCTGAGAATTGTGTTGGAATCTTTAACAACTACTCCGTCGATTTTTATCTGTGGAAAAACAAATAAACGATATATTGCAATTATTCAGCCACTCAGTTTAATGTAAAAATAAAAAGATCATTTCATGCGTTCCCTTTCTGAAGAATTTTACCTGTCCATTCTGGATTCGCTGCAACCAACTGCTCAATTATCAGCAAAAAGAAAAGAACAAATGAAAAAAAGAAACAACCACTTCGACCAAGCTAGGTATTCCAAGAGAATAAGATTTTTCCTCGACTTCAACTACTAAATATGTACATGAACTTATATACACGTATGTGTAATGTACGTATTTACCCTTGCAAAGGAGCTGAATTCTTGTACTTGCTAGAGTAGAACTTCACCAGTGTCATCCCTGTGAATAAATACATAGCGAAAAGAGAAAATCAATTTTTATTTATTAATTCATATTTAAGATTTTTAATGAATGATAAGGTAAAAGGAGAGAAAACCGGCTTCGGCGGGTCGAACGACGTCGTTGTAGGTCAAGCCGTCGTTGAGATCGGGCCATGGAAGCCCGAATCTCTGAGACGGAGACGTTGGTGGAGCTCGTGACATGGCGCACCGGTGGCAAATGCAGTTTCAGCGAACAAGAACAAACGGCGAAAGTTTATATTATGCGGCAACCTGACCGCCGCGTTTGGTCTCTGTTTCCGAAAACATCTTCCCCTATAAAAAAATAAAATAAAATAAAAACAGTTTAATTCTTTTTGGATAATGGTTGTTTAAATTTTAGATTTCCCTCTTTCTATCTAATTAAACTCTCATTTTCAGTAGTATTTAAATAAATGTTAATATTTGAATTTTAAAAAATTAAATCATTCATTTAAATGATTTTAACATAATTAAAATAGAAAGACGTATGTTATTATCTAAAATAGGACACACATAAAGATACATAAATGAAGTGTAATCAACACATTTTTTCCTACAACTTACAAGAGTAATTGATGTAGTTTTCAAATTTTTGATGTTTTTCAAGCGTAGTAATGCTTATCCATTCTTTTTTATATTGATTAGTATATCTATAATTTGTTTATAGGCTAATCCATGTAGCACTAGATTGATTGCAAAACAAACTACATTTAAATTATCACAGCAAATAATGAAAGTTCTTTATAACTAATACTCTAAGATCTTTTAATAAAAAACTATATCAACTCTACAACAACATTAACAAGACTTCTGCTTTAGTATTAGAATGAGAGGTCGTATTATTTTTTAGAATTTGACATTACAAGGTTTCTCCTTAAGAAAATATAGAAAACAAAAGTAGATTTTCTATCATTTGGATCAGTACTCCAATCAATATCAGAAAAAATATTTAAGGACAGGTTTAAAGGTTTGCAAAATTTTAAATTGTGAGCCAAAGTGACATCAAGATTCCTTAATATCCATTTAATAGCTTTTCAATGTGTATCTAAAGGTGTTTGCATGAACTCACACACCTCATTAACTACAAATGATATTTTTGATCGTTTACTATAGCATAATATAAGGCACTTACTATACTTTTATAAAAAGTAGTATAGTGCGCTTACTATACTTCTGTAAAGAGTAGTATAGTGCATTTACTATGCTTCTGTAAACAGTGAGATTTTGTAAGAAGAATAGATAAGCATCGATCACTATATCAAACTGTTACAAATAAACATTAGTATTTTGAAAATTGTATCAACTACTCTTGTAGAGGTAAAACTATAAAGCAATTTTAACTACTTTACTACCACTTATATAAGTGTGTTGATCATACTTCATTTGTACATCTTTCTATGTGTCATACTCTTCTTTACTTCTTTAAATTTTGCTAGATTTTCTTTACATTCTATAATGGTATTAGAGCACAATGAGGAATTTATTCCTTTAGTAGCGCCATTAATGAAAGTTTAGTAATAGAGAGTTGTACAAAAAATCAACTTAAAATTGATATAAAATTAGGTGATTTGAATTATCTTTTATGGGATCACCAGGTTACAATCATAGTGAAAGATTTTAATCTTCAAGGATTTTTTGTATGGGAATGCATCATGTCCATTTAAAATTGTGACCAATTCCATTGGAAACTAGTACTTAGTTTTGCTTTAAATTATTAGCAATGCCAAGATTCCTTAATTTTTACTTGGCTTCTTAGTAGTGTTTTTGATAAATATTTACCAGATTTAGTTAGGTGTGGTACAATTTATAAAAAAAGAAACTTAAGAGTTTATTTATTGCTTAAATTAAAGCTAAAGTGGCTTGGTTAAAATAGGATAATTAGAAATTGAAAAAGAATGATCTCTTCATCAAATAATATCTCTCAAAATTAAAAATCATTGATGATGCATTAACTTTTGTTGGTTATAAATTTGGTGATGAAGATGGTTTAAGACTAAAATGTCAGTAAGTTGTTGTGTCTATCACATATTGAGTAGAACCATATATCATTAGTGAAGTTTTAGCTTTTTTGTTAACCCATGAGAATCGAGAACTATACTCTAGCTGAATCCAGATAGTACTAATCCCTCAACAAATTTAGCCTTTTAGGGTAATCCAAAATGACAACATGATATTGTTAACTTTCAAAATAAGTTCAATCCATTTTATGGTCCTTATTTTTTAAAGGAATATGAGCAAAGGTTGTGGTAGAGTTTAAAGAAGAAAAAGTTGGTCAAACAGTTCCAAAACATAGTGTTAATTATACGGATAATTTAGACATATAGTACAAAAGTGTTATGATCGTTTCAATCCTTACTTTACTGGGGCACTTACTAATCAAGCTCAAGAGATGAAAAATTCATCTACTCATTTAACCACACCAAGTTGGTTTCAACTACTTTACCATCAATGTTGCTACATACAGTCAACATGCACCATCATCTCATAAAAAATGTTCAATGATTCTAACACTGGGTTGCTAAATTTAAAAGCCATAAATCATGTTAGTAATACTTTAAGTAACCTTAATGTGAGATCTGGGTACATTGATAATTCGAAACTTCAAATTGAAAATAGTTCAAATTTGCTTATACAACATATTAGACACTTTTTTTATACAAATAATTCTAATAGAACCTTTATTTTAAAAAATTTGTTGCATGTTCCTAATATAATTAAGAATTTGATTAATATATCACAATTTACTAGGAATAATAATTTGTTTTTCGAGTTTTATCCTTCTTATTGTTTTTTTAAGGATCAGGATTCAAGCCAAGTGGCTCTTCAAAGGACCGTTAAGCAAGGTCTGTACTAGTTTTAACTCAAAAAAAGATCAATCACAATCTCTCTTAATCTTTAGTTACCTCAGTAAGACAACTTTGAGCTAGTAAATAGTCAACCAGTGCAGCTTCTAGTAGTTTCATTTAGATTTGTGGCATCAAAGGTTAAGACACCCTATATAGAAAACTGTTAAGTTAGTTCTTAACAAATATATATGGCCTTTTCTGTTAATGATAATGTTATATTTTGTCATGCTTTTCAACTTGATAAGAGCCATAAGTTGCCCATTTTACTTACAAACATAAATGTACTTGTCCTTTTGAATTAGTTCATTCTAATATTTCTCCAGTTGTATTTATATTTTATTTATGGATGCCTTTTCTTCATATACGAATCTATTTAAAAAAAAATCAAAAGTTTTTTCTATCTTTTCTTAATTTAAAAATCAAATAGAACTTTTGTTCAATATTAAACTTAAAATTCTTAAAGTTGGTTAAGGATACACACTAATAACTTCTTTCCCTAAAAAAATTAGGTATACAACAAGAACTCTTTTCCTCTTATACATTTAAATAAAATAGTGTAGTTGAAAAGAAGTATGGAGATATTATGGATCATGGACTAACTAAATTAGAACTAAATTAGCATAAGCATCTATGCATGTTTCTTACTAGGATGATATTTTTTCAACCTTCATTTTCTTTTAATAAGTTTTCAACTATATAGCTTTTTGTGAGGTCTAAGTCAATTAGAGAAGTTGTATGTAGTAAAACCAAATTTTATTACCTTTTGTATCTTTGACTACACTTGTTTTTCTTGTTTTTGACCCTATAATAATCGTAACTTAGATTTTAGATTTAAACCGTGCACCTTTTTTGGTTATAATTAAAGACACAAAGTCTATAAATGTCTTACTAATGATGGAAGATCGCTTATCTTTAAGTACGTTCAATTTGATGAACATACTTTTTCTTATGCCAAACACCCAAAACATGATGCAAATTATGCCATTCTTGAGTCTTTTCTTTAGGATACTTTTTCAAAAAGACAACATGTAATCTCACAATGCAATTCTTTTTTTTAACTCATTTGTGTCATCATTTGGCCAATTTCCCATGTCCATTACGCTCATGTCACCTTCGCCTTGTTCCTTAAATAACACATAATTAACTTCTAAAAATATCAGCTCACATAGAGCTAATGATCAAAACTTCAATTTTGTAGATTTGTTTTCTGAGTGTGTAGGTTCTCCCACAAGCAAAACTCAAGAAATTTTAAGCCCAATAAGTAACAAAAAAAAATGAGTAGAACGTTATTACTTTCAAGAAATTAGCACCTAGTGATCATTCGAGCTATGATTTTTTTAAAACCTAAAGCAATGGAATCCTTTACAATAATTTTTTTCAAATAAAAAAGAATGTTTTTCAGTTCATTCTGCATTAGCACAAGCAAATTAAAAGACAACTATGCAAGAAGAGTTTGATGCATTAATGAGAAATAACACTTGGAGGTTAGTCCTAAAACCTATTGATATGTCACTTATTGGATGTAAGTGAGTTTACAAAATAAAAAGAAATACAAATGGATCTATTATTAGGTATAAAATAAGATTTGCAGCTAAAAGATATCATCAATTAGCTAATTTTGATTGCATAAACACATTTAGGCTTGTGATTAAGCGGTTACTATTAAGGTCATTTTGACTGTTGGTCTAGCCAGAGGATTGAACATCAGATAGCTGAATGTAAACAATGTATTCTTAAATGGTACACTATAAGAACAAGTATTTATGATGCAACCTCTTAGTTTTGAAGTAGAAGGTAAACAACAATTGGTTTACAAGTTAAATAAAGCTATTTATGGATTAAAACAAGCTCCTAGGACCTAATTTGAAAAACTATGATATGACTTTTAATTAGTTTGATATATAAATTTGAAAATTGATCAATCTCTTTTCATGAGGTTCACCACTGGATCAACAATATATATTTTGGTATACGTTGATGATAGAATTGTTATTAGTGGTGAAGACAAAAAAAAAATTGCATATTTGATTCAATAATTGAATAAATAGTTTGTTCTCAAGAATCTAAGAATTTATCAGCTACTTCTTAAAAATTAAAGTGAAAGTAAAAATATAAGATGCTAAATCTCTACTAACTCTTATGATGAATAATGCTTAATTGTCTTCCAAAAAAAGAAGCCTTTACGAGAATCTTACTTTTTACGGAAGTATAATAAGTGCACTACACCACACTGACAAGATCAAAAAATTATTCTTGATTAACAAAGTATGTCGGTCAATTCATCTAAATAATTTTAACGTTATTAGTAATTTTTAATTTGATGAAAAGTAAAATGAGTTTTGTACTATAAAAAATATATAAAACAAAATGAAAATAAATGTAATGTCAATTTGTCCCAAATTTGTTAACGTGAAATCTCTTTACTCTCATTGGCATTGGTTGGACGACCATGGATGATGCTTAAATCTTTAGTATAAGTCATGAGGTTCGTAGCCATAAAAATGGCCTAATATAGGATTTCAAATATTTGAACTAATTAGCCAAAACAAAGTATCACATAAAGAAAAGATGCAGATGAAGAAAACTTTACTTATCAACATTAGGGGTAGCCAAGGCATCATAAAGCTTTTTCTTTTACTCTGTATCAGGGTCAACACCTGCCATAATTGCCTTTATTTAGTGCTTTTAACCTGAAAAATGAACCCAGAGGTTCAACTGTCAATTTTAAGCAATTCACTTTATTGATGGCAGAGTAACAGTGATGATAAAGCCATGAAAAAATCCAAAAAATTATATGGTACAAGCTCAAATTCTATTATCCTCCCATGAGTGACCAGAAATTCATGAATGATAAAACTATAAAAATATATAGTAAGTTCCACTCTTCCAAAGAATTAAGCTTTAATGTGTATCTATTTCACTCTTAAACTCTCAATTACACCTCCGATCGAAATTTTAACAAGTAAATAACTATCAATTTTAAGCTTTATCTCCCTTCTCTCTCTCCTTTTTTTATAAGGTAAATGACAATAAGGTATTCTAGTTGCAAAAAATAATAACAATAATAATTAATTTGATTCAATTGACAAAAATATTCTCACAATAATAATTGATTTAAACATTGTTTAATATTAATGTTTAATTTAAATAAAATTAAAATATTTAAATATATTTTAAATATCGAGATTTGATTAAAAAGAATAAAAACAAAAGTTTTAAATAATTTTTATAAATATAAAAAATTTATTATATACCTTATTTTACATCTCAAAGTATACATTGAATAAATTATATATTAAATATTTTAATTTGATTTAACTTAAATTTTATATTTAATTTTTTAAAAAATTATTTAAATTGAAGATTTTATTCAAGATATTTTGAAATTTAAAAACTTTTGCATATGTTTAAATATATAAATATATATTTTTTAATTCTATACTATTAAAAATTTAAAATTTAAAATTATTAAAAAATAATTAGTGAGTTGAGATTTGTTCATTAAGAAATATACTTAAAATTGAGTGTAAAATTTATTTAAACTATTTTTAGACATTTCAATAATTAAAATATCCTAAATTATTTAGGATTGTATGAATTAAAATTTAATTTTAAAGAAATTAAAAAATTAAAAATACAATTATCCATTCGATACATGAATAACAAATTTAGTTTAATTCTTTTATATTTATTCATTATACTTGAAAGATATCATTTTCATGATTATGATTTTGGAAGTGTACATGCATAATAATATTGACATAGTTAAAATAATAATTGTTTAAATTTAGTCAACAACCAGTGGAGATGGCCGAGTTGGTCTAAGGCGCCAGATTAAGGTTCTGGTCCGAAAGGGCGTGGGTTCAAATCCCACTCTCCACAATAGTTTTTATTTTGAATTGTATATTTTTTTCCAATTAAAAGATTACTATGTATTTAAGAAACCCATAAAGAAAACCAAACGAAATGCAGTAGAATATTGGAAAATGCCACTGCTTTTTCTTCTTTTTTTTTCCCCTCTTCTTTTCTTGTTTTTTCTAATCAACATTTGTACGAAGCTATCTTTTTTTCTTTTCTTTTTTCATACAAATATTTGTACAAAAAATAAGCTCTTTATTATACTAAGAAATTAAAAAAATAAATAAAATAAGTAACTAGCACTCTGATATTGTTACTTGTTGAAATCACCGAAGTCCTAAAATTCTAGAAATTGGTGATTTGGGTTTCATGTTACTAGTTCCACATTTGCAGAATCTATGATACCACGTCTTATTCCACAGCTCTTACCAAACGCACCGCAAGCTACAAATCAGATACAGCTGCTCAACACTGGCATGACAAAGTCATAGCCCCTACAATTCTACTCTAGTTGACCAGCACCAATTATAAAAGGCATCTTAATAATCTTCGACTAACTGGCATAAGCGCGCCGGCTTCATTGAAAGGAAGAGGTTGGTTGTGCCAACTTTCCCTTATTTTCTCTCTCCTCCCTGTAAAGAAAATTGGGTCATCTAGGAAATAATTCAATGGTCTAGAAGTCATATACTCAAGAGCAAGAAACTTGGAAGCCAACCGGGTATCTTTTATTTCCTCAATCAATTGCAGTGAACAGGTCTTGTACAAGAAAGTAACATGAAACAGACAGCTTATGAAAATAACAATGTTTAATTTTGAAGAATTACACTGTGTGTCGAACACAATTACTTGGGATGGATGGTAAGGTCTATGGAAAAAGTCAGCAAAATACATCTGCTGATGAAGGCCTGGGAACCTGAAGGCAAAGAGGATCCCATTCCACATGTTTGCTGCATGGTCCACCTTCGACTGCAACAACTTGCCACTGACTTGCACTGGCGGCTGAGGTTTCTTGAAGAGCGATTCGTTTTGCAGTTACTGCCTTCAGCCGGTATCGCTCTGCCCTAGATCCAATGACCTGTCCTAAAATTGATGCCGCTATTGTAAATGCCATTGCTGACTTTGGCATCAATACAGTCTTCCTTAGCATGGCTATGAATGGAACAGCAGCATGGACAGCTGCAAACCAGGATGGCGAGAATTTTTCAGTGTGCTCCCTCCATATCCCTAAGGGTATATTTGCTGCCATTCCCAACATCCCAATCACAAATACTTTTGCAGGTAAGGGTTGTGGACGGAGGTTCTTTGCGAATGCAGTTTTGGCTAAAGCTGCTCGTGCTGATACAATTGCTGGTGGGCACCTTAGCTTCATGCCTGGAGGAGGCTGAAGGACCTTTGCAACAAGGGGCAGCACGTTGCTAACTGCTCGATAGGACTTTGCGATCGGGCAGTTCCCTGTTTGTAGCCATTCATTGCTCATGGCCTCGTGTTTTGCATTTCCTCCCTGATAAATCAAACATTATACATGTCAAGAGGTCAGATAAGCAGTGTTTTGATTTCATGTTCAGAATTTCTGATATCAAAAGTTCAAAAACATTGTTTTGATAAAATAAATTAGGATCGACAAAAGCTAACAATTTCAGTTCTTCGTTGGATAAAAAAATTGGAATGCTAAAACCGTGCTTTGAACTTCGGCGGCGGAATAAATAAAATATGCAGAATAGAGAATAGCATAATTTACTTGTGAAGAAGACTCCTTGGATGATTTTGATTTTCTTGTCTGATTCTTCCACATCTCAGAAAACGAATCAAAGCTGAAGGGGCCTCCAGGTCCAAAAGATGAGAGACTAATGGTGGCTGCCTTTGCCGCTAAAGGATTGAACTTGGGAAGAGTGGGTTCAGGCTCTGCTTTATCAGCTGGGTAAGATCTTTCAGAGAGAGGGACTACTCCATCACGCCCATGGAAAAGTCTGAATGCCATGTCAAAGTTTGGTCCATCTTCAAAAATTGGTCCTTTGGCCGCTCGCACCTATACAAGAAAAATATTGAAGAAGGAAAAAACAATAAGTCTCCTGATTCCTGAATATAACAAATTCAGCAATAGGGTAGGAAATTCTGGATCAGTGCAAAATCCATGTGTTACACCAACAAGAGACACAGCACAGCATGGATTAAGGGAAGACCATGACGCATGGTTAACATCAATTTATATGCTAGATCGATAGCCTAATCAGGTTCATGACAAGGATAAATATATTCTTCATGGACCTAAAACTTGCTCATTAACAATCTTTGTGTCAGACACTGATTGTGAGATGACAAGAAGACAGGATAATAGGGGAAGAATGCCATGAAATGAAAGCATAAGTCAGTGAAAAATGATACTTACAGGCATGGGAAAAGCCAAGGATGAGGCAAAAGAAAAATTAGTAGGCTCATTAATGTTCCTCAAAAATGGACATCTCAGAACATCCATTTGTGAAGGCACAGAATCCTCGTTTATGCCTCTGAAAAAATAATCCATTCTTGTTGTAATTCCAAGGAAACCTGCACAATAGAGAGAATTGCTTAGAAAATCTTACCTTCACAGTTGCTCAGCAAGCAAAAACATATTAAGGAATGTCATATCAAATGTTCAAGAAGTCAACAATCAATGTAACAACCAGAAAGCTATGACAAATCAGCAGTTATTTGGTTAATAGGAAGAAAGGGTTTGCAAGAGAAAAAAAGTCAAAGAAAGGTAAGAATTCTAAGTATAAGTCATGTAGCAAGATCCATCACAGAGAATCAGATGCCCTAAAAGCTAAAGACTTTCACAATTAGCTATCCAATTCTATTAGGTCCACAACTTCAAGCTTCCGAAACTTTGTAGCTCACTGAGGATGCAATTATTAATCCATTCAAGTTTTTTTTTTTATTTATTTATAAAAAAAGCATGGGTCAAACACAAAACCAGGAAACAAGCAACAGTGGTTCAATTTCAAAAGCCACTCAAGCATCCACCTCATGGAGCAACTAGATCTGTAAAAGTAGTCTATGGATCTTAAAAGAACTCATAGAACACAAGATAGGCTATACAAATCTGCAAAACACAGATCTAACATAGAAAAACAAATGAATGTTCAATCACAGACAAAACCTCACTATAAGACTAAAAAGTGAGACCTGTTTAACTATTAAAACCCACATGGATTAAAAAATCAAGCTTAATTATCATGAAAGTAACATTAAATGGAAGAAAATTAAATGTATAAATCATCAGTAAATCATAACATCGATGTTTAAGAGAAATGAAATTTCAAGCAAAGAGGAGAAGAAAAAACCAAATTTCATATAAACTTCAACGAATACACTCACAAACATATGAACAAACTAACTGAACAAAAAATTGAGTCATCAAAGCTGGATATGTCACCCAAAATCAAAAAAAAAAAAAAGCTGGAAACTGAAAGTAAATTAAAAAACGGAAAAGCAAAAGAAACAATGGATCGAAGCTAAGAGAAAATTATACCATGAAACCAGAAACACTAAATCAGACAGACTCCACACAATAGGCACAAAAAATGAAATAAAAGAACCGGAAACTGAAAACTAAATCCAGGATCGCTCAGCATACCTTACACAGCGAAAGGTCAGAGAGAGAAGAGCGAGAAATGGAGGAGACACAGAAAGCCTGTTAGAGAGAGAGGGGGGGTTGAAATGGAAGACCAAGGAAGGAATCAGAGCGGTAGGTGACAGCTTACACAATGGAAACGAGAAGAAGATGCCTTATTGTTTATTAGACAGGTAGAAAGAATAAACGACGTCGTGCTCGCCACACGCCGTATACCGGTTTGCTTTGGGAGTTTGGTTTGGTCAGCGCCTGGCGGCCACGGAACATGCGCCTGACTGGTCACATATCGGAATTTAATTTCGTTTAATGGATTTTAATTTAATTTAATATTATCATCCACTTTCGGCTTCCACGCGCCAGTTTTTTCTATTCCAGTTTTTACCCTTCCGTTTTCGAAAAATTTCATGCGCACCTTTTTCTGGAAGAATCAGAAACAAAAGATTGGACGAGAAGAAGTTTACGGGAAAGCTTGAACCCAAATGGAAAGAAAAAGAAGAGTTGTGTAAATATAAAGCAATTCAAAGACAAGATATGTTAAAAGTTTTTAATAAAAATTAAATATATTTTTATGTAATTTTATAATATTAATATAAAAATTAAAAATTTATTAAATTATCATATATCATAATTACGATTTATTTATGTAAAGAAATTAACAATTTTTGATTTGTTAAATTCGTTAAGGAGAGAAAGAAATGAAAGGTGAATTTCTTTATTAGTTATTAGTAGAGGTCGTGGATCATGAGGTGTAAAGTTATCAAATTATACAAATTATTTAACATTTTTCTTATAAATTAAAATGAATTTCTTTAAAAAAATTTATTGTCTGATTTTAGACAAATACTCATCTGCCTTGTCATTACAGGCTAAGGAGATGGGGTATTTCTGTTCACCTAATATTGCAGACATTGGTGAGGTACAGAACCTAATCTAAGACACTTGTGAGGTATGGGTTGTTCCTTCTTAACTAATTCATACGGTAAGCCTTCCAAAAGTGGGATTCAATGATCTCTTCTAACAATTATAAATAATTTAAATAATTTTTTTGTTATTCTGAATTTATACTAATTTTCTGAATAAATATACACACATTAATATAATAAAATAAATTATTAGTTTTATTTTTTATATTAATATAAAAATTATAAAATTAATCATTTCTTCAAATCCAGTGCGGCCTCTCCACATCTCCTAATATCTTGTCATCCCACTTCGACAAATCTTCACCATGGTTAGAACAAAGCCTATTGGTGGCACCCTGAGCATGGAACCCTTTTCTCCATTAAATGAGAGATAAATAATTTATTCTGTACACATTGCTTTTCTCCAATTGCCCAGCATTCCATCATGTCAAGCAAAAAGTGGCCTCGTAAGTCATACCTAATTCAACCTACTATGATCAGCTTGTGCCATTATTTTCTTCTCCAATTCACTCAATAATCTCAAGATTTGCACATAAGAGGGCTTATAAATCAGACAACCATGGGTTTAAACCTGAAGCTTAGAGCCCGTGGGGTGGGACCTTGGCTGGGAGCTCGGTTAAGCCTACATCTGAAATCAAATGTCTCATGCGATACCAATAAGATCTTCTCAGAATTATCAAGAAGGAGAGCCATGTACTTTATTTTGAATCACCAAATAAGTAAACAGGATGATGTATTTTACAATGAAGAAAAGATGAAAAAAAATGATGCACCCTACTTCAGATTATATTTACAGATATCTAAGACGAAATAGTCACATCAAGGATCCCCAAACAAATTGGTCAAAATGTTGCAGAATGTGGATTAAATGGCAAAATGGCACCACCTGTTGCATGCTTGAGTGAATGATGGTAGCAGGCTCATGGGTTCTTCTCAGCCTTTCCTCTTGTCTGTAGACTGTCTCAGTTCTGTCCAAAAGAAGCATCCACAACAGGCTTAGGAACAATGGAGATTAGCTAAAAAAAAAATTACTAAAATTTTTTTTCTAAAGAAGTTAATCAACATACAAAGACCTTTTTGGGAGTTGATTCTTCCGTTGCTCTCTTGTATTCTGGCTTCAGCTCATAAGACCCTTGATTAGTTCCTTTGTTGTTGTAGACACAGAGGTCTTTCAGTATATCTTTCAGGAATTGCTGCAGGGAAACAAAGGCTCAGAGGAAACTATCGATACAGCAAAAATGATACCACTGTGGAACAACGCTAAAGACAATTCACAGATAAGGATTCTATGTGGCCCACAAAGATCAAGGTGGTTTCCATGTATTGATAAAACCAATTAAATTATCATTTTCTGCAAAACAAAATATAAGAAAATTCAACCGTTAGTCTTAATCAGATTCCTACTGGTCCTGACCATCAAAATACTGGATTTTTCAGGTACTAAACTAATTTTGTAGCATATTACACGTGATGAAACCGGACCAAACTTTTATTTGACAATCCTCTGTCTCTATATTGATAGACCAAACTAAAACAGTAGGGTAGCATGCATTCTATGCAAGAAAAACAGTAAATAGATTGTTAAAGACTAAAAATATGAAGCATATCATATCTAATCTGAAGAGGCTTGTACCCCTAAATAATTCACAACAACACAGAGGCAAAGCTGAAAAATAATGCCAGGACTAAACCTCACCATGGACAGATATGCACAAAATAATGTGAGGATATAAATATATCTATAAACATACTTCAGGTTGGTCAGTCTCTTGGATAAGTTGCCTCAAAGTCCAATTTGATTGTCTTTCAAAGAGCTTAAACATAATTTCTTCCATTTCTCCACGGTCCCTTCTTGTTCTTTTCGTATCTGATGTCTTGGTTGGCAATTTCTTCTTCTCCTATTGCAAAAACACCAACTATCCTTATATATAATGGTGGACAGCTAAAATCAATCATCAAAACATCATTAGCATACATAATGGAGAATTACAGAAAGTAGCCCCAATTTCACTTAAAGAAAATAATGCTGAGAAAGAAGTTAGTCATAAGTACAGGAAATCCAGTTGCAATCATCCCTGGCATTGGCCTCATGTGAGACCCATTGTCATTATCAATGACCTGAAATGAAAATCAGTAGAAGGTCAGAGTTAGGGGAAAACTAGTTGATTACCTGAAAAGTATAACCATGAACGAATAAAGACTGTTCAGGAAGACCTGTATCTGTCTGGTTCTTGTCATGTATTTGTTTGTCCGTTCACGGCAGAGTTTTCCATAATTCTCGATGTTTTCATTGTGAGGCCTCATGTCAAATTTGTTTAGTATTTTACCTTCCACTGAAACCTTGCCTGCATCGCACAAAGAATTCTGTCAGATTTAGCTAAGTTTTCCATGACTAAATCACAGTTTTTCAACAAAAACATGAGGTGTTCCTAGTTTAAAATGTCAAAATCTCTGTTTCCTATGATATTATCCAAAATGATTTGGTCATTTTCGAAGAGAAGGAGAAGGATGAGAAGAGAAGAGATAAGTGACTGAAGAAAACAATGTTTCACAATAACAACCCACTTTTAATGTTAGCAGTAAAAGCAAGTAAAGATTTACATCCACAACTACTGATATAACATTCTTTGCCATTATAATTATACTTGGTTTTGATGCAGAAAAACACACAACAAAAAGCAGATGAACTCCCAAAAGGAAAACATAATGCAGTGGTCTCAAACATCAGTTATCTCTAACGAGATGTATATCACAATAATCCGAGCACAAAAAAAAAAAAGAACAATTTGACAGATTGGTTTTCTCCAGAATTTTTCTAGTATGTTAATATCGTAGGAGCATTCTGTCCTTACTAAATAAAAGTAGAACAATAGTGGCAATAAAGATGTGTAGTTACCTTGTGATGTCTCAGAGAACACAGACATTGGGATAAAGTCTTTTGACATATCCATTGTGTAAGTCTTGGGCACGTTTCCAGATTCATCGCCAATCAATTCCATAGTGAACTGAATATCATTAATCAACTAATATCAGATATAGAAAACCAGATGCTCCACACTGAATTGAAAACAAAATAAAGAAAAGTTCTCATTGAGCAGTCAAAAGCTGTTAAGGATATTCCTTTCCCAAACATAACAGCAAAAAGTTATGGAAATACAAACAAATGGGTATAACTGTAGAGAACTTTCAACTACAGACAATGTAACACAGAAACAAATAGCTGCATCTTTCCTAAGAAGTCAAAAATAAAAAGCCCCATAAAAGCTATGGAGATTCCTATGTTACTTAAAGCATGGAAGTACAACTGTGGGCTTAGCTCATAGTCATAGCTATTCTACCAAGTACCTCCAACAAACACTTCAGAGGTTTGTTGCCACCCAAGTGCCAAAGGAGGAAAAGACGTTGAAGACCAAACAAGAATGAAGAACAAACATTAATATTTATAATAATAAAAAATACTACAGCTATCCATTTTTCATGCAAAGTGTCTTTTAAGTTGAGGGCTACTTGTCTGCTCCTTTAAAATTCAAGAAGCAAAGATTTATTAAAGTCATCTTTCATTCATCAGCTAAATAGATCAATTTCATCAGGCAAACTCTTTTTACTTCTGTAGTTCGAAATCATAAAACACTTTCCACGAATTGATGGAGCAATGGTGATGATGTATTTTCATATACATTTACCCTCTTAAAGGAAAACAAATAATGACCTCAACTGTTTCAGTAGCATTGCTTTAACCTTTCCTTGCAAATTATGACACAAACTACCTCAATTACATGATAGCCAACCATTAACCACACCTTTCTCAGAAAGAAAAGAAACTAATTTGACCCATCTACAAGTCCTCTTCCATGCATGGCATGTAGACCATCTAGCACAAAGTTGGGTTTTTGGAAAAATGGAATTCATCTCAATGTGAACCTGACAACTCCAGAAATACTTATCCCCAACACCACTACTCTTCAAAATCAAGCATATCCCAGTATATGGCCCACAGGTTATACTCTATGTATTTTTCATTACACCCTTTAAACTCAGGAACAGGGAGAATATAATTTGATGAATAATAAAACATGAAAATAATGAGACCCATATGAGAGTGATCTCAAAACTGACCTCTAAACTGATCTCTACCAAAGTAAAGAAATAATGTAAAATTCGAACAAAAGATTCAGCAAACATTATATATATATATATATACATAAATTACCTAAAGAGAAAATCCATCAAGACCAACAATGTAAAAGTCTATAGCAAGGAAACCCATAAATGCATGTTCAAATGCAAAACAAATTAACCAAAACCCCGAGAAGAGAAAAGGAAAAAACAAAAGAAAGAAAGTAATACCTAGAAATCACATAATACAGGAACATTAGAGAAGAAAACAACAAATGCATGCAGAACTAACGCACCAAAACCCTAGAAACTACACAATGCAAGAAACGCAGACACCCTCCAAACACAGAGATAAGAAAGGAGAGAGAAACGTATAGGTAAATATTTTACACAGACAAAGTCGAATTATATATAAGCAAATGTTTACATATGTACGCGCATATGGTATGTACATCATGTACCTGAGGAGAGGAAGAGTCATCGTCATTGGACACGAGAGGGTCGATAGAAAGAACGACTTTGGCAACAGGGCGCGAAGGCTCGTTGGTTGTAGTAGGGCACTGGAGGGAGCGAGAGACCAAAGCAGGGCACTTCATTAGCCACATTGCTCTGTCTGCTTTGCCCGTCTCCAAATACCCACCAACATTGCTGTTACTGTTACTACTATTGTTGTTATTATTACCGCCATTGTTGTTACTGTTACTGTTGTTGCCATTGCTGCTAGCACCTTCTTCCATGAGAGAGAGAGAGAGAAACGGTCTTTTGGAAATTTTGGATTCTGTTTAACAAACTTTTTATGACAGATGAAGCTGAAAGGGTGTGTGTGGGCTTATATAGAGAAGAAGGGGTGCCACATGGGTCCTCGCCCACCCCACCTTGGATCAGATCTGCCCGTTTGTGAGATTAAGGATATCCCTACCCACGACACGAATAACGAAAACTGAATTAAAACTCTCATCATTTGCAATAATATATAAATAGATTCTGAAATATTTATTATTTAAAAAAATTACAAATTTTAAATAAATATAGAATTTTATTTCTTTAAAACTGTGAAAATAATTTTGAAAAAAATAAATAAATAACAATTAATATAACAAAAGTTATTAAGATCAAGACAATATGAAGTTTATGTTATTAAAATAAAATTAACGCGAAAAATTATTTGAATCTTATAATTGACAATGTTTCAACCACATCTTCAAGTGGTATTTCAATTTATTTAAAATTATTTTTTAAAATTTTAATAAAATATATGCTTATAACAAAGAAGAAAGTGTTTTTATATGTTTTTAAAAATTTAAGTTATTTATTTTAAAATTAATTAAAAAATAAAATTTTGAGAAAGTAATTTCTAGAGATATTATGTGATTAAATACAAACTGGAGTGATGGAGTGCTTCTCAACCATTTCAAATCCTAAAGAAAAAAATTCATGAAACAAAATAATTTTGATAAAATACTTTAAAGTTCACTAATGGCCTAACTTGGAAATCCCAAGGAATGATTTGGGTATTATACTCTGACTTAAGAGAATTTAATAAACTTTATATTTAATTTAAATCGAAAGATTAAAATTTAATTTTTATATTTTAATATAATTAATAATAGAAAATATAATTTAAAGTTTAAATTAAAATTTTATTTTAAAAATAAATATCGATATATTTATTATATTAATAAGACAGAATAATAATTAATATCAAAATATGTAACAAAATGATTATATAAAAGTTCATTTGACATGTCAAATAAGATTGAATTTTTGATAAGATAAGATAAGATTGGATTGATTTAAAATTATATATTTAATGGTGCTTGATTTATATGTGATGAAACAAAAATTAATATTGATTTATTTTAAAAGATTCTTATATTAAAAAAATAATAACACAATGTAATTTATTGCACATTCATTATATTACAATCAATTGATGAATATAATAATCATTTAAGTTTTTTATTTAAAATTTTAAAATTTTTAATTATATTTTACCATTCTTTTGATTTAAAAATCCAACAATAAGTAAATTTTTTAAATATAAATAAAAATAAATAATAATTATAAATATTTAAGAAAAAATACTGGCATTGCGTAACTTGAAAATTGAAATAATGTTTGTTATAATTTTGGATTGTATTATAATTAGTTAATAAATACTTGTAATAATATAAATTTATATAATTTAAAATAAATTTATTTATCTAGTCACGATGATGATGATGATGTATCAATTTTATTCCACCATTTCAAGAGATAAAATTATTCCCTTTTGAAGAGACAATAATAGATCGAAGATAAAATTATATCAATTTATTATTTTTACACTAAATATGACATTAAGATAAAAATTATTAAATTTTATTTTTATTTGTACTACCAATAAAAAATAGATACAAAATAGAAATTCAAAAATAATGATAATAAAAATAATTAATTAATTAAAAATAAAAAATACATAAACAAATTTATGTCACTCCTAATAATATCCTCACACTTACAATAACAAAATGCAACACAAAATATTTTTTATAAATTAAAATTCAAATACAACAAAAAAATTACTCTCTTAATTTTAAGCCTCCTTCCCCCAAAAAATAGAAACCTATTTACAAAATATACAAAACAAAAATAAGAAACTTAAAACCTTACTTTTTCAATATTTATATATAATAAAAAAAAAATCAAATGATTATATAACAGAATACCCATCATTGCAAGTTGATGATAGCTTCACATCGATTTCAAAGTTTCAAATTTTTAAATATATACCAAAAATTAAATAAAAATGAATCTAATAAAATTTGAGATAAGATCAGATATTTGTAATTATATTAAAAAACGTCCATCCAACATTTAGCAATAACTGCAAGTTGTGTTATATATATTTTGATTTTTAGGATACCAAAAATCAAAAGTTTGATTTGATTTATTGATTCTTTTATTGCCCCAAATTAACAAACACAGTCAAGTGTAAGAAATGAAATCAGGAACCAATATGACAGTATTAAGCATTCTCAAGTTTCTGAGTAACACAAATGGTTGCATGGAGAAAGCAGATTGTTACACTCAAGCACTTCATGATCTGTAAATTCTAAGTTAAGCTTCAATAGTGTCAACTGATAACTACAAAATCTTTTTGCAGGAATCATTAAAGCTCTGTTTACGCTCATACTGGAACTGGGTCAGAGCTGTTGCTTGCACCCGAACTCTGTTTTCTTTCTGCCTGAAGAGACCTGCACAATGATTCAAGCTTTTCTTTCTGGTTCTTTGTCTTCTCCAATTGTTTCTTTAATCGCTCACGCTGACAAGCAAAAGGATATAATTCCAGGTCAAATAAATTCAGAACTTGAATGGGTTCTCCAGGAATATGAGTCACTCATGAATAGCTTAGGATATAGTTTCTTGCAATCAAACCCACACAGTGAGAATTTAGTAACAATGGTGGTACCAAATGCAGTTTTCAACAACATAGGCATCCGTGAATGAATTCAATCAAATGTGAAAAAGGATTCTTCATTCGAAAAGCAACTATGGCAGAAAATAGGGAGAAAATGGGAAGAAACATGTCTATGAGCTTGAGGAAAATTTGTATGAATAGAGATAGAAACCATTCTAGCCTGACAAGCCTAAAAATTTGTGGGTCAACTAATGCTTACCTCCTCAACAAGTGTTATAAGGGTAACATCTGATTTCTCGGATTTGCTCTTCAAGAATGTATTTTCCTTTTTGAGTTCCTTGATTGACTTGGACAACTAGTATTTCGAAATCACAAGAAAGTGAAAGGCTTGGATTACTTGAACAGAACACATTATAAAAGTTTTGCAGAAACGTGAAGCAACAAGGGAAATAAACCTTTTCAATCTCTTGCTTGAATGTTTCGAAGACCTCATTGCTCTTTAACAAAGCTTCCTGCAAAATCAGTTAACAGATTAACTCAGGAAAATATAATGTGATAGATTCGTATATTGAAGGCAATACAATTTCACAAATCAGAAAGTATAAATAGAGATATAAGCAGGTAATAAATATTCTTGAAACACTTTCACTGCCTGTAAGCCTAACAGGAACCAGGACAAACTTATCTAACTCTGTTCATGCGGAGGAAGATCAAACGTCAATTAGATAGTTTCTGGAAAGAAACTTTAAGGTGAAACATGGGATGAAGTCAACCTGAAATTGTTGGAATTTTTCTCCATCAGCTGTCAACTGCAGGCGCAAGTTCTTTTCAGTGGCCAATAACTGTGACACCTGTTCTGCATATGATTTCATTTGGGATTGTTCCTGAACCAACTGTTCCTCATGTTGCTTGATTTTCAAATCAGCAAGCTGTAGTTCCAGGGTTTTCTGCTTTAACTGCATATTTTACATACCAAGCTACAAGATTTGTTCACAGGCTATTACAGAAGAATAAGCACTCAGGTCAAAGCCTGGAAAATACCAGTAAACAGTAAATACCTTCTGCACGTATTGCTGTTCAGAAAGGGCATACTGATCAGCAAGCTGCTTCAACTTATTTCTTAACCTAGACAGGAAGACACTTGTTATGTTGAATATTAGAAAACCTTGCAATCATCAACACATTGGTTTTTTCTGATAAGAAATCAATTGATTAAAAAAAGTAGGTTAAGCTGAAGGTCATGTAGACCAACATGTAAGGAGGTCAGAGAGAAAAATGAAGAGATTCTACACAAGGTATTAACCTCTATGACATGAAGAAGACATCCAAGTTACAAATTAACGCAGATCTCAGATTTTCTTTTGTTCGCACACTGCATAATATCATTCTATATGTGACTATTTATGAAAACGGTCAACTAATATTTGAGGATTTTCTCAGTAAGCCATTGATAAGAAAACAGATTGAAACAAGGCTTGGACCAGTATGGAACTGCTTGGATATAGCTCTAATCTGGGTTTGGGGATTGGGGATCTAGAATCTTTTTTTCCAAATGGCTCCTGTAACAAAAGCACTGCTTAAAAGAGGCTGCGGTAGAACATTTAAAATTAACACCAACTGTCGTGAGAGTTAGGATGTACAAGCCAGTGAAGAGAGGCGAATGCATGGGAAAAAAAAAAAAAAAAAAACTGGAGTGCAAACTCAAGCACTAAGGTTTAAACTGCTTCAGCGATCATGCAAGTAATATTGGCTAACTAAATAAGTACTTATGTGTTCAAAATTAAAGAATATAGTTATATGATGCATAATTTATAATGTTAGGAATTTGGAGATTTAACTCAAACAGTTATAGAGAAACACTATTTCATTAAACTAAAGTTCACATGCATTTAATGTAGAAATATAAAGTTCATATCACAATGTGTTCATGCTATTATGCTTAGGTCAGAAAACAGAATAAGTACAACACTTAAATTTCTTGAGGCTTACATCTCATTCTCCTTCAGCTGAGAAAGACATTCATCCTTTTGCTCTTCTAGCTTGACGCTCACATCCTATAATAGAGTACAATAATGTCAAAAAAACCTAAAACATGCAAAGAAATGTTCACAGAGGGAGGGAGTAAAATTATAGATAGTGAATACAAACTTGTAAAACACTCTCGAAAGTTGGGAGACATTATAATTTGCATTCATAAATGTCCCATATTCAACATTTGCATGGTGAGGACACAAAACAACACGCATACACGCAACTAATTCATGATTCTCAAAACCAGCCCTCCAAGTACTATAAACACAAGGAAAGGGACAAACACAGAGTCCCATACAGAAGAAATTAACGAAGGTGTGGAAAGAATGCTTATTGTGGGCACATGAGCAGTGGATCGATATTTGAAATGAGTAGAAAGCTCAGCAAGTCAAGGGTTTAGGAGGCTATGGAGCAAGGCTAGACACTCTGTGGAATCACCCGCAAAGACAGAAACAATTCAGACACCAGGACTTCACTGCGAGGTTAGTAAGCTCTAAGCATGGGGCTTGTGCTGAACGCATTGGAACAGCTTGTTTGGACTGTTAGCCCAGGCTGTGAGAAGGTTTAATGCAGGGGAAGAAGGCCCAACATGAAGTCAAGAATCCCACGCAAAGAGATCTCAACCAGGTGGAGTGTTGAGCCCAAGAAAGTAGCACCATTGCACAAGGAGTCTTGCTGGTAGCAAAGTCGTGGGGAAGCTGGACTCTATTTGGATAAACTCAAAGAAGAGTGGATAAAGTCAACAAAGGCATCTAGAAGAAGTACAATCCTACTAAGAAAGGTCCAAGCTTATCTAGAAGTGGTGGGGCTTATCTAAACTACTCGGTCTCAGAATTCTAATAGGAAAGGGTTACTAACTAGAGTTGGCTCTCTTGAATCGTAAAAATAGGCCAGTTGCATAGGGTTTCAAAAGGGGAGAAAAAGAGAGAGTCCAAGGGATCACAAGAAGGGTCTTGTGAGGGTTTGAGGGTGGCAATGCTTGGAGGAAGCATCCACTCATAACTTTGATCAGTATTACTATTAGTGCTACTGCATGGATTAAGTATTGCCCCATGAAATTGAGAAAGGAAAATCCATATGTCTCACTCATCTACATGTGCATGATGCATTTGCTTAGTTTATGTGTTTATATAAATATCTATTAATCTTTACAAGTACATAAACAGATCATTAGTGACATAAAAGAAAAATAATAATGAAAATCAACAAAAGAAAATTATGCAAGATTCTAAACATATAAACTCAATTAGTTATATATAAATTTAAACATGAGTTAAAATTAGAAAAAGAAAATCATAAAAAGATAATAAATGTTTGAATCCTTTTGTTATCATCTTTTTACTTAATTAAAAAAATAAGACAATTCATTACTTAAAAAAAATTTTAAATAATAATTTATTACTTAAAAAGTTAAAAAATAATAAAAAAGAAAAATTATAAAGTTTCTTAGGTTTATATAATATATATATATATGTTTTGGGAAAGCTATCCCAGGCTATAGCGCGGGGTAGCCCCCACTAAGTTCCGCCGCAGCTGACACTCACCATCAGAGAAAAGAACCTTTTTGACACAACAGAATCACAGAGAAGAGACACATTTCACAATACATTTAAATAGGAACTAAATGAAAGCAACCGTAACAATCCTCCATGGTTTTGAAGATTACTATGGATACT
Organism: Moringa oleifera; assembly: GCA_021397835.1. Lineage (NCBI taxonomy): Eukaryota > Viridiplantae > Streptophyta > Magnoliopsida > Brassicales > Moringaceae > Moringa > Moringa oleifera. The sequence continues at coordinate 324,690 of JAJFZO010000882.1, read as the reverse complement.
CAACAGAGTAAGAAATGTTCACACCTTGATTGCATCTTGGAACTTGGTTGATAGGTCTAATCTTAAGTTTTGCCCCTCTGTCGATACCCGTTTGCATTCATCCTGTAAAACATGAGTAAGCCATTAGTTCTCCATTAAAGACATAAAGGTAAAACAGCTGAAAGTCATAAGATTCAGGAGCACTTTCTTAATTATCAAGTCAACTTCACAAGAGTAAAAGCATAAGATATTGCATGTGACGCAAGTTACTCATCACAATTGAATTAATTTCTTAGGTGAAAAAAATGTTAAACAGAGGAAATAATAATATATAGAGGTGACTGAATGAAAATGGCTTCAACCGCCAAATGAATTAAATTAGGAGCAAGAACAGGCAACAGCAGAAAATCCACATTATTCATGCATAGTTCATTGCAGCATAAATGAGTGGTTGGAATTATTTCATTATATTTCTCCTTTTTTTGTGTGCAATAGCCTTACAGAGTTTCATCAAATGCAAATGCCTACAAAATGAAGAGCCTTGTGAAGCAACATCTCCATTGAACCCTACATAATTGCACGCATATTATGGGAAATTGCCATGGTGAAGGTGAATACAGGATAAATATCACACCATATACTTAGGTTCATATCTCTTGTTTTTCTTCATATGTGGGATCAAGTGATAAGTCAAGGTGAGGCTGTTTAGGATTATGAGACATACGGTACTATTGATGGTTCATACACCTAATTCCTAAATCACAAGAAAAACATCTTAAAAGGATCCCCAAAAATCTAAATCACTTGTAAATTGCAGATCAAACAGGGCCCAAAAGAAAACCCAGCATAAGACGTGAGAAATTTGATAAATGGTCTCGACTTCAAAACAAGCCAGATCAAGCTTAAATAAAGGCTAAACTCAATGAGTAAGGATTCAGTATGGTACTTTAGTTGAAACCAAGAATGTAGTTGAACTTCCAAAGCTGAACAGTTAGTGGCTGGAGCTGGTTAATTGAGCTCAAGATGTGAATGAGGAACTCAAGATATGACGAGGAATAAGTAAGTTATAAATGACCTTTCAAGTATTATAAAGTAAAATATGATATGAACAGAAACAATCGAAGACATGCCTTAAATCAATAACAAGAACAAACTTATTGTTCTCCCACTGACTGAACCACCCCAACAAAGAGGCAAGATGCTCAATTAACAAAATTGTGATGAAGAAACAAATTTCTAATTCAATTCAAAACTCAAAAAACCTACCAATAAACTGCTCTATTCCAAATAATATGCATTTAAAAAATGTTAACATTACAAGACAACCAGTAAAAGGAGATATAAAATGTAAAGGAAAGTGTACCATTAACAGTTTGTTTTGACGTTGCAACTCCCTACACAAGGACTCAAGCTTATCACGAACAGCAATTGCTACAATAAGAAATATGAGGAATATAAAGATCAAGTTGTCTTGAGTGGTTTTAAAGGGACGAAAACAAACACGTGAACATACACATGATACTAGATGTCAATGTATTATGTTGATAACAGTGTGTACCAATGTATCTCATTGAAGGATAAAACTCATGTCTTAAACAATTTCCCAAATTTTATAGAGAATCCTATAAAATCCACAAATCAGATGGCTAAAAATGCAAAGAAATATGATCCAACTAGAATAGCAGCAATGTCAAGAGATATTTCTTCCCTCTGATAACTTTCCCTTCCAATAAGTTATCAAAAAATTGCCCATAACATATTGTGGCAATACAAGGGGTGCAACATAGAAAATTTAAAAAAGGAGTCAAATGTTATCTGCTAAATTCAAGGGACTGGAAATTTCTTGATGTATATAAGAAAAAGGGGCTGATCTTGGACAGCAGGAGAAGGAGAGCCTATGTCAGAATGTTTGCAGAAAGTATACAACAGGGTGAAAACAGAACAGTAGGTCAATCTACTCTGTAATTTTCAAGGCCTCATATGAGTATGGCCAAATGGGACTTACGACAATATATATACCAAAAATTCAGAAGCAATATCTTTCCCATTCATCATATGCCCGCCTTCATCAACCTGCTCTCTACTCATCTCAGTCTACCGCAAAATAGGTTCAAATAAAGATAACACAGATTATGAGGAGATAAGAGCTTATGTATATTGTGTTTTAGACCTCAAACTTGAAAAAGAACAAGAAGATTTTCAACAACAACAATAGTTATTATGATTTCAGCTGGCCTGCATCCAACTGCATTCGGTAATTATACATAATAGCAGATTTGCAAACATCTTCATTCAACAGTGTGTCCCCACATGCCTGCAAGTATATATATAAATTATACTATCTGGAATACTTGAGTTTGTGATTTTATGCAGCATTGGAGCTCTTATGAACATCTTTTGGATAGTCATTTTCTTCTACAGGTCACTTGGAAATCGACATCAATCAAATAGGATTACATTCTCATATTGGAGAGATCACAGCAACAATTGTCTCCATGCATGTTGAATAGCCAACACAAATAATCCCTTGTTTCTAAGGCTTTCTATTTCGTTCTTTTGCTAACCCCTTTCATAAAGCTTGCTCAAGTAAACTTATAAAAAAAAAAAAAAAAGATTGCCTCGTAATAAAAAAAGAAAAAAAATATTGCTTCGTAACTAAAAGTTGAGGCCATTTCATGGGCAGGAGACACAAAATTATGCAAAGTAGTCCACATAAACTCTTAACTGTTAAGTAGACATATAACACCCTTTAGACTATTTACAAGATTATCTTTGCAACAAATTGGTTAAATGACCACATTTCGCAGACAATCTGACAATATGAAGAGCTTTTGCGGGGAAGGAGACTCCTTTTTTTTAGTTTAGAGATAGATGGATTAGAATATTGGGAGCTTGGGTTAAAGGGGCGATGACTGTAAATGAGGAGGATATAGTGGACTTCATTGAATTCCTTACTTCTAAACAGGTCTCTTATACTTGTAAAAGGGAGGCACTCCCTTGGTGCCATGACAATAACATATTTTATATGTTTCTATCAAAAAAAATCTAATAAAATTCTAAAAAAAAATTCAGGTTCAACGATAAATAAATCAAATCATGCAATAGTTGTCTTAGGCTTCAATGAACTTCAAACTTTACCTGCATCTCTTTCCGCAAGAACTTGTTGATACTTCAAAGTGAACTCCAGAAAGTCCTTTTCTGATTTAAAGGTACGCTTTGCACTCTTTCGTTTGGTTTCAGTGCCTTCCTGAGGGCAAAATATTCCAAGTCAAGAACTACAGCTGATTGCATATGACATTTAGGTAAACTTGGAGTAAACTAAGCACACAAAATGACCACGACATAAAATGAACCTGATGCACACTGGCATATTTTTGCAAAATCAAGAAGCATCACAAAAGATTGCTTTTCATAACTTTCACCCAATCTGCATGTAGATTGCCACACAGACAAAAATAGAGTACCAAACAAAATTATCTACAACGTAAAAGGAGTGGGGGAAGAGGAAAGCAGCCCATCACATAAAAGAGCTACTAACTACCCGCAACTCACATCAAAACAGATAATTAACCATTTGACCACTATACTATCAAAGAGTTCAGAGTAACCAAAGGTTTAAAGTATGACCAGCAATCACTGTAAGCATTAGCTCAAGTCACTGCAATCTACTCTGACTTCATTTAGGGTTGATAGAGCCTTAAAGAGTTTAGAATAAGCAGAAAGTTACACTGTTAGTGCATCCATCATACTCACATTAGAATTGAAAAGATACAAGACAAATACAAAGGAAAGCCAAAAGAAACGAAAAATGAAGAAAGAATGTACTATCATGTGGATCTAAGGATAAATGATTGAGTAATATGATATTACTAACTAGTTTTCTGGTTTTCAGTAAATCTGCATTTTCTGATGAAGATATTTCCTTTGAATGGGTTGTATTAGTGTCTGATCCTCCTTCACCAGCTGCAAAAGGAATGACCAATGAGCACAAAAACTAAAGCTAGGAATTCATCGCAAAGACATTTGAAAAAGCTACATAACAGAAGCGAACTAGGTTTAACGCAATACATTACAGTATAGACAGGGTACAGCAGCTCCCTCATAGAAGTTCCTACCAATGTACAAATTAAAAGAAAGCACCAAAAGACGGAGGACACAAACAGAGAAGTGTATGCATGGTCAAGAATATTACATATCTCTCTGCTTTGAGACTCCACTTGAACTTGTGCTTCTTTTCTGCATTCTGATAACCCATCCAAAGGCTCAGAAGGAGGATTAGCTGAACCAGGCAGGCTCGGAATACCTTCCTTCTGCTCCAAAGATAGCTTATTGGACACGTGAACCAAGTCCACTAGCACATCATTATTGTCTGCCTCAGATAATGGAACGGGAAAAGTTCTTGCCTTCTCAGTCTTGTCTGCCCTATCCTGGCTTGTTTGGGTATGACTCGATCCTGTACCCCGTAAAGATTCATTGGAGCAATCAAGGTCAGTGATACTATCCTCCTTGTAATCACCAAGCGGCTTTTTCTGCTCCAAAGTTGGGGTAACAGGAGCCAGAGGTTCAGTTGCACTATCAACAAAGCCATCCGGCAAGGAATCCACTTCAGGAAGCTGATTTGCATCTGAGTTCTCCATTTTACCTGAACTTCCAACTTGCACATTTCAGAATTCATAAACATTAACCACTCTCTAAAGAGTCGCTAACAGCTAAATGACAATCATATTTAGCTTTACATCTACTGAAAACCTAATGTCTCCATAAACACGTTCGTGTTGGAAACTTCATGTATCCAGAAGCAGGTTCTTGCTGTTATGACTCAAGAATCTGAGTGAAACTACATGTCCCAGCACAAGTAAAGAGGCCCAACAAGCGAAAACAATTCCTTAAGGTAATACTTAATTTACTAAATTTCCTAATTTCAAAATTGCCTATAGTCTGCAAATGTGAGCTTGAATAATCACAAATATTACACAGACAGAATAAACCAGCACCTCTTATACCATCGGTGTGCATGAATGTCTCATAGCTCAATCACTCTATCTTTGTGAGCTGTTTCAAATTTTAAGGGAGAAAAAAAAAACTTCAAAAAGAAAACTCTTACAACTCTAGGTAACTACATCGATTTAGTTCCCAAAACCGATGCCTGATTTTTGCCACTATCCAACCTTTTCTTGTCAAACAAACGGAATTTATCAAACAAATAATAATTCATTGAAACAAAATTCATCCACCATGAAACCAGAACAGCACTAAACGCAGCACATATACCCGTATCAGAAATGTAAGCGATCTAAGCAGAGGAAAAAACCTAGAGATGCGAAGGATAGATTTTACCTTTGGCAAATAAGCAGGAGAGGAAGATAGTTTTCAAACGAGGCAGTTATGTTCCAAGTGAAAGTGAAGCAGACAAAGTAACACCGATTTGTCTCCGAATGGTGGACTCAGCCCAAGTGCTTATGTGGGTTTCATTGTACTGTGCATTAATCAAATAAAGTTGAAACCTTTCATATCATTGTAAAAGATCAAAAAGAAAAGGAAAAAAACCTAAAATCGGAAATGTGAAGGGTTTTTCTCTTTTTTTCTTCTTAGTGGGTGTGAAATTTTCTGCGTGTACAAAATATATCAAGACATTACATTTTAATCATTCGTTATGTTTTCCTGTATTTTAATCATCCATTATGTTTCTCAGGATTTAATCTGACAATTTAATTTGATCTTCTGAACTTTACATTTTTCCTAATTTATATATTTAAGCTTGAAATATTTGAACAGTCCCATAATTTCATATAAAAAGCTTGAAGTCTAATATTCTAAAAAACTTTAGTACAAAATTCACAATTAAAAAAAATTACATTAACCCTTAAATTGAAATGAAATTTTCTGATAATTTTTTCAAAATAACTGCGCAAATCAGATCATTTAAGGATATTTCAACTTGAAAGAGATCATCAGAAAAACAGATAATCTTATAGCTACTGAAGAGTTGTACGGTGATGCAGCTAATAGGATGTATTCTTGAACCCCTCGCAGAAGAAAGAACTGCAACATCCAATCAACAGGTGCTAGGTTGGTATCCATCCACATAGTACCTCATTGCACCATAGCAAAACAGACAGAGCTAAAGATAAAGAGCAACACAATGACCAGAAGCATTCATTGATCGGTATGTTACTATGCATTACGTATATACGTATTACAACATTAGCAGATATCACGTTATCATAAAGAGATTCGGGGAGTAGGAGAATCTGCGGCTGGGCATGACAGAGATCGAGCCCATCCATGGTCCAGGATGGTGCCAATTCAATTTAGTTTAGCTGCATTAACCAAATACTTTCTATAAATACAAAATGGATAGTAAACAGCTGCTTTCCTTCACACACGTTGCTCTCTCTGGGTCATTACCTGATTCTGAGAGTTGCTTCACAACAGCACTGCTTTGCAAGGGATGCAACCAAAAAGATATCCTAAGCAATCTATACTTTCTCATGGACTGATATGATCAAGAGGTGGGCTTTTTACTCTTTTTCTTGGCAGTTTTGACAATGGCATGACTGATCTCTTTTTTCCGTTTCTTGTTGTTGATGTTTTTGTTTTTGTCGTCTTCATTATTGTCATCACCTTTGGTTGCTACGCTCTTGCCTTGGACTTTAAGAGCATCCTTCACGAAAAACTTTAATCTCCACAGGGTGGATTCACTCTGCAGATGGAACATGGCATGTTCAATAATTCATCTTATTTTCCAGCAGACCGAACAAGGATCTTTTGGAGATGAAAAATGAAAATTATAAGATAGCAATTGCAACAATTACCTGAGCATCAATGTCAAGGTAGACCTCTTCTGCGGCTGCTTGAAAGCTCGGGTTACTCTGAGAAACAATGTCCAATGCTTTACTAAGATCCTCAGGAGCCAATCTGGTAAGAGCAGTCCCAAGCTTCCTTTTCTCTTCGGTTGAAAATTTTCTGAAGCAATAGTTTAGATGTTGGCTATACTAGGTAACGGCAATCAACCATGATAATCAGGTTATAGAGACATAAAAGCATTAAAAAACACAATTTCTGGTCAAGTTTGATAATGAGTATTGTTAACATAAAAAAATCTAACAGTGTTTTTCTACTCAACACAGCATGTGATCATTTACAAAAGTCATCCGCAGAAAGAAACAGTAAATGACTCAGAACAATTTCAATTGGTTAGATAAGAAAGACCGAATAATTATTTTTATGGCATTCGCCAAACTCCCCCTGTTATTCTACCACAACAAATCGACTGCTAGTTTCAGGCACAATGACTAATCCAAAAGCCTGAATTTAACGATCAAAAACAAACTCAATGATGGGGTCCAACCTATCATCTGACCTACATATTGACACTCAGAGCTAAGAAAGACTAAACAGTATTATTTGATATGTTTCAAATTTTAACCATCTGTGATCAAAATAAATTTCACATACATTTCGATCAACATGGTCTTTTCTTCTTCATTGACACTGGAGAAGAGTGGAACAACTCTTTGACCTCATAGAAAATGCACGTATTCAAAACATAAGGAAGAACTAGACACATAACTACATATACACTGCTGTTTAACTTCTTAGAGATTAAGCATTAACTGCATACATATGAAGTTCCAGAACGAACCTGCACTTTTGAACAACCATTGCTCGGAGTTCTTCCAAATGCATATCAATCTCGTAAAGCTGAAAATTTTTTTATTATAGCCCCATGACAAAGCAACATAGATACTACAAGAATATGCAAATTAAAAGACTGAATTCAACATTCTTAAGGGCATCAATAAATCATTTCCAAAAAGAACCTTTTCATCTTAATTATATATTTGTAAATAGGGTTGCATAGTCTGAATATACCTCATTAGTGATATCTGCAGCCATCTTGGCATGAGCAGCCTCTTGAGCAAGCTGCATATTCAACTGCGACTGTGCTTCCTCCTCTTCTCGTTTCTTCTCCTATTGGTACATTATTAAGAAACTTAAACAAAAGATCCAGAAAGTAGAAGACAAAAACTATTTATCTTCAACACCAGGAATGCCACAACTGAACCAACAGCAAAAACATGACTAACATCTAGTAGCAATCAGCATTTACCTCTTCTTTAACTTTAGGCAGCAGCTGTAGCCATTTCTCCTCAAATTTTGCAAGCAAGGTTTTGGCCATACCATGAACCATACTTTTCTCATCATTATATCTCATTGCATTCTTAAACACCAGTCTCACATCAGCACATATTTCACGGACATTTTTATATCCAGTACCATCCTTTGCTTCCATCTGATTTTTTATTGTACTGAAGTCCATGGGCTTGTCAATAACCTACTATAAGAGACATACAATATATTAATCACATACATAACATAAAGAACCCAACACCAAGAATGGAGGGACCACGGAGGACAAGCTTATCAACAAAGAAAAGAGACCCAACATTGACTTGTACAATTTGCATCATGTAGGTCCAACATGTAACCTTTATTTATTTATTTTTGTGCTCTAATTGCCAAACCATCTGGATAAGGAAATAAATAATTGGTACTAGCCCTTTCATGTGGTTCAGGATGAGCCCTTTGGTTTAATTGAGTAGCACCATAGCTATCAAAATTGTACAACATGGGACTGGCAAACCAAATTGATAGATTCAATTTTTTTTTTTTTTAGCAGAAACAAGAAACAGTATATTGTTTATGAAGCACCAAGGGGTTGCAACCCCTTACAAGTATGGTTAGTCTAAGAAGTTAGCACTTCTATGATGTCAATTAAGTTTTCTGCATTTACAAAATAAAACCTTGAATCCCAGAACTTCAAAATACTAACCCAACAGTCTCTAAATACTTCTAGAGATGTCTTCATATTTTCAAAAGCCCTCCTGTTTCTCTCAGGTCAGATACTCCAAAATATCATGTGGGATCATTCTCATTAACCTACTCCTTTCTCTCCCCAAATCAGGTCCTGACCATGCCATTAATTATTGATTGATTCAATTTGATTAGCGATGAACAATTTCCAATAAATGCTTTACAGTTAAAATTAAACACAACATACTTTTTATCTCATTGTTGCTTCAGACTTTAGGGGTTCTTAGACTATTAGTAAAAGATAAAAAGCTATAACTTAGTTGTGAACCATTACCATAGATACGAAAATAATACATAAATGCTCATCTATAAACAGGGAATCAAGAAAGTTGCACTAAACTTTACCTCATAGTAGTCATCTAAGCCAAGACCTTTCACATCCACAGGATGCATAAAAGGGTATGCTAACTTGTGCTGTGTGATCTGGAAGAAAAGATAAGCACACATCAGGCAAATTTACATGTAAACCATCACAAAAATCAGCACTTATTTATTTATTGAAGTAATGATCAATGAAATCCCAAAGCATGATTTCAAATAATACATGTTGCCATTTAAGGGTCAGGAGAAAATTTTTGGGAGAACAAAAGAAAAGAAAAAAGGAATAAGGAGAAAACAAACATTATGCTTTTGATAGGTATATAAAAAGAGTCCCAAAACAAAATCCTGGAACACTTTAAAAGACTAACAACGAAAAGAATTTGGATAAACTATGAAAGACCAGGAACCTGATAAAAATCAAGTCAATGTTTAATACAACAAAAGAAGATAGATAGTACTGCAATGCACACACACAAAAGGTCGGTGATTACCTGACGCAATATTGTGCCAAATTGGCGCATAAGCTCTTGCATTCTCTTTGCAGCAGCAGCTTCCCGTCGTGATGCATCTTTCTGCTGCTTCCTAATGCTAGGAACATTTCTCTTCTTATCTTTAACCTTCCCAGCTGAGTTACCTTTAGAACCAGGGAGTTGCTTTTTATCCGTATTCAAATAAAACTGTTCCACCTCATTCACTCTTCGCTCAAGCTACAAGTAGAAAGTATCATACTGATCAACTTCTATATATGTCCACAATTAGGAAAACTTGAATAGAACACACAATAACCATGCAATTAAATACATTCATTATAATGAGCTAAGTACAAAGAATATGTTTTATTCTAAAGGACTTGTCAAAATGGTGAAGGAGGGACAGGGTAGTCGTGTATAGTTCAAGAATCAAAAGTTAATAATAATGAAAATACATATTACTTGAATAATCATCTGTAAACAAACCAACTGGATGAGATTCCAAAAATCCAGAAGGCACAGGTAAAGAACCCATATGATAATTGGTTGCTCATTTCAAAGAAACATGAGTTTGAGTACGTCTTGGGAAGATAGAGAATTTGCTTCTGCAGACAGAGAAGTAACAAATACAAGCTTTTACATTATAAAGTCATCAATTCTTTCACAATCATCAGCTGTTATCACTATCAGACTACACATTGAGAATCAAATTTTGTTCTTACACATAAAAATTTGGATGTCTAGCTTTATAATGAATTATTGAGCTTTTATAAGCAAAAGTGATTAAAAAACTATTAAAAAAAACAGAAAGGTTTGTCCCTAAGAGAATATCTAAGCATGAGAAGTAGACAAGATACCAAACAATTTCCTTCTGATTTCTTAGAGCCCTGGCTTCTCTGGGTTTATTTTTCTCTTTTTTTTTTTTTTTTTTTTTACGCTGGACAATTATCTGGCACAGATTGGTTGATACCATACTATATACAGGATTACAACATCTGAAGAGTATCTAAGAGTACCAAATATAAAGTGATAATCGTTCAATCAAGTTATGGAAACTGTTAGCACCCATACAATATAAATAATAAAAACCTACAAAAAATGTTAAAATCAGACTCAGTAGCAGCAGATGTATGAGTTTTTAATTCGACAACATATCTTACCGCATCAACCTTTTGAACGATCTCGTCAACACGATCCCTTAAATTGTCTCCTTCTGTAGCGTTGCCTTCAAAATGTCCATTTATAACATCCCCCACATTCTGAACTTCAGCAGCCATTGGTTTCATCTGATATAGAAACATCATTAAAATACAACATCACCATGAGAGAAAGTAACTCCAAGTAACACAACATTAACAAGTTACATGAATTTATGAGAGTCATCTATGAACAGTTACACAAAAAAAATACATAAATATGAAATAACGAGATACCCAATATACCATCTGTTTAAGGCCTCAAGAAAGTAGCAAATTTATATGGAAAGCAAGGCAGCCCCATAAAATTGATTAGATTTCCATACTAGAACTCAAAACTTATATATTAACCAGAAAATTAGTATTATAGCCAATAGTTGCTCCATTTCATTAATAAACTTCAATCTTTTCTTTTTTTCAATTTCATTCTTCAGATGATGTCGCATTTGCATTCAATTCAGGAAACACGTTTACAAAGAAAAAGTTAAATTGCTCCCAATTCAGACATCGGTCACAAAATTGTGCAGGGACTATGAAAGCAAAAGCACATTGAACATACTACAATGCTCAATTTCCAAGAAAAAGATAAAATACACTTCCAGTTTAAAGTACCAAGAAAGGAACAAGAAATTGGGCACCAGTGGAGGTGATTCTCCTATGGCAAAAGAATCAAAGTTTTCACTAAAAAACATAATCAATTTTTAGCCCAATTCAGGTAAGCATATCTAAGCTTCTTTCCTCTTCAGAATATACAGCGAAACACTTTCTCTCGTCAATTTCTTGGCACCCAAACAGAATTTTCATCGCCAGAAATAGAAGGGAAACCGAACTGGTGAGGCCAACAAAAGCAGAAAGAAAAAAGTATACATACATGTATTTGCATAAATAAATAAACACATGCCCATAATAGAGCGAGAGAGAGAATGTACCAGGGAAGACAAAACACAGAGTTGGGCAATAACACTATGATGCTCTGCAAACAACACAGGAAGTTCTCAACCCGAAAGGGTGGACTACAGGGGGCGACATGAGTTCAACGGCGTCGTATCTACTACTCACATATTCTGTTTACAAATTTTACATTGTCAAATCAGAACTTTTTCCCAAAAAACAAATTTAAAGAAAAAAAGAGGTTTTATAGGAATTACACACTGTACTTAAAATGCCTCCCAGATATATTATATTTTATATTATTAAATATTTTTAAATTTAATTATTTTATCATATTTGATTTTAAAATTTTGATAAAACACGTGAATATTATTATATTTTAATAAAACAGAAGTTAATAAAGTATATTATCTCACTTGCCAGATAAGAACATTAGATATACCATTTTCCTGAAAATAAATTAATGAAAAAACAAAGCTCATCCGTCAAGTTGATTATTATTTTTCTTTTTTATTATATATATTTTAAAAATAATAAAAATTATATTCATCTTAATGTTTATTTAATATTATCAAATAAATTTTAAATATTTTAAAAAAACTATTAATTAAATAATAACTATTAATTAAATATATTTTAAATATTTTAAAAAAATTATTAATTAAATAATAACTATTAATTAAATAAATTAAATTTTATCAAAAAATTAAAAATACTCAACTTGAATTTTGAGAAATTAGTTTGGGCTACCACCAAAAATTTCAAAAGTTTTTGAATATTAAAATATTTATTTTAAAATTTATATGTCAAAATTTTTAATATATTTTAAAACAATTTATAAATTAAAAAATTATTTAAATTTTAAAAATAAATTTAAAATTAGATGTAAATTGATATAAATTTTTTTTATATTTTAATAATAAAAATATCATTATTTTTTTAACTATTTAAATCAAAGTTTAATTAATGCTAATTTAATTAAATAAATTTTAAAATATTACTTTTAAATATTATAATTTATTTGATAACAAAAAATAAATATTATAATTTTATACAATTTTACATTTTAAAAACAAAACAACATATTTGACAAATAACTCTCAAAACTAAGCAAGTGAAAATCAAGCAAGAACTTTTAAATTTTTTCTTTAAGCCGGTCAACATTAAAAGGTTATTTGTTGCATGATCTTTTTCCTTAGAGTTGATGATGAGCCGCATTAAATGGGATTAATTTGACTTGCAACTTAGAGGTTCAATACTAATAGGATGAAAGCTGAATGAAAATTGACATAATTATTTGGACAAAAGTTATTTATAATTTTGAGCTACACGGTTAATTTTTTAAAAAAATAAAAAATATTTAAAATCAGACAAATAGTTTTAAAACAAAATATTTAATTTATTTGATTCATTGTTTAAATATTTTATTTATAAAAATATCTTTAGTTTTTATAATCAAATAAATTAAAGATTTTAATTTTAAATATTTTTTTATTTTTAAAATTGGAATTGACACACAAAATATATTTCAAGATTTTAAGTAATATTTATTTTAATTATTTTTTAAACTTATTTTTATGATTGAGAATTTAATATTTTATTTTGTACACTAACATAATAAAAAATATATATATTGCAAACAATATTATGTTTGTAAGGTATGTATAAAAATAGAAAAAATTAAAAAACAAAATTATTGATGACTTAGATTATCACAGTACTCCACACGTGTCAGAGCAGTCCTCACAGGCGTGGAAAACAGCACAAGGAAGCCTTGGCCAACACGGTGCCGAAGTGGGCCCTACAACCCCAGAGCCCGCCCCAGCAACCGGCGTTACCGGCTGCAGCCGGTTTATCGCCACCAGCCACTGGGAACATGGTTACGGGCCTCCTTTTACTCTGCCTTCTCTTCATCTCACTCAGCTCCATCTCCTGAGGAATCCTCGCCAACCCAATAAGCACCTTGTGCTTCCTTGAACCACCAGTCCGGTACCGGCCGATCCCAGTGGCCGGTAACAGAGAAGAAGCAGTTTTTGGGTTTACCAAACCCAGAGACTCCTTGCCTTTGTTATTGTTCGTTAGAGAAGCAGCGCTTCGTGGAATCAGAGACCTTCCCGGGTCATAAAGACCAAATGGGTCAATGGCTTCTTCTTCAACATCATCTTCTTGGGGTTCTTTCCGGTTGGTGCTGATTGTTTTCCCACAGAAGATGACACTTTCAACTACTGGTGATGTCTCTGCTGGAATGATCAGAGGAGTGGTGGTGCAGAACTCGAAGCAGTAGTCTCCATCTGGTGGGAAGTTCGGGTAGTGAACATAACCGGGTTGGGGTTCGGGTTCGGGTTCGGGTTCGGAATCTTGACAGTAAAGTGGAAGGTCGCAGAGAGACAGAGTGTCTTCAAGGTCCAGCAAGTCTTCTGGGTCTTGCAATACTGACTTGCTGTCGGACATCTCATGATCCATGTTTGTTGGGTTTTCTGCTTTCCTTTGGGAAGAGGATTGTTTGGAGAGAAAATGAGAAGGAAAATGGATCTGAAGCAGGAGAAGAGGAAATGAGGAATGATGAGGTACAGAAACGAGCATGAGCAACTATATATTTATTACAGTAGAGAGAGAAAGAAAGAGAGAGAGAGAAAGGAAAAAAAAAAAGAGGGGTACCTCTAGAGGGATGAGATCATGGAGAGAAGTTTGACACTTGAGGAACAAGGAAAACGGGAAGACCCGCTTAAGGTGCCATTAAACTAAAGACTGAAGCCATCTAGAAGCTGACTGACCTACTCTGCCAAGCTTTCCATCTAATTGTTGAACAAGTTCTACTCAGGCAACGTAAGAGACGGTTGGCGGATGGGTCAACAACTGCCACGCGGCAGATACCCAATGAACCACATCACAATCCACACAAGAAATTAGTGCATGAAAATTTTAAAAAACAAACATTATCTGTGAAATTTTTTTAGTAAGAAATTTAAAGGATATGTTTGTAATTTACAATAAATTAAAATGAAATGAAATTTTATTAAATTATCTCATGTTATAATTTTTAAAAAAACATACTTTACATATCCTTAAAAAAAAAAGGGATGATAAGTTTTGACATGGTAAAATAGCTCTTAATTCTAACAAATTGATACCCAATTTATTAAAATAGGTAATTAAATATTCAAATTACTTAAATTTGAAATTATTTTATATTAGCCAATTGCTAATGTTGAGTAGTTGACAAGTACTACTATTCTATTGGTGCTAGATCTTCCAAATCATTTCCATTCAAAGGTGTAATAAGAATATGCAATTTCTTCATGAAAATCAAAAGATAGAACAGATAATAATCATAATCAAATTAAAGAATAAAAATCACATATATTTTTTAATAGGTAGATCAAAAAAAAAAATTATCTACTTAAAAAACATGGTGGTGCTTTTAGAAATTAAAAATAATAACATACAATAAAATGATGATATCATTGCAACAATAAAATATTGTCAATGGATTGAAATATTTAAGAAAAATCTAAAAAAATAAAAATGTATTCAAAGTTTACTTAAAATTTTTATTTTATAAAAAAATATACATTTATTTATGTCAATCCAAATCATATGTTATTGTTTTTTTAAACAACTAGCAATAAAAATTATTTATGTAATTATTATAAAGGTGATTTAATGATTTTATTCTTTGCATACAGTCATTTTAGTTTTAATTTGATGTATTTACCTCAAAGACATATTTCTCGTATAAATTATTTTATTATAATATCAAATGAATTCTCTTTATTAATAAAAAAAATGTCTATTAATTAACTTATGAATGGAATACTTCTAAATTGATCTCTCTTAAATTGAGCGGAAGGTTGAAGATTCGATTCAATAAATTGGACTCAAATTAAATAGAATTTTTAAGGAATTTTTCAAAAGGTTTGGAAAATTTTCTCAAAAAAAAAAAAAAAGAAGCTATTTTCTTTCTCAGAAGCTGTTGGATATTTTTATTCTAGGTCAAATGAAAAACAAAAGAATTATAATGAAAGCGGGGCATTCCGAGAATTGAACTCGGGACCTCTCGCACCCTAAGCGAGAATCATACCACTAGACCAAATGCCCGTTGGTTGCTGGTAATTTAAAAATAAAATTATTTATATATTTTTTTATGGTTCAGTTTTATGGGTTTGAAAGAGGGAGCTTAAACCTCTTTTGTTTCCACTCTCGAACCAGCTCTGAATCTGTAGAAAGCTGCAAGAGAAATGGCGAGAGCAGCTATCCTTCACTTGCTTAGATCGCAATCCAAACATCTTTCCCCTAGAAGCTTCAACTCAGGTACTCTTCGTCTTTTTCTGTTAGGGTTTTTGGTTTTTGTTTTTTTTCCCCTTTTGGTTGCTTGTCTTATTAATTAGAACTGTGAGCATCCGGTCTTGTGAGTCTTGTTCTGGTAGTTATACTATGAAAAGGTCTTTTAACGTGAAATGAAATGAGGATTAGGTGAACTGAATCATTTTAGGTTATTGGTCGAATAGTGGAAAATGAGGAGAAAATAGGTTATTGTGGAATTGGATATCTTTTGATGGTGTTTGAAGGATAGGGAATAAAAAACTCTGGGCGATACAGATATGCGTCCTCAGCTACGAAATTGTGGTTCTTCTCTGGAAAAAGTTCGGTGGTTGCTTTAAGGTGTTTAGTCACAATCTCATAGCGTTTTGGAGGCTTACTTCATATTCAATCTTGATTCTTGCCCAACTTTGGAGTCATTATTCAGTCTCATGTGTTTTTGGGCTCATATGCCATCTTTTTATATTTGGGAGAAAATGCTCATTAAGGCGTCTGAAAACCTGTGCGGTGCCTTTATTTATTCTGCCTTCAGCTTATTTAATAAGTCAAATTATCTCAACATGGCATACTGGCGTGAAATCTAAACTTACATAGTAAAACTATTGTGTGCATGCTCATTAGGGGGCTATAAACAAAGAAACAGACGGTATCTCTTCCAAATATTTTATTCTTGTTATTGTACAATTACTATGTATTTGATTGTTAGCCAATGTTATCATTCATGGCCAGGCGAGATGAGTCATATGCAAAAATTTTTGGTCTATCTGTGATATATTGGGTGGTTAGGATGATAGTTGAGTTTGCTCGTAGGTTTTGGGAATCTATTCTTTGTTATTCTTCCTCAGCCTCTTCATGGCTCATTAGATAATCTATTTGGAGTACCTTATAGGTTTTTGGTAATATTGTTACTCCTCATTTCCACCCTTACCTGAGCAATTATTTGGTGGCTAATTCTAAGCATGATGTCTTCACTCTGAATTTGTAACTCAAATGTAATTGCTTTCCAACCACAGTAGCAGTATCTCACGATTGGTCATGTGATTTGAATTCAACAATGCATAGTTATCAATGGATTGATAGAACTGTTAGATTCATCAGAGGCCATGGGTCAAGACATCTATGGCTTCTGTATTTGTTTAATGTGGTAAATCTCTTTTACCTTTTATTTGTTTACTTGGGTGGAATTTTCTGGGTAATTTCTTTCCTTAGTTTTTCTTTGGGTAAATCATGTACTCTCATCAATCTTGGTTTTCTCTTTTGAAACAGAAGAAAAATTATCTCTGGAACTTGTCCTTGGAAGAGCTTTAAAAAATTCATATTTCTTCTTGATAAGAAGAAATTTTGATGTGATGTTAATTGTCACAAGATGCCCCCTGAAGTGTATATTGTATGATATGGTTAAGTCTCATTGCTACTTGTAGACCTTAAAAACAAATTCTCTCCTGTTGGTCCATGTGAAGTTCAAATAGATTTTAATGAATTAATAGGAGAAGCTTCCTTGGATGCCACAGCCAAAGGATTTTGATTTGTTGTTCTGTTTAGTCTACTAAGAACATTATTATCTTGATCCGCTGCAAGAATGTAATGATACTAAGCTCTTGAAATTGGATTTGAATTCCAATAAGTAAAAACTGTAAAGTTAGTAAGTTGAAGACCTGCTCAAATTTCATTCTGTTTTCTTTTTTGAACTGCTGACCATTGAAAGATGCATGCTATGGAATTCCTCATTCTCATTATTAATTTTTCCATCTCAGGTCACTCCCCTTGTAGAATTGGGACATGGTCACACATCTCAAATATCAAAGCCAACATCCACTCTCCAGTCCAGGGTACTGCTGCCCAAAGAAGATGGGCATCGCTGGCCACAGCAACAGAAGATGACAACAAGATCAGCATTGGACCACGTAGAGGAGGAGGAACTGGGGATGATGAAAAAGAAAATGGGGTTGTTTACTATGGTCCAATCTCATCCACCATCAAGAAAGTAAAAATGCTCTCTCTATCAACATGCTGTCTTTCTGTATCTTTGGGCCCTGTCATAACCTTTATGACAGCTCCCGAGATGAATGTGATCCTCAAAGGTGCTGTTGCATCATCCGTGATATTCTTGAGTGCTTCAACAACTGCTGCCCTGCACTGGTTTGTTAGCCCTTATATTCACAAGCTCAGATGGCAGCCTGGTTCAGACAGCTTTGAGGTTGAAATGATGTCATGGCTAGCAACATATGTTCCACGGACCATTAAGTTTGCTGATATTGTACCACCCCAGACTAACAGGCCTTTTGTGACTTTTAAAGCCAATGGAGACTTCTATTTTGTGGATACAGAGCACTGCCACAACAAGGCCTTGCTGGCAAGATTGACCCCTCAAAAAGCAGCTCATGAGTCAGCTTTTAAGAACCTCTAAGTTGAGAGAAGGATGTTCCTAAAAATGTACTTTTATATTGGTAATTTGAGCTTTTGTGGGCATTTCTGCCCATATTTTTGATTTCTGGAGTTCCAGGTAGAAAAATTATATTCTCACATGATGAATATTTGCATTGGGGAATTTTGTTACTTAGATATG
Source organism: Moringa oleifera (assembly GCA_021397835.1). NCBI lineage: Eukaryota > Viridiplantae > Streptophyta > Magnoliopsida > Brassicales > Moringaceae > Moringa > Moringa oleifera. Next base: position 306,070 of record JAJFZO010000882.1, on the reverse strand, counting down.
CTTTGCAATAATAATGAATTTTGCTTGCAAGGGTCAATACATCAATTACCTCGGTTTATGTTTTCTCGTTTATTGCAAGTTTTTAAAATGATCTGTATGTTGAGGACTAAACCACCATGGTGGGAGAGATGAGATCACCAGCAGGATTGACCTGAGCTGTTGCTTTATGTATAACAATGTACATAAGCATGACATTGGCTAATGATAACCAGCAACTCTGGGCCCCCATGGAAATTGCGCAGGTGTCTCAACTTATTCATTGAACTCGATCGCCTATGATAATTTGAAAGTTACTATTCTCTTTTGAAAATTCTCTGAAGATAGTAATATGGTGACATGGGCAGTTTACATAAAAGGTGTCGAGCACCAAAAACTGCCTTTTCAGCAAAATTCAATTTGATTCGGTGTTGCAGCAATTGCTTTTTCCCCAATCAGCTTGTGATTTGCAGGTGAAATATACAAATAGGATAAAAGTTTACAGTTCAATCCTGATTTCATTAAGGGCCCAAGTCTTTCTTTCTGTAATGATAATAGTTGCTGAATAGGAACCTTCACCTAGCCTCCATGAATAGCATCAATATTCTTTTAACAAGAGCTTTAAACCCTGGTGTTTTGCAGCTGATCTTCCACCCCTGCATGCCTTGGAACTATAAAGATGTTTGTGTAGATTAGATAATGTCACAAAGTACATGCAGTTAAGAGTCTACTTTGGTGTTGGCTAGTAAGAATATGTCATCCTTTCAAACACATCTTATTGAACGATCCAAGTCCAACATATCACATAGTTTGGCTCCCAACCTTAACTTGTAACCAACTGGATTTTGATCCAGCATTTCATATGTTTCATCTTCCAAAAATGCCAAAAATAAACAAAAATTTGGCTAATGATGCCAAAAAATAAACATCGCCCATGACATCCCTAAATTTGCTGTGGCTCTAATGTAATGATGCCAAAAAGCCATCTCAGCAACTCTCAGCCTCCATTACATAAATGCAAAGAAACCACCTCACCAACTCTCCTTTGCATATTTTATATATATAATTTATTTAGATGGTTCAATTAATCAACTAATTCTGTAAGTCATTGGCACAGTTCTATAACATGCATGAGGATACAAATCCACTGTGCAATGGAAAACCAGAAGACTATGCTCAAGGATTTTGAAACACACAAAAACATGGAATTAATAGCAGAACTTCAATAGATAAATATCCAAGGAGCTCAGGAATAGACCTAAAACTCCCAAGCACCACAAAAATGTAAGAGCAACACAAGAACACCAAGTTCCAACATTACACAGATAATAAGACATCAAATAACCCTCGCCACCGCCGATCAAGAACCCAGTTCTGTGAGCAGCAGCCACGAGAAGATGGTGATGATTGGAAACTACTATAAGCATCATAATAGAAACCTAAGCAACCATCAGACGGAATTTTGGCGAGAACCAAATCTTTATTGTTATACTGATGACAATAGCCTTCAATTGCTGTGTAGCCGACCTGCACAGTTCACTTGCCACCTTTCTTGGCAGCAGATTTAGTCACCTTAGCACCAGTAGGATCCTTCTTGTCCACGCTCTTGATGACACCAACAGCAACAGTCTGTCGCATGTCCCTCACAGCAAATCGCCCAAGTGGAGGGTACTCAGAGAAGGTCTCCACAACCATGGGCTTTGTTGGAATCATCTTGACCATACCAGCATCACCGTTCTTCAAGAACTTGGGCTCCTTCTCAAGCTCCTTACCAGATCGCCTATCAATCTTGGTGAGAAGCTCAGCAAATTTCACAGCAATGTGGGAGGTGTGGCAGTCAAGAACTGGAGCATAACCATTTCCAATCTGGCCTGGGTGGTTCATGATGATGACTTGGGAGGTGAAGCTCGCTGCTCCCTTGGCAGGATCATCCTTGGAGTTTGATGCAACATACCCACGCTTTAGATCCTTGACTGCAACGTTCTTCACATTGAACCCAACATTGTCACCAGGAAGAGCCTCCTGGAGAGCTTCGTGGTGCATCTCAACAGACTTAACTTCAGTGGTCAATCCAGTAGGACCAAAGGTGACAACCATACCAGGCTTGAGTACTCCAGTTTCAACACGACCAACTGGGACAGTTCCAATACCACCAATCTTGTACACATCCTGAAGTGGCAGACGAAGAGGCTTGTCTGAGGGCCTCTTGGGCTCCTGGATCTGGTCAAGAGCCTCAAGAAGTGTTGGACCCTTGTACCAATCAAGGTTGGTAGATCGCTCTATCATGTTGTCACCCTCAAATCCAGAGATGGGGACAAAAGGAATCTTGTCGGGATTGTACCCAACCTTCTTCAGGTAGGAAGAGACTTCCTTCACAATTTCATCATACCTAGCCTTGGAATACTTGGGGGTTGTGGCATCCATCTACATAAAGAAACAATTGATGTCAGATGCAAGATCTAAAGAAATTCAATATAACAATCAGACAAAAGAACAATCAGTTATCCAAAAAGATGTGGCAGAAAATAAACCTTATTGCAGCAGCAAATCATTTGCTTAACACCAAGAGTGAAAGCAAGGAGGGCATGCTCACGAGTCTGACCATCCTTAGAGATACCAGCTTCAAAACCTCCAGTGGTGGAGTCAATAATAAGTACAGCACAGTCAGCCTGTGAAGTACCAGTGATCATGTTCTTGATAAAGTCACGATGCCCAGGAGCGTCAATAACAGTGCAGTAGTACTTGGTGGTTTCGAACTTCCACAATGCAATGTCAATAGTAATACCACGTTCACGCTCAGCCTTGAGCTTGTCGAGCACCCAGGCATACTTGAATGACCTCTTGTTCATTTCAGCAGCCTCCTTCTCGAACCTCTCAATAACACGCTTGTCAATACCTCCGAGCTTGTAGATCAGGTGACCAGTAGTGGTGGACTTCCCAGAGTCGACATGGCCAATGACCACAATGTTGATGTGAACCTTCTCCTTACCCATGATGCAGTCTTAGCTTTGAGCTGCTAACAACAAATTAGGATAAAGTCAAATCTTTGACTGAAGCCTGCTTCTTAAAGGATGATATAAGAAGCAAATAGCCCCTTAAATTTGGCAACCAATGTACCATCAAATAAAATTGTTCAGAGTTGATGGAGGCTGAACAATAACTAATATAACATTAGTAGTCATGACTACTTAGACCACATAAAAAGCATGGTTGAAACAGAATCAAACAATCTAGGCATATCTAATACTTAGATATATATTCACATTAGAAACACTAGAAAGATATATTATCCACAAAGACCAACAATACGTGCCACCAACATAGAAATAATTCATATTCACATTAAAATTACAAGTTTCACAGGGAAGTTATAACTAATATTTTGAGCGGGGAAACTTCAGATCAGGCCCTCAAATGACCTGAAGCTGCAGCAAACAATACCATGAATTCAGGTGACATGAGTATTTCCTCAGTAATTAACTAGTAGTCCTCACACAATCATGTGGGATCCACAAAAAAATTTCCACCTATTATGCACAAGAATGTGCAAAAGAAGAACATGCTAATTGTTTTCCAGCTACACCCAATAGCAAAAGAAAGGATTTTATGAGAAGATACTAAACCAACAAGCCAAGCATTAAACATAGCCACACGGTAAACATGACCACATATTAAACATAGCAAAACAGATCACACATGGTAACATCATCTAAGAAAAAAAAAATCTAACAATCATTCATAAAACATAACACCAAAGCCAACTGTTTTTAACATGCATCAAATCAATAACTTGATTAAATCTCGCAACCAGAGAGCCAAATACATGTAACACAAAGACACATCCAGCAGAACCAATAAAAATGACAGAACTTTTTAGACACCATAACCAAGATCTGCACATGATCAAATAAAAATTCCAAATCAACAAACTTCGATACATAGATATAGATTAATATCTTACAAACTTCACAGATCCGTACTAACAATCTAACAAAGAAAGAAGACTCCACAAAGGAAAAAAAGACAATCAAAACAGATTAAAACAGAAGATCAGATCCGGAAAGCAAAACAACAAGTATATGCGAACTCCGCAAAAAAAAAAAGGGACAAAAATCCAAACAAAACGCAAATCATAAAAAAAGTAGCCCCAAAAGCGTCAAGTAAGCGAAACAGAACCCATTAGAAAGAATAAAAATCAAGAATCCAAAATCAAACCTGAAAGAGGAAGAGAACTTCGCTAAAACCCTAGCCGCAAAGAGAGAGAGGAGAGGCTCAAGAGTGAAAAATATAGGGTTCCGGAGGAGCCTCTCTTAGATATTTATATCACTACTTGGTCATCTGACTTCCCCAAAATACCCCTCCAGTGAAGTTCAATGTCGGCTACGTTCTTCTGTTACATAAACTAAAAAAAGGTAACAAGTTAAACAGAAAATTCCTTTTAGTTCTAGATTCTACGTTTAATTTATGATACAAGATAAAGTAATTAATCCTATTTAAATCATAGTTAATGGTAATGGTAAATATATTGATTTGTATTTATTATTTTGTATATATTGTAAAAAAATTAATAGTAATATTAATATTTTATAATATTAAATTTAAAATATATTAATTGATCATCTTTATCAATATAATTTAATATATATAAATTAATATAAATTTTTGTTTAAAATATGATTAACATAAATTGCTTAGTATAACAACTTATGCTTGTTTTCAAATGTTGAAAGATGTTTTTCCTAGTAATTCATCTTCTTTAATAGAATCAGAATACATTTCCTTTGCACTATTTTTCTTTTTCACTTTATTAAAAACTAAGGCTCTCTTGTTAAATAAGCTTATAGCAATCCAAAAAAATAAATAAATAATCATCAAATTGAAAAGAAAGAAACTACTGAACCATTGGACATATAAAGAAGGGATAAAGGTCGTATATGTTTATTTTTTGTTATTAAATAAATTTAGATGTTTAAAAGGTTACGAAACAAACCTTAAATTTATTTTAGAGTCAAATAAATTTTCATTAATGAATTTACAACTAATGAAAATTGAAAATAAGGGTGAGTAAAATATGATTTTCAAAATGTTCTTCACCGCAAAGGAAATATTTAAGCTTGGATGCAACTTTTTAGATTAGTATATTCTAAAATCTATTACAAGATCTATGAAATACAACAATATAATATCTGTTGAGTTAAAATGATAAAGTCTATGTTGATGCGTTGTCGTATTGAATAAGTGGGCTAAATGAGCTGGAAGAAGGAGGAAGCAACAGTCACTTGACTTACCAGGTTTGCATCCAACTAGGCCATCATTTAGGGACATACTAGCATAATAGAACGAAGGGCGTATAAAAGATATAGCTTATTTTGTTGAAGGAACAAGAAAATAAAAAAGAAGAAGAAACTAAGAAAAATTATAAAGAAATTATAAAGATTGTAAATTGGATACAATTACTTGTAAAGATCTGCGTATGATTGACTAAGATGGTACTGTAATTCAATTTATTATTAGTCAAGGTAGATCAAGTTTTATAAAAAAGTTTTGGTAAAACCTGAGCATCCAATACTGTATATTCCTAAGATTAGTAAGTTCAACTGCTTACAAACCTTACAAGGCTAACAATATCCTTGAATTTTTTTCACCCATTTTAGTTGCATCGAAAAGAAGAAAGAAAAAAAGATGAAGAAGAAAGGAAATGATGTCATGCTGTAATTCTTAGTCTGTGATTGTACCTATTTCACCAATTTTGTTGTTTGTTCCCTAATCCAATAATTAAGAAAAATTAAATCTCATTTACTTGAAAGTAAGAACTTCATTTTATATCTTTCAAGGAATGCTTCTGAGGACCAATAAAATACCTTTATGTTGAATTGAATTTTCAAAATCTTGAGGACATTTAGAGGGTAAAGATGAGAAATTGGTTGTAAATTTGGCCCTCCTAATTGGTGTTGCAGATGTTATCCTATGAAAAACAATGACTATTTTGTTTGCAAGAGGAGGAAGTGAGGGGAGAAAAAGACAAAAACCCCTCAATTAATGAGGTTTTTTTTTTTTTTTTTTTGAAGACATTAGGGCTTGAGGCTTGAATTATGAATAATTCAGAAATCGAATTTGATTTGTTATATTTGAATATCAAAATTTATTTGATAACCCATGTAAACATCAAAGTTTTACATAACTTTACTTAGCAATAAAGAAACAGTTAGTAGAATAGTTTCATGCTATAAAAAAATAAAATGTATTATTATTATTAGAGATCTCTATGGTATATTGAGATAAAAATCTCGCACCACAAGATATGCTAATTGTTTTTCAATTTCAATACATAGTATACCACATTGTTTATAGAAATATCAAATAATTAGTTTATAAATATAAAAAAACAATTACCTCATGAGTTGTATTTGATATTAAAGAGACACAAAACAACCTTAATAAAAAAATAATTATAAAAATCTAAAAAAAATACCAACAAGCCAAAAGAAAAATATGAAACTCTCCACAAATAAAAAAAATACAAACAAGCATGAGATTAGTAGGTCCAACTACCTACTAGGCTAACAATATTTGATTTGTGATTGTATTTTTTCATTCATTTTGTTGTTTGTTCCTTAATCCAATAATCAAGAAGAATTAAATCACATTTACTTACAAAAAAAAAGAACTTTCATTTCATCTTTCAAGGAATGGTTCGAGGGCCAACAAAATACCTCTATACTGAATTAAATATTTGAGATCTTAAGAACACCTAGAGGCTAAGGATGAGAAATGGGTTGCAAATTTGACTCCCCCACTTGATGTTGCCATATTATCCTATTAAGAACAATAACTGTTTTGTTTGCAACATAAGAAAGTGAAGAGAAAAAAAAAAAAAAGAGATTTCTGGATTAATGAAATTTTTTGAAGACATTAGTGTTTGAGGCTTGAATCATTAATAAATCGATTTTAATTTACTACTTTTAAGTATCAAAATTTATTTGATAATCAAAATAAACATCAAAATTTTACCTAACTTGTACTTAGCAATAAAAAAAGAATTAGTAAAATTATTTGATGTTATAAAAAAAACTTGTATTGCTAAAATTAGAGATCTCTACGGTATATTAAGGTATAAATCTCGCACCATAAGATACGATTAATTGTTTTTCAACCTTTTCAATACATGAAGGTGTCCGAATATCCCACAACGACTGTAAAAAAATCAAATAATTAGTTTACAAATATGAAGAAAATTTTATCTCATGAGTTGTATTTAAGATTAAAGAGACCCTAAACAACCTAAATAAAAAAAATTATAAAAATCTAAAAAAATACAAACAGTTCTCTTCTCCACCAATATATACATTGGATTACATGGCCCAAAAGCTCGTTTAATGCTAAATGGTTATTGTCTAGATACAAAGTGAGGAGTCAAAGAATTGATATCCGATAAGGAAAACAGCAGCAGTAGCAGTTGGTAAAAAAAAAAAAAAATAGAGATTTTTGCAGAGCTCTTTCTCCATTCCACCATAGAGAAACCTCAAAGCTATGGCATCCAACTCAGGAACCTCTTCAAATGAAACGGTGATAGCAACCATGATGAGCAATCCTGCTAGTTCCCAAGCGACCACCATTTCTTCTTTTTCTTACTCTCTAGTACAGGCAGTTCTGAATATTGAACCACATCACAACCAAAGTAACTAATTACGCAACTTACCAAAAGATATCCTCACGTTCATGTACTCTTTATCACATCATCACAACCAAATCTAACCCAGAATGAGAACAGAGTCCAATAGAACAACCAATATTTCATGCTAAAATGAATCTTGACCATATTGAATGACACTAATCCATGCTTATCTTCATTCTTCAGTTATGAATCTATACTTTTCTTGGATATTCTCAACATTCCAATGCCTAAACTGCTTTAATGACTAGGGACTGAAAAGACGCAAACTGCCTGTTGCACCTGAGCCTCAATTTGCATGAAACCCTGATAGGGGTGAGCACAAGGATTGAATCACGCACAAATAGGACATAGTTATCTACCTATCCCCATCTCAGAGTTGGATACAAATTGATTCCTTTGGTGGGTCTTGGTTTCCGTTGTCATTTTCTTACCTACCTACTAATGCTCCTTATTAACGCTACCAGCCTCGATTGACACACAACAATGGACAAAACCAGTCTGTCATGCAAATGTTTTTCATTCATGAGACCGGCATATCCTTATTATTCCAAGGGTTTTCTTTTATTAAGGCCCACCACAACCAAAGTAGAAAAGAATTGGTTTTCTGTTGGATCCCAAAGATAGGTATAATTCAAAAAAATGTATTAATTTCGTAATGAATGCAGACACCACAACCTGTGCACACAAACAGAAGAATACATGAAATAAACGTATACCTCCTGCTGGATAAATTGAATTGTAATGCACTTCTGCCCAGAAGCTCAAGCATATAACTGCATAGGCCACAGTTTCATTCTCAGCATCTTTACAAGAGCATCATAACATGATGAACTAGAAAAACATTCGTGGAAAAAGGCATGCATTCAAATTTTCTTTGTGATGCTGAAACGGGTTAGTAGTATTTAACTAGAAACAAAGCACAAACAAACATGTGATTTCACAAGCACACATCTTACCTCGTTCGGACTTCTCAATATGTGGAAGGATCTCAATGTAACAAGTATCCTTAAAGGAAGTTATCACAAATATCTTGACACCATACTGCATTATACAGGAAAACCCATTAGGATCCATTCAATAATCTTTCCCACAATTTTTTTTGCGACAATAGATCATACTGATCTCATGAAGGAAAAAGAAGAAAATTGGTGCCAACTAGATCAACTAATGAGTTTGTTTTATAGCAGACCCAACTAGAAGCTTAAAGTGTGGCATCAATACTATATTTTACGAAAATCGCAAGTCATCTGACTAACAGCAAAAACATATTCATTAATATACATCTATAAAGCACAATTTTCACAGCCAGAATGACCGCTAAGAAAAACACAAATAAAAATATTTCTACTAAGCTCTCCTTACTTCTGAAATAAAAGAGGTTCTCAAACTATCTTTTAAGACAAATATTGCTGTGCCATCATTTTCTCTGACCTTAAATTGTATTTAACACACAAAATTGAGGAAAAACAGATGGTACTCACTGTATCTGCTGCAGCCTGCAGTGTGACGTGGTCACCCCATTCACCACTCCTACATCCAAATGGAGCATTATAAGCATGAGAATGTTCAATTAAACCCAAAGGTGAACAAATTAACATAAAAGAAGTAAAAGAGACCAATACTTGCTCATTTTCTTTAAATAGTCACCATAAGCCATAGGGACATAACCCTCGTACATCTCCGGATGGGACTTCAGCTGATTATCAAAACATTGGGAGACAATAGCAGTGTTTAATAATGAAACCAGACTATCTCAAATTCAGTTATTGGAAATATACTTGTTCAACTGATAACCAACCTGACTAACAACTTGCTCTCTTACAAACTTATGGTGCTCAGTAGAACGATAAAGTTGATCCGATAATGAACGGAACTGGGAAAATATGAACACAATGAGACACTACTTGAGATTTTTTTTACCGAGCAGGATTAAAACGAAAAGGGAGATCTTGCGGTTCCAATGGATACAAAAATCCCAAAAACAGAATGAAACCATCTAATGAAAAGGGGCAAAACCAGTACTGAAATTTTGAAAAAGGACAGTCAAAGGTGGACCATTCTAATGCACAGATTATCATCAAAAGACTACAATAATTTGAGAAGAAAGAGAACTTTGGATATAACGACAAAACTCATTTTCCTTTACGATTTAAAATGATAACTTTTTACAGAGAAGAAACACATAAAAAAGGGACAATACCTTCAGGAATGATTACAAAATAAGTAAACAAATCGTCCACATGTTAAATATTTCGCCACTGACTAGGATATAACTATTAAATGAACTATTACTACTTATTACATAGGACATTTATAAAGCATGACTTATTAGACGAGATACCTAAGAAGAATCATTGGAATATTTGGCCTTTCATTTCTTCCTTTGCATGCCCTTAGACCAAACTTACGGCAAGTTGTTCAACAAGACAGACATCTACTATGAGGACAAGATTCAGATAAGGATCTGCCAGCAGGTATTACCAAGATCCAAGAACAAAACACAAAATTCAGGAAGTATGTTCTTCCCTATGTGGCCAACAGCATAATACATAGACTGAGCCAATGACAATTGAGGAAAAACATGAAATCATTCATGATAGTTGTGCCTGCAAAAATTAAGAAAATCAACCAACCTGACAATTACCATCCCCTTGAACCTTATTCTCAACGAGATCATACAACTGCAATCTGAAGCACAATATAAAATAAATAATAATAAATTAAAATATTGCTCAAAAGCCAACCTACGACAATTGAACTAATTTAAAATGCTCGGTTACATAAGTACTCCAAGATGGCCCGCCATTAAGAATAAATTAAATGTAAACAGTACTTGGTACATTAACCTCTCAAGTAGTCGTTGATGATCTGATATCTCTTCATCAACCGAAGGTATTTCTCCATTAATTTTAGGAACATGCTGCAGAAAGCAAATGAAAATTTTTGAAGCATCAATTTTAACCAATGACGAGATATGTTGCCACAGGAACAACAAACTACAAAAGCACATCTCTTAACATAATAGGTCCCATTTGTTTCAACAAGATTAAAAGCATAATGATTATTATGATGGTTTGCTGACTAGATGAAATTGCTTCATGTTGTTTACATTTCAAGAACCTTTTTGAGATGCTGAGTTTCAACAGAATCATATGAAATAAATCATGCCTTACATAGAACTTCAAGACATTAAGAAAATTCATCTTGTTCTATGATAAGAAAAAAGTTCTCACAATTATTATAGCATATCTAGTTGAAAAAATGTTCTCCTTGATGGTCATAATAAAAAATTTCTAAGGCTCTAATAAGAGCAAACAATGGGAATCAAAAAGGCATATCTCACAACACAAATGAAGGCACAACTGTTTCAACGAAATAAATGAAACATGGTAACATCATGGGCTCCAGACCATTGAAACTAGAAATAATCCAACTTTTATAATCCTTAATTCTCTCTCTCACCAGTAAGTTACTCACTTCTTATGTTCAGTCACTACTTTGGGCTGATATTGCATGTCATTTCCCAGGACCATATACTGGTAGGTCTTGCAAAATTGTTTATAATGCCACAATTTAATCAATCTGCACATTGCCTTGCCAATGAGCACACCTTCTACATCTGTTTTGCACCTAAAGAGCCCAAAAAGAGTCATAATAGCTAACAATATCCCATCCACTCAGACTGAAGGTGGTTCTCACTCTCTCTTTTGCATATGTCTTTGAAAGCACAACAATAAAGCATATCTTGCCATTTCAGCCTAAATTAGTAGGTGGAAAGAATCAAAGAGGCTCCACAGCTACTAAGTGCATAAACTTCTATAAATACTGAAGTCCTGTCAAAGGAGGAACCTACACTCAGCATATGAAGGATCCTTCAACATCTCGATATATGAAGCGTGTTTAATGTGTCAGGGAATTTCTTGATCTTGACGAGTCTTAACCTTAGAAGAAAATAATGTTCCTAGAACACATCAAAATTTCTTCTCTACATGATTCATGAGAGAACACTAAAAATTTCAAATTCCAACCATTACACAATTTAACCATGTGAAGATATGAGTAAGATGCATGCCATCATTAAATTTTGGGATTATAAGGCGGCATCACTAGCTTCTAAATACAAACAGACAGTCCATGCAAACATTTGCACTAAGTAGGTGTTAGAGTTAAATTCTTTTGGACTTTTCTCTTCTGTTTATTGGCCATTTCCTGACCAAATATTTCAATATTCACCAAATTTATTTGTGGAAAATGAGTCAAAATTAAATGTGACTGTAAATTGAAATGCACATATTCTTCCTTGTTTCCCATAGCACCAGTGGAATTGGAGCCTATGAGCTTCATTAAGCAAATGTTAAAACGACCCAATCGTCAATGCGACGCATCCTAGATACTGTATTCGACAACTTTGATCTTACGCAGAAAAAGTTACTAATCTGTGGCAAAAATACTTACAGGAACAGGAATCATCTGGTTCAATCTCTTCCCAACTTCACCATCAAGAGCAGAGTCATCTGTTACATCCAGAGAATGCAACAAATCTTCGCCAGTTTGTAATTTTCCTCCTTTGCTAGACATTTCAGTGCCTTCGTACGTGTTTGCGTTTTGATTTTCACCCTCTTCATTTTGCTTGGTGCTTAAATCATCTCTCTCTTTTTTGTAGTGTGCACCTGGATCTTTTTCAGTTTTTCCAGGATTATCTGCTCCTTTAAGTCCATCTTCGTGCCCTACACATAGTTGCAATACTATTACAATAAATCAAGGAGAAATGACACGCTAAAATAGTGAATGTATCAAAATTGCAGCTGTAAATTGCCCACTACCATCACTGTGGTTTCTCCCTAATGGATCAAGCCAATCCTGCGCAATAATAGATGCTTGAACAGGATTTGCAGACCCAGATGCTTCAGCTGCAGCAACACGAGATAATTCTTCCTGTAAAGCTTGAGCAATAACCGCATCATTTTCTACGTGTGTATATACCATGTCACTATAACCTTCTGTAACATACCCAAATACACTGGCATCTGTCTCATACTGAGTAACACTACTACATGGACTAGCACTTGAAACAAAACAAACATTTAGGTGATGGAGACCCCAGCGAACAACATCAGGATCAAGATCATAAGTAGTCATCTTTCTGGTCAACTTCCTAAATAAAGCACCATCCAGTCCAATAGCTGCCGTGGTATAAGTACTTGCCTGAAGAATTTTACCAACTGAAAGGAGACATGTAAAGCAAATGACAACTTTAATCAACAATGTGTAACCACAAGAACCTCTACTTATATACAAGAACATCATTATATATGTAAAAAATTCATCTTTGACTCCAATGCTCCGCATCTTACTCTAAATAACCCAAAAACTGGCAGTAAAGTTGCCAAATGATTCATCAGTACCCCTGAAAAATCCCAAAATATTTTTTCATCACCAGCAAGGCATGCTGCCCATGACCCAGAAGGGGGAAATCCCAATAAAGTTACAGAAAGAAATGAAAGAAAATTTTACATGAAACATGCTAATATATGTTTAATGAAAGAAGAAACAAAGATAACAGAAAAGATGTATAGACAACTTGACAACCAAGAAAACTCAAATTGCAAATGTCTATAATCAGGAGCAGAAGGCTGCTTTAACTCATCAAAATTTCAACTTTTGAATTTTTAATTTTGCCAAAAAAGGAAATAACAGAACCACGAGGAAATTTACAAGTCAACTTAGTCTACAGAGTTCTTTATCACAAATTGCCAAAGCTACATGTATTCCTTCTCAAGAAACCAAAAACAACCATAACAGGAACTACGGACCCTGAAAAAAAAAAGAATAACAACAAGAACAAGAAACTATGGCATACATGAAAAACTAAAAACTTAAACTTCACGCAAAGTATCATAACCCTTGTCAATACTCATCAATTCCCCTCAAAGGACAACAACCACAAAATCCTAATCCTAGAATTTATCCTTCTGATTTCCTCCTATCACCCCCATCCCAAACAGGAGCCAAACTCACTCACCAAAAGGCAGAACAACACCCGAAAATAAAACCAGGCTTCAAAATTGAAAAATATGAATGCAAGTACATGAACCAACCTGTCAATTCAAGATGACGATTGTTAAAGCAGGCCAAGAATGAATCTTCCGGAAAAATAAGTAAAGAATCTGAGGGGTTTCTTTTACTTTTCTTCGGTGTTTCGCTAAGAAGATCTGCCTTGGGGGGTTTTGGATTTATTACTTTTATTGTTGTATTCAGCTTGGCTGGATTAAGAATCGAACAAGCTTGGAATACGCAATCGATGGAAGATAGAGAGAGAAGATAACAGATGGCACTTGGCTTCTCTTCATGCGTCTTTTCTTGAAATTCTGTTTGGATATTTTGGTAAATATTCTTCTCGTGATGATTCAACAGAAACCGCTTTGGATGGCCAACGTGGCACGTGTCCATTGGTCAAATTTCAACGCCAGGTGTGGACTGAAATCTTCTGTTCCTCAAAACTCTATATATTGCATGCCCAGTGCTCGCAGAAGAACGGAAAACAGAAAGAGAGAGAGAGAGGAAGAGGAAGAGAAAGCAGAAGGAGAGAGAGGGAAGAGAAATGGTTTGGTGGTTCTTACAGTGAGATTTCAGCAACTGTGTTTTGATTCTTTTGGGTTTTACCTGCAAAACTCAACAAGCCATTTCTCTCTCTCTCTCTCCCTTTTCTCTCTGTCTTTATACATTCATGTGTTGTGTATTCAACATTTTCTTTATTGGAGTTTCTTTTATTGTTAAATTTCAATATTTTTTGTTTAATTAATTGAAGATTATAAGGTAAATATTTTTAAAATTTTAATTTTTATTCTCTCTTTAATTAAATTTTAACTTTTAAAATATTTTTTAAAAAATTTTAATAATTAATGATATTTGAATTAAAATTTTTTACAATAAATTTTGACTTGATATTTTTTATAAATATAAAAAAAAATTTAGATACTATCACAAAAAATTTTAAACATTTTGAATATTAAAAATATTTTAAAAATTTTATGAAAAAATAGATTATTGATTAAAAATTATTTAAATTTAGATGATGAAATCGAAATGAAATTTAGAATATATTTGAATAATTTTTTAGGCAATTTAATAACAAAAAAGTAATTTTTTAACAATTATTTTCATTAAAGTTTCATTTGAATAAAATTAATAAATGAATGTCTGTTTAAACATATTTTAAAAGCTAAATTTTGATTTAACATTTACTCAAAATTTATAGAATTTTTTAGTTTTTATTAAAATTTATTAATTTATTTTAAAGTTTAGTTATATTAAACAAGTAGCTACGTAAACTCATGAAATATATATAAATAAATATATATATATATATGTAATAAAGGAATTTGGATGAATTCAAATAGTATATAAATAATTATATATGAATTTAAAATATATTTAAAATTTAAAATTAATTTTTTTAAAAAAATTTAAAGGTATTCAAATATACAATAATTTAATTAGGTTTGAATTAGAAATTTTCTAAAGGAGTGGATACCATCCATTAATGTCTGCAGCAATCTTGTCGTCTTTAAATAGTCTTTACAATTTAAGGTTTCCCTTTTTCTTTGAATTGAAAAAATTGAAATTAACAGAGAGAAAGATTTTAGAGCGAAAATTTTATAAAAAGTCAAAATTGACATAGAAGGAACAAAAGTTGCTTGGTTGTCAAAATGTTTGCACGTGCCGCATGCTCCTTTCCGTACGAAGTTAATGTGGTCGATGTTTTGTCATTAATGTTTCTGTTTCTTCAAAACCCTACATATTGCATGCACAGTACTCTGCAGAAGAAGGGGAAACACAAACATAATGTTTTGGTCATCAAGAATATCAATTTTTTTATTTTATTTTAGGTGAAATTATTTTTTAGGTTCAATTTATTTTTATCAAAAAATTATAATTTTTAAATAATTTTATTATTTAAAATCTAAAATAACTATTTTATAAAAATAAAAAATTCTTATACTTTTTTTATTCTCAATATACCTTTAATAAAAATTTTAAATTATTATCATATATATAACAATTTAATTTTTTATTTTTTATAATATTAATATTTAAAAATACAAATAATTATTAATATATTATTTAACATAATAATTTATTATTATAAAATATTTATTAATTAATAATATTTTTAATAAAAAATTAATTAAATTATAATTAATTTAATGAAAGACATATTAATTTTTAAAATTTATTTTAATTACTTTTTTATTTATAAATTCATTTTTTGAATTATTATTGGTGATTAAAATATTAAAAAATAAAATTAATTAATTATTATCATTCTTGTTCAAAAACATTAATTTTGATAGGTTTATATAATCTGTATAAAATGTTGTTTAGCTTAATTGATCATGATTCGAGAACATTTAGGGTTCTTTTCTGTATTTCATGATTTTAGTTGAATTCTTCGAGCCTTTTTGTAATTTCCTTTTTTCAAATGGTTGTTTAGTTTTCAAAAAAATGATTTTTTTTTCCATTAATTTACAAAACTGATATAATTGAAAAGACAAAATATGTCAAAATGGAATAGAAATGACCCAAGAGTTGTTATCTTTTAAATTTCTTAATGGATAATTCCAATTCTGCAAAATTAATAATAGCGATCTTTGCATCATGCCTTTATGTTTTGTTTCACATAATAATATTCATTAGTGCAAAGTGTCATGCTCCTAAACTCTATATTTATGTTTAATTGTTGAAGTTGCTTTTATTCCAATTTAATCATTATAAATTTATTTTTTTTGAATTATTCTTGGTGATTAAAATATTTTAAAAATAAAAATTATTTTTTTGTGTGGTTTATATGTTTATATGTTCTGTGTTAATGCAAAGTGTCATGCCTTTAACCTTTATATTTATATTTAATTGTTAAAGTAATCTATTTTTCAATTGATTTAAAATCATTCTCTTTTTTAGATTATTATTGATAATTAAAAATATATAAAAATAAAAATAATCAATTATTATTGTTGATATTCAAAGACATGAATTCTCATCCTACAAGACATTTTTTTAATGTGCTTTTTAGGTTTGAATCTTTAAAAACAAAATGGTATTGTCACATTTAAAGTGGACAATATCTTTTAGGTGAGCATTAATATTACTGGCTCATGCAAATTGACTTGTCGAGAATAGAATTATGTTATACCCACATTGAATCCTAGGTTTGATAAATACTTATCAACTAGATATGATATAAATCTCGTTACATTTTTAATTTATAAGGCATATTTTGAGGCTAAATCTCTAAGGACAAAATTGTGTGACCAAGATCAAAATAACAATATTTTTTAAATTTTTTTTTATTAAAGATAATAATAAGTCGGATTTATGCAATTACCCAATTTAACTAAACCTTAATCAAACGAGTTCATATAGTATTTAATCGAATTTAGATAATTTTATATTTAAAATTTAATATTTGAATTGAGTTTGGGATAGGGTTTATCCAATTTAGATAATTTTATATTGAAAATTTAATATCTGAATTGAGTTTGGGGCAAGGTTTAGATTCAAATGTTTGGACACTGGCTACTGCTTGGATTCGTTTGTGTATTTGTATTGATTTATTGAGTTTGTTATTTAAAATTTGATTATATTGAACTTTCAATTTGATTTCATTATATTGAATTTTGACAATTTATTATTAAGGTGTAACATTTTTTGTTTAATTAATTGAAGAATATAAGGTAAATATACTTTTAAAATTTTGACTTTTACTCTCTTTTCAATCAAATTTTAACTTTTAAAACATCTACAAAACAATTTTAATTTATCAATTTAGATTAAATTAAATTTTATTAAAAATTTTAAAAATTAATGATATTTAAATTAAAAAATTTACAATAAATTTTGACTTGATATTTTTCGTAAATGTAAAAAAATATTTAGATACTATTACAAAAAATTCAAAGTGTTTTGAACTGTAAATATTTTTAAAAAAATTTTATATAAATTTTTTAAAAAAACTCATGAAAAATAAATCATTAATTAAAAAGTACTCAAATTTGAAAGATAAAATTAAAATAAAATTTAGAATTTATTTGAGTAATTTTTTAGGTATTTCAACAATGAAAATGTAATTTTTTTTATGATCATTTTCATCAAGGTTTAATTTAGATAAAATTAATACATGAAAGTTTTTACTGAGTTTTATAATTTAGGTCAAGTTATTGGAGCCTTTTGATAATTTGTTTCTTAAAATAGTTGTTTGATTTTCAAGAAATTAAATTCAATTGATCTCAATTAAATGATTTGATTTATTCTTTTCGTTAATTTATAAAATTGATATAATTGAAAAAAAAACAATACATTTGAAGAAAGAAGAAATGATGCAAGAGTTGTTATCTTTTATGTTTCTTGATTGGCAATTTCTATTTTACAAAATATAGAAATCTTGAATCATATCTCCACATTTTTTTTGATATAATAATATCCTTTGATGCAAAGGGACATATTTTTTACCTCTATATTTATATTTAACTATTGAAGTTACTTTTTTAATTAAATTATTATAAATTTATTCTCTTTTCGAATTCGAAACATCAATTTTACAAGTTTATGTAATTTGCGTTGAATGTTGTTTGGCTTAATTAATCATTATTTGAGAATATCTCTCCTGGGAGTTCTTTTTTTATTTTCATGATTTAAGTTGAGTTCTTGAAGTTTTCTGTAATTTTTTTTTAAATGATTGCTTGATTTTGGAGAAAATTTAATTGATTTAGATCGGTTGATTTGATTTCTTCTTTTCATTAATTTACAAAATTGATATAGTTGAAAATAAAAAATTTAGCTGAACAAAAAAAATGATGTAAAAGTTATTATCTTTTTAAGTTTCTTGATTGACAATTTCAATTTTGCAAAATTAATTATAGCCATCTTTGAATCTATGTCTTCATATTTTTTTGATATAATAATGTCATTTAATGCAAAGTATTATGTCCCTAACCTTTATATTTATGGTTGATTATTGAAGTCGCTTTTATTTCAATTGAATTATTATAATTTTTATGAATTATTCTTGATGATTAAAATATTTTTGAAAATAAAATTAATTATTATTATTCAAATTTAAAACCATGAATTTTTATCAAACTATTACTTTATGTATCTTTTAAGTTAAATCTCTTAAGAACAAAATCGTGTGTTCTTACTGAAAGTGGACGATATTTTATAACGGCGATAGTCAATAATTTTGAATATCAACATTGATGTGTCGATATGTCAAGATGCGATCATAGTATATCCACACCTTATCTCACATCGAGTTAAAACTTTTTAACTGGATATAACATAAATGTTATCGTACCTTTGATTTATAAGACATCTTTTAGGTTAAATTTTCAAAAAAACAAAATGGCATGATTACACTCAAAACCAAAAAAAATACTTAAGATAACAATCAATAATTTTGAACATCAACATTAATGTTTCATGAAGGTCAACTTGTCGAGATAGAGGTCACATTATATCTTAAAATCTTATTCACAACTTAAGCTTTCCCTTATTCTAGTCTTTTTATTAGAGTTTTCTTCATACCCAAAAGTGCGGATCTTATACCTAGAGAAAGGGAGATAAAAGAATGCAACTCATTGTTTGATGTTTGGTTGTCAAGAAAACCAGGGAAAAGAAGTGATGAAAAGAGAAAGAAAATGTTCTGTTAATCAATTTGATATCAAGGAGAAATGTTTGTCCATTCAGTCAAATAAAAATGATACAATAGTCATCTGTAACATTGAACATGCAATCAAATCAGTCGAATATAACTTCTAAATCCATCAGAAAGAGTAAAACTTTTTTACCCAAAACTCTCATGCTCAAGCATTTCATCACTTCTTAACTTCCTACACCAAGCTGAGTTTATCTTCCAGACATCTTTTTTCCAGAAAACTATACACTTCTTTTGCAAAATAACAGAACAGAGCAATTCTCGCAAAGAAAGGCAGCTCTCTTACAAGTAATAAGACCATAACATTACTTTCTCTTAATCCTTTTTTTTATGTTCTTAACATATTCTAACAAACTTCGGGGTAAAGTTTCGCCAAATTAAACACCCATTTTCACCAATGATCGGATCAACAAATCTTCTTTTCAATTGCTCTCTTCTGGATGTTTCAAGAGCATCATTTGGAGTCGAACTCTTCACGGTCACATGGGGGCTTCCCAAATCTGTTGCCTCTACAATCCGGTTTATCATCTCCAGGACTTCACTCATTTTAGGCCTAGCTTTAGCTTGCTTAACCAGGCACCTATTGGCTACAGCTGCAAGTTTCTGGGCACCCTTGAGATTATACTTCCCTTCAAGCCTAGGGTCCAAAATCAGCCTGAACTTTTTTATATCAGCAAGATGTGGCCTCACCCATTCCAAGAGCTTCTGCTCATTCCTAGGGCGATTCCTATCCAAAGGGCGCCTTCCTGTAATGAGCTCATAAAGGAAAACTCCATAGCTCCACACGTCACTTTTAGATGTGAGACGTCCAGTTTGAATATACTCAGGAGCTGCATACCCAATAGTTCCCACAACCTGTTGAACTAATCATCATGAACATGTTCTAAAATCTTCTAAAGCTGAACTTAGGACTTAATCAAGAGTTAGAGACAGTTAGAGTAAGAATCCAAAATTTTTTGCAAGAAAACGTGATAAAATGGTAAGCACAAAGATTATAATTTGGTATGTTATGATCATACTGCATATTTTCCAAATTGCTAGTCATTATTAACAAGATCATGACCTGATATCTATACATTACCATGTGTTCATGAAACTTACCGCAGTGGAAACATGACTTAATCCTTCTGAAGGCCCCAGCCTGGCCAATCCAAAGTCTGATAACTTCGCGTTCCACTGGTCATCCAATAGTATGTTTGAAGATTTAAAATCTCTGAAGATGATCTGTTCCAACAAGGATAAAAAAAGACATATTATCAGAATCAGATAAGCCTTTAGTACACATAAAATGAACAACTAAAATGCTATAACTTTTCAACCACAGTTTATTGCCATTAGTATTTTCGTTATTTCAAGAAAACGGCCAAACATATCCTGCTCAATATAGGTTGTAACTCAAGTACATTTGTGTTGCAGTATCATTTAAAAAGATGACAATCCTCGGTTGATCTGAGTTGTGCAAATCTTTTATATTGATACATCACAATAATAGATGATTAGATCTTTTTTTTTTCCTTCTTATACTAACATAGCAAATTAAAAAAATAAATAAATAAATCTTTTTATATCTTTTTTCGTCACTAAAATCAATACAGTTCAAATCAGTTGAGAATGTGAGTTTCATCCTAAAAACACAAAATGAGAACCAAAAAAAAAAAAAAAAAGCACCTGAAAATCCAATTCCTCATGAAGGTATGCTAAGCCTCGGGCAGCGTCTTGGGCTATTTTCATTCTTGTGGACCAAGGCAGAGGAGTTTGAAGCCGGCTTGATAAATGGTCCTGCACGCTCCTGTTGGGCATATATTCATAGACCAGGAGTCGCTGGATTCCTCTTTCATCATCTTCAGCACAGTAACCTAGTAATTTGACAAGGTTAGGGTGTTCAACAACCCCTAAGACATTCACCTCAGTCACCCACTCTTTATGCCCCTGTGGAGGATGTTTACATATTCATCAGATATCTTTGGAAAACATAGTAACTTGGAGACAAAGAGAAAGAAGTTGGAGGCAAGTAACCAGAGCATTTCCTTTACAATATGAATGAATGATTAAACTGATTGAACCTTAAACATTATGAGAAGCCAGAAAAGGTCTTGCAAGATGTAGGAAATCGGGATCCTATTAGCTTAGAGGATAAACTTTTGAAGGAATGAATTTCTGCTACGGAAGATTCTGAGTCCTTGTTCGTACCAATACTCCAGGATGATTCTTATGTGTTCTGTTTGATATCTGCAACTGATCCTAGAGGAAACTAAGACATCCAATGACATGAATGTTCATCTCAAGATATACATGAAGCACCTAACTTTATAATTAAGAAGAATACTCCAAGCACTGACAACTTTCACCAAAAGAAGCCACTCAAAGAGTTTTTAGCAGAGTTTGTAAAGATCAGAGTGCTCAAAGAGTTCTTCCAAGACTTATAACAAGCCATTGACCACAAAAGCACTACAATCCTCAATATAAATTGGATATAAGCTGATGCACGTAGAGGCAAAGACATTTTATTACCATCTAAGTAGATTTAGTATCCACCATACAAGAGAACGTGTTCGAATCCAGAAATAACTTATTGGGCGTTCCTTAGTAATTGAAACATCCTAAAATTCTAATGAGAATCCTGAAACATTTTCTTTTCAATATAGAGTAGGAGAAAGCCTGCCTGTAAACCTCTTCTACTTAGTTGTTTAACAGCAATGTCAATCTTCTTATGAGAATCTTCTGTGCTTCGAACTACGCCCCGATATACGCCACCAAATCCACCTTCTCCGATCATGAGGGAGCGACTGAAGTTCTTCGTTGCTGTCTTCAACTCTGCGAATGTAAAGACTCTGAGGTTACTGTGTCTTTGAGACAACACAGCACATGAGTTCTTCGTCGATGATTCAGTGCTGAAGTCTGAGGCATTCTGAGAATTGAACTCAGAACCAGATCTCCTCATGTCACGATCAGTTGATGTGGAAGCAGACATGAAAGAACGGACAGACATGGACTTTGTAGTCTTTGGTTCATCATTTTTCTCTTTGTTGAAAATATAAAAGCACTTCATAGCCTGTAAAAAGCTAACAACCTTACTGCAGATCAAAGAGAACATAGGATTAAGACCCTGCAATACAATTAGTCTTAATATACCCTCAATTAACTCTCACAATCACTAAAAAGCAGTAATAGCTAATAGAACCAACAGAAACTAAGTGAACCAAGAATGTTAATGAAACTCAGAAGTTTAATGTATGTGTATAGCCATCGAGATGATGAATTCCAAACATAAATATGCAGAATGAAACAATTTTCCCTACAAAACTTATAGTTCTTGGTTGGTTAATAATCATTTTTGTTTCAACATGAACTCAAAAGCAGCATTTCTTCCCTTTTACTTTCCATTACAGAAGAAAGTTTGCAGACCTCATGGCACAACTGACAACAATCCATTACTTGTTCTGGAGCATAAAACCTTCTTCATGGACAAGCAATTACCAAAGTGAATTTCCAACCTAAACTAGAAAGTCATCTGATGCATCATTGACTTGGCCATAACATTCTTTGTAGCGACCCATCAAATAATTCAGAGGGTTTTCCTAATACCCAACAAAGGGAATGCAACAACCCATCATTATAAGTCATTAATGTTCTTCAATGAACTATCAACAAACACTGGTTGAACAAAACAAACGAAATTCAACAACACCACCAGAAATTCCATGGGCCCTTTTGACCACAAGAAGAAAGAAGAAGGAAGGGGAAATAAAGACTGACTCACCTCTTATATCCACCAAGAAACAGAGAGAAGCTTCAGGTAACTGGCCTTCCACAGGTTCTCTTTTGGAGGGACATAAAGAAAAACCTAGAAAGCAAAGAAGAGAGAGAAGAGTACCCAAGGAGAGAACAACGAGCCCTCCATGATCTGAGGCAAGTCAATACATGGCAGCTGGATTCTAGCTCACCAACCAAGGAACCCATTTTAATTACGTATTAAAAAGGAGAGCTTTGAGTGAGTAAGCACAATCCCAGAAAAAACCCAAAAAGAAAACAAGAAAAGGGGAAAAAAGAAAAGAGAGAGTCTTCTGCTAGAGAGCAAAAAGAGGAGGGTGTGAACAGGGATGTTCTTTTGTGTCCGAGAAAGCGATAACCAAGTCGCTTTTCGTCAAATGAAAGGATCTGCAAAAGGTTAAAATCACGGAGAATCGGCCTCTCTCTACAGTCATATACGTATACGTGTATCTCTCGGTCCATGACTGTGCGTATGTAGTATTCTCATGTTGGAAAAACGCATTCGTTGGCAGCTGGATGCTGGAACCATTAACATAGTCAGCTGTTTATAATATAATCCCAAGTTTCAAACTTCAAAGGAGATAATAAAAAGAATAAAAATACCAATTTGAAAAGTACACGTCAGTTATCGTTGACCGCATCATAATACAAGTTATTGCAATTATTGGGATGAGTTTGGTTGAGTGTCTAAATTCTCATGTTCTGTCTCTATTGGCATTCTGAATAACTATTGCAGATTCAACGAGTCCCACCATGCAGCTTTCTTGAACTAGTCTCATCATGCAGCTTTCTTGTTAACTTAAATGACAAGCAATTTTTCAAAAATTATATTAAATACTTGTCAACATATTTGAATTTTTTTAAAAAAAGTTTTTTCAATGTGATAATTTATTTTTTAATGTGTTAACATGTAATATAATAATTTAAAATAATAAATAAAATTTTAATTATTAATTATACGTGATAATTCAAATTGACATGCCATATTTAAGTTTTATAAACACTTTTCACTTAAATATTAATACAATATATTTATCAAATGAATTATACAATATAATACTAAAAAATAATTAAATAAACCATTTATTATTAATACATCCAACTTAATATGATATTATATAACATAACTCTACATATTTTTAAGAAATATTTTTTGTTAATTTTTTATTTTATAAAAAATTATTCAAAATATTATAACTTCTAAAAATTATCAAATAAACTTTAAACAATCAATTTTGAACTAGATTGAAGTTTGGACTTCAGTGACATCATTAATGGGAGGATATTTTCCCCCATTTAAATTCTTCAAATTGAAAAAAAAAATTGCAATTCAAAAAAGAAAAAATGAGGAATATTTTAGAGAGAAAAATCTATAAATTGAAGAGATAGAGATTTTTGAGACTAAAATTTGAATGATTGGTGAGCTAAATCTTAGATTATCCAAAATTTTGGTGAAAGAAATTGTTTTTAAAAAATAGAAAGTTGGATTTAGAGGAAGAAGCCCATAAGAAGTCGCTATTTGGCAAAATTAAAGATAAAAAATAAAAAAATAAAAAAATGGATGATAAAAATAAAAAGTATAAGCTTTCATATATCATGATAACAAAAATCGGACTTTGCTTTACAACCAAAGGGTGACGATTTGCAAAAGGGAAGAATGATAAAAAGTTGAAATTTTGAATAAATTTTTGATTATTATAATAAAAAAATTAAATATAAATATGAACAAATTATAAATTTCACACATTTTATCTGCATGAACTAATATGGTTAATTAAATAAATTATATGATTCATATGGATACAAATTAATAAAATTGATTAAGGCTCGTTCATATATTAAAATCAAGTTACATGAGTCAATTATATTATTATATTGATTACAAAAAACTTAAATCCACTCAACTTTGTGTCATATTTGTATAATATTGTCATATCGTATAATAAATTATCATCCTTAAATACACTTGAATATATATAAATTATTATTAATTAATATATCTTAATTGGTAACATATAAGCACATAATGATGCACATTATTTTAAAATTGTATGCCAATATTTGCAACTTCTTTGGCATCATTGTGAATCATGATGGCATAGGATGAGTCCAACTTCAACATTATGCATACTGTAATGAACATATTAAAAAAGGATCCAATTTTTATATTTAAATTCCAAATAAATTTTTACTACTTTGAATTATGAAACCAATATAACAAATCTAAGTTAATTTTTAGGTGAATATTATTTTAAACTTTAAATTTTATTTTCTCTTTTATCAAACTTTGACTTCCAAAACATATTCAAACAAATCTTAATATTTCAATTTTGTCTAAATTGAACCTTATTAAAAAATTTAAATATTAAAAATATTTAAATTAAAGATATTTTACGATAAATTTTGAGTTGTAAGTTTTTACGTATATAAAAAAATATTCAAGCTATCATTATAAAAAAAAATTAAAATTTTTTAATACTAAAAATATTTTTTTTGCAAAATTATACTACAAAAAATTTATAAAAAATAGTTTGTTAGTTAAAATTTTTTCAAATTTGAGGATAGAATCGAAATGAAATGTAGAATTTGTTTGAGTAGTTTTTTTTTTTTTTTGCAATTTAATAACAAAAAAATCATTAATTTTTTATAATTGTTTTGAATCAAGATTCAATTTAAACAAAATCAATAGATCAGAGTTTGTTTGAATATTTTTTAAAAGTTAGGGTTTGGTCGGAGAGAAAAGGTAAAAATCAAGGTTTTAAATGATATTTACTATAAATTCTTTATTTGACAAAGTTTGAAAAATAGAAAAAAAGAAAAAAATTACTTTTTATTGTGTTTTTCATACCATTTAATTTCTTAAAAATTAAAAAAAAATGTGTATAAAGTATAAACTCAAATGCATGAATAATGCATCTTAGTGAATAATTATGAATTTGGTGATTAATTATCCACAAAATTGCAGTTAATGAAGACAAAAAGGCCTAACTTTTTTTAATACTAATAAAATTTCACATATAATCTCATCTATACTTTTATTTATTTATCATGCATGAGGTTTAATTTATTGTGAAGGCGATAGATTTGGATCGAGTAATTTAGTGACGTGGAGAATAATTTTACTTCACATTGATATTTGTATTTATTATTAAAAAATAAATTTATCATCTTAAGATGGTGACAATAAAAATTATTCAAATTTTAAAAATAAATTCAAAGTTAAGTACAAAATTTATTTTAATTATTTTTAGATATTTAAAAAATAAAATTGTGATTAATTTTTATAATAATTTGGGTATAATTATACCAATTGCTAATTTAGAGTTTTAATTAAAAAGTATGTATAATTTAAGACTTTTAGATTTATTTATTATTTTTAAATTTAAATTATTTTAAATATAATTAATTTTTAATTTTGTATGATGTTACCAATAATACGTAAGAATATTAAACATAATTTTGCTTAAATTTTGTATTTTGCATTTTCCATCTACCCCAATTTTATTTTATTTTAAAATGTAAAATTTGGTGCAATAAGGCAACCTAATATAATTATTTTAAATCTTGCCCCATGTGGATTAGGAACAGTGGGGCCCAGTATTTTTTATTAGCCACTTAATTTGAATACTCCTTTTCATATTTCCACCTAATTAATAGCCATTTGTACTCAGTGTTTTTTAATAAATAATAATAAAATTCAATTTAAATAATGTTCTATTGGCAAGAAATTAAGTAAAAGAGGGGTGAAATGGTCATTTCAGCGCAAAGGAGGACTTTGACCTGGTGTAGCTCTGAATTAGTCCAAATAAGTTGCTTAAAAATTACAACAATAAAAAAAAAAGAAAAAAAGATTTTGTTAGAAAGATGATACTCTCATGTTTGTACTTCAACTGGAATGTAATATTTTATTTTTTATTTTTTAAAAAAGCTATGCGGCATTCTCTTCTAATTAAATTATTCTTGAGATTAAACCATTATACATGAATGGAAAAATTTTATTTTTATTTTTCCTTTAAATCATTTTTCTCTCACTTATAATTTGACTGTTATTTAGTTTAACTGGATTTTCGTTATTTAATATACTTATTTGGCTTCGATCTTTATTTATACGATAAGATGTTGATATCTTTGATAAATCATTATAAATTAAAATTTTTCAATAATTTTAGAAAAATCATTTACCATGGTCATTTAAAAAAAATTAAATAATGAGTTAAATCAATTTTGATATCATTTACTTTTAAAATTATGTATAATTAAAAAAATAATTTAGTAAAAAATATTTGTTGCAAAATTAAAATTCTTAATATAAATTTAATAATTTGTTAGAACATCACTTATGCTATAATCATTAAATTTCATAAATTGGTCCGACTTATATTTTTCGCTACCATAAGTACTAGACATCTACACAAAGAGAATCCTATAGTTATAATTATTAAACACCAAAATGATTTATGTTAAAAAAAAAGGAAGAAAAGTATTTTTATACTTTATTATTTCAACATAATTAAAATTTATATATAATTATTAATTTTATTAATTTATTACATATTAAGAGGAAGGGCGGCTTTGAAGCATTCTTAGTAAGGTTACGACGTGGTACGAATGGCATTTGGGAGCACATTGCTGCACCTAGAACAGCTCAATAAAGGCTGCGTACTCCTAATAACCACCGAAACATTTAATAAACAAATCTAACATTAAAACTATGTACCATATGATATGTTAAAATATTTTAAATTTAATTAAACAAATCTAATATTAAAACAACTTACTATATGATTTATTAAAATATTCTTTAATTTTAATATATAGTTAAAATTTATTTTCATTTATCATTGTGCATATATGTTATTTAAAAAAATCATAAGACAAATATAAAAACAACTTATGTTATACCTATTTTTAAATTTGAATTATGGAGTATCAATTGAGTTTAATTGTATTACTAATGTTTCAATTTAATTTATTTAAATTTTATCAAAAAATTTTAAAAAAGAGTATATTAAAAATTTTATACAATGAAATTTAACTGTTTTTTTTTTGTATGTATAAAGAAATATTCAAATTAAAATTAAAAAAATTTAAATTTTTTGAATACTAAAAATATTTTTTGTAATTTTATGTTATTAAAATTTTAAAATAGTTAAAATAATTCGAAAACGGTTTAAATTTTAAAACTGTAATCAATCTATGTTTATAATTATAAAATTAAAAAAAATTATTCAAATAGAAAGTTTAGAGCTTTTAAGAAAACATTTAACTAAAGACAAATTGAAATTACAGTGGAAGAATTTTCTATGGACACAAGACAAGTTTCTTACCTAAACATGGGGCAAAGCCAATGTGTCCTGCAAGAATATGGAAGACGGCAATGACGATTAGTGGTCGTTAGGATTTAGGACAAGTTGTCTTCTCTCTCTGTCTGTGTCTCTCTCTTGCACGGGTCCTACCATGTCTCTTTCTCTCTCTCTCTCTCTGTCTCTGACATGGTTGCGCATGGGCTTTGACCTTGTAAAGTCATCATATAGATGAAACTTTCCGTGGAGCCGCCTGTAGCCCACTTCCATGTCCAAACCTCTGCTTCTTTCCTCCCACCAGATCTCTTTGCACCCGCCATTGTTACATTCTCTCTTGAGTCTTTATTTACCTGTTCTGAAGCTCACATTTTGTTTCATTTTTTCATAGAGGATTTGTTTTGAATGCTTCAGATGAGCTTGAAGGAGCTCAAAGTATTCATCGTTAGTTCGATTCTCAAATGGGTCATTGTGGTTTTGAGTTTGGTGTATTTTGTTCAGGGTCAAGACTTGAGCGACTATGATCAAATTAACGATCCTAGGGTTCTTCCACTTGTTACGCAGCTTGTTTATGGCAAGCTTACCAACGTAACTACAGCTCTCAGCAGTGATATCGGCGCTCGCGCTGCTTTCTGCATTAAGGACCCGTGAGTTATATGTTATTAAGTTTTGTTATCTCTGTTCCTTTGCTGAGAAAGTTGTGGGCAAGTAAATTACAGAACTTGGGTTGAGGATACTAAGAAATCAAAGGCAATTAAAGCAAAATATGGAAATCTAATCTTATAGTTTTCCTTAGTTTCCTGTTTGGTTAATGTGAAAATCTTCTTCGCCATGCTATTTAGTGGAGTTAGACATTGCTTAGTGGAGCTATTCGGTTTTCTGGGTTTTTCTGTTGATGGAAACTTTCAATATTCATCTTCTCTAACCCAAACAATCAAAGAAATACTAAATATAAAGTTCAGTTGAAAGTTTTTAATTTGCTTCTATGTATGTACTTGAATCCAATCTGAAGTATAATAATTGTTTCAGGGATGCTGACTGGAACAAAGCATTTAATTTTTCATCCAATTTGGATTTCTTGGCTTCTTGCATCGAGAAGACTAAAGGTATTACCTTGATTCACAAAAGAAAATTACTCAATTTGGTTGCTTTGCAAAGTATTGGAATTTGATAGTTTGAACCTTGGAATATAGTTTTTCAATAATAATTAAGATGAAAATGATGTAAGTGTATCAATTATCTGGACTATTTACATTTCTGATAAACCAAAACGGTTTATGTTTTCTTTCACTGTGCTTCTCTGCTTGTTGGTTTACTTATCCATGAAATCGTCGTGCTAAGGTGGATTTAATTGGTTCGAACAGGAGATGTCGGACAGCGTGTATGTACAGCTGCTGAAACGAAGTTCTACTTTGATAGTTTCTTTGAGCCCTCAAAGAGTTCCCTTTACTTGAAGCCTAACAGGAACTGTAACTTGACCTCCTGGGTCTCTGGTTGCGAGCCAGGATGGGCTTGTAGTGTTGGAGATCAGCAGGTTGACCTTCAAAACTCAAAGGACATTCCAGCAAGAACTAATAGCTGTCAACCTTGCTGTGAGGGATTCTTCTGCCCCTATGGTCTCACATGCATGATACGTGAGTATCAAATCCTTTAAACGCTCGTGAATGAGTCAATCCCTGGTTAAACACAATCCTGATGTGCTTTCTCGTTGTTACCATGTGACGTTATGTTCCTGAAGCTTGTCCATTGGGTTCCTATTGCCCTCTCGCAACGCTCAACAACTCAACAGGTGTTTGTGAACCGTAAGTTTCTTATTTTATGTCTAAAGGTTACTCTGCCTCACGTGTTTCAGTGCAGTGTAATGAGTATAAAGTAAGCCTGGGATGTGGTTCTGCAGATATAATTACCAGCTTCCTCCAGGACAGACAGGCCATACTTGTGGAGGAGCAAATATATGGGCAGATGTTGGTAGTAGTAGAGAGGTGTTCTGTTCAGCGGGATCATATTGTCCAACAACTACCATAGAAAAAACTTGCGGTAGTGGGTACGGATCTTCTCCTGTAGCTTAGCATATCATGTTTTTTTAATGTATTTCTAGTTGCATTCTTTGTGTACTATTACGACTTGTGATTCTACAAGAAAGTTCGTTTTTTTCGGACTTCTTTTGTGTCTCTTCATGTATAGTTTCAATGATAACGCTTCGAAGTTGTTTTGTGTTGTTTCAGACACTATTGCAGGATGGGTTCTACTGCTGAGAACCGTAAGGCTTTTGCTAAATTTGCTTCCTTTTCCATGGGATATATATAGTACCCGCTAGTTTCTGTAGATATTACATACTTACACACTATGTTTGTTTGTCCAGGATTTGGAGTTATTTTTCCTTCTTAGTTGAGGATTTTATCTTTCTTTTCATGAATAATTTGGTGGGTTTGTCTGTATCTGTCTTGCAGCCTGCTTCAAATTGACTTCCTGCAGTTCAAGTACTGAAAATCAGAATATTCATGCATATGGAGTTATGCTTATAGTAAGTTTTCCATTTTTGAATCAGATTCCTAGTAACTTGTCTAAGCTGGTCTGATGGCTCGAAAATCTAATAAGTTTATCTTTGAAAGATACGAGAATATTTTTCGATTTTAGCTTTCCATTTTCCCACTTTTCTAGTATCTTCTTCCCAGAATAGCTCTCGAAACCATTGACAACAGCAATAAAAGCTCTTCACTTGCTTATGCAGGCTGCTTTGGCAACCATTTTACTCATTATCTACAACTGTTCGGACCAAATCCTAATTACTCGTGAAAGAAGACTCGCGAAATCCAGGGAAGCTGCAGCAAGAAGTGCAAAGGAGACAGCAAAGGCCCGTCAAAGGTGGCAAGCTGCAAAAGATGCTGCTAAGAAGCATGCAAGTGGATTGCAAGAGCATTTATCACGCACATTTTCTCGGAAGAAATTTACCCGTCCTGAGCAACTTAAGATTTTGGATCAAGAAAATTCTGAAGTAGATCTAGATTTATACTCAACTGAAGATTCAAGCATTTCAAGGGTATCTCTGGCATCAAATGCAACATCAGCTGGAAAGAAAACAGGACCTAGCTTTCCTATGCAGGTGATGCATGAAATTGAAGTTGAACCTGAAAGATCCAAAGGATTCAGTGAAGAATTTGAAGACTCCAAAACAAGAGGGCATAAGCGAAATGTAAAGGAACTGAATACTCATAGCCAAATTTTTACGTATGCGTATGCTCAGCTTGAGAAAGAGAAAGCTCTAGAGGAAAAGAATAAGAATCTCACCTTCTCGACTGTAATTGCAATGGCTACTAGTACTGAAGTCAGGAAAAGGCCTCTAATTGAGTTGTCTTTCAAAGACTTAACACTTACTCTGAAAGCCAAAAAGAAGCATCTATTGAGATGTGTTACTGGAAACATTAAGCCCGGTCGAATAACTGCTGTCATGGGTCCATCAGGAGCTGGAAAAACGACTTTTCTTTCTGCCTTAGCAGGCAAAGCAGTTGGATGCAGGATGACTGGTTCAATTTTCATAAATGGAAAGAATGAATCAATCCACTCGTATAAGAAAATTATTGGTTTTGTGCCACAAGATGATATTGTGCATGGAAACTTGACAGTGGAAGAAAATCTCTGGTTTCATGCAAAATGCAGGTATGCTGATTTCTTTTTGTCTTCCCTTCATGTTCCAAATGTACTTTTATCTGCATATATGGTAGCCTTATTGTCCTCATTCCCTCTTTTTGTGTTCTTTCTTTTTTATTAGATTAAACCTGCCATAAATGACCTCAACTTGTGATCATTGCAGACTATCTGCCGACCTAGCAAAAGCAGATAAAGTTCTAGTTGTTGAAAGAGTTGTTGAGTCATTAGGCCTTCATGCAGTGCGTGATTCCTTGGTTGGAACAGTGGAAAAGAGAGGAATTTCCGGAGGCCAGAGGAAAAGAGTAAATGTCGGATTGGAAATGGTCATGGAGCCTTCACTTTTGATCTTAGATGAACCCACTTCTGGCTTGGACAGTGCATCCTCTCAGCTGCTTCTTAGAGCCCTTCGGCATGAAGCTCTTGAAGGGGTAAACATCTGCATGGTGGTTCACCAACCTAGGTACCTTTTCTAATGACAAGTCTGCATTATTAAAAATCTGCAAATCTTTCATTCCTTTTTGGAATCATATCAATAACAAAAATACTCTGTTGCAGCTATACCTTATTTAGAATGTTTGATGACTTAATACTTCTGGCAAAAGGCGGACTTACGGTCTACCATGGTTCAGCAAAGAAGGTTGAAGAATACTTTTCAGGCCTTGGAATCAATGTCCCAGATCGTGTTAACCCTCCAGACTATTACATTGATGTTTTGGAGGGTATTGTGGTTCCTACTGCAAGCTCAGGTGTAAGTTACGAAGAGCTGCCAGTCAGATGGATGCTTCATAATAGATACCCAATACCAGCAGATATGCAGCAAAATGCTGCTGGACTTGCTATGTCTGCAGAGGTTACAGATCCAACAATTGAGACAATTCCAGATGCTGTTGCCAGTGGGGAACAGTCTTTTGCGGGAGAATTGTGGGAAGATGTGAAGAATAATGTGGAGTTCCATAGAGATAAAATACGGCTCAATTTCTTGAAGTCCAAGGACTTATCCAATCGGAAGACTCCTGGTGTGTTTCAGCAATATAGATACTTCCTTGGGAGGTAACTTTTATTGACTTATTGATTTTGCCTGTACCTCCACAACCCCAAGAAATTTCTGCAGTCATTGTAACTGTATCTTGTTCTTTATTGTGCCTGTCACTGTTTCAGGGTTGGCAAGCAGCGACTAAGAGAAGCTAAAATACAAGCAATAGATTACATAATCTTA
The DNA here is from genome assembly GCA_021397835.1 of Moringa oleifera. Lineage (NCBI taxonomy): Eukaryota > Viridiplantae > Streptophyta > Magnoliopsida > Brassicales > Moringaceae > Moringa > Moringa oleifera. The sequence continues at coordinate 272,771 of JAJFZO010000882.1, read as the reverse complement.
TTGCTTGCTGGAGCCTGCTTAGGATCATTAGCAAAGCCGAGTGATGAAACGTTTGGAGCACTTGGTTATACTTACACCATCATTGCAGTATGTAAGTCGGAAAACCCAAGTCACCATCGTGCACAAATGTTTGAATTTAATCTGCTTTGCTGATTTGAACACGAAAGATTCTCAGACAATGAAGGAACATAGATTTGCTTTTCCCTTCAAGCTAAACCTTTTATGTTCGCAGATATTCTTCCTTAATGTGATTGGCTTTTGCTATTTCCAGCTCTTCTATGCAAAATAGCAGCTTTGAGATCGTTTTCTCTGGACAAATTACACTACTGGCGGGAAAGTGCGTCAGGGATGAGCAGCTTAGCGTTTTTCCTAGCCAAGGATACAATTGACCATTTTAATACGGTCATCAAGCCTGTGGTATACCTCTCAATGTTCTATTTCTTCACGAGCCCAAGATCTTCCTTCACAGATAATTACATTGTCTTGCTCTGCCTTGTATATTGCGTAACGGGCATAGCTTATGCATTGGCTATCTTCTTCGAAGCAGGCCCGGCTCAGCTGGTTAGTATTGATCAGTTGCATTCTTATGGACATAGTTCATTCTATCTTTACTGACAAGCTACCGGTTTTTACAGTCATCAGTTCTTCTTCCAGTTGTTTTGACTCTGATTGCAACACGAACTAAAGACAGAGGAGCTATGAAGATTATAGCTAAATTGTGCTACCCAAAGTGGGCTTTAGAAGCATTTGTGGTTGCAAATGCTGAAAGGTAGGGCAGATTCAATACTTCCCTGCACAAACAATCCGTTGAATTTGTCATGTACGTCATGTCTTACTCTTCACGAATAATCTTCTTTTCACTTCAGGTACTATGGAGTGTGGCTGATTACTCGTTGTGGGTCATTGATGAAAAGTGGCTACAATCTTCACGAATGGAATCTTTGTATATTAGTCCTCATGCTTTTTGGTATAGGCAGCCGTGTCTCGGCCTATATTGGCATGATCACCTTCCAAAAGAAGTGAAGTTTTGAATTTCGGCATTCTACTTCTTGTACAAAGGCAGAATTCGGCAGCTTGGGAGCTCAAGAACTGGCACATTCAAAGAATATGAACACATAGGCGCATAGACGGTGTTGTAGGTGCTACATACTTAACTGACACGAGACCAGATCATGCTTCCTACTACCGAGAATCCAGGTAGTGTGAAGGCGGATATTTTCTCTTAGATTTACTCTATTCTTTATTCATTTGTTCTTGAGGCTGTCCATTGATGTGCAAGCTGCATATGAAAAATGCTTTTCTCTCTATCTGATTGTTGGCAAAATCATACAGTTCCTGTTCCGCAATTTTTGCTTTTTGTGTTGTAAAATCATAGATATTTTCTCAGCCAGATTGTACATTTAGAACTGCACCCTTGACATACACAGTTGCACAAAGCAAAAGACTGCATTGTATTTGCAATGTTCTTCACATTTCTCTTGGCAGCACTTCCTGGAAATTCTGCATTTAGTTGGAACTGTTGGTATGCTTATGTTTCGGCAATGTCAGGCAGTTTCCTGGAATCCTGCATTGATTTGGGATTGTGGCCTGTGGGTGTGCTTCTGTTTTAGCAATTTCAGACAATCTAAAGAAAATTTACCAACATGCACCTCAAGCCAAATCTTAGAAAGAGGTGAGACTCGGGAAGAATTTTAATTAACAGTGTACACTGACATTCTCGATCAGAACATTTTCTACAAACGAAATCGAATTGTAATACCTTATGCATGCCTAGAGTCTTCCATGAATCTACATTACCAGAAGAAGCCTAAAATAGACCACAAGGAAGATTATTAGCCCAGTGAAACTATGCTTCAATCTTCATAGCACAGTATCAACAATGCTTTCCCCTCTGCTATGAATGCACAATAAGAAAGGAAAAACAAGTTTCATTTGTCATAAAATTAGCTCTTCATATATTTGGGGCTGGATCGACAACACAAATCCATATTTCCACAGTGCTTCCACGTCTTCTGCCTTATTGGGTTCCAGTTGGTGGCAAATGCTTCTTCTATACTGTACTCTCAGCTTCATGGTACAAATCTGGTTGAGTCATAAAATGAACCTGCAAGTCACATAGCCAGATACAAAGACATAACCGCCCAAATTCTGAGTGAAAATTTATTTTGATAAAGATTAATGATGGATGCTTCAGCGTCACCAGCAAGTTACCACAGAGTTCTCATGGAAGAAGTCCAGATAACTGCTTTGCAAAAGGTCTGGTAAGGAGTACTGAAGGCTTAGGAAATTACCGATGACATCAAGCAGTCATTTCCATACAATGTCACCCATAAATCTAAGAGCAGGAACACCTCGAATCTCCATATCAACTAAGGGCGCCTCGATCAACATCAAACTTGAGAGTTCTGGATCACTTCGGATCATATCAAGAGCACGCATCTGATCCTGGAAATACTAAAAATATTCAGAGTTGTTCTTCAATCCTTCCATGAAAAGAGGACATACTTTTCCTCTCTAGTTTTCTTTTCCACCAACACAAGCTCACAGTCTAACTATTCACAAGTGATCAAGGTAAAAGATGAGAACAAATAAGTTTGGTTCATAAAACTGAGGAAAGATTACGAAAATAAATCAATACCTTTCTCTTCATTGCACAAAACCTGCAGTCTGAGGCAGATGGTGGAAGAATCTGATTAACTATAAGCCTCTTGACCGGAACATTTTCTTTTTTCAAGGAGGCACGCAACCTAGATGACTCACTGATTGCCATTACCTTTAGAAAATAAATTAGATGTCAGATGTTTATTAGAAGCAATAAATGATGACATCTCATATAACTAAAATACCCAAAATTACGAGTTATGCAAAACTAAAGAACTGTCCTAAATTAGTATATTACAAGTTTAACAGATACATTCCAGTGGTAGATAATCTGTAATGAAAGTCTCAAGCAACTTTGAAAGAAAAGCAATGTTCTAGAGGATGGAGCAGAAAACATAGCATAAACTAAAAGAAGAAAAATCACAATTGAAATTGAGAGTAAAAAAGAAGAAATAAACGAGAAAATGACGATGTTTCACCAACAAGCAAATACACCCTTCACTGACAATACATAAACAAATATACTGAGTACTCCAATCCAATTTTAAGGGTCATCACCGTAGGGATCGTCACAATGACAAACTCAGTTGAATCCTGGTCACGGAAAAGTTCCCGCACTTTGACCATCCTCTCTCTCAGTCGCTCTAATTTGTCAGCCTGGACAACAAGGAAAGATTAAAAGGTTACTTAAGTTAACAAAGAATTAAAAAAACTCGACTTTCAATGCATCACAGCTTACAGCATCCTGTCGAGGTTCTTCTTGCCCAAAAACAGATTTGATGGCTGAGGTTGCCGAAGCTATTTTCTGCCTAAGCTGCAATAACACATATGAATAGAAAAATACTTAGCAGATAACACAACATAGTATGCAATGTGAAGAGCGAAGTTCAGCATTGAGAAGCTATAGTTATTCCTCAGACTGAATAAATTAATCAATTATTGTAAGGATGGGAGAAATAAAGGCTATTCTTGGATTTATTTACAAGTTCACAATAAAGAGGCATGCCAAATTGAAGCTGAAAGAAGGCTATGAATCTATCAGATAGAATAAACCTAAATATAAAAAATCGACACATCACGATCAGAGTCCCTCCCTCCTTTGCAAATGGAATTCAATTTTAGTATTTAAATCTTTTCTAAGAATTATAGCTTACTGAATTCAGTTGCAGATTACAGTTTATTCTCCCTCTTACCCACAGTTTTGCAACGATAATGCTTGTTTATCAATGTCCTCACTATGACTGGCATTACATTCAGGCTCTCTATCTCTCTGTTTTAAATGTTAACTCCTTCCTAAAAGTTAAGCTAGCTCATTTGAGCAGACAGACAGCTGATTATTCCTTTATCTATGTCCAACCAGCTGTTTGCAGTACTTGACTACCAGTGATTTAAGCTCCTTTTGGAGACAGCATCCATAGCCCAACCTCATCCATCCCTCGTATCACCTTGAAGATATTAAAGTGATACACACACACACACACACACACACACACATATATATATATATATATATCCACTATCAGCTTCGTTTGAAGTTCAAGGTCAAAAGAGGGATTTAAAGTTGAAATATGGAATCATGCGATAATATATTGTGCATGTCACCCTATCAAAATATTCAAGACATTCCATGCAGCTTAAATCCTTAATGAATGTCCTGTAGAAATATGTTCATAAAATCTATTAACAAAAGGAAAAAAAGTAAAAGAAAACAAATCAATAGGTTCTCAATACTTTAGGTAAGGATACCTACCTTTAATATCTTGCCTATGGATGCATCCAAAAAGTCTGGCAATGACAGAAGTCGCAGGGTATGGCCCTATAAAGAAAAGTCCATCATGATAGATAATTTATCTTTAAAAAATAAAGACACAAAATCTGGCACTTCCGCTCACCGTGGGTGCAGTATCAAAAACGATGCGAGTAAACATGCTATATTCAGGAGATTCAAGAAATTGTATGACCTGCCAAAAATTTCTGCAGTCAATAAGCAGACAAAATATGCAACAACAAGAAAGAAATGCAGGGCAGATGTAGTTACTTTAGAAATTGCAATAGCTTCATCCAAACCAGGAGGAGGCGTGTCCAACAATTCTCCTAGTTTTAGCTCCCCCAACTTCATTGAGAAAGGACAGACAAATGGTCAAGAGAAGCAGGTTTCATTAGGGTTAATAAAGATAATGGCAAAGCATGGATGAATAATAAAAATGGTACAGATGCTATGGTGACTTCCGAACATGCATATGCAATCATGCATGTGTGCACCATTAGTTAGATCTTCAATAAAGGACAAATGAATAACCCATAGAATACAAACTGAACTCAGTCTTAAATGAATTAACCTTGTAAGCTGATTAAAACCAACTGCAAGCTATAATTCAATACATACTGGTGAAGTAATTTATAGAACTTCCATGATATCATGCAAAGCAAGTCTGGAATGGAAAAGTACTGGTTATCTTAAGTTGTAATTTGGAATACCTGTTCTACAAGCATTCCAAGACCCATGCCATCCATGAAATCTTTTATCCCAGTTCCCCCATTCTTCTGAGTGGCACTGCGAAATTCTTCTCTAGCCTTCTCAGGGTTTATCTGTTGTAGAACTATAAATTTAACTTACTGAGTATGTGGGATGAGATCAGAAAGGAACTTATCTCCAGGATGAAGGACAGAAACATCATAAAGAAAACTAGCATATACTATTATAAGAAGCTTTTATCACATACTTCAAGAGCAAACAGTGGAAAATCAGGTCCTTCAACTGGTACTACAGTCCCTCCTGTCAAATCCTAAGTGAAAGTAAAAATAAATAATTATGCACAAACACAAATGAAGTTTGTTGTGTTTCCTTCAAGATAGAAGGAGGTATCTAAAACAAACAAAACGAAGTCTCATGATATTTATACCTGAGCAAAAGAATCACTCAAGGAATGAGCCGGATCGGTTGAAACAACAAGAGTAGGGTGCCCATTATTTGCAAATTTCACAGCAAGTGAAGCAGCACAACTGGTCTTTCCTACACCTCCCTTCCCACCCAACATGTAATACTTACGCTGGGTAGCAGAAACCATGTCATCAAACCCAGCAGCATTTTCTGCTGGAGCAGCCACTGCTCTCACTGCCATAAAACAGTACATATGAATTATTCATCCTAATATGCCCAACACCTGTCAAAGAAAAATACATGAATGGCATTTAACAGCTCTAGGTGGAAAAATATTCCCTGCACTTTCAGGCCATGAAGCCGCCAGAAGAACTATAATTCATCACATCCTGTTGCCGTTTGTAGCACAAATTAAATTTCCAGTAGCTTGTCTAACTACCCAATTGAATAACACTACAAAGGCACAAACTTCAAGTAATTTATTACCGCAAAAAGCTACCCTCAAAAGCATAAAATAGTAATTGAAGCCAGAAGAAACCATCAATCAAAAGGAGAAAAAAAATGCAAAAAAAAAAAAAAAACAACATCAAAACGACTAAAAGAACAGACAGGCAGAATCAAAGACACTGCAATTGAAAAGGAAAGGTTTTGAAAGAATCACCTTGAAGTGAATTCCTGGGACGCTTCTGTTTGACCGAAAGAGAGAGAAAGCCCGGGGAGATGAGAGAGGTTGGCGTCCACGCTTTAGAGGAGAAAGAGAGAAAACCAGCTGCTGCCACAGAACTTCTTCTAGCATCGAGGAACCTGTCAAGAGAAGGTGAAACAGAAGACGAGTGCACACAAGCAGAAATGGTTGCCATTTTCTTTCCTTCTTTCTAGCAACAACCAAAGCAGTAAGAAAAAAAGCTCGTCATTTCTCATGAACTCCTTTATATAGTTCAAAGGATAGAGCGGCACATGGCTGACCCGATTTTCATACCCGCAACCCGATTCTCTCTTTCACCATTAGGTGTGGAGGGGATTTTTTATTGTTTTATTATATTGTTAATACCACTGACAAATGTCAGCGCGGGGATGTAGCTCAGATGGTAGAGCGCTCGCTTAGCATGCGAGAGGTACGGGGATCGATACCCCGCATCTCCAAAGCTACTTAACAATAATTTTCTTTTTTAACAAAATTTTTTTTAAAAAAGGAAATTAATAACCTAATCGCTGACACAGAGAGGAGGCAATAATAAATTTGGAAACCCTGATTTGGCATTCCAGTTTTCCTGCTGGGCTGCAGAGAAACAAAGAAATTCAGAGTGGAATTCAGAAATAGATAATAGTGTTTTTATTTTATTTTTATTTTAAAATATTAAATTAAATTTTATTTTATATTAAATTGTGAGTTAAATTTTATTTTAATTTAAAATAAATTTTTTAAAAATTAATGTTTATGTTGATTTAATTTAAAAATAAAATTATCATAAAAATTTAATATTTATCACTGTTATCAATTAAACTTTCATATTTAAAATCAAATTTTAATCTATTAATTTAATTTAAATTAAACTTTAATTTAAATAGTTATAAATAATTAAAAATATTTTTATTATTAAAATACCTTTAAAATGACTCACATAAAATTTTTACTTCATTGTTAATACGTCATTCAAATTTGAATATTTTTGATTTAAAATTTACTTTTTATAAATTTTTTAAAAGTTTAACAATATAAATTATAAAAAATACATATTTTCAATACTCAAAAAAATTTTATAATTTTTTATGATGATGACTTAAATATTTTTTATATTTATAAAAAATTTTAAATTAAAATTTATAGTATAAGATTTTTAATTTAAATTTTTTAATTTTAAAATATTTTAATAAAATTTAATCTAAATAACATAAGTTAAATATTAAAATTTTACAAAAATTTGATTAAAATTTGACTAAAATCTAAATTGATAGATTAAAATTTAATTTATATTTTTATATATAAAAATTTAATTGACTGCATAAGTTAAATATTCAAATTTTATAAAATTTTTACTATTTAATTTATATATAAATTTACAGTTCAATTTAAGTTAATTTAAATATAAAACATAATTTTCGTATGTAATGTTTAATTTAAATTTTGAATCATATGTAAAATAAAAATACTTAACAAAATAAATTCACAAATGAAAAAACAGAAAATTGAATACAAAGCTTAATTCTCATATATGTTAGGTTTCATTGGACTAAAAGAATGAAATAAATTTTAATATAAAACAGAATTTGGTATGTGTTAGATTTAATTTAAATTTGGATTTTAAATTATATTATATTTAAATTTAAATTTTAAATTATGTATATATTTGGAAAAACCAAACGAAATAAATTCAAGAATAATAATTTTTAAGAAAGGGGAAATTTCATCTTCATTAGGAGGGGATCCCATGAGATCCTGTCCAGCTGAAAAACATTTGCCATCCTATGGTCTGATGATGCCCGTGGCATCTAGTTTGAGGATCTTTAAGCTCCTTCCATCTGATACTTTCAGGAAATGATACATACTCTGATCTCATCCCTCCTTTCTGAAATTCCAGAATGGATTATCAGTGGCTTCAATCGATACTCCCCAGAGCAAGCTCACTGACTCCCGTTGCCAAAATCAAATTCCAGTCTGTGATTTCAAGTAAATGGGGATACTATCTAATTTAAATTAACAAGACTGAAAAGCTTACAGGCTTGAAAAACTTTATCCCAAGTACTTGTCCATGACAACTGGAATCTTTCTCTAGTTCTTCAAGATTTTCTTTCCAGCTAATTCTTCCAGTGTTAGGTTGAGCGTATCTGTGGAGCCTCTAATCACTTCTTCCCCGCGTGCAGCAAGGAAGTCCTCGATGCTTCCTGGTTCTCCAAACCATCCAAGCCGATCAGCTATCAAATGCAGATTATCACACCCAGGACAACGCGCCACCACAACACCTTTCTCGTAAGATTCACGACAAGCTGTCTTAACAGATCTCGTTTCGCAGACCTTGCAAGTAAAGATCATTGCTAGATCATGCCTTGAGGATGTCTTCAAGTTGGATAGAACTTTATGCTTCACAGCAGAATCGTCGGTGGTAACAACAGGTGAGGTAATACTTGCAGACTCACAAGCAGGCTTCAAACTGCCAGTGTCATGATTTTCCATATCCTCATCGGTCTGGCTGGATGGTTTTTCTTGTGTCTGTATCCACCTTTTACAAAAATCATCTCTGTTGAAGAGTGCATTTGCAGGAGGGAGAAACAGCGTGGATGGCTTTGTGACAACAACTGAAATTGAAAATTCTTGTAAAACACTGATCGATGAAGTATTTATCTTATTCCAAATAGAACTGAAACTTAAAATTCAAAAGAACTGCAAAATCATGTAATCTGAATATATACCATAAACTCTCCATCCTGACTTTAAACTCTGCAATGCAAGCACACAATGAAGTAGTTCTTAATAAGAGCAATAAATGGGAAATAGAAACCACTATTTGTTTTCTAAACTTATTATGACAATGAAAGCCAGCAAATACATAGTCATATATTTAATGTTGGTAATAGTTCCAAAACAAAGCCATTTACAAAGAAGATCATTTGGTCATGGTAGCTGGATTGGGTCCCCTACATAGGAAGCTGCCAACTGACGATATAAAAACCCCACATGGACTCCAAGATATAAAACCTACGCCTGCTAGAATGTTCATGTATAATCATGTATTTCTCTCATTTCTTAAGAGGCTTTTGACTAATGGACTATTGAGTGTTTGCTTATCTTGTGTGATGCCTAGCATGTGATTTCTTTTGGTGTTTTATTCTCCTCTTTCCTGATTAGTACTAATGCAAACAAAATAACCCTAAGATTCCCCTGTATTATCACTCAAAATCTTTTTCAATCAAGACTATATCACAAACTCCACATTCTGCATAAATTCTAACCCTAACTACACCAGAAAAGAGGTGGACAGATTTAAATATGCTCAGCATGTTCATGTATAATCATGTATTTCTCTCATTTCTTAAAAGGCTTTTGACTAATGCGTTATTGAGTGTTTGCTTAGCCTGTGTGATGCCTAGCATGTGATTTCTTTTGGTGTTTTATTCTCCTCTTTCCTGATTACTACTAATGGCAAACAAAAACCCTATGATTCCCTTGTATTATCACTCAAAATCTTTTTCGACCAAGACTATATCACAAACTCCACATTCTGCATAAATTCTAACTCTAACTACACCAGAAAAGAGGTGGACAGATTCAAAGCTGCTCTGCATCACTATAAGTTAAAAAATACATGAAAAAGAGAGGAGCTGCCAAGGGATACAGTCCCGGGTTTGAGCCGCTGGGACAATGTTTTCAAAAAATTAAAAATCCATGCTGTTCTGGGAGGTTGTCTAGCTGGGTTACCTCTCCAAGTTTACCAAGCCGGGGTGGGTCCATGAAATGGTCCTGCCTTGGGTGAGTTTTCGGTTTCCAAAAGGAAAAAAAAAAAGAAAAAAAGGAGAAGAGTGGCCAATTGGGCAAGACATTACTACATATGGTGTATTGCATACAGCCCTAGTTGAGATATTCGACATCTTTCTTCTCAGAATAAATAAGATATTCAATCACATCAGCTCCAAATTTGAATATATGAAAAGAACTAAGTTTTCCTGCTCATTGGACCCCTAAACACATCCTTTATATTTCTGGTCATTTCTCTTCGTTCACCGATCTATGGTACTAATGCAATTACACTGCTGATTGTTAGCAGTACCTATAACTACTTTCCATCTGCCACACAAGTGTTAAACTGTAAACATTCACCCAGAAAATCCACAGTGAAACTAGTAAAGGGTTGTAGAAAAAGGTATAGACACCATATTGTAGCATTGCTATTTTCTTTCCCATACATAATCATTTCATCACACAGCTTCTTCAAGTTCTACCCCAAACAGACCCATGATCATCATTTACTCCTCATCCACAAAACTGTTTTTCTAAACCTGCTACTGACATGACCAAATATTATTTTCAAAGCTTATGATATCCACTTGTAAACTTCTTCACTTAAGAAAAGAAATATACCACTTACACTCCGAGATGGTTTGGCTGATCAAAATTCAGAAATATATGCTTGAAAAACAAGAGTGAAATTCTAAATAATCATTTTACAAGCTCAAATACTTGGGAATAGAGAAAGCTTCTTTCTGTTCCCTACAACTTATCCAAGAACACAAACTTAATTATCATTCTCTCATAAGAAAGCCTGACAGAAGCAAGTAAATTCAAATTCTTTTGGTACCCGTGACAGTGGGAAGCAATCAACCATAAGCTAATATTTCCCAGTCACTTTGCCTCAATCAAATTAGCATCTTCATAACAAATTTCCAATCAATTTATGCATCAGAGGCACAGTAAATATCAACAACCTAATTGTTGCTCCCCTTCATTTTCTTCAGTTGTTTAAAAACCGAAAACTCATGCATTAATTTAAGAAGATGAAAACCCAAAAAATTCAAAAAAAGGGGGAAAAGGAAAAGCATGGTTAACGAAATGCACAAACAGCTCTCAGCAGAGCTTCTACCACCAAAAATCATGTCATATATCCCTAGGACTCCAAGTTTGCAAGGATATACAGCATATACATCGACATACATAGCTTACATACATGCATATGTAAACACACGGGGAAGTTCACCTTTGAAAGGAGAGTTCTGAGACTGATTTTGAGCAAGAAACGCAAGGACTCGCCTGATTTGATGCATCCTTGCCCCCATGGCCATGGCGGTCTGTGACTTGAGAGCAAAGCAGCGCACAAGAGGGCACGTTTAGTTTTATTTCTCAGTTCTCTGACCTGCGCTTTTGCCTTTATATTTTATTTATTTTGCCTTTATTTTTTCACATCCCAATTTTTGATTAATTATGATGTAAAATGAAAAGGTAAATATAAAAAAATAAATTTATTTTATTTTTTAAAACTTAAACTCTAAAATATAACAGATTCAGTTAATTGTATATATGATTTTTTAATGTAAATTTTAAACTAAATTTTAATTTGAATAATTATAAAAAATTAAAAATATTCTTACAATTGAAATATTTTTAAAATAATTTAAATAAATATTTTTGTTTTATTTTAATTTATTTTCAAAGTTAAAAAAAATTTTAGATCATAATTTATCTTTTTATAAATTTTAAAAATCTAATAATATAATATTTTAAAAAAAAAACTTACCTTCTATATTAAAAAGATTTTAAAATTTTTAAATGATAATTTAAAATTTTTATGATAACATTTCAAATCAAAATTTATTGTCAAAATTAATAATATGTAGATAAATATTTTTATAATAAATATTTATTTATAATCTTTCACAAATAAAAAATAAAAAATAATTAAATTTAAAATAAAATATAAATTTTATTAAATTAATAATAAAAATAGTTTAAACTTTTTATAATTATTTTAAATTAAAATTAAATTTAACTCAACTCACTTACATGATTTGACTAATGCGAATCTCCACAAACAAATTATTTGCATCTCATATTTAATTTGATAAATAATTTAATTTATAATAAAAATTAATTTATTTTGTGTATTTTTATTATTTTTTAAAAATTATATAATTAATTAATTTACATCATCATGTAAAAAATAAAAAAAAATAAAAAATAAAATAAAACTCATTAAAAACTGCCAATTTCGTAAATTCCTATACCAAAATTACCCCGCAAAAATGATTGAATGACAATTGGAACCCAAATCATCCAGGAATCTACAAGCCATCACCTTGGTGCAATTGAAACGGAGAAATCAGTAGGCAAACCAATCTTCTCTGCCCAACCCATGGAGTCCAAATAAAACTTGGATACCCGACCCGCAACCCATCCCATGTCGGGCCTCCTCTTTGGGTCCTCCTCCACGCACTCCAACCCCACCGCTATCATCTTCCCCGCCACCTCCACTGGATACGAATCCCTCAACCTCCTATCCACCCAACTCCTTACGAATCCGCCACCACCCACCGCCTCTCTCGCTGACTGGATTACGCTCAGTCTCCTGTACCCACCACTGGAACTTTCATCAAACACGTACCTCAAGGCCTCCTCCCCCGACAACAGCTCCAACAGCACCACCCCGAAAGCGTAGACATCGCACTTCTGCGTCGAAACCCCGGTTTCCTGGAACTCCGGCGCCATGTACCCCCTTGTGCCCTCTATTTTCATTCCCTTACTATGTACCCTCGACAAAACCGGACGTGTCGAGCCCGGCGTGGCGTCTGCGCTGTCGCTCTCCATGGCTACTTTCTCGCCGCATAACTGGGCCGTCCCAAAATGACAGATCTTCGCGTTCAGGGGTTCTTCAGTCACTATGATGCTCGTGCTCTTGATGTGGTTGTTAATGAAATTCGAGTTCAGACCTTGACAATGGTGGATATAATCCAAGCCGTGCGCGAGATCAGCCGCGATCTGAACCCGAGAGACCCAGCTCGAGAGCACCGTGAAACTGGGGTTCCTGGGATTCCTCAGGCAATCTGCGAGACTAGCGCCGTGCACATATTCGTAGACCAGATAGATATAATTCCCGGAAATCGAGGCTCCCAGTAGTTTGATCAAGCTGCTGTGATGGCTCCGGCCGATGACCGAGAGCCGTTGAGATAGTTCGGGTAAGTCGATCAGACGGCGCAGTTTTCGCTGGAAAACAATGGCGTCCTTACCGCGAATAACGCAGCGCCAGGAAGTCGACGAGGAGGAAGAAGACAAAGGCTTCAACAAGAAGTTTCTGGTGGCGGCAACGATTTCTGAGAACTCGTAGATGTGAGGGTTCTCCGGGAGAGAGTCTCTCAGGCTCGACAGTGATGTCCTGCTGAAGAACTGTGACGATCTTGGGGAGTGCTCGTAGCTAGAACCCCTGCTAGTCGTCGACGTGGTCGTGTAATTGGCGCTCGACCAAGGATCAAAGGACGCAGCCGATTTCGAGGGTTTTTGCCGACGACGAGATGACTCAGCGACGCTAGTGCTCTTCTTTGATTTGCACATCACAATCAGGATGATTTAGTTTCGCCGGAACTGAAACTGCAACAAATTTTTGTCTTTTTGAGCAGAGATCCGATCATGGGTATCCACTGCTCGGCTCCTGTATCAATGGCGGTGGTGACAGAACATTCACCAAGATGGTATCGGAAAGTCAAAATTACTCTCTCCTTTTTTTTTCCAGTAATTTGACAGATTAAAATCAAAATAAAAAAATGGGTACTGATTATCTATAAAAATAGATTATCATCTCTGATTTCTGATTATCATAATTTTTATAAGATGAATCTCATATTTCTGTTCCCAATTGTTTTATTATTCGGGGCGTTAACTGAAGTAGATAAGAACAAAACATAAACACAACTCGGATTTTCTCATCAGAACTTCAAAATCTTCTGACATTTTTGTGGGAATCGGGTTCTGAGTGTTTGACCCGTCACCCAGAAACATACACATGGTTGCATAAGATCAGGTGCAGCTAAGGATTCCAATTATATTAAATTGTCACATCTCAATATTTTTAAAAAAATCAGTAAAAATTAAATTTAAAATAAATTATAATTCATCATTGTAAACCATAAAATTTCTTAAACTTGCACATAAAATAATACACATTGAGTCTCAAAGAATGAATTCTTGAACTCCTTTGTGTGTGAAGTAGTAAACAGAAGTGCTTAAAGTTTTCTGAATCCATCTTCTCAAGCCTCCTCTTTGTCCAGTAATCCACGATTTTTTTGTGGAAACAGTGACCAAAAAAAAAAAAAAGCAATGAATTTTGGCAATCACAAATTGCTCTGTCTCGTTCACATTCATTCTTTTTTCTATTGCCGTAGCAACCGACCAAATTTGGAAAAAGCAAAATTGATTTTTGATTGCAGTAATATTTCAACACAAAAACCACAAGTTTCAAATGACAAAAACCCAAAATCCAGAAATCCAGAAGGTGGAAATGCGGCAGTGAAGAACTCAGACAACAACAGAGGCAATATGAGACCAGGAAATTGAACAGAAAGCTAAAAGAAGACAAAGAAAAGTACCTTCCACAGATAATATGCATTGGTCGGTAGTGATATACATGTATCCTGTCTGAAAATATCACATCATTCAAGCAAATTTGAACCAATCAGGATTCCATAAAATCTGGAATCAGTTCAAATTTATGGAAATGTTTGCAGGCTAAGCAGAGCTTGAAAACTGAACCTATTCAATTCTTGAGCAGTTTAATGCTACAACCTGAAAGCTCAAGAAATTTCATTTCATATGAAGGGGTACCATTGGTACTTGGCACCAACAGATACATATTGCTCCCAATCCTAATCTGTCAACCAGACACTCACACTCATGTGATTCTCAAGAAGATAAACGAAACCCAAAATCCTAATTCCAGCTATGTATTTGAACCCTGAAATTCCTGAATCCATAATAACACAATGAGAAAGAAAGAAAAGGTTTCTCACTACCTGTTAGCATTTTCATATGCCTGAAGGGCCTCGCCACTCAACCCCCAGAGCCTCCTATCCTGCAAGATCTGAGCTCCCATCTGCTCATGAAAATGGATGGCGTTGACATTCCAATCAAGAACCGTGCAATCCACCTTGCCGTAGCCCATCTTCACGGCCTGCTGGGCTACTGCGGACATCCGCCCTAACCCTTTACTCCTGTAACATTCCCTCACGAACAGGTTCTCCACGTAGAACCCCGGCTTCGCGACACACGTGGAGTAGTTGGGGAAGAACAGCACGAACCCAGCAATCACGGCTTCACCAGCAGGATCGATCACGAACTCGTTCTTCTCGGGATCGTCGATGGGGAGATCGAGGTGGGTGACCCGGTAGAGGGGAGGGAAGTCAGGGGATGGGGAGGAGAGGGGAGGAAAGGGGAAGCGGAGACCTCCAGCAGGAAGATGGCAAACGACTCGAAAGGAGGAGACTTGAAGAGCGTGGAGGACGGCGAGGCTTCGGTGGCCGAGAATAGGTCGGTGAGTCGTTCGAACACGGCCATCTGGTGTATCAGCTTGTGGATGTAGGGTACATCCGACGGCGTTGCAAGCCGGATGCGCGAGAACCCAGGGTTCTCGACAGGTGTGGCTTCCGAGAACATGTTGGGATCTGGTGCCGGGGCTGGAGACGGCGGGGGCGCTGCAACTGCCATCGAAGATGGAGGAAATAACCAAAATCAATTATCTTGTTTCTGTTCTTAATTTGACAAATGGGACAAAATTGTTCTTGAAGAACAAAATTGCAGATAGAGGAAGTAACCAAATTTTAATCTTTTCTTCGTTGCTCTTTCATCTCAATTTCCCGATCACAGCAATCGTTACCGGAATGAGATTAAAATTTGGGCTTATGAAGCACATTTTAAGAAACTGGACATGACCTTCTACTGGTACACTTACCTCTGCCGTTATATCTATGACATGTTTATTAATCAGAAGTGAAATGAGAGTGATAATTTTAAATCTTAGTGAGATTAATATTGTCCCATACTTGTTTACTTCCACTTAATCCATAATTATTAATACACTTTAAATAACATAATTATAATAACTTTATAATTATAATCATCTATGAAAGCATGGATAGAAGAAAATAATCCATGATTCTTAGAACTTAATGTGCCAAAACAATACACAATTTCATAAAAATTATGCAAGATTTTACTTAGTAATGAACTCAAAATTTCAAAGTACACACACATTTTATCATTCAAGTTGCAAAAATATAAAAGTTTAAGTGACTTTATTTTCAAAACACGATTTAATCAAAATGAATGGTGAAAGCAGTAAAGAAGCTAGTTTATGATACCGCAAGTGCAATTTTCTCCCTTTAAAGTTCCGTTGTCCTCTAAGAATCAAAGACAACTATGAATTTACTCAAAAAGCATAATTTCTTTACTCCATTATTTTAATTAACAAGATGAACACTTTATTCATCAAAATACATAACAAAAAAACACATATTTTTCTTCTTGAATCAACTAAGTTTTTTTGAGTTTAGAGCACAAAAAATTGATGAAAATAAAGCCGAATTGGCAACAAAAGAGCCCTCAAAATAACTTTGAAGAAATGTATTAGAAACGTCAAGAAAAACTCATCACAGTTCTTTTTTTTTTTTCCCAACCAGAACCTTTTGTTTTTCTTTTCTTGTTTTCTCTGCAAAAATACAAAAAAGGTTAAAAAGAAAAAGAAAATGTGATATGAGTAAGATTACTTGCCCCTACTTGTAACGAATCTAGATTACTTGCCCCTACTTGTAACGAATCTAACAAGCTTGTAGAGTTACAGATGAGTCTCATGTTCTATTTCTAATTGTTTATGCAGCATGTTAACTGAAGTACACAGATTATAAGATAAACACAACTCAGGTGTTCTTATCAGAACTACAAAGTCTTTTGACATTTTCATAGCAGTCGTTGGACTCTTTGATCTGTCACCCAAAACACGCTGCAGAATACCGAACATACATGAAGACAACAAAGGCTTGCAATTATTAAAAACAAATAGAAGCAATCTGCCATTGATGACTTGGTTAATCGCTCAATCAAAACATAACTCGATGGTAAGTTTTGACATTGTATGCAAATGATCTAAGTGATGATGTACCCCATGCTAGCTTAAGGATTCAAGCAAGTAGAAGTTCAACCATCCTTCCAGAACACTAGACCTGGCAAACTCAAAACCAAAACCACATACCAGGAACCAATCTGGATCTTCCACCATTAATGAAGTTTAGATTTGCACTTCCAAGCAAACATAAAGAAATCATGTAAAACATAATATTCTCTAAACTTGCATATGAGATAATAATACAGGTTAGTCTCAAAGACGTCCTTTTAAGATCAAAACTAATAGCAAGGGCCCCAATTATAGAATAATTAATCAGACTTCATGCTACCTCATCCAGTTAACTATGTCTAAATTAGTAGACAAAAGTACTTGAAAGTTTTCTCAATATATCTCAAGCTTCCTCCTTTAGTAGTAATCCATTGATTTTGTTGCGCAAACAGAAACTTCATTGTCAGCAATGACAGAATTGCAATGAGTTTAGAATATCACAAATGATTCTATTGTTCATACCCATTCTGCTTTCTATTACCTTGACCACACATTAAATTTAATAAAAGCATAATGGACTTTGGGTTGCAGAATTTCGACACCAAAACCAAGGGTTCTTCTCAAGCCAAAACCCAAAACCCAGAAGGTGCCAGTGCAGCAGAGCAGAACTCTGATGACAATAATAAAATACACAGTATGAAACAAGGAAATTGAACAGCTAAGTGCAAGGAAGACAAAGAAGAGTACCTCATAGATAATATGCATTGATCAGTGGTTACTGAGGCTACAACCTAAAAGCTCAAATAAATTTTAGTTCACGGTACGGGGTGTCACCGGAATCAGTGGAAGAAGAAACCAACAGGGGTACCATTAAGACTTAGCACCAACAGATATATGGCTTCCCACTCCTAATCTGTTACCAGACACTCACACTCATGTGATTCTCAAGAAGATAAAGGAAACACAAAATCCTAGTTGCAGTTCTCTTTTTAAACCCTGAATCCCCGAATCCATAGAGGCAAAATGAGAAAGAGAGAAAAGGATTTCTCTCTACATGTTAGCATTTTCATATGCCTGAAGTGCCTCACCAGTCAACCTACAAATCCTCCATTCCTGCAAGACTTGAGCTCCCATCTGCTCATAAAAATTGATGGCATTGATATTCCAATCAAGAACCACCCACTCCACCCTGCCATAGCCCATCTTCACAGCTTGCTTGGCCACCGCGGATAGCAGCATCCGCCCAAACCCTTTCCTCCTGTAACAATCCCTCACGAACAAGTCCTCCACGTAAAACCCTGGCTTCGCGAGAAACGTGGAATAGTTGGGGAAGAACAGCACGAAACCAGCAACCACGGCGTCACCAACGGGATCGATCCTGAACCCGTCCTTATCGGGATCGTCGATAGGGAGATCAAGGTGGGTGACGCGGTTAAGGGGAGGAAAGTGAGGAGAAGGGCAGGAGAGTGGAGGAAAAGGGGTAGAGGACACCTCCAGCAGGAAGATGGTAAACGACTCGAAAGGAGGAGACTTGAAGAGAGTGGAGGACAGGGAGGCCTCGGTGGCTGAGAATAGGTGGGTGAGCCGTTCGAACACGGCCATCTGGTGGATCAGCTTGTAGATGTAGGGTACGTCCGATGGCGTTGCAAGCCGGATGCGCGAGAACACAGGGTTTCGAAGTGGTGCGGTTTCAGGGACCATGTTGGGTTCTGGAGCTGGTGCCGGAGGCGGCGGCGGCGCTGCGGCTGCCATTGCGGATATTGGTTGTAATATGCAGGAAGAGGAAAGGAAATGGGTAGGTCTGTGGCCGTGTGACTGAGAGCTAAAAAAATCAGCGAGACATTGGGAATCGCAGCCTGCTTATATCATGCTGGGCTTCGGAATGTGGAAGTGATCAATGGAAGGGCAATTTCGTCAGAAAACTGTTTGAAACCTTTCCTAATGTTTAGTTTAATTGGAGTAAAAAAAAAAAAAAAAGGAAACATTTTTAAAAATCCAACTTCAGAAGCCCTTTTGGTTAAAATAATAATAAAGGAAAATTTAGGAAAATGATCCAAGATAGAGAAGATAATGAAAATTAGCACTTCTCTGGATTTTTTGAATTTTTAACCCATTTCAATGAAAAAGATAGATATATTTTTTATATATGAATATCAATATTTTGAAAATTATATCAATCATTAAATAGAAAAATAATTAAGGTAAAAAATTCAACAAAATTTAAATTAAAGTCTGATGGTCATTATGTAATAAATACTTAATAATATAATTAAATATGTAAATATTTTATAGAAGTAACTACTTATTAATATAGAATTCATACAACCATTAAATAAAATATCAGAATCATAATAAAGCCAACATAATATTCTATAATCAGTTATCATCCATCATCGTCTTATCTCGCAAATTTAGGTACACTGTGACAAATCTCTTCAAAATTTTATATCATTTACCATTTTTTTTTTTTTTGGCTTTTCAAGTGTTTTTCATCATCCTTCTTTTTTTGGGGTTATTTTCCAAATTTCTCTGAAAAAAATTGGTAAAATCCCTTCTAACTTTAGACAGCATTTATTTAAGGGATTTTGCTTATAATAATAAATTAATGAAATTTCCCAATAGTGCACAGAACCTCTTTTCTTAAAGGGTCCCTTAAAATCAGAGCAATGGAATCACACAAAGCATTGAGCTTAAGTTTCAAATGATTAGACCTTGGCTTCAGTCACAAGGCAAATGATCGCCAGCAAAAGGACTTCTGGGCTATTCCAGATTCCTCTCTGAAGAGTAATCTAACCTGAAAAGAAGAACATATCATGTGGGGTTTCTCAGTTTTCCATGTGGATCAAGCAAACAGGGCCAAACTTTGACAGGAAAATGTTAAACCAGAAAAAGACCATCACAGTATGCATGTCCTGTGGCTGATAGATGATCAAGCTTCATGTTTCTGTGTTTCCTCTTCTAGACACAGCCATCAGACAATTCAGAAAATGATACCACTGCAGAAGGGGCCACTGGCTATGGAAGAATCCAGAGAGTGAAACCCAAAAAAGGGGTTTTCATCTATCATTGCATTCAAATAATTGGTGAATGCCCACCTACAAAAAGATCAGTCTAAACCTAACCTATCACTGATCAAAACAGAGTTTATACATGATTCTTTAGGCCTCTTTGGCACCCAGCAATTTCCCGGTCCTCCACATCCATATATTACAGAAATCATCATTCTGATTACAACAAATCCCCGGGCAGGTTAGTTCACATAATGCCCTGTTTTCCGTCTATGGCGGCTAATGTCTGATACAAATCTGAATGAAAGACCACAGCCCTCAACCTCACACTTGTATGGTCGTTCTCCAGTGTGAACACGTATGTGCTCAGTCCTAGCCCAGGCCCACTTGAATGTCATTGAACAACCCTTCCATGGGCACTTGAAGGGTCTGTCATCATCGTGAACACGTTGATGAAGCATCGCGTATTTGTGCACACGGAACTTCTTCCCACACCCTTCGTATGGGCAACGGTTCCGCTTGTGTATCCTTAGCTCTTCCTTTGTTTCAAAACTCATACGACATCCTTCTACATCACACTTGTGACTGCCCTTTCCGATTTCTTTCTTACCTTGTTGAGGACCTGAAACATTCAAAGGTTTGTTCACCCTTCTTGTTGCGAGCTTTTCTCCAGCCAATTTGCTGATATCAGACCCACTTTTACTTGTTGCATCTTTCTGAACCCTTGGCCTCAACCCTTCACATGGACTCCTTATAAAGCCATCATTTTCAAACTTGTTTTCGTTTTTCTGCTCCACTTGTCCTTTATGTTTTCTTTTTCTTCCACTACGTGACTGCAGATGCACCATGGTGGATTCAATATTCTCCAGCTCTCCACTGTGTTGTAACAAAGGAACTTTGCTCTTATTACGGAGATTTTCAGTACTACAGGTGTCTCTTTGAAGTCCAGAACAGTTTTGAACTGGGACAGGAGAGGGATGATCTACTGGTGTAGAAGGAGAACAAACAGGTACCTCTTCATTGCTTGGTGTTGAAGTCGGGTTACATTTGTTCACTTCATTTTCTCTAGACACGTCACCACTCAAGTTCTCATTGGCAAGGGTACGTCTTGAAACTTCACAGCACACTTCGGCTGATGCAGAAGTTAGCTGAGTTTCTCTCATTTGTAGATTAGAACTGGAGACAAGTTTGCCTGCCTCAGTAACTTTTGTAGTCTGATTGTGTTGCTCTCTTGAAGTGTCCAAAGTCACGTCAGGCCGCAAGTCTTCTTCAGCAGACGATCCTCTGGGAACTTCAGAACATTCATCTGAAGTGACAGAAGGCTGATCTACTTCCATAGGCATACTAGAGCACAAGACAAGTTCCTCTTTCCTTGTAGTCTGGGCACCTCGCTGCTGCACTTCATTGTCCATAGTCACCTCCTTGCACCGGTCTGGTGCAGCACAGGGCTCCCGTGGAACTTCAGAACTTTCTTCCAGAGAGATAGAACTAGGCTGATTTACCAATCTAATAGTACTAAACATTAGTGTCTGTTCACTTCCACAAGACATACTGACTTCTTCCTGAAGTTTATCCTTTAAAGTTGCATCATCACAAATAAATTCTGCAGCACCTCCCTCTCTTGGACTACAACTCTCTCCAATTGAGGCAGGTTGCTGATCTATAAGTGCATGACTACATAACTTGTCATCCTCACCTTTACTTGTGCAGGTAACCACAGTTTTTCGCTGCGCCTCTCTATCGGAAGTTGCACTTTCACAAACATCATGATTCATGCAGGATTCCTCGTGAACTATGTGCTCCATCTCTGCTTCCAAACTTCCCAATCGCAGATCAGTGCCCTGTAAAGTTGCCGAGTTAACCTGAACAGGAACATTATTCATCAACCTATCCCCATCACCCGGTACCTTACTATGTTCTACAGATACCAGGTGACAACCATCACTTGTGATGTCTATATTCTCCATACTATGATCTTTATTTGGCATTTCAATTCTCTCATGGGCTGCAATAACATGGGGCCTAGAACACTTTTCAGCACAGACACTCCCATTTTTCATACAGGTCCCCTCAGTGAATTTGATCTCATTGTTCACCTCAGAACCAATGCCGGTTGCTAAATTACCAGATTTTCCCTCCATGTTCAGCACATCAGAAGTTTGATTCTCAGACTGTCCACGACTTCCAACTGCTGAAGAAGCAGTAGCAAGTGCCTCTGCAACTTGCAAAGGTGAAGAATTTAATTGTATGTCTGCGTTGGCATCAAGCTTCAGGTTTTCATGCTGCATTGGAAACATTCCAACAGGAGAGAAACCCAATCTAGAAGCAGTGGAACTCCCATCATTACAAAGGTTAATCTCAGATGTATTTTTATTATGATTTTCAAACTCTCCATAAACAGCAGCTGAAACTTCCTCAATGTGCTTCTCAGGATATCCCTGATGCCCATTTGATTTGGTAGAAGAACCTGGTTTCAACTTCTTTCTTCTTGAATATTGAATGATTTTTTCTTCTTTTCTAACAGTCATACCATCTAACTTTTGCAGTGATTGATCATCCATTTTTATCTCAGTGCTTCGATATGGTTCACAACTAGATGGATGATTCAACTTAACTTTTGTGCGGGATCTTCTCGAGTGCCATCTGATGTTTAAGAAATTTGAATTGGGATCCTTGTCAGAGAATAATCCACCTAATGCCAATGCATGCTGAACTTGTTTTGATGGAGAGTTCTTCCTGACATTAACGCAATATCTTAAGTTGATGCCTAGTTTTGAGGTCCAGTCTTCTCCACACTCTTCGTGTTCTTCATCATCGATTGCAAGATCAATCAAACCCAGATCTTGCTGGGATGCACTCTCTAATGGAACCTCATTATAATTGAAAGGGCTACCAATTTCCTCGGCAATTGCCCTAGCATGAGCCTTTATTTTTTGATAATCTACAGCAACCAGAAAAAGGAATCAGAAAAGGGAAAAGAAAAAGTAAAATTATTTGTTAATATGAACAGAAGATATCACTAACATGAAACAAAGCAAGGAAGAAAGGGGGGTGGGGGGAGGGCGGGGAAGGAAGCAATCCATAAGGGACTAAAATCAGAGAAACTCCGCCATAGAGTAATATAGAGTGTTGTAGATATCCAAAGTTGAAAGTAAAATGACTTGCAGAACCAAATTTAGTCTTATTGGCAGTTAATAAAACAACTATGTTTTTTTTTTTTTTTTTGAGCAGAAACGAAGTAATAAAATAACTATGATTTACTGGAACAGAAATCAGTTAAGTTGACCATATCTCACCTCTATGGCAAATTACAAGAACTTCTGCTCCACCTTTTGAGCGCATCATCTCCTCAATTTGAACAGTGTGCTCAAGGCAGAAAATCCGAGGTCTACGATATTTGCTAGAAATGTTGCAACCACTGTTAAACTCGGTTAGTGATGGTGTTGGGATTTGCTTTATAGGCACAGAATGAACTGGGACGGGATCACCTGCAGAACAACTTTCAAAATTTGAGTATGTTTGGAACTCGTAGAGGCCCAATTGGATAGTGAAGAAATTGCTCCTATCAAATTATAGAATGCTACGAGTATCCTCTCAGAAATCGTTCCTATCAGATAGTGAAATAGTACAAGTATTAAACAGGGGATTCAGACAAATTTTTGAAAATCAAAATCTATCATACATCCGTGAGAGAATACAAAAATCCCTTTCTTGCATCCCAAAGATAGATGCACAGTCAAGAATTCAATCCTTATACGTAGATGTCTCATTCACAATGGAAAATAAATATCAAGATTGAATTAAAAATTATATCATCAGGATGCCAACTCAAATATTATAATACAAAGAGATATTATTTGCATTTATTATTTTAAATCTAGAGGCCTGGCTAAGTTAGCAGTGTGAAGGTTCCAACTCAGTGAAAGACATGAAACATATAAAGGAGACTGTGAAATCAGCTACAAATGCTTCCAAAATGAACATTTAATCAACCAAAACATACAAATGAACCTCCTTCAGTAAAGATGCAGAAAAAAAGAAAAGAAAGTGATAATAATTCACGGCAGTCAAGGTAGGAAAGTCTGAAATCACAGTGCTCTCTCCTGCAAGTTTTGCTTGACTGAGTAACAAACAAAGGATATCAGCAAACCACCACAACCCCAGCCCTACCACCCACGCAACCATCTCCCCCTCCCCCCCCCCCAAACCAAAAAAAAAAAAAAAAAATCATCAGAGAGACCTATTACAAGGGATAAAGCCACATCTGCAGTGGTTTAAAATATTTGGCAGCTAGTTTGAGACCAACCTATGAGAGGCACCAGAATATGAGACAAGATTGTAGAGTCTCAAACTAGTGTGACATATTGACAAAAATATGCATTCCTTAGATGAAATATATCCATGATCAAATGCACTGAAGTTAGACAAGAAAGTATAATCCAAAGACCTTCATGAAACTGAAACAACTGGATATGAAAGAAGACAAAAGTGACTAGGAAAGATATAAGAGAATCAGATAGACAGAAAGAAACCTAATACCTGAAAGGAAACCCGTAGAACTGCAACCAACTTCTGGAGAGAAATGAGAATTACAAGGTTCTGAAGCTATTGGTTTTTCTTGATCAAAAGGATGATCTGCTAGCAGTTCTATCAATGCTCTCTCAGATGGTTGTATCACAGCCATGAATGGAAAACCCAAAATTCCACAAGCCACACATGCCAATGTTCCTGAATCAACTTGAAAATCATTCAACAAATCATCATCATCCAGATATAGATCATTCAGAGTTTCCATATACAAGCTCATCTCCTCTAAAAGATTATTCTGTCTATTGCTATTATTGTTTCCAGAATGAACCTGGGAAACATTTTCCACTGGTGCAGTAGAAACAGCAGCAGTTACACCGGCCATTGGAGACTCTTTACTCTGACAGGGAAGTAGATCAGGGTCCCATGATACTATACGGTAAGTTGCTTTCTTTCCAAGAAGAATAGATAATGTCTTGTTTTCGTTCAAGATATCTTCTATAAAAGCCTTCTTTACTAACAACTCTCTTTCTTCCTTCTGTCGATCCCTCAGACGCGAACTCCGGGCACCCGGTAGCAAGGATCTTGGCACTCTGATGTCATAACAGACCAGCAGATCAACCTTGACAAGTGTTAATGACAAAGCACACAGTATATTATGGAAAATTAAGTAACACAATCCAACCGCTCTGGTATTGATGAAAAGGCACATCAAAGATCCAATCAACAAATAACCCCATACAAGCTTACAATTCATAAGCTAAAATTTCAATTTTCCAATATAAACAGAATTTCCACGTGATAAAGAAATTCATGCTCTAACTGTTGCAATCAGTACGTATAATCTGATTCAAGATAAGAGAAGAATGATGGCCTTAGAGTGTTATATTCAGGAAATCATTAAGGGGATGTTGTATCTCTTTATTGATTTTAGCTAAAGTATTTATCTTCTCACTAATATACTACTTTTTGACAGTCCACATATATATAATCTACACCTCAAGTCATCAACTTTCCATAAATCACAGACCAAACTAGAGGGATCTAGGGCTTACATTCTCATGCAAATAGCCCATCATCCGACAACACTTAATTGGCCACATTGTATATGAATCAAGCCAATATCACAATTTAAATCTCCATGAGGTAGTTTTCTTAAAAGAAAAAGCACAATTTTCCTGACATTCTATGGCTGTAAAGCAAGAGTTGATTAAAAACCTGACAACATGCTAGATGCTGAAAAGAAACATGGACAAATAAGGAGCATTTCCACAGACAGAGAACTGAACTCTCAAAGACAAACCCTGAAAGATTTCTTCTTTCATTTGCCCAACTTTAATTTGACGAAATGACACCTATTGAGTTTCTTGAAGTATAGCAAGCCCAACCATTTAAAACCCAAACAAGAGCAACAGAAGTGCCAGAAACATTCGCAGTGACAACTAGAAACATGGATTAACCAAAATAATCAAATGTTCGTGTGAGCCTTGGAAGATGCATCTAGGTTAAGGATAAGTCACATTTCAAATTTAAAAACCCCACAACTTCATGTGAAGCTCATATTTCACTGATCCAGTGGAAATTATTTATTAGAACAACATCATTCATGAAGTTCAATATCACATTGATCAAATATAGATAGTTGAATGAAGCATTTTTACCAAGAAATACTAAAATGAACACAAGCATGCTGCATACATACAACCACCTCTAGTATCAGTATCAAGTTGGATAGGACAGGGTATCGATTATGTATCAACCATTCAATGGTTACTAGGTTTATTCTCCTTTTACACGTTGCAGTCATTAGCCCATACACTTTTATAGTTCCTTTTGTCACTATAAATCTATCACCAAAAATCTCTATTGATCATGTAATAACTACCCAACTGTCACTACCTTTATATCACGATCATAATGTGTGTTAACCAGTCGTCGTCACTATATTTTCATGACTTGATTTGGGTGACAGATTTTTCCTTTACCTAACCATAATGATATAGATCTACACTTTTTTATCTAAGCCGGTTGAAGTGTCAATCACCCAAGAAAAAACAAAAACAAGTGCAAATGTTTGCATGAAGTATGAGTCTTTATGTGATGCAATTGAATTCCATGCACATAAATGCAAATCATGCTTCATTCCATTTTATAGTGGCAGCAATTCAATCCATGAGGTGGGTTTTATGAATTGCAAGCGTCATTTCTGGCCCTTCACCTTAAATTACATATTATTTCTTGCCACTTTCCCACTTCACTTTCTAGGAAAAGAAAATGAGAAGTAAGTTTTATATATAAAAAAATGGAAAAGTACCCATAGAAGTCATGAGAAATTATATAAGACTAGCTTGGTTTCTGTTGATCATGGGTGGCAGTTACTTCTTTGACTTTTCTGAATACTGTTGCTTATGCAAGCCACGGGAACATAAGACGTTTTCTTAGGAAAGAAACATTGATAAATTGAAATCAACTTTCAATTATTTTTGGTTAAATTATAAATATACACACTTAGTTTTTATTTTACCACATAACATTTTGAGAAATTTCTTATATTTTTACGCAACATATGATGGTTCACATTGTTTGTGTCAATTTCATATGTAACTACAATTATTAAATATGTGAAACAAAATCAGTTTAAGATGTTTAGTATTTGTGTAAATATAGTTCTTATGATCTTTTTATTCCAATTTTCTAAAGTTAAATGAAAATTTCTAAGAGAGTAATATGTGTGTGTGTGTGTGTGTGTGTGTGTACTTTAATTATTTCAGTTTAAATATAATGACATAATGATCTAATAAACAGTACAGACAAGTGACACTATATATGCGAAAACGTTAAACCGTATGGAGAGCATGCATGTTTAAACTTATTTTATATACATAAAAAATATGCTTATTATGACTATCATGAGTTTATGTCCTCATTATCGTACTAGTATGTTTAATAAATCCAATTAATGGAAAGTAGATTCCTAGAAAATGGCGATAGAAATGTTTGATTTCCATAATAAAATTTGTTAATTCAACAAGTAGATTTACAAAAATTGAACCTAAAAAATTCTTACCTCCCATTATTTTCCAATAGAACACAAAGGATTGCATATTGATATTATTAAAATTGATTGAAGCTATATATAATTTTAATTTGAATAATAAAAGTATGACAGTGCAATAATAATATCTACAAATTCTTAATTTTCGTAATATACACCATTGAAAAGGATAAAGGAGAGAGCAGAAAGGGTCATACAACCACCTTTTGTATCAGTATCACGTTGGTAACGGATAGTACAGAGAATTTGACAGAATAGGGCCTACTTAAAATCTACAAAAAGCCAAATAGCAATTTTCTACATGAGATCTAAGTATAAACACATCCACGTTTTCATGCAGTAAATCTATGTTCATCAATATAATTCTAAGCTAACAACATGTTCATACTTCCAAATTCAACGGAAGAAGAAATGAAAGAGAAATGCTTATCTCATCTGCATGTTAGATATGGATTCTTTCATTTCAACAGGATAAAGAGATAATGGTGGAAAAAGCTTGCATAGTCCATCATAGTGCACTTTCATAATTGAAAGGTACAGAATAACTTGAGTCTCTAATTTAATCAACTTAAGGACAATTAAGAGTTCAGATAAAGTATGAACTCACCTTGAAACAAAGGACATTGTCAAGAGGTATAGTAGCTGCTGATGGGAAAGCATAGGAAGATAATTCATAGCAGCCCTACGCACTGCAGCTTCCTTAGCTACTTTAAGCCATTGCGGAGTCCCAAAGTTAGCAGCTTCCCCACAATTAAAACCTAGTTCAGAAAGAAAGTTTATAGACATTGAAATGAAATAATCTGCATAACATATTTATAATATCATATCAACTAAGTGTTCAATCATTAATAATTTACAGAATATCTATAAAATAACTAGGAATTTTTAACATTATTAATCGATATCATATGTTCGTAACATTCAAAACGTTGAACCCAATCCATAGGGATACACATTTTACAGAAAAGCAATGTAGTCTAGCAATATTATGCACAAGATAGCCCAATGGAACAATTCCCTTTTAACTTCTTATGCAGTAAAAATTTCATCTGAAAGTCAAATATACAGCCCCCGGCTTCTTATTTGTTCAAAAGACTATGATGAGCATAACAAACATAAATTATATGTTGATGCATTCAAGACTTTCTAAGTGATTTGATGGGAGCCTTTACGAAAAAGGAGATGGTCCCACCAATACAAAAAAATTATGCTTTTTCTGAAAATTTTATAAGGTAGCTACCCAAGTTCTGTTGACATTCTGATACGACAAAGTAGCTAGTCAAAACTTGTACTGCACACTCAAGAACAGAATCAGCCAGTTGGGAACGGCTTCATTCCTATGTAGCACTATCATTAATTTGGTAGGATATTTCAACAATCAGCCATGTCTATCCAAGATATCACCTCTCCCAACGGCAGAGAGCCACCTTTTTACCCTCTTAACAGGTTATGTGAGTTCCTTTACATGAACAGGTGCACACCTGCTTGGTATTGACCAATATTTGTTTTACTTAATGTCTCTCAACTTTCCAGCTCTCTTTCCCCTCTAGTTATGCAGCAAAGATGCCACATATCACTGCTCTCTTCCAATCAGGCATCTTAATACCGCTCTTCACCAAGACAATGAATTTATGCAGAGACTCCCCCTTCATCTAGGAAAACAAATTTATTGCCTAACTAAGGAACAAAGTGATGCTTAGATCTATTCAACCTCCTCTTTTACTCAATATACCAAGTGACAGCTAACATTCTACTTTTTGAGATGACAAATTAAGCTCTAAAGATAATTTTGCTTCCTCTTCATTAAGTCATAATTTTAAGTAAGATTTCAGCTTGCCTTTTTCCATACCATACTCAATATGTTCAAGCCTCTTTAAGCGTATACCTTTGTTTTTGATACCATACGTAAGAGCTCAACAAATGAGCAGATGGAAAATTAAAGATTATTGTGACCACATCTTTGGCCAACTCATTAATACAAGGAATAAAATCTGAAGCTTACTTCTGTTAATGACTGTTATATTCCAGACTTAGGTACTAGAGATCCTAGAATGATGCAGCAACCTATGCACCCTGTTAAGTGTTTGAACATTTTACTATCAATTATGCACTTAAAATCATCTTTCATAGAGTATTTCCAGATCAGTTCAAACTTTGTGTTTTGAGATCATCAACTTCCTGATGGTACTTCCACTCACAGAAACCGCATCATTGAATCTTTACCTGATTATTAGAATAAATGACACAGATTTAGCACCTGTTGCCTTTATCTCAGGTTTCATACAATTTGCATCATCTAAATTCAGTTATTAGTAAAACTGTAGTTTCTGCATGTCACAAATACCACTGAGGAGTTCTGATAAACAAATTCTCTATAAAGTCTCATAAATTTGCAAGTAGTTCTGCAATTACCATGGCTGAATCCTATATGGTAAGCCCTTGGAAAAGTCACAACAAATTCACCAGGATTCTGTATCAACCTGAAGGAAAAATCAAGATAGGAATAATCAAAACATAAGGCAGGATAATCAGCAGAAAATGCCAGCCTCGTTTACAGGAATCAAGATTTAAACATTTTGAGTGCGTATATTAAGAACTTCAAACCCATGAGACTAAAGATGTAGTTGAACAAAAGTAACCAACCTACAACAGGGAATGCCTGATGCAACAACTATCTCAGGTGACAAAAGAGTAGTCTTTTCGCCTAGTAAGGTGAGAGCAGCTGGTAATAGAGGAAACCAAACTGAGTTACAAAATAATAAAATGTCAATGTTTGGCTAGTTTCACATAAAAACAAATCATTCACTAGCTGATCACAGAAATAGTCTTCCAAGCACAATCCTGTCAATAATGTATAGTTGATTTCAAGAGCATGAAACAAACAGACTACCTTAGAAACAGAAATTTCTTTCCATCTTTATATTCCTACAAAATTTTATCTTTCACTAACAGAATCTTTTTCTCTCAATCATTGAGTATCTGCTTTAAAAATCCATACAAGGTCACCATCTCCAATCAATTAATCAGTATAACAAATCAACATACCTAAGCGGTCAACATTACCACCATACACCTGAGTGCGTATAACCTCTTCAAATGCCAAGGCATAATCACCTGGGACAGCATACCATGTCTTCGGAGAGCCCATGTGAAGAAAATTCATGCTGTGAAGCTCATGGTCTTCAACATGCCAAGCAAACCAGCTGAATAACATAGCAATATAAATCATAGGAGAAGTGACACCAGGAATATCATCCGGCATGAAACGTGTAAGAGAGCCAGGTGATCGAGCAATCACTTGAAGGTTCCATGGACTATTTGAAAGCTTCCAGCCTGCAGTGCCTTCCCTATCACTAGTAGAATTTACAATCTTTCTTCTAGTAGACTGTGAAGCTTCATCCAAAGTCAGAGTTGCTGAAGTGGTAGATGGCATAGGCATCTCTAAAGACATACTTCCATCATTTTTAGTGGGTGTAGCTTTTGTCTCATTATCACTACGAACATTCTTTACACTATCCATTCCATTTTGCTTACCATCGGAGCTTTCTCTCCTCCTCCGATAAGATGCCCTCTTCCTCCTCCGTCTATGAAAATATCGGAACTGACCCTCTGGTTCTCCAAAACCCGAACCAGGCACATCATTTGCATACTCAACATATATCGGCTTCTCCGATGCTGTCTTCCAAAATAATGTCTCTATGACCAATGGTGAAGCCTCTTTAATCATACCCAACAGACTTCTTGCAAAAGCCTTTGACTTTGCCTCGAACTGTTCCAATGTATAAACCTCCCCACTTTGCCACACTTGCTTATGAACTCCCAATTGCGGATTGCTAAGAGCTCCTTTTGTTCTCTTTGTACTCTGTCCCAACTCTTGGTGCCTAGTCGTGAACACTGCTCTAACCTCTCCATCATTACCACCATCCCCACAACCTGATTTCAATGTGGAACGAAAGCTGGACAGGTCTACATCCGAAACCAATTCTGGGCACTTCAAAAGTGACTTATTCAAGTTAGAAAAAACATATTTCTTGGATGGTTTTGGTAATGGAGGGATAATCTTGCATATGCCAAAAGCACTAGCCTCCTTCTCAATTTTTGATATATAAGCAATTGGGTCTGCAAATTCGGTATCAGTGGGGTGATACTCAGGAGCCAAAGGCAAAGCTTTCAGCCAATTGGGTATTTCAACATTACCCATTACAATAGAAATTCACAATGACCACAACATGACACCTCGATCAAAAAAACATGCTACTCAATCAACAAACGATTCCTTATTGAAGAAACATCCAATAGCAATAGATATTTCACCGTCTTTAAACCCTAGATTCCAGATTTCCCTATGATATGGTGCGTCGGTCTTTTTATTTTATTTTTTTTTTTATTTTGTCAACACAGCCACATCAAGCTGAAAAGAAAAACAGAAAGGACGAACAAGAAACGTTAAACGCACAAATTACCCAAAGAAATCAAACAATAGAACCTTCAGTACAGCAAGAAGCTCAATGTAACTGCTCCCGAAGGGCACCCAGAGAGAAGAGAGAAGGGTTTTCCGTAGGTTTAGCGTTCAACATTCATAAGTTGCGCATGATAGCATTTGAGAAGTGAAATCTGCTAACTCGCACGGCTCTTAACGTATGATGCACAGATGATTGGAAGTGTCTGTGGACCGTACGATTTCAGTTGAGACCTTTTGGGGCTGGTGTGCTTCATACCCACTCGCGCATGGTAGCAGAAGGCAGGGTTGAAGTGGATGGATGACGGACAGAGACACCTAAGGTTTCTCCTGGCATATCAAAAAATAAAAACATAGTCTACGGATAGGTATATCAAAATAAAATTATAGATTTACCCAACCAAATCTGGATATTTTAATAAATTTTGTTACATGATAATTAAATTTAATAAATTTATAAATTTATTAAAAATTAATAAAAAATAATTTATAGTTTAAGTTATTTGGTTTTTAATCATAGCTATTTAATTAGTTTACTTATTTTTATTATATGTGTTTATTAAGATTAAAATTTTTTCTTATTTTATTTGTGTTAAAAATTTTTAATTAAAAATAAAATATTTTCCTAATTTATTATATTGACTTAAAAATAAATAAAAAATAAATATCACATATTATTATTTTTTAAAAAAATTAATAAAATTGGGATTAATAAAAAAATTAATAACTAAATTTTAAAATTTTTAAAATATGAATATTTAAATATTTGATTTTTTTAATATTTATTAAAAATTCATTATAATTAATTTTAGTTTTCATACATGGCATAATCTAAAATTTTTTTCCATGATTAATATTAATTTTATTAATATAAAAAATGGAATTTGACGTCCATGTGGGGTGCATAATCGATAATACTAAAAAAAAGTCAAAGAGGAAAGTGGGACCCATGACCCACAGAAACCAAGCAACCCGCACTCGCCTGTTTTCCGTTTCCTGTGGGTGGTTTTCCTTTTTCTTTTTCATTTTCTTTTGCGAGAAAGTGTAGCCGGAAAGTTGCTGGAAAGAATTCATCGCTTCAGGTGAAGAAGGGCAAGAAGCTTAAGCCTGCAATTCAGGAAATCCGCCCTGTGATCATTATGGATTGGATTATGGATAATCAAAAAGAAAAATGTGAAGTTTGCTTGCAATTCAATCTCATCATATTTGCATGCAAACAGATGCCCTTG
Organism: Moringa oleifera; assembly: GCA_021397835.1. Classification (NCBI taxonomy): domain Eukaryota; kingdom Viridiplantae; phylum Streptophyta; class Magnoliopsida; order Brassicales; family Moringaceae; genus Moringa; species Moringa oleifera. Next base: position 239,432 of record JAJFZO010000882.1, on the reverse strand, counting down.
TTTTTTTTTTTTTTTTGACTTCAAAGTCATATGAGTATATCATCTGAGATAAATTTTTTTATTGATTTTATTTATATTTTTTTAAAAAATAACAAATATATATTTACAAAAGTTATATATTTTTTATTTATTTTATTATTTTTAATTATAAAAATATTTTAAAATTTTATACTAAAATATTTAACATAAGAGAGATTAACAAGAAGTTTTTATTCATGACTGAGTTTAAACAGATGAAAAATTATTGATAATATAAATATATGATAATTTAATAAAATAAATTATTTGATTTTTTAATTTTATATTCATCATAATATATTATAAAATAATAAACCATTATTAATTAAATTAATTAATATGTTAATTATAAAAAACTATTTTATTTTTTTCAACAAAATCAATAAAAATCAGATCAAATAATTTAATATACAAATTCATTATATGCCAAGGGTGTTATAAATTTAGTGACGATGGATCAAGTAATTGATATTGGTGATTGTTGCATAGTTGGGATACCAATATAATTAATTTAGTTATAAAAATTAAGATAAAAAACTTCTACTGAATTTTGTGAGAAACAGTTATAAAAATTTTAAAATATTAATGGATAATTAAAATAAATAAAAAATTTAATTATTGATTTTATTAAATTATCATCATCATAATTTTATTAATTAATACTCTCAAATAAAAAAAGTCTTAATTATGAGTACATGATTTCATACGTGCAAATATTTTTTTAATTAAAGTGAAAATGTATAGTAATGAGCAATTAAGTTAACTGATATAGTTTCGAGCATCAACAATTAATAAGCATACTCTGTCTTTTTTTTTTTTTTTTTAATGCAGGTCTGTCCATGATTTACTAGAGCAGGCCATTTGTCATAAGACAGTGGGGTGGCTTGCATGCAAGACCCAATTAAAAAAACTTGTAAACAAGGCAAGAGACAGACAGTAGCTAAAAGAAACATTTGATTCCGTAATTAATATTATTAATTGCTGGAACATGTTTTTTTTTTTTTTTTGGGCAAAGGTATTGTTGGGCATAAAAGATGCCCAAAGCTCTTGATGCACCCTTACCAAGTGCGAGAACAATTTCTGATTCAGCCAGAAAAGAAACAGAAAAAACTTCCAGGATCATACTGATTATGACATGGCTGTAAGAAGATGAATAAAAGAATGCAGATTAAGCAAAAGCCAGAACTGCCGCTTGCTTGCAGGCAGATCAACTCAGTTTTATGTATGTTCAGGTCCTCTTGGCTCCCCAAGGCCAAAACCACCAGTTAGATGGTGGCGGCTCTGCGTGCTCGGCCTGTTTGCAGCCACTGCGGCAGGCTTCTTCGCAGATAGGTGGAGTTGCACCTTCCTGTGCCATGCAGTTAGGCCTACATTCATCCATGCAAGTCAAGGGCTTTGCTGTGCTCAGTTTACTGCATGCCATGACAACCAGGGCGAAGATCATGACACTGGCTGTCAACTTGGTCCGGATAGCCATCTTTAATTAACATTCAGTGTATGATCCTCTCTGCGCCTTGACTGGCCAAACCTGTTTATTGTGTCTGGTTTTTGCTTCTTTTTCTGATTATGAAAAGGCCCTGTGAGTGGGAGATTTATAGAGGTGGGCTTTGCTCTGGCCTGTGGGTGCAACCGGGAACAGGTGGTGGGGAGAAAATCCTGGAGGAGTTCCTGAAAATGGTTGCCTGTTTCTACTCTTTCTTGGTGATCCACAAGTGGTGGCTATAAATCAAAGAGAATATGTTCTCCTTTTTATTCGGTGATTAACAAACAAGAATTCGAGAGAAAAGGGTGGATCTGAATGTCCTGACCACAAATAACGCATGACGAAGGAACCGACCGAAAGAACTCTCAATTTCCATAGCTTAATCCAATCCCCTGGTACCTTATGCAAGCATGGAAGTACCTAGTATTTGAGTCCTCGTCTCTAAGCCAACAGGAGTTTGCCCATTGTTGCCGAGAGTCTTGTTCATGAAGCAACAGATCTAAAAGCTTACTTTTGGTCATATTCAAACTACTGCACTGAATCGGGATTTAGTTCATCTCTCAACTTAATTTTTTCATGCAAGCATCAGTCTCCTTCCTAAAATTATTACACAGACCTCCTTCGTCAACTCGTTTAAGATCCACTGTGTGAGAAAATTGGAATAGATATAAGTCAGATCCAATATCTTTGATCCTCTACCCAGTCTTCATAATATTTAAGTTGATGGAACGTTCAGTGAGAAACCGTTCACCAAACACAGATCAAACTGAACATTTTGTTGTTGGTCTGTACCAGTATCGATTAGCATTTCATCATCTTCGTTGTTACCCAAGGAAAACTCTTCCATCCTGTCCTCCTCGTTTTGATCTCCACAAAGGATTCAGAACTCAAAAGCAATGAAAACAAAAAAACAAAACCATCAAACACCAAAACTCTCAGCAAAGAGAGAAAACAGACCTCTCACCTAGGAGAGAAAAGCACGACCTACTCATTGTTGATATGTGATGCAAAAACTTAAGGGAATTTTTTTTCTGCCATCAGTATAGAGGTATTTGTTTTAAATAATCAACATTAGCAATTTATATTTTTTTTTTACATTTTTTAAACCAAATTACCCTTCATGAAATGTATAAAACATGAGAAGTCAAAAAAACCTCTCAAACAGTCTCCTTTTCCCACTTTCTTCTCATTGGTGTTAACCTTTACCATTTTGCTTTATCTCTCTTCAATCAGTATCCATTGATTTATTTACTTTCATTGTAAATCAATCTATGGAAAACAAACAAAAGTTAATGAAACACTAAAAAATTTGTCAGGATATAGTTTTAAACAACATAGTTAGCTCAAATTTTAGATTTTAATTTGTTAGATACTCAAGGACCAAATAATTTTTTGACATTCGATTTGTTATTTTTTAATTTTGAAAGTTTGAATATATATTTTTGAGTAATTTTTCTCGAGTATATTGCTGTATATTTTTTTATTTTTCTTTTGGTACTTTGAAATCAAAAAATTAGTTTGGGTATTTGTATGGGTAAACGAATGTGTTTAACTGTTCAATTTTGGCGTATGACTGAATTTATTAGTTTGGGTACATCTATATGCATCTTTAGTCTTTTTCATAACTTGCTACTAAGAACCATACCATGTTTCATGAAATTATGCCATGTTGACAAAATCACATGTTGTTTGATAAAATTGTGGCATTTTAGATGAAATCATAACATGCTTTATGAAATCATTGCATGTTTGATAAAATCATAACATGTTTTATGAAATCGTAATATGTTTTATGAAATCATCTATTATTTTATGAAATTGTATCATATGTTTATAAAATTGTGGTATGCTTTATTGATTTTGTAATCTCTTTTGTTATTTTTATTTTAATTTGTGGCTTATTTTTGCTTGGATTTTGATATCTTTTTTTGTTCAAGTGTAGATAGAAACTACTGAAGCTATTCATAAACCATATATTATCCCAAAGAGTCTTAGAAGACGGCAAAAATACTAAAACACTTCATAATGATGTCATCCCAATTATGAGAAAAATTTTGAACTACTTACAGAACGAGAAGTTTAGAGAGACTTATTTAAGGTATTTCTTACATGTGCATAAAGATTTCAACTTTTGTAGGATCATTGTCCACAATCTTTCACTTCGGAAGTAACATTTATTGTTATGAAAAAATAATGATTTTATAAAAAAATAATGATTTTGTTAAAGATATAATGATTTAATGAAATAAATAATGATGTAATAAAAAAAGTAATAATTTAATGAAAGAGATAATGATTTATATAATAATATTATAACTAAAGAACTAAAATATAAATTTACGAAACATAATATAATTCGATGATCATTACACGGTTCTTCATTTCAAGTAACGAAATATAAATCATATTGCGATCTTCACTAAAACAAATGAAAACTTTATAATTCTAAGCTCTATTATTATTCAAATATATATATATATGTCCCCATTTAACCCACTTAAACCTTTTCAATTATGAAAAGCAATGTGTTACAAAAAAAAAAAGTTTTATTTTTTAGTATTTATGATGTTTGTTTTTGATATATGTGGTAAAACTAGCTAAAAATATTAATAATTGACTTCGAATTCATCTTTGGATCTTGGTTAGTAGACCTTGGATACGAAGATGAGGAGAAATAATAAAAAATAGAGATAGAAGAAAGGAATCGAAGAGAGAGAATTAGAAAAGACAGGAAGTTCGAATAGAGAGAGAGCACTTGAATAAGCTACCTCAAATTTTGAGTTCATTAAATTTTAACGATATTATTTTCTTTTATAGAGAAAATTTTGTCTTTATAATACATTTAAATGCTAAAAAAATAAATAATTAATAAAAATAGTTTCTTTTGTAAAAGAATAGAGTGACGTGCCAATGTTGGCATATTTTCTCAAAATTGTTGTCTACTTTAACACCTAAAGCTATATATTAGCATTTTGGAAATATCATTTACTTTTAAAAACTTTTTTTAAAAATTAAAATTAGCTCAAACATTAATTTTTTTTAAAATGAGTTTATAATTGTTTTCCTCAAATTATTAAATTACACAAATGCGAGATCATCAATATGATTTGCATGCACTTTAAAAATTTTGGTTAAAAGACTACAATTCTCGAGGGATATAGATGTAACCCAAAATACGGAAAACTAATACTCAACACTTATCAACTTAATATTTTTATGTTACAAAAATTTTATTTTTTAAAAGATTAAAATATTTTTTATAATTTATTTTTAAGTAATATCACATAAAATACTGAAATTTATCCTTTCTCTTCAAAAAAAATTTAATTTTTAAAAAGTTCTCCAGTAAAGTATGTAACCTACAAATTATATCTTATTTAAAATACTAGTGAAAATTAAAAGTATTTTTATTGTTAAAATATTTAAAAAATAACTCAAATAAATTTTATAAGCTAATTCAAATTCACCCTTCAAATTTGAATAATTTTATTTTGAAAATTTTTAAATTAAAATTTATTGTAAAAGTCAATATTCTATTTTAAGAGAGAGAACCTCAAGAAATTTAATTTATATGACCTTCATCATTTATTCTTTTTCTTCTTTCTATTTATCATTTAAAAAAAGATTTATTTGTTATTTTTTAATTTAATTTATCACATGAATAAAACAAAAATGAGGTATCACTCTATTTGTTTTTAGAATTTATTAATATTTAACATGCAAGATACGAATTTATTCATAATTTTCATGTACTTATATTGAAATAATGAAGGCAATGGAAAAAAATAAAAAAGCATGTTATATTACAAAATATATTTTTTTTCAAAAACCTATAATATTAAGTCGAACATGAATTTTTATTTACCCTGGAACTGAAATATAACTTATTTTGTCCATGCATAATAGCCTACTACGAGATCAATGATCAATGCATTGCTTTTCTTCCATTTAAAAAATTTCTTCCATGGCTACTATTGCTTGGCTAAACAGATTTTACCAAGTGCAATAACAATTTCTGATTCAGCCAGAAAAGAAACAAAAACTTCCAGGATCATACTGATCATGACATGGTTGTAACAAAAAGAATGAAAGAATCCAAATTAAGCAGAGGTAGAACTGCAGCCTGCAGGCAGATCAACCCAGTTTTATATATGTTCATGTCCTCCTGGCTGCCAGCCCCCAAGGCTAAATCCACCAGTTAGATGGTGGCCCCTCTGCGTGTTCGGCCTGTTTGCAGCCACTGCGGCAGGCATCTTCGCAGATAGGTGGGGTTGCACCTTCCTGTGCCATGCAGTTAGGCCTACATTCATCCATGCAAGTCAAGGGTTTTGCAGAGCTCAGGTTGCTGCATGCCATGACAACCAGGGCGAAGATCATGACACGGGCTATCAACTTGGTCTGGATAGCCATCTTTAATATTCTGTGTATGATCCTCTGCGTCTTGACTGGCGAAACCTGTTTATTGGTTTTGGTTTTTGCTTCTTTTCTGATTATGAAAAGGCCTGAGTGGGAGATTTATAGAGGTGGGTTTTGCTCTGGCCTGTGGGTGCAACAGGGAACAGGTGGTGGGGAGAAAATCCTGGAAATGGTTGCCTGTTTCTACTCTTTCTTGGTGATATATCCATATGTGGTGCCTACAAATCAAAGAGAACGTGTTCTCCTTTTTATTTGGTGATTAACTAAACAAGAATTGTGGATCTGAACATCCTGACCACAGATAACGCATGACAAAGGAGCTGGAAAGAACTCTCAATTTCCACATCTTAATCCAATCACCTGGTACCTTGTACTCCTCCTGAGGAAAAATTCTCTCAATTACAATTCAATATGCCGATTTCGTTATGTATATTCCATCTTTGCTAAAATGCCAGAAACAAATGTCATAAATTTCTCTCTGAATCAACGAGATGTTGGTGATTTTTGCAATGTCTCTTTCATTAAAAACATCACAAGTTATGTCAAGATCCCATTCTTTACTTCCAGGCCGAATGATAAGATCTTGCACTGTTAAACCACTTAGATTAGGATCCATAGGAGTTTAGATTTGCAGATTATCATAATCTCTTAGCCACAGCATTATTATTACAACCATCATCAATTTTGTGTAACACAACGATGTAGGCCTCAGGTCTTTCATCGTTTCTGGTTGATCGTATTTAGAGATCAACACAACACTAGTATCGTTCAAAGATGGTGGAAAGGCTGCCTGATCTAGCCATCTGCAGCCAGCTGCACACATCTCATCACCTACCGGATACCAGATCCATCTGGACCTGGAAACTCATCCGATCGCAACTGAAACATAGCAGTTTTGAATTCATCTTTAGTGAATGGTGCTAATAGGCTATTGTTATCATCCTTTGCAATACAAGGATTAACCGCACTAATTGCTACATAATTGCCATCATAATCAGCATATTACTTTGGAATTAATTAATAATCGTTAACAATCAAGCACAGATCACCAATATCCAGGGCGGGCTCTGGCCTAAACTCTAAAGTTTAAAACATGCTATCAAATAAATTCTTACATTTTAAAAATATTATTATAAATTTAAAAATATTAAAAATTAACCATATAATCCCCCACATCTAACACATTTCAGCATCAGCATCACCGTTAAGGGTATTGTTGTGATTTTCTTTTTCATCAGAAATATCGTTTTACCATGCCATTAATCTTTCCTCTCTTCCAGCAAAGGCCAACTATCTGCAAATCCGTAATCCCAAGCCTACCACTATTAAAACTCCACTATCTCTTTTCTTTTATTAGCGAACTCTGCTTTTCTCTGCAGCACCATGGACACACCTCTCTCTGTCTCTCTCTCACTCACACACGCCCAGTTGAAGGAAATGAAAAATTGCAGACAATGTGATATGAGATTTACTATCGCCAAATCTCAACGTCGTGGCAATATATGTAAGAATCAGATCTTGAAGTGAAACTAGTTTATGCTTCATAATTGCTACCTAGATCGGATTTCCCTACCCACCAAATTGTGATCTTGTGGAGCAGATCAGAGAGAACTCGTCAGAGTTAGTAGTGTAGTCGAATTTGTTCTAATTGAACGAAAAACCAGATACTCTCTTGAACTCCTGCATTCGCTTCTCTGGTGACCATGTCCGATACAGGGCCACCTGAATCTTAGGAATTTTAATTTCATTTCACGGTAATCGAGTAAATCAAAGAGGGAAGGTTGTCGGAAAATGAATTTGATTAAGTTGAGTGTAATGAAAGCGGGGTTTGAGTTGTTTGAGTTTGTTTAAGAATCTTAAGGATCAATGCATTTCTTTTTCTTCCATTTAAAAAATTTCTTAGACGGCTAATATTGCATGGCTAAACAGATTTTACCAATTGCAATAACAATTTCTGATTCAGCCAGAAAAGAAACAAAAGCTTCCAGGATCATACTGATCATGGCATGGCTGTACGTAAGAACATGAGTAAAAGAATTCAGATTAAGCAAAAGCTAGAACAACAGCCTGCTGCAGGCGGATCAACTCAGTTTTATAGATGTTCAGGTCCTCCTGGCTGCAATCCCCCAAGGCCAAAACCACCAGTTAGATGGTGGCGGCTCTGCGTGTTCGGCCTGTTTGCAGCCACTGCGGCAGGCATCTTCGCAGATAGGCGGGGTTGCACCTTCCTGTGCCATGCAGTTAGGCCTACATTCATCCATGCAAGTCAAGGGCTTTGCTGTGCTCAGTTTACTGCATGCCATGACAACCAGGGCGAAGATCATGACACTGGCTGTCAACTTGGTCCGGATAGCCATCTTTAATTAACATTCAGTGTATGATCCTCTCTGCGCCTTGACTGGCCAAACCTGTTTATTGTGTCTGGTTTTTGCTTCTTTTTCTGATTATGAGAAGGCCTCCGAATGGGAGATTTATAGCAGTACGTGGGCGGTTTTGCTTTGGCCTGTAGGTGCAACAGGGAACAGGTGGCTGGGAGAAAATCCTGGAGGAGTCTCAAGAAATGGTTACCTGTTTCTACTCTTTCTTGGTGATCCATATTTGGTGCCTACAAAATCAAAGGGAACAAGTTTTCCTCTTAATTTGGTGATCAACAAACAAGTCCGAGAGAAAACTGTGGATCTGAAAGCACAATATTATTAGGGTAAGTGACCCATGTGTGTTTGATCTTTCTCCTTAATTAATTACTAATATGTTTTTAATATTAAAATTAATTTTATTATAAGAAAAGGGCAACAATTTGAAAATATCAAATTCTTTTATCAAAGTATTAAGGTATGTGATCCTCAAAGTTGTCAGCATAAATTTTGTATTGAGATTATGCAAGGTGTATTTTTCATTTTGATATTCGCTACTAGCAATTTAAAATTTTTATGAGATTAAAATATATTTAAATTTATATTTTTAAATAAATTTATAATTAATGCTAAATTTCATCTGTTTATTAAAACTTTAAAAATATAAAAGCTTTTTCAAGTTAATATATTTTTAAGAAATTATTTTTTAATTTCTTTTCTGATTTATTTTTATCAACATCCACCATCACTACCATTATTGTTGTATGGATGTTGTCTGTTGTTACTTTTAATGGACATTGTCATGTTTAATTTCATCTATTATTATCAGTTTTTTAAAGTTTTTATTTGTTTTAAATTTTTTAATTTTTATATGAATAAAATGAAGATAAGTTGTCATCATTTTTAAGAGCAAATATGAAAAATAATAATAATATGAAACTATATCCAATTTTTTATTTTATATTTTAAAATATCAATTAGATTAATTATAAGTCTATATTATTATTTGATTCAATTTAAATTATATTAAAATTTAAAAATAAAGATATTTAAATTAAAAATATTATATAATAAATTTGAATAAAAAGTTTTATCATGTATTATCAATTAAACTTTTATATTCAAAAAGTAATAAAACACACATTGATCTTTCAATTTAATTTACATAGAATTTAGTTTAAATGGTTATAAAAAATTAAAAGTATTTTCGTTGTTGAAGTACTTTAAATATGATTCAAATTAATTATTCATTTTAATTCAGGTCCATCCCTTAAATTTGAATAATTTTTATAAGATTTATTTTTTATGAATTTTTTAAAATTTTAATATTATAAATTTAAAAAATATATTTTTAATATTCAAAAAAATTATAAACTTTTTGTAATAGTAGTTTGAATATTTTTTTTTATAAAAATTTTAAGTCATCGTAGTATAAGATTTTCAATTTTTAAACTTTTTTGATAATATTTAATTTAAATCAAATTGATAAATTAACGTTTGATTTTTCACTTATTGAACATAAAAGTACGATTGATAATATGGAATAAACATTAAGGTTTTATGGGATATTTACCCAATAAATTTTAATTTGAAATCTTTTCATTTACAAAAAATTTTAATTTTCTTACATTAAATATATATATATTTAAAATTTTATGTTATCAAAATTTTGAAAAATCATCCAAAAAATGGTTTATGAGTTAAAAATTATTCAAGTTTAATAAATTAACTTGAATCAAATGTATAATTTATTTAATTAAGTTATTTGTGATTTTTGATATATTTTAACTATAAAAATATTTTTAATTGAATTTACTATAAAAATGACATAATTAAGATTTTTATATTTTTTTAGTATTTAACAAATTTTTTACAATTTTTACAAATTCTTCCTATATTTGTATTGAAATAGTGAAGGCCATTATTGAAGTATATTTCAAGCACCAAAGCTTATTAAAAGTAAAACTAAAAGTTAGATGTTTGTTCAAAAGAATTATCAATATATTTTTGTTTCAGACATGTTTTTTATTAAAAATAAAAATATTTTTATAATATATTATATCAATATTAAAAATAAATTTAATTTAAACAATAAACTTAAATTATGAAGTATTATCGGAATAATTTTTATTCCTAGTATTTTGTATCCTTTAAATTTAACTAATTTTTTATTAAATAATTATTTTTATAAATTTTTAATATGATTTAAATTAAAAATCATATCTAATTAAAAAATATTAATATTTATTCAGAAAAAAATAAATAAATCGTTGCCATTTGTTTGATTAAATTAGTAAGTCTAACTTTTCCAGAAGTTGATTAGTGAAATCAGTAGGATCTCATGTGAAAGAGTTATAGAAAACAAAAAGTTGTAAAAAGGCATAATCAGAAGAAAAATGGAAACCCAAATATTATTACTTTCAGAGCATGATTTGTAACACAACATTGCATTCTTAGGCATGAAAAAAGGCCTAAGCTCCCTCACCAGGTGCCCTTACAAAAGCAACAACATTATAGGGTACCCCATAATTCAGCCAGAAAAGAAACAATGAAAACGTCAAGAAGCATATGAGATGGCTATAATAATTATCACGGACATTAAGCAGCGGTCAGCTTCGCAGCAAGCAGGTTGATGATGAATATATACATAGATTTAGTTTTCTTGTTTAAGCATGGGCCAGGTCCAGGTGAATCCCCACCACCACCCTCTCTCAGAAATCGGAGGAGGTTCCGGGTGTGCCCGAGCCACCTGTTTGCAGACAGGGTCACAGGCTTTCTGGCAAATAGGGGTGGTTGCACCCTCCTCTTTCATGCATTCCGGCATGCAGGTCTTCATGCAGGGGTCTGCTGTGCAGACCATAAGAACCAGGGCCAAGATCATGGCCATGACAGTAAGCTTGATCTGGGTAGCCATCTGATATGATTCAGTGCCCACTTTGCTTTCCTGTTATTCTTGTTTCTTTTCTGAGGGTGATGTGTGAGTGAATCCAGAATTTATAGAGGTGGGTTTTGCAGATTGGGAATGGTTCTTGTGGTTTGGAGACACTTCAGGTTATGGTTTCTGATCCATCTTTCTTTTTCTTTTTGTCTTCCATGTTTTCTGGATTTTAGGTGAAATGACTTTTGTATCATGTGATAATTTAATAAAATTAATAATTTTATTTTTTAAATTTATTTTAATGGATGGGTTTATGGATGCAATTTAAGTTTTCATGGTATCCTATTGCAAGCCTGTACACTAAGCTCATTTGAGCCAAATATGACTTTTTGATGATTACCAAGTTTTTAACTCCTTTTTTTGAAAGGAAAGGACAAAGGTTTTTTTTTTTTTTTTTTTTGGGTGTTGAGTTTTTTAATAAAAATTAAAAAATATTTTAATAATTTATTATTAATATAAAAATAAAATAAAAAATTATTTAAATTATTAATTTTATTTTATTATTTGATGTCATAATCTTATTAAAAGCTCAACATAACTAAAATTAACAAAAGATTTTGATGGAAATAAAAGATAAAGATTATTTAATAATCATCAATAAAAAATTTAAAATCATAAAAAAATTTGGTAATTTTTTATCCAAATTTTTATTCAACATAATTATTTTTATTTCTCGTGCTAAAACAATTTAGAGTTACTAGTTTTTTTTTAAAACTAAGTTCAAACATAATATTTTAAATTAATCAATTTAATAGATGGAGAACAAATGGATGAGTTAGATCAATTCAAATTCAATTCATAAAAACCTAATATGAGGCCACCAAATTCGGCCGTTTTATGATTTTGTTTATATATATATTTTTATGATCATATACACTTTTAAGGTATTTTATTAGATTTTTATGTGAGCTAACTTAATAAATTTTAATTAAATTGTATGTGAAAATTAATTTAAGAAATAATTTTATTTTTAAAATAATATAATATAAATATTAAATAAATTTTAGAGTAAATATAATTTAAAACTCTAAATTTTATCCTTTTTCTAACTCTAACTTTTAAAACATATTTAAACAAATTTTTATTTATTAATTTTATCTAAATTAAATTTAACTCAAAATAATTGTAAAAATTTAATAATTTTTTATTGTTGAAATTGTTATAAACTATTTAAATAACTTGCACATTTTATTTCAATTTTTCTCTTAAATTTGAAAAAAATTTAATGAATTGGCTATTTTTTATAACTTTTTAAAATTTTTAATAGTATATATTTTTAAGAAAATATATTTTTAGTATTTAAAAAATTTTAAATTTTTTAATGAGATAGATTGAATAGTTTTTGACATCTATAAAAAATTACAAATCAAAATTTATTGTCAAATATCTATAATTTAAATATTTTTAATATTTAAAATTTTTAATCAGATTTAATTTAAATAATATTAAAATTTAACAAAATACTTTTAAAAGTAAAAATTTGAATGAAGAGAAAAAATAAAATTTAATGTTTAAAATTTATATTTTACTTTAAATTTTAACATATAATAATAACAACCATAAAATAAATTAAAAACTTCAAACTTTTATAATATTAAATATATAATAAATTTTGATATTTTTAAATGTAATATTAAAATTAACAAATATATTTTTTATTAAATTGTAAAATAAATTTGAATATGCAACACCCAAGGGCTCATACTCAAAAACCAAATTCAAATAATCAAGGCTCATCTGAGAGCCCTGTTGGTAAAGGGCAGCTTCATTCAATCACTGTTGGCTAAGAGCACAAGTCATGAAAAGATTTCTTTTTCTCACAAACACTGGGTACACATCTTTCTTCTCTTTATCAAAATCAACCACATATCTCACTTATCCATCATTAATTTCTTTTTTAAAGCATTTTTTTTCTCTTTATATTATTTTTGTACAAGAAAAACAAAAGTAAACAATTTTGATGAAAATTTAAGATGATATAAATATGTTTTAAAATTTAAGATGAATTAACTTATAAAAAATATATATATAATTAAAACATGAATAATTTAAATTATAACTTGTTTTTCATTATGATATCAAATTAAAGTATTTAAATACAAAAATTTTTTAAAGTTTGTATACTTCATCACAGCACCCTTCTGGAAACTCTTGACTCTAAATTTAATGATTAAGAACAAATTCAAAGTCGAAAACCTATGCAAGTTGACATTTACTTATCAATACATTAAATCCCTCAACATTCCTTATGCATAATTATAACCAGAAACAAAAAATGACGATATTAAACAGATAAACCCAGTAGGTTTAGAAATAGCAAAACTCGGACTGAATTTTACTTCAGAGAACCGTATCAAAGTTCTATAGGAACCATAACTTGCTCACTATTTTGAGCTTTCAAATAAAAATATTTGGTCCAAAAATCGCCTCATCATCGATGAGGAAGAGGATCATGAAAAATAAATTTGACAGCAAATGCAATGTATGGCTTAGGAAGCAAATAATGTGGGCTGCCAACCTCCCATGAGAGCTAACTCTACGGCAATTGAGAAACTTAAAAGCACAAGATCTGTAAGAGAAGCCTAAGAGAAATCAGGCTTCTCGGGATATGTGCAGCCAGACCTTTGAATTACAACATTAGCTGCATAGCAACCAGCTCTTACGCATTCTTCAATGGGCTTCTCATGAACCAGCTGTGACAAGAATCCCCCTACAAAAGCATCACCTGCACCAAGAGCAATAGAAGCATTAGGTTCCAAAGGAAACTAAGACATCGGCTTCAAAAAGAAAATTTTGGAAACGTCCAAAGTATTTTCTTCCAAGTTGATGAAGAACTTTGGCTACAAAGATTTCTGCCTTGGTTTTATTACTCTCATGCCAAACCAGTCACAGAATGCTAGGTTATCCCTCCTTATGGAAGAAGCTAAGTGGTCAATTTATAGGCGTGAGAAACAGCCGTATTCAATAAATTAGTTTTTGAGGTTGATGAATCCCAAGACCTCCCTAACAACTGATATCAGAGTCCAAATTTATATAGTGTTAGCCTAATTGCTGAAAGAAATGATTGTCACTCTTTCAATCTATGGCCTGATATACAAAGGAAGATTATTGAGTTATGAACATGAATTTGGAAGAACTTTAGTAAAATCTCAGATACTAAGGATCAAACAGCACATACCAGCTCCGTTGGTATCAACCAGCTTCTCCTTGGGCAACAAGATAACAGGGAATAGTTTCACTTTCCCATCCTCGGCAACAACAACAGGGTCTGCACCTTGAGTGATAACGGTGATTCTCTTGCGAGTCCCCGATGCCTTGGGCCATTGAGAAATTTTCAAAGCAATCTCTTCGACATTATCAGTCTGATCATAATTCAATGAGGACACTAGGATGAGAACAACTGAGATAAAAAGTCAAAAGTGAAGTATTATGACAAAACATACTCAATCCTGAGGGAATAATTACCTCCCAGCCATGAACCTTTGAGAATGTTCGGGCTTCTGTCTCATTACCAAATACATAATCCATATATCTGTAGCCAAACCAAAAATTAGTGCTGCAGCAGTGACTGACATTATAAAAGATTGGAAGCACACGAAACTTACGGCAGTGCTTTCTCTTGCACATCCCTGAAGAACTCACAAATAAAGGGAGCAGAAAGGTTCATTGTGAAGACCTGCAAAATGACAGTGAGGATGCTGGAGCCATTGACTAGATATTTTTTTTTTTTCTGGGATATTATTTAAACCAAACTAGTTCTAACCTTGCTTTTTGCAGCTGCATGTTCACCAACAAGTTGAATGGACTCAGGAGAGACAGTGAGGAAAAAGCCAGCAATGTAGAAATATTTTGCCTTTTCAACTATTCAAGAAAGTAACTCATGTGAAGATTATTACAATAAGAATTATGTGCAATAATTACGCAGAGAGCTGAATGGTGGAGAGAAAGAAGGCATAGCAAATAGTACCCATTGCCCAGTTTTCTGGTCTCTTCAAGTGCTCAGATTTGTAACAATTTGCAGCTGATAGGTTGGCTATAAGGGATCTGAACATATGTTTATAATAAGCATTTTAGCCCATCAAACTTTGATCAGTTGATAATAATTAATGAAACCACACATGACGCTTTTCTTTCAAACAAATTATAACAAGTTCAAGAGTCATGATTGGCCAAAATTTACTCTCACCCTGCTAGGGGACTTAAACACAGATTTGGAAGTTTCATAAGGCATAAACCCAGAACAAAGAAAGATAGTGCATTCTAGACAGTTGGCAATAAGAGTAAGGAAAATAGATATGCTAAAATGATGTTATTAAAATTATCATGGCACAAAGCATCAATATCTTAAAAAGCATACAACCAGCAAATTTGTATACTTTTTTTTTTTTTTTCGATAGAAGCAATTTGTATACTTCAACACCTAAGCAACCTAATCATAATTATTTTGTTGATTTTTTCGTGCAGAAATGTGCCATTGACATATGAACAGGAAAAAGCACTACCAGTGATGTAAGGAAAATAATTAAAAAGAAAAACACATACACACAGGATATGAGAGTGGGCAGTATGAAAAACTCACCTCTCACCACCAACAACACAAACAGCACATGTCCCTGTTGGTGCAGTCTCATCTTCATAGTAATGTACCTGATAACAACAAATTTTAAGCTACTAGGGTAGGAGAACATAAAAGAGGGGACAAACAATTTAAAGAAACTTACATTAACACCAGCTGCTGTGGCATCCTTCTTCATCTCCTCTCCAAATTTGTCCTTTCCAATGCAACCAATGTAACCAGTAGCACCGGGAATTTGCAGCATCCACTGCAAGTTGACAAAACAAAAAATATCAAAACAATTGAATCTTACAGCTGATAATAAAAGCATAGCATGAAGACAAAAATCTTATCATATATCACAACAAACCTGGGCAACTTTGATAGAATTTTGAGTGGCACCTGATGAAAACATATAATATATAGTCCGTCAGTAAATAATGGCGATTGATGCTAGAAATAAGCATCAATATCCAAACAGTTATCAGAAATGGCAACACTAAAGAACTGTAACAAAGAATTCCCACATCACCTCCCGCAATATACTCCACATTGTCCCTAGCAGCCAATTCTTGATACCTGCAAAAACACATACAAATTAAGTTCAACAAAGTGCAGAGTAATTGAAGTCACCTTGAAAAAGGCATTGAATATCAACTTAGATAACCGAAAAGACCAATTTTGCATCAAAGACATAAAGTCAATACCTGCATTACTCAATATTTATGCAGGTATGCAAAGGAGAGGGATCATGCAGGGAGGAACTTTTATGCTTTCAGATTGAATACAAGATGGAATGAAACTGAGAAAGATTTTCCAAGTCCAAGGAAACTCAAATAGAATAAATCAGAGAAATGGAATCAAGAAGAAAATGTTCAAAAAGAGACTTACATAGGCAAGTGCTTGTCTTCAGCGAGGATAGCATTGTTCAACTTGATGTCATATCTGTCAGGGAAAAAAAAATTAAATCATTTGAGGTTTTGATCAATGACATCAACAATGCAAAGGAAAGAAGAGGAGGAAAACATAAATAAAAACCAAGAAAATTGTGGAAAATGCATTTATTACAGGATCAAAGAAGACAGAGAAACTTAGAGAGTAAGAATGTTGATAAACTAGCAGATCCATAATTGTTATCTATAATTGTCATAATACAAACTCAAATCCAACAACCAGTTCAGTTGCTGTAAAATGTAGACAAACAAAAAGAACCAAATGAAATTCTACAATCAGAAACTGAAGCAAATAAAACATGGAATTGAGTGACTCTCTATTTCTCTGAAATTAGTTATTTATTAAAAGAAAACTCTTGAGTTCTTTCTACAAACTTTCCTCAGCTACTAGACAGTAGGAAATGAAATTACCATTCAGGAAGCTACAGATCCGTCATTGCACACCAATAAACACTTAAAACGATAAGATCTAACCCACTTTCCCCTAGCAACCCAGTAACACTAAAACTAACACCATAATGCTTCCAAGTAACAGGAACAGATCTAACACCAACAAGCACATTCATCCCAGGAGACAGAGTAGATAAGTAATAAAGTTCGCAATACTGAAAATGCAGATTTTGGCCCTTTCCGCACATCTTTTTTTGTGTAAACAAACAGAAGATGGAAAATACAAGACAATTACGAGAGTGGGGACTCACTTTTGCAAGAATTCATCGTCGACAACAGCAGAGACGTCGAGAAGTGGGTTTCCCATGCCCAACAGAATCCCCTCAAACGCCATTTCAAAAAACTCTTTTTTGATGGCTTTAGAGAAAAAGAATTGAAATGGCTGGAAGACAGAGAGATCTCAGCAGAGCCTGTAGTTCAGTGGACGGTAGGTTTCAGGCTGGCGTAACGAGTATATATAGGTAGTGAGTATGAGGGCATTATTGGTAAGATGTCACTGCGTCACCTACCGACACTTCCCTTTGGAGTTGGTGCTCTTTGGACTTCCGTGTCAATTTGATTTTTAATTTAAATATCAATGTATTCATTGAATCATTTGTATATTTAATTTTTTAATTTAATTTTAAAAAATTTAGATAATTTTTAAATAAGTTTTAATTTGTATTTTTTTTTATAAATTTTTAATTTTTTGATGGTTAAAATTAAAAAATATTTTAAGTAATTAAAAAATTAAAAAACTATATATGATGATAATTTAAATATTTTTTAAAATTAAAATTTATTATAAAAATTTCATTTTAAAAATTTGAAAATCAGAAGTAATAACATTAACTTAATTGATCACATTGTGTCAAATATATTATTTTATCTAATTAAGATCCGTTACATGACAAAGTTCTTAATCGTTTTGAAATAAAACCAAAAAAAGAGATTATATGTTGTTTAACTAATTGCTTCTTAAGTAATATGAGAGAATTAGAGGCTTGAACCATGACTCATCAGTCCCTTAACTTCTTTGTTAATTACATCTTAAAATTGAATTTTACCCATGAATAAAAATTTTTAAAAAAAAACCCAATTTTCCCGCTTAGCTCCTCATTCTCAATTTAATATATAGTTTGATACTTGATAAATTAACTTCATTAATTAATTATTGAGAAAAGTTCACTTTTATATATGAAATATGCAAGCTAATTAATGTTAATTATTTATGTAATATATATGATTAATCTTTCAAGATTAAGTCATATAGCAAATGATAATTTTCTTGTATTATTGCAAAATCTTAATGTATGAAGGATGAGAGAATTAATTAAAACCATTAATGCTTCAAGAGAGAGGGCAGTGTGGATAAAAACAGTTCTTAATTACATGTATGCTTGTAATAGACTTCATTACATCAAAGAAAGATTTTCAAGAAAATTAAAACAAACAACTTTGACAAATTTGCTCAGTTATTTTGCAGAAGCAAATTGTCATATAAGAAGAAAAAAACCAAGAAAAACGGTTAACACTTGTTTATTTGTTTAAGCAAATCTAGCAGATAGGAAGAGGGGCACCATTCCACTCCTTCAGGCACTCGAGCATGGGATCAATCAGCTTCCCTGCGCAGATGGCTGAGAACACCTTGTCGAACTCTTCTCCAGGGGAACGAACCTTCTCACCGGTGAGAAAACTAGTGCCCAGATCTTCTCTGACGAACTTGTATAATGGGTAGGACCTGCATTCCTTGATCCTGTTAGGAATAGCTGGGTTTCCGTTCTCGTATTCGGCTCTAGCACTCTCAACTTCCTTTGGCAAAGCCATTTTGAGTTCCTCCTCGAAGGCTGCGATCTTTTGGAAGATGGAAGTGCTGTGGTTCTTCTCGTTCTCGCCGTTCATCAGTGCGTGATCGACCAGAGTTTGTCTTAGTTTCTGCATTAATGGGTAGGTGGCGCTGCAAGGCTCGTCAATGTATGCGAAGAGGTACTCCCGATCAACCACTTTGAGCAGGTCTTTCTCGCAGAACCTTGATGGGTGAAGCTCGCCGTTGACGCCGGTTGTGAGGACTCTCTTGGCGACCTGACTGATCGTGTTCTTGACTGTGCTCTTCAAGTTCTCCTCCAGGTGCCTCAAGTCGATGGCTTGGCATAGAGCCACCAAGAAAGTTGCAGACATGAGCTTCAGTATATCAATGGCTTCAGCTGTTTTCCTTGAGGAGATCAACCCTAAAGAGTTCACATCCTGGTTGTGTTGCTCGGCGCTTTGAACATGGTTAGTGACAGGATTGGCTAGGTATTGAAGCTCCGAGCAGTAAGCTGCCATGGCGATCTCTGCACCTTTGAACCCGTAATCCAAGCTCGGGTTGCGACCACCGGAGAGATTCGAAGGCAACCCATTGTTGTAAAAGTCATTAACAAGCTCTGAAAGCTGAGCAAACATGAGCTTGCCAATGGAAGCGACAGCCAGACGGGTGTTATCCATGGAAACACCAATCGGAGTACCCTGGAAGTTTCCTCCATGCAGAGATTTGTTCCTGGAAACGTCGATCAATGGATTGTCGTTCACAGAGTTTATCTCCCGTTCGATCATCTTGGTTGCAGCCCTGATGACTTCAATCTGAGGGCCAAGCCATTGCGGCGAGGTACGAAGAGCATACCGATCTTGCTTCGGCTTCTGTAGAGGATCCATCTCATGCAAAGCTTTAGCCGCTTTAATATAAGAGCTTCCATCAAGAACATGCTCCATGATCGCAGCAGCTTCAATCTGGCCGGGATGGTGCTTCAGTTTATGAGTCAAATGGTCTGTGAACTCCGGCTTCCCTTGCATAGCCTCAGCGAAAACAGCCGATATAACTTCAGACAGAACAGCCAGTACATTAGCCTCGAAAAGCACAGAGGCAGCCAAACCAGACCCAACGGCTGTGCCGTTCACCAAGGCAAGGCCCTCCTTGGGTTGCAGCTCGAAGAAGCCAGAATTAATTCCAGCCAGACGGAAAGCTTCAGTAGCGTCCAGGGACTCTCCATTGGGTCCTACAGCCTTGGAATTCGGCCTGCCTGTTAAGAGTCCAGCGATATAGGAGAGTGGAACCAGGTCGCCGGACGCCGTGATTGTTCCCCGGAGAGGCAAACATGGAGTGATGTTGTGGTTAAGCAGCCTGGTTATGGCTTCCAGGATCTCAAATCTGATCCCTGAGTATCCCTGTAAAAGGGTGTTGATCCTCACCAGCATCGCCGCTCTGGTCGCCGAGTGCGGCAATGTGTGGCAAGACTCAGTTCCATTGCCGAAGATTCCAGCATTCAAAAACCTGCTTAACCATAATTCACAATATTATTATTAACAATAGATAAAAAAAAAATGCAATTTATTAAGCAGATAAATATTCTCCATTAACCTAATTTTGTAGTATAATTTCTAATAAAAATTAAAAAATATTTTTATGATTAATAATAAATTTGATAAACATAAATTTGATGGGATAGTTGTATTAATTAATTAAATTATAAAATATAAAATATAAAAAAATTAAATTAAGAGAACTTGTTCATGTTAGGTAACATGTAGCGCAACCATCACAATTGAAAAAGAAAAGACAGAGCTACAGTTATTTGGTAGTTTCGTGTACTCTTTCTAAAAGAATTATTTCTATGTTAGGCAGGCAACAATCCTTAATTTCTATTATTTTCTTCATCGTTTTCTTTCACTTTCTTTCTTATTCTTGTCTTTATTTTGATATTTTCTTTGACCCCAAACAAGGAGTTCACCCACATCTTACCAGCACTGAACGAGTCAGATTTCAGACTTCACCCGGCCGAAAAAAACAGACTTATCTTTCATATTAAATCACCCGTTTGATCAATCCCTTTGATCATCCCAAGTATTTATTTTATCTTAAAAAAATCCAATCAATCCAAATTAGTACGAATGTTTGGCATTATTTGAGTCGGTCCAATTTGAAACATTCAAACCCTATTCACTATTTAGCCACGCTCTAATAATCTTTAATATGTTATAGTGGAATAGCATGAACTAATTAGAAAGAGTTTTTTTATATTAAAGAGTTTGGGTAATATTACTAATTTAGGCTTTGTTTAAGTGAGAAAATATATTTTAAGAAAATATAATAAATAAATTTCAGATAAATTTATGACACAAAGTGGTTTAATTGCCAACCATATGAACGGGCAATTATTTGCATTAAATGAACATAGGGAAAAAGAAAAGTTGGTGAATCGAAAGAAAATAAAAAGGTTCTATCATCTATATGAGCCTATGACCTTTCACCTAATCAGAACCCACCTACCCTAAAAGATATCAAGAAATTAAGGGTCATATACCTTATGAGCTCCTTCTGTAGGGCACCTCCTTGCTTGGTCCTCCGGTGGGAGGTCGCGCCGAAACCAGTGGTGATGCCGTAGCTGTCTGTGCCCTTGTTCATGCTCTCCATGACCCAGTCGCTGCTGGCCTTGACGCCGGCTCGAGAGTCTTCGGAAAGCTCCACCTTGACGTTGGCGTCGCTGGTGGCTATCGCCGTGACTTGTGCGATGGTCAGAGTCTCTCCTCCGAGACGGACGACCGGGCGCCTGTACTCGTCGACCATGCGCTTAACCTCGTCGAGGTGGCTGCCTTTCACTGCCTCCGCTGCCACTCCCCAGTTTAACGGGTCACTAACGCAGAACCCGAGTGAACCATTGGCATGAACATTTCCTGCTTCGTGAGAGAATTCCATTGCGGATTTTTGATGACCCAGAGGAGGAAACAGAGCTTGCTGCTTAATGGGTTGTTTGGTTACCGAGAAAGTAACCTGGAAATCGGTTTTTTTTTTTTTCTTTTTCTTTTCTCTTTCGAGTTATGAACTAGGATGAATAATCTGTATAGAAGGGAGAGTTTCAAGCTGCTAATAACGTAAATGAAAACTCCCTGAGTCCGTTCAACGAAATCCGAAAGCTTTAAATAGAGCCTTTTTTACATTGAGTGTTGGGTTGGTAGGCCGATGGGTTAGTTGAGAACAAAACGTGGCCGTCCGATCTTCATGACTTTTGACGGGTAGGATGTTGACAAGTGGCCTTCATGAACCCAATCAAATTAAACTTCTTGTGGGCCCTCTTACTTGTCTATTTGAGTCGTGGAAACGAAGAGCCATGGGAGTTGGTGGCTTGGCTCCTAGTGAAAGCATGCCGTCACCTCCATTTTCTCCCCCATTTGTAAAATAATAACAATAATAATTTAATTTCCATTTTTCATTTTATCATCATAAATTAACCCAAAAAATCATTTTTTTATGATCTTTAATCACTATTTATTTAAAAAATAAAAAGTAAAAGCGATAATATTCTTACTGATTGTACTTTAGGTAGTTAGAATCTAATGGTTAGATTACAATAAAGGAAATGATAAGATTAACTCAATCAATCCATCAAGATGTCAAACTTACACGTTTTAATTTTTAAATTCAATAACTTTCTACATTAATTAAATAAAACATTATTTTGCAATGAGATAGGTAATTAGGGAAAATTAAATTGGTGGGTTTTTGATACTTTTAAATAATTATTATTTTTTTAAATAATTAAGCATAAGAAGATAAAATATGGGAAATAAAAATCATAAAAACACTTAGTATAGGACCTACTTGTGGTTAACTATATGTCATTGTAATATAAGGAATAATACAACGTGGTGCCATATGGTTGAGGGGTCGCCTCCAAGAATAAGAAAAAAGATGGCCTCGTAAACCTAATTGATAGGAGCTCCGATATTAAAATTGGAAGATAAAATTTGGGAATTTAATGGTAGGTTAATTACTCATGTCAAAGTTATAAGATAAAATTAAGAAAATTTTTGATAAATTAATTACATGTGTATTATACTTTTTTTTATTTATTTTACAAAATAACGGAGAGGTAATTTCATTTAACAAAATAACTTTCAAAAATGGTACTAATTTTATTTATTTTGAATTTTTTAATTTAATTAGATATATTGATTGATACCACATGCGTGAAAAAGATTGAATCTAATACTGCAATATCAATAAAAATGTGAAATATATGAAAATTGCTTTTTTTTTATTTTTGAAATTGACATTGTGGTCCATGAACAAATTATCATATGACAAGTAGGTACGGATCCAATGTTACGTAATTAAGGAGTCATTTCCATGTTCAACATGTGAACTTAATACATATCTCAAATTTTATATGTTCAATTTTATTTTTTAATTTTTTAAAAAAATTATAATGAGTCCACTCATAAATAGTGGAAACCCTACAAACTTTTTCCTTTGGGATAGTTGGTAGGATGCCTCTCTTGAAGTCTCTTTTGATTTCACCAACCATATTGTAATCAATAACTATTAATTTTGGATTTATTTTTGTTAATTTTTTATTAATAATATTTAAAAAATGATACAATAATAAAAATCCCACTTTCTTTTCCACTATCTTGTTGAAATTAAATGTTTTTTAATTGTCTAACTTTTGGACTTCCTTTTTATTTTTATGGTTGTCAATCCAATATCTCATCCATATTAATTATGTAATAAATTCAATTTATTTATCTTAACACTTTATTAATGTCTTTTTAAATAAACATAAATTTCAACAATAATGATCATTTGTTATTTAAATCAATATTTTTTTATCTAAATTATATTAATACATTGACATTTGAAAAAATTAGATAAAAGTAAAATATTTTTAAATTAAATCTTTTTTAATTTAAATCCCTGTACAACTATTGGATTAATTATATATTTAATATTTTAATTTGATATAAATTATATAAGTCAAATAACTCCCAAAAATTAAAAATATTATTATTATTATTATTATATCTTAAAAACAATTTAAATAAATTTTACTTTTGTTTTAAATATATATTTTGATATATCCAAAAAATTTTAATTCTTTTTTGTGATAGTAGTTTAAATATTTTTCATATTTATTTAAAATTTTAAATCAAAATTTATTATATAAGATGTTTAATTTAAATATTTTAAATATTTTTATTTTTAACAAAGAAATTAATTGATTCAATTGATGTTTCATTAATAAAATTGGTAAAAACACTCACAAAAATTAGATTATTGACGTAAATCAGACAAAATAAAAGTTAATTTCAAAAGAAAGAAACAATTAGAAGAAAAGCTGGTGGTTGTTAGGATTAGAGAAGTCGGGCTCATCACCAACCTTCCATCCACTTGGGTTGTCTTTTCTTTCTTTCTATGTATATGACAGTGTGTTAGGTGGAGCCGACGAGATGAACATATAAAATGGATAATCTCAGTGTGTGCAATTGACTGCTTCTGTGCCAACATTGAAATTCATAACAAGTCAATTTTCTCTCATAAAACAAATGCAAATATATGTATATATATCCCTAAGTAGTCAAAAAATTGAATTGGTCCACTTTTTAATTTAAATGATTTAATCGTTTTAATTTTTTTAATTTTATATGTAAACTTTCGAGTTGGTTCGATATGGATTTTGGTTCAAAGAATTATACAAAATAAACGGTGTTTTCATTATTGAAACACCTTTAAAATGAAATAAATAATTTGTACACTAAGTTTTAAGTTCATATTTCAAAATTAAATAATTTTTAATTCATGAATTATTTTTTATACATTTTTGACAGTATAAAATTGCACATATATATATAAAACTTAAAAAATATTAAATTTTTTCATGATAGCAATTTAAATATTATTTTAAATTTATATAAAATTTTAAAATTTATTTTATTATATAGAATTTCTCATTTAAATATTCTCAATTGTTACATTTTTTTGGTACGTTTCAAATTGATTAAAGTTGAAAGTTTAAATGATTGATCGATAAAATTAAAAAAACTTGGTTTAAATTAAAATATATAAAAAATTTAAAATTTATTTTTATAAATATACAATATATGTTCATGTAAAATTAATCAATACGAGATCGATATGGATGGCGAATTTTTTTAATTTTTTTTCTTGATTTTTAAGTTAATTAGGCTTGTTTGGTTGATAAATTGATATAATATATGTAACTTATAGAATTATCATTATGAAATTATATTTAATTCACTAACACATGCATAAGTGATAAGTATTATCAAAATATTTATAAAAGCGAAGCGTTTGTATTTTATATTTTAATTATCTTATCCTTATCTCATATTCCATTAATTTTATCTTTGTTTACATCTATTCACACTTGTTTAGTATTTATTTTAAAGATTAATATTAATAATATATAATTAATAAATTAAAAATATTATTTTTTTATAATTCACATATTTACTCAGTTTGATGTATTTTTATTTTAAAAAATTATGATATTAGTCGTATGGTTACATATCCATCATATATGTGTATTAAATTATTAGTATTAATAAAAATTATAAACAAAAATTTTATATTAAAAATTTAATAAAATATAATATAAAATAAATGTAATTTTTTTCCGAATCTTGAATAATATATATATTAATGTAATTAATCATATTTTTATTTTAAAAATTATGAAATTAATTACATTGTTGAATAACATTTAATTTATTTTTTAATTATATATATATATATTTTTATTTAATTTTATGATAAAAATATTAAATTACATGAGAAAAATATAGTGGATGAACAAAATTTTGAAATGAAAAGTGAAAAATGCCAAATGTGAACACAGCCAACAACTAAAGTTACTTAAGAGAAGAATCCATTAGGGTCATTTTCAATTTTCATTTTCTTTTATTATTATTATTTTTTAAAAATGTGTTTGGTTTTAACTCTTTTCACCAACCCACTCCTTGTAGGTACAAGCAAAGCAATCTTTCAAGCCAAGTTCATTGAAATTGGTTTTCATCATATTAATTAATCACAAAAAGACAATTTCATTTGAAATTGTTTTTTATTGCATGAATTAATCCTGAAAAGATATGATACCAACTAAGAATAAAATAATCTCAAATTCAATTACTCGTGATCTAATAAAAAATTCTTTTTTATTAATAATTATTAGGATAAATTTTTTAAAAAAATTATATTTATTATTAAACAGATTTTTTTTTAATAAAACTTAATTAATTTTGATTATTGCTCACATCCTCACGTCGGTACATTAACATCTAATTTCGATTTAATTAAAATTTCTTAATTATATCTAATGTGACGCTTTTTAATGTATATGGTTGACAAAATATTAAATAATAAATTAGAATAAATTGTAATATCATTATCATAGAATTAAAATATTTAACTTAAAAATCTCCTAATTGGATAAACCTTTAACGCGTGAATCATTAATTAAATAGCTTAAAACCCAACAAGCAAGAGGAAGTATGGATTAGACCATATCCACATGTGTGTGGAACATAAATAATTCTAAATCACAAATTAAATATTATTGAAAAAAATATAATTTATTTCAATTTAATTAAACATTTTAATTTGATTGAATATTGGCACGAAGGGTTAGCTAGGGAGGAGGAAACCAACCGTTCTCCATAAACGAAGATTGATTAGAGCCCGGAAGCTGGTTGCTCATCATGTGATTGTGAAGCTAACCTACTCGGTGGTTATCAACCCTAATCAAACTATATTTCGGTTGATAAACGATATATTTGAAAAGTTAGGAACTTGTCTACTTTAATTAAATTCAAGTACCCTTTAATTTAATTAATGGTCCGATTTGCAGAAGTCCAAATATGAACAAGTTTTTATAATTGGTCAAAACTCGGTTTCAATTAATATAAAATTAGGATTTCCTTTGTCCAGTTATCTTAAAATGGGATTGAAAATTGAAATGTTGGCTAAATCAAGTCAATAAGTTAGGATTCCATGACTAATTTATAAGACATAATGATTTGCATTTGTATAAAATTATTTGTCGAGACTCTAACATTTGAACCGAAATAAAAACTTAGTATATTCCCAACTATGTTGGCCAAATCAAGTCAAATAATTCGACTTGGTACAAATTATTGCCAAATAATTTTTGGGACTAAAACCATAATTTGTCAAAGAAACCATCATTTGAAGGTTAAACATGGTCAATTGATCGGGTGAAAATTTAAGAACAAATCAAAGTATGGATTAAACAAAGTCCCACTTTAATTAATTAACCATATATGCTATGATTAATTGTAAGTAAATAATTCGTTATACTTTGTGCATTGTAAGAGGGATGTGTTGAGTTTGTCGATCCAATCGATGACAAAATTAATTAATGCAACAAGTATAGTGAATGAAAAAAAAAGCAACATTTATTTATTTTTTAAAATATTAAAAAAATTAAAAATAATTTATTTATCTTTTAAATATATTTTTCGGACAATTGTAGGGACGATACTGAATTTATGATGTTCTTTTTGGGATATAAATATTGTCTAGTACTGGTTTTGATTTTTTATGTAAAATATCTATCATGTAATGCTCAATATGGTCATCAGTCTTTTTTTTAAAAAATCATAGATATTATATGACTATATTTTATATAAAAATTTATTTTTAATAAAAAAGATTAAAATTAAAGCTTTATTTATTTTTAAATCAAACTTTAATCTTTCGAATTTTTTGAGTTTTTGGCTCTTTTTTTTTGGGGGGGGGGGGGGGGGGGGGGGGGGTCATAAATAGCTACTTTTTAATCACTAACTTGGGCATGCATTAATGGTTTGGATGTAATTAGGCATAAATGTTTAATTAAAGGAAGTTTTTTTTTTTTTCCCTTTTTTTGGGTTTCAATTTGGTCATGAATAATATGAAACCAACTTTGTTTCACTTCATTTTTTGTTCTCAAATACCAAAAAAAAAAAAATCACTAATTTTTTTTGGCGAGGCCGAATCATTGGACTTACAGAAGATATACATAAAGCCGACGTATTTTTCTCTCATGAGTAACACAAAAAGGAAGAAGGTAAGATATCTATGTTTCAAAAAAAAAAAACTTACTTTGTAATTAATTAATTATATATATATATATATAATGCTAATGATTTATAATGTTTCGTAATTTCTCATAACATGCGTATTTTCAGTGTGTGTATATACATATAATTATACACTATGTTTGTTTTTTAATTTAAATTTTATTTTATTAATTAATTCACTTTATATTCAAACTTTTAATTTCAATCAAATTGAAGCTAGTTTTCAGACAACTATTTTTTTTTTGAGTAATTTAAGAATCATGAGAAAAAAGGAAAAAAAAGAGAGAAAAATAAAGAAAGATAAAAAAAGACAAATAAAAAGATTTCCTTTTGGTTTTTTAATTATTTTCTCTTCAATAAACAGTAATTTTTTAAAAAAATTTCATATTACCGTAAAATAATTAATTTTGAACACAAAATTTAATCTAAATTAAATATTAAATATAAAATTAAGTCTATGAATATAATAAAATTTAAATTAAAAAAGACTTAATAGAGATTATCTGTTTTCTTCACTGGATAATATATTTTGAGAGTTTCATTAAATCAGAGTACTTAAAAATTATAAATAGTGAATAATGAATAAATCTCTCTAGTCTGCAACAAAAATTAAAATTTGGTTATAGATTTATTAGGAAGAAAAAAATAATTTAAATTGAAGTAAAATAATTAACCTTTTTTAAATTAAAAAAAAATCAAGCTTTCTAATTCTTCAAGTTTGGATTGGGCTTGAATTGTCCATATTTGTAAGCCATCTTGACCCCAAGGACAGGAATACACCTTCTGCTTGAAGCCCATTCTTTCCAAGTAGCTATGACAAGGTGTCATAGATGATCCAATAGGCCCAAAATGCATATAAAATTTAAACAAGAAAACCCAAAGAGAAAGTTAAAAGTAAAATATTAAATTAATAGATAAAACTTATTTAAAACTTTAAATTGTATTTTGTATGTCAATTTAATTGAACATTCAAAAATTGATAAATAAAATTTAATTTATCACAATAAATAAAATTAAATTTTATTGAAATTTTGAAAATGTTAAAATATTTAAATTAAGAATTTTGTATAATAAATTTTGAATTGAAAATTTTCATAAATGTAAAAAAAAGTTATAATTAAAAATATTTTTAAAAAAATGTACTGTCAAAAATGTTAGATATTCTTAAAAAATAACTAAAAATGCACTTGACATATAAATTAAAACTTGATTTAACACTTTTTAATTTTATTATTTAATTTAACATACAAAATATAATTTAAAATTTAAAATAATTTTATTTTTAATTAAAATTTAAATATAAAAATTATTACATATAATTAAAAGTGTTTTAAATCAAATTAATTGGCTTAACTTGCATATAGGAAAAAAAAAATATGCCCATGAACTTTTATATGATTTGATTATTTTTTGTTTTATAAAAATAATTTTCATGTGTTATTAATCATACGATCTTATTAATAGGTGTCATCTACAACGCGTAAGTTATTTCGTTTATGAAAACAACATTTTCCTACTTTTTTAATAAATTTAAAGACTGAAAATGCTAGATGCTAATACTTATTTAATAAAAATATTAAAAAATAAATTATTTTAGCGTTGCTCTTTAAAAGAAAAAATATAAATAATAATTCACATTAATCATAATTCTTAATTAAAAAAACATGTAAGAGGGTGTCTATCTATGATTCGATTCTTAGTTATTAAGTAAATTCTCACTCTAGTTCTTAATCAATCCCTTAAACGCATTTTTTTCAATGGTTTTCACCATAAATTTCACCTACTCTAATTCTTTTAACATAATTTTTTTTAAATAATTAAAATTTCATTTTCCAAAAAGTTTTTAAATAATTAAATATTCATTTTCCTTAACATACCTAACTTTTAAGAGATTAGTAAAAGTTTGGTGATCTGTCACAGTGAACTAAGCACTAAAAAGTGCATTAAGGAATAATTAAAAGTGATAATTAAATTTATTACATATTCATGTGTACTTGTGATATGCTCACCAAACATGATCTTGGCAAAAGTGGATCTGTGATTTTTTTTTTTTTAAAAAAATAAATTATTTTATTTGAAGATTAAAATCAATTGCATTATTAATTTTTAAAAGATCAAATTGCATATGAATTATGCAAATACCAATTGCTCTCAGTTCAGATTGGATCTGTTTTACCAGAAGTGGTAGCATGAGTCATAAAATCATACATATATATTCAAATATTTTATTGATATATTTTTATTATTTTGTTAAAATATGTTGGTTTTAATTCAATTTGATTTAAATAATATAATTGAAACATTAAAAAAATAAAAATATTTAAAATTGAAATCTTATGAATTTTTTTTTATTTTAAATTTTTTATACATATAAAAAATATTTAAACTATTTAAAAAAATTAAATCTTAAATATATATATTTTTAATTTTATTATCAAAGTTCAAAAAATTCGTAAAAATAACTATTGAGTCAATACATTTAAATTCAAAAAGTGAATTTAAAATAAATGTAAAATTTGTTTGAATCATTTTAAAAATATATTTACAACAAAAATATTTTTAATTTTTTACATGTATGATATTTGTATTTTAAAATATTAAAGTTAATCTAATCAATATATTAAAATTAGTAAAAAATTTTATTTGAATATAATAAGTATATTTCATACTTATCACACTTAATTCTTTAATGATACAAAATTTATTACATTGATTTTACTTTATAATTTATATTTGATATTTTATAATATGATTTGAATTAAAAGTTCAATACTCTTTAAATTGATATTAATATAGTTTCTCAACTTTATCAGTATGCCCCATACATAATATTGGTGACACATTGTAAGTGACATCCTCTAAAGATATTGTGTTTGATTTGTTTGAAAAATAATTATAAAATTAAATAATATTATATAAAATTAAATCTCCTATATAAAAATAATCTCATCTATATCTAATATTCTTCTTGACATTCAAAAGCTTATTTATTTATTAATTTAAGTTAATGTCATGAACTTTTAATTTATTTTTTCCAATTCAGGCGACAGAAATTAGAATCTTCTCAGCAAAATATTCCATAAGGTCAGGCAATCCCCCAAGTAAACATTAAATTAAATATATTTTATAATTCAATAAGAAATCAACCTGAGTTTTGGAATTAAAAAATTTAATGCACTGACCATCACTTTCTCCAAAGCATGAACACATTTTAAGATTTAATTTTTAAAAAATACTAGAAAATTCAAATGTAGATGATTTTGGACATTTTTTATGTAATTTTTATTTTTGGAGAATATATGCAAACTTATTAATTTAAATAAAATAATTTAGAGAATACTATTTTATTGAAAAAAGTGAATATAAAGCTTATTATGTTACTAAATCAAGTTGGCCAACTGCCTATGTGCCCAAAAACACAAGCAAAAGAATATTGTAAGCCAAAAGTATAGATTAAATTATTTTTTATTTTCTTTTAAGAAACATAATTAAAAAATTAATGTTTTAATAAAAATGTAATTACAGAAAAATCCAAAAATAATTTCAACATTTCTAGGCATTATTTCATCAGGAGGCAGCTTCCTCGGTTGATATTAGGTTGGATTTATTGAATCAAACACGGAATCATATATTAAAAAAATAATTAAATAAAAAACATTATTGATTACGTAAATTTTCTTTTCAAAGTTAAAAATAGTATTTTTTATTTCATTTTCCCATCTGTCAAGATCATTTGATGTCAATATATGAAGAAAGCTTTAAAGTTTAAAATAATTTTTTATTAAATCAAAATTAAAAAGTTAAAGAGTGATTTTGGAAAGCATTGAATATCTTATAGTCTTCTAAATGGAGAGGGTATTGATGACTTTTCCAAATGCTTGCATTCATGGTTGCGGTCATATAACTGCGTGCCTCGGACTGTATTCTGAGCACGAAGGTGTTTTTGAAGCAAACAGAGAAGCCAACGTGTCTCTGTTTTGGCGGTTTTCTTTGGGGACTATTCGTTACGTTTTCAACTCCTCTCTTAGACTTATTCGCCAAATCTTTTTTCTCTTATATTTTCCCAGACGAGTTTTCTCTCGGTCTGTCTGTTTTTTCTTCTACTTTCTCTTCTTTCTACTTTTGGGTTCCGTTTAGTTACTTCATATTTTCTTGATTTTCTTCTTCCCGGAGCGGAACAGGGAAATGGGATTCTTGAGTAGTCTTTTGGGGATTCTTGGTTTCGGAGTTGGGATTCCCATTGGACTCTTGGTGGGGTTCTTTCTCTTCATTTACTCCAAGCCCAAGCGTGTAGAGGTAATTATATATACAAACATTCGTTATTTATTATTAACTTATTGGTTTCAAGTTCATGTTTGATTGTCTCTTGTGAAGATTTTGGTCCATTGGTGGTGGTGTTGCATGATGTGGGCATATATCTCTTTGTTCGCGTTTTGTTTCTGATCAGTAATCATTTTTGCATGCTTATTTATTGAACTTGGATCTGGAGAACTGGGTCTTTATATGCCATTTTTTGTTTCATGCATTTTTTCTGGGTGTGCTATTTTTTCTTAGAGCAAACAGAAGATTATAGATTTAGTTGAAGCTGTATTTATGCAATAGTTAAGCATTGAGACTCATAGGAACGGGGGGCTATATTGTCTTTCCATCGTCAATAATTGTGGCTTTTACTAGTTCCTCCGGTGGGGCTTAGATAGAACAGGATAATTAATGGAGATTGATAAGCACAAGCAGTCCTTTCTTTCATGCATTAATTTTTCTTTCTGGAGAAGTCCATTATTGTGTTGCATTTGTAATTTGGTAATTTCTCTTATGCTTAATTATGGTGCACTTGTCATTCATCTATAATTTTATTGTGAACCATTAGGAATGATGAAGTTTGATTTTTCATATTGAGATATACGCTATGTTTAGTAATTCAACTTGTGTCACTGTCTAAAGTGATGAGGAAATTAAAACCTATGGATTACTTGTCATTTTTTTTATAGGCTTGTTTTAGTAATCACCAAATCATAGGCCATGTCATTGTTGTAATAAGCTTTACTTTGCTAGCTGTGACCCTTTAGCTTTTTTCTTTACTTAAAAGGAATCCGATAAAAAGTTTTCACTTTTTTGAATTGATGTGAAAATTGATAATTATATATGGTTGTAACTTTCTTATGTTCGTTATGATCTCTTCTTTATAATGATTTGATTATTCAACTTTCTTGGTCATTCTCTAAATTGAGGTCTGCATTTGATTGTGCACGACTAATTAACTATCACTCCTCTACTTTTACAAACTTCTTACGTTCTGGTTCAAGTTTTGTCATTATTTTAGTCTTTGCTTTGCTAGATCTTAATGCTTTTGTAGTTTAGCAATTTTAGCTAATGCCCATAATGTTGATATCTTCCTCTTAGTTAAGTGTCAGAGGAATATGCTCAGAAATTTGCCAATTTTACTTAATGCCTATAGATGAATAAATACATTTCATAGCATTTGGATTCAACTTGAAGGCAAATCTCATCTTATGAAATGGCATCAACTCAGAAATTAGACTTATCTTGTTAAATGGTGATACAACCTTGATGCTGAGTTTTATTTAACTTGCTTGGTGAGCCACAAACGTATTTATGCTGAAGATATGCTTTAAAATGAAAGATGAAGTACCTGAAATGGAAGGTGAAGGAAGGAACAATAATTTATTTGAAGGGAAGTCCAAAGAAGCCACACTATCCCTCTGTCTTTTATTTTTTTTCATTTCAATGTTTAATAATAGTTCCCAGAAATCTAGAATTTTTTTTTTTTAGCAGATCCCAGAAATCTGGTATCCATGTCATGTAAAGATAATTTTTTGGTAAAATATACTTGTTTCAAGCTTGTATTTCAACTACTGGATGCAGGATCTAGTTGATAGGAAACTTGATGAGTTGGATGCTAGTGCTTTGCTTGACCTTCTCCCTGACATTCCAATGTGGGTGAAGAACCCTGATTATGAACGCGTAAGTACTGCATCTAGGCTTATGCATTGTGATAATCATATTTGTCATCCGATTATTTTGCGTTGATATTAGTAGTTTTATCATTTCCTTATCATTATCTCTTTATTATTTGTTGACTGAGTCTTTGGTATTGGACAGGTAGATTGGCTAAACAGATTTTTGTCCAATATGTGGCCTTACATTGATAAGGTGATCTCATTGCTTTAAATAGTACTGAAATATATGATGATTTATCAAGCTTGAGGTCATTCCAATTTGCAGGCAGCTTGTGGCATAATCCGAAGTACGGCACAACCTATTTTTGCAGATTACATTGGAAAGTTTCAAATAGCATCGATTGAGTTCGATAAGCTGAGTCTTGGAACTCTTCCACCTATGGTCCATGGTAAGTTCTCCAAGATTATTTTAGCCTTATTGATTTGAAGTATTTGATAAAAAAGGCTTTATGAATCTTTCTCTGCCAGTTAACTATCTTCAATTTTTGGATCTCCTTGATCTGGAGGCTGAACCACATCATTCTCACTGTATTTGATGTTTCAATGAAATTTTCTAGCTTTAGTTTTTTCTTAATGAACTTTATACTTCTGCAGGTATGAAAGTCTATGAGACTAATGAAAAGGAACTAGTGATGGAACCAGCAATTAGGTGGGCTGGGAATCCCAACATAGTTTTGGTGTTAAAGTTGTTGTCTTTAGAAATTACCATTCAGGTCAGAAAAGAGCAAAGGGACAAAACTTAAAACAAAACATTTCTGGTTTCAGTTCTGTAAAGAAAGAGCTTTTTTTTCTTTGAAAACATTGACAATTTTTTTTTTTTTTAAAAGCTAGTGGATTTGCAAATATGTGCTTCACCTCGGATAGCATTGAAACCTCTCGTACCGACCTTTCCATGTTTTGCAAGCATTGTGGTGTCTTTGATGGAGAAGGTAAGTGAGTTCTTTTCACATAATGGAATGGATTGTAGGTTGCTGCTTTTATATGAATCGATGAATCTGATTATTTTCCATAATGATTCCACTGTTTTATCTGCAGCCTTATGTTGACTTTGGAATGGAAGTACTGGGAGGAGACATCATGTCAATACCTGGCCTTTATCATTTTGTTCAGGTGGTGAATTGGTCATCCTCCTTTTGGTAGGAGCAGGATTTGATACAACTGTTTGAATTTGGATATTATGTTAACAGTCTCTTGTGTCCATAAATTCATTTTTGTATGTTTATGCAGGAAACTATAAAAAAGCAGGTTGCAATGCTTTATCTATGGCCCCAAACTCTTGAAATACCTATTCTCGATGCTTCAACGTAAGTTATACAAGACTATTCAACTTTTGTGATATCTCCAGCTGGAGCCATGAGCTGTATGTTTTTTAATTTTGTTTTATTTGTAAAATATATCATTGAAGTCAGTTTACTTGTGCAGCTACTGAATATCGAGTCACTGAGATGGGCTAGTATAGGGCTGCAAGTAACTTGAGTTGTGTCTGCAAAGATGTTTCCTAGATTTTAGGTGACCTAGTTATAATTAACAGAAAGGTGTGTTCTCAAAGACAGATCTTCTTGGAAAGTCCTAATTGTTCTTATAGCCAATAAAATGAGTCTGCTTTGAAAGGGAGAGGGGGGGCGGGGTGTGAAGGGGAGGGAACTATGCCAATTTAATATTTGTGAAACTTTCTTGATATACTCACTTTAAGACCCAAATTCTTGAACATGGTTTCCATGAGAGTGAAGCTATCAAATTTTGGAGGATCCGTAGAACTTGACCTAAAGGCTTCTAGACTGGTCCATATGACAAGGTTATTAAATAGGCTCTTCTTCTTGTAATCCTGTTTTAACCTTTCTGCAGGGTGGCCATAAAGAAGCCCGTGGGATTATTGCATGTGAAGGTTGTTCGTGCACTAAGACTCCTAAAGAAGGACATCCTGGGAACATCTGATCCCTATGTGAAACTCAGCCTGACAGGAGAAAGGCTCCCAGCAAAGAAAACCACCATCAAGAAGAGGAACTTGAATCCTGAGTGGAATGAGAACTTCAAGCTTATTGTGAAGGAGCCCCAATCTCAAGTCCTTCGGTTACAAGTCTATGATTGGGACAAGGTTTCTCTCTTACCCTTTGTTTAGCTGCTAGTAGAATAAAATGTCTATCTTTTTTTTCTTGTCTTTTCCTCTTTTGGCAATGAGGATTCTAGCTGTTGGTCTAATGTTACAGGTTGGTGGACATGACAGTTTGGGAATGCAGTTGGTTCCTCTGAAAAATCTTACACCTGGCGAGACACGGGAGTTTACTCTTGATTTGCTTAAAAACACAAATATCAATCCTCGAGACAAGAAGGAAAGAGGTCAACTTGTAGTTGAGCTCAGATATGTCCCTTTTAAAGAAGACAGCATGAAGTCTAATGAACCTCTGGATAGATATGGGAGGAAGGAAAGTGGAGCTGATAAGTTGTCTGATGATCAGGTTCTTAGTGGAGCAGGTCTACTATCAGTGATCATCCAAGGAGCTGAGGATGTAGAAGGGGAGCGTCATAATAATCCTTATGCTTTACTTCTCTTTAGGGGAGAAAAGAAGAAGACAAGGGTAAATATCAGATACACCGTGACCATATAATATTTATTGGTACTCTCATTGTTGACTGATTCATTATGTACAATTTGGTCACCAGATGATGAGGAAAACTCGTGACCCACGTTGGAATGAAGAATTCCAGTTTACACTCGAGGAGCCTCCTTTACATGAGAAGATATGTATTGAGGTTATGAGCAAGCGCACAGGCTTTAGCTTCCCATCAAAGGTATTATGATCTGTTTTTCAATTCTTTCTCTTTTGGCACTTGTAACCAGCCATCTGCTTCTCTGCAGGAATCACTGGGACATGTGGAGATAAATCTGAGCGATGTTGTGCACAATGGGCGCATCAACCAGAAATACCATCTTATTAACTCAAAAAATGGAGTGATACATGTAGAGCTGCGGTGGACAATGGTTTGATGAAACAGGATGAGAAACGCACCCAAAAAGAAAAAATAAAAAATAAAAAAGACATCATGTTTTGAGAACTTACATGATAGCTACGGAAGAAGTTTAAGAGAGGAAGAAAGGTTAGAACTGATATACTGTTTTTCAGAATTCATGAAGTTACTTGGAGAAAGTGTATTAAAAAGAGGGGAGATAATTACCTGCTGTAAAATTTCAATTGATACGAGCATTCTTTTCTTTACCTGTAAATGAAAATTTATAGTAAATAGAATGAATTTGTTTGATGAACTCTGTAAAGTTCAGTGATAATGCAGATTCAAATTACAGTGAATTTGGATAGTGGTTATTTTGTGTCTTCTGTCAACTTCCAAATTATTTTATTGAAGAAGAAGAGATGAGTGAAACTTGCACTTGGTACAGATAAAGGGTTGTACAATTCATCAAATTATTTCACATGTAAAAGAAAAGATGCAGGCAACTCATGCAATGAGGAAAACAGGTGTGTTTTGTGGGTATTTGAAAATGAGAAGGGAATGGAAAAATATGCTCTTCGTTGGGCCTCAATTTTGAATCAGGAAGAACCCTAATTCCCAAATGTTGATTAGGCCAAGTTTTTTTGAATATTGGACTAATCTAAAACAAATATGAGGTGGGTTTGGTAAGAGGACACAATCTGATATCATCAGACATGGCTTGGGCTTAACCTAGGTTGGATCCTAAACTCTCCAACTTTTTAATGAATCTGAGAACTACTCAATTAATAAAACAAAGAATTCTCAAAATAATTTATATAGTCGGATATATGAATTTCATTTAAAGTTTTCAGTATATAAACTTTTATATTTGATTTATCAATAAATTTTTTGAAAATTATGTCTTTATTATCTTTAATTTCAATAATATTTTGATTTATATATTTATTTTTAACTTGATTTATATTATATTAACTTATTTGTTAAATAAAATATTACTAAAAACATATTACCCAAGCATATTTTTGTGTTTTCTTACTATGCCTTACTACTTCAATTTTTGTTAATCTAACTTTTAGATTTATGACATATGCCAAAACCATTTTCTTGGGGTAATTTTTTTTTAAAAAAATCTTAAATTAAACTTGCCTTTCAATTTAAATTTTGATGTATGTTTTAGATTAATTGTATATTTGATACTTTAATTTAGTTTAGATTAGACTTTAACTCAAGCGATTGTAAAAAATTTAAAATATTTTCATTGTTTAAATATTTCAAAAATGAGTTGAATGTTCATCCTTCAAATTTGAAAAAATTTGAACTAACAAACTGTTTTTATGAATTTTTTAAAATTTTGATGATATAATTTTGAATAAATATTATTTTAAATCTTAGATTTTACACTCTCTCTCCCACCAAACCCTAACTTTTAATACTTCTTCAAATTAATAACTTTTCATTTATTACATTTGTCTAAATTGAATATTGGTGAAAATAATTATAAAATATTAATAGTATTTTTATTATTAAAATATTTTAAAAATTATTTAAATAGAATATAAACTCCATTTCGATTTATTCCTCAAATTAAAATAATTTTTAACTAACAAACTATTTTTTATGAATTTTAAAATTTTTGATAGTATAATTTTTTAAAAAAAATTCAGTAGTCAAAATTTTTTGAATATTTTTGTGATCATATCTGAAATATTTCTTTAAATGTGTAAAAAAATTTTAAGTCAAATTTTACTGTAAAAAATCTCTTATTTTGGATACCTTTAATTTTTAATTTTTTGATAAGATTTAATTTAATCTAAATTGATAAATCTGATTTTTTTAGAGACATTTTAAAAATTAATATTTAATAAAAGAGAGCAAAATTCAAAGTTTTAAATGATACATATCTTATAATTTTTTAAAAAAACTATTTTTAGTATTTAAAAAGTTTTAAAATTTTTCATGATAATAATTTTGAATATTTTTTTACATATACATGTAAATATATAAATCAAAATTTATTTACAAGATTTTTAATTTAAATATTTTTAATTTTTAATTTTTTATAAAGTTTAAATTAAATCAAATGTATAATTGATTCAATGGAGACCTACAAGTGTAAAATAAAAAGTAAATATAATTAATTTTTTTATATTTACTTGTTTTTTTACTTTTCTTAAATTGATAAAGACAATCAAAATTTTCAAGCTTATTGAATGGGTCCTAATATTTTCTTGTAGGTGGTCATGCATTTATATTGATGCATGTATATGTTCATGCATCTACATGCTTACAGTAATCATTGAAGAGAGTAAAATGGTAGAAAGAGACATGTACATAGACAAAATTGGGTTTGATATGACATGACATTATGTTGGACACATGGACCCCACTCCATTGCATGGATTAGGTTTGACTTGGTGGTGATGATGATCAATGCATGTGAGTGACATCATGATTAAGGAAAGCCACTCCTTTGCTCAACTTAAGCTTTCCCCATACTTGATATGCTTCCTTAATTAAAGTATTTCTTCAAAAGAATTTTGTGATAATGCTCTTACTTTTTCCATAGTTTATATAGTCCCCACTAAAGCTTAGGAATAAAATTAATTCTCTAAACATATCATATTAACATGATAATCTATAATAAGTGATTACATTTTTTTATATAAAAATATGATCAAAGTTCTAAAATGTTACATCTGTCACGATTGATTTATTGGTGATATATGATTTAAATTTTTTAATTTAATTATTTTTATATTTTATTAAGTAAATATTTATTTTTAATTTCATGTATCACGAAAGCTCTAATATTTATCATACTTTTAATATTTTATTAATATAACTCTCAAATTACTTATTTTATTAGCATACTTTGATCTTTTTATTTTATTTTGCAAATGCATTTTAAAGTCATAAAAAGCTTTATTGTAAAAATGACTTTGAAGTGAAAAATATTGATAAGAAAGTTGAAACCATGTTATTATTTTTTACACGAAAGGAACAAAATTAATAGTGTTTTTAATAATAAATTAATGATTTTATACATCAAAATTTTTAATATAATTAATAAAATTAATCACGATGCATAAAAATCTAATATCAAATCTTCTTAGCATCTAAAGATTTTTCTTTTCTTGCTTAATCTAATCTATTACCATATATATGAAAAGAGAAACAAATCAAAGGGGGAGAAGGAGTAGTGATGATGCAAGAGAACCCATTAACCTTAATCACTACCAAAGTGGGGAGCACAATAAGAGAAGCTCCTTTGTATAATTGAAAGGAGAGAGAGAGAGCTTTATGGGTTGACTTGCCCCTAGAAAGTGTGACAAATTTAGAGGGTATAATAATAAAGGGAATCCAATCCTATGCTTCACAAAAAGGGTATTGTATTTATGAGGGAGGGATTCTCTCTTCTTCTTTGTTAATGGGCAAAGGCAATCAAAGCCACCCTGCCAGCCTCAATTGTACTCTCTTTCTCTCTCTGAAAAGGAATCACTACTGTGGTTTTGGTTCTTTCTTGATGTTCTTTTGTGGGAGGGGAGAGTGGAATAAACTTTTTGGGTCCCTTAAAAAGATTGCCCATTTTTCCCTTTTAAAAGCTTCTCTTTTCACCACTAAAGTAACTCCCTAATAAAGGCTCCCCTCCACTCATGCATGTCTACTACTCTCTACTCTTTACCCTCTCTTTATGGTTTTACACCCATGCTTCAACTCTATTTTCAACTCTTACCTCTTTTTCATTAAATTACAAATTTATCGATTATTAATTTAATTAAATTATTATATATTATTATTTTTAAAAAAATTAATCTAATTTTAATTAATCAATAAAAATTTTGATCTTATCTTTAAATTTAACTATTTTAAATAAGATAATCTTTATTAAAATATATTGAATTAGAAATCTGCTTATCGATAACAATAAATTTTTAAAGCAGTTTGAAAATTTAAATTTTCTCAAAGTCATTGAATTTGTTTTTGATCATTAAATTTAAAGCAGTAAAAAAAATAAGTTTCATCTGTTTGAATAAATTCTTTAACTTGAATATTTTATTTTTTAAAAAATATAAATTAAATTAAAAACAATGAAATAAAATTTGAAATTTTTTTAATTGAAGTAATTTAATGAAAATTATAGCATTTATTAAATGGTATCCAAAAAGTGATGATACCCTAAACACCCACTTTGAGATGAAATGAAATTCTTCTTCCACTAAAAAAAGCCCTACTTGACATTTGTCAAACAAATACCTCAAATTTGGCAGACAAAAGAGGGCCATGGCAGAGCATATTTTGATTGATTTTCATGGAGAGAACCAAGTTTGGATTATGCTCTATACTATGCTACAAATAATGGCTTTGGTTGGTCCCAATTACAACAGCATACTATTTCCCTGTTGGAGCCACTCCAAATCATTTTCAACCCTCCAATTAGGGCGCATATGCTTTAGAATTCACCCCCTCTCTTTTCTTTTTTCTTTTTTTTTTATAAATAATTTTCTTCTCAAAAGATTCAAGTTTTATGCATGCTGATGTATCTATGTTG
The DNA here is from genome assembly GCA_021397835.1 of Moringa oleifera. Taxonomy (NCBI): domain Eukaryota; kingdom Viridiplantae; phylum Streptophyta; class Magnoliopsida; order Brassicales; family Moringaceae; genus Moringa; species Moringa oleifera. The sequence goes on along the minus strand of JAJFZO010000882.1, from coordinate 197,902 downwards.
ATAATATTTTTTAAAAAATAAAAAATAAACAAAACCCATTTTAATCATTTATGTATTGACATATCAAACCTAAAAAAAATTTCTAATTCAATTTTGAAATGTCACTAACAAAAAAATTAATATTTTAAATTACTTGGAATAAATCTGTTTCTAGCTCGAGAGATTATTATCCCTCTTACAATGATTTTAAAACACTAAATTAAGATTTACCCTATTCATGTTCCGAGAAAGATCGTAAACCAATTTATTTTTTTAAAATATTTAATTGAATAAAACAAATAAATAATTGTAAATTAATTTATACGAGGGAGATTTTTCTGGTCACATTAAGCCATAACCTTATGATTTGGTCATCTCAAGGCGGGTTGGTATATTAAATTCGAACTTGACAGCTAAGTTGAAGATATCTAAGTTCTAATTTTGACCATTTAAGTTTCAATTTATTATTAGCTTAAGTTGGTTCCATTCTCGAATGCTTGGTATGACATTATTTTAATAAGGTTGGGGAAATGCACACGAAGCTAAGTGTTTGAATAGATTATTAGAAGGAGATCGAGAACTTGGATATCGTAACTAGGTATTAAATATTGAAGATTATTAGTAATTATAAGTTGAATGATGGTAGGTGGAAAGTTTAACAATTTTTCCGAGACGGCTAAGAGTGAGTTGAACGTTCTTATAAATTAGTATCTAGAAACCATAAATCAATTCTTTACTATGTTTTTTTTTAATTTATAATTTAAATTTTATTATATTTATTAATTTAATTTTATATTTAAATTTTAAATTAATTACATAAAAAAATACTTGTCATTTTGTTTATGACTTTAAATTGAAATTTGTAAAATAAAATATATTTATTTAAAATTTATATATTTATTAAATTTTTAATGTAAAATTTTTATTTATTTTATTAATATTAATGGTTTTCTGTAAATATATGATACGCATACAATTATCTTTGGTTTCTTTTTAGATATAATAAAAATAATTAAATTTTTTTTTATTTTTAAATATCTATATTATATATGTTTTTATTAATTTTTAATTTTTTAAAAAAATTAAAAATTTGTTTATTAAAAAATAAATTTTATTTTTTTAAAAATCTCTTTTCTTCCTATCTTTTACCTCTTTCTCTCTCTCTCATTTTCCCTTTACTTCTCTCTCATTTATCTGATTATTTTAAATGATATTTAAAAAATATTTTTTAATTATTTGTAATTAAAAATTTAGATATCAAATTAAATTAATTAAAAAATATAATTTAAATTAGATTGTATTTTAACATAATTTTTTTATACATTTATCAAAAATTATAATTAAAGTATAATTTTAAAAATACTTAAGTATAATAATAAAAAATCAAAAAACGAGAAAGTAGCAAAGATGTCAATTTCAAAAGTAAATTAAGAATCTTTTTTTTTTTGTTTAATTCTTCTTGTAAAATAGAATGTTCTAATGAAATTCAAAGGGGTAGCTGTAATGCAAAAAGAAGATTTTTTTTTTTTTTTAAAAAAAAAGGAATTCCAAGTCATGTGTGGTTGGCAATGTCAATAGGGTTGACGCACGGGGCCCCACAATCCTACAAGTGTGATGATGTGCACGTGTGATGGCATACTTATCATGTCATGTGGAAACATGATAAAGAAGGAAAGTTAGACAAAACTCCCACCACTACTCTTGTCCACGGAAATCATTCATCATCATCATCATCGTGATCAGGATTAATGACATCCTATTATTGTGTAGATATTGATATTATAATCTTGATTTGTATCATAGTTTATATATAATTTATTTTAATATCTAATTAATAAATATTATATAATTTTAATTCAAATCTTATTATATGTAGATAAAAATCTTTTTGTTGATTTGAATTTTATATTCAATTTCTTACAAATTATAAATAAAAATAATAAATTAATTATAATAATCCATTTTATTAAATTAACATCAATATAATTTTTCTAAAATTTGAACACAATTTAAATTAAAAAAATATTTTATAACTTTAAATTAATTTATAAATATTCAAAAAAATTAAATATTTAATATATTTGTAGGGTTATGAATGTAAACTCATGCATAATTACATAATAAAAAATTATATAACATATAATATGTAAAGAGTTATCTAGAAAGAGATTAGGATATGATCCACTAACACTAGTTTATTAATATTTGTCTTATTATAATGATTCAAGGATTGCTTTTACTTAGGGAGTGGGGTTCCGCTAGTGACCACTGGGGCTTGCTCAAAGGTATATGAGAATTTAAAATCAAAATTTGATTAATTTATTTTTTTAAACTGCGAAATAGATTAAGGTGACACTTTATTAAAAATTAAACTTTAACGATGTAAGAAATCATTATATATATAATTATTTTAAAAAATGCACTAGTTCACATTTGAGCTTATTTTATTTTTTTAAAATAATCAATAAAATAAATAAATTCAATTTAATTCAATATTTTTAAAAAATAATCAAATTTATATCAAACTATTTTCATAAACCCAATCAGAACCAATTCGTATTTTAATTAGTTTTCAAACTAAATTGAATCGATCAATAAACTACTATTTTTTGAGATCAAATAAATCAAGTAACTTTCAATTTAATTTAATTTATTTTTTAAAAGTAATTTAAATTTATTTCAAGCAATTTTTGATAACCATGATCAGAATCGATTTACATTTTGATTAGTTTTTTAAATCAAACTAAACCCAGTGTTTACATTTTTTTTTACATTAATATACATATATAATTTTTAAAAATAATTAAAATTTAAATCATGATAAAATAAAAATAAAAAACATATATTTTATTTTTTGTTTTTTTATAATAATTTTGCTATTATTGGGCTGTGGGATTGCCGGGAAGTTTTGGATGGAATATGGAATAAGATTTATTCCTCTATGGAATATATATATATGTTTTGGTTGTCAACTTTGAATAGGTAAGTTTGATTTTGACTTTAAAATGAATAATAAGAGCCCAATTCATCAAAAATAACACAACAATCAAATATTCCAAAGAACCATATGCCAAAATCGGTCACATCACTTTGAGGGATAAAAATTTTTATTTACCTGATTTAGTACTATTTAAAAAAAAACATATAATAAAAAATAAATAAAAATATTAATTTTATTAAATTGACATATATTAATATTTTTAAAAAAAATAGTATAACTTAAGTCAATAAAAAATCTTAATGCCAACATGAAATATCAGCTCATCTCATTTTTCAAAGAGAGTGATAATCACACAAATTTTTTTGTGTAAGGATGCTTTTTAGAAAGGATGCTTTAATCTTATTTGGTAGTAATAATGCATATTTACCTAATCTATACCCACTGTTAAATTTTTGGGGTAAATAATAAAAGAAAAAAATTAAAGTGTTTATTTTTTATTTTACAACTTGAAATATCAAAAAAAATCTTTATAAAAATATTCAAAATTACTTTTTAATTGTTTTTAGTATTTAAATAAGTATGAAGACTAAAAAACCTTTCAAAAGAGTTATTTTATACATTATGTTTTATTTCTCTTGATTTTTTAATTTAATTTATTATTTTACAAGTTTATGTATTAATTTATAATTTTCTTTGTTATTTTTATAGAATTTTTATTTATTATTTTAAAAGCTTAAAATATTAATTTGTCAGTCTTATGCATTATTCAATTAAATTTTTACATATTTTTTAATGGGTGGTAGAGATCATAGTTTGAATGTCACCGAGAGAGAATTTTGTTTGAAATAAAAAAAAATTAAAAAAAATAAAATATTAACTTTTGTCATTTTCAAAAGTTCACTCTTTGCGGAAGTCAAAACAATTTTTTTCTCAGATTAATTTAGTTTAAATTAAATATTATTAAAAAATTATAAATTAATAAATGTTTAAATTAAAAAATATAATATAATTTTTTATAAGTATAAAAATATTTTAGATATTCTTAGTATTGAAAATAATTTTTTAAAATAATTTATGCTATCAAAATAAAAAAATTATTTATAATTAATAAGTAAAAAATTATTCAAATTTGAAGACACATTTAAAAATGAAAATGCAGAATTTATTTGAGTCATTTTGAGAAATTTTAACAACAAAAATATGCTTAATTTTTTATAGTTATTTGAATTAAAATTTAATTTAAACTAAATTAAAAAAATAAAAGTACAATTTATCTAATCAAAATATCAAAATTTAAATTAAAAATAAATCTAATTTAATTTTTTTTATATTTATTCAAAATTTTATTTTTCTTATAAGTTGTAATTTCACTATTTGCATCTTATATATATATATATATAAATGTGCTTGATAAATTAAGGTATACACAAACTTATATATTCCATCATACATAATTTATGTAAAATCATTGGCTCTGACTCATTTCAGGTATGACTTTTCTCAATCTGGACGCACCAATTGTCATCTATGATGTCTATGATCAAATTATAAGTTGAATTTTTTTTCTTACCATGTTAAATAGTATTAGTTTTAACCGCAACTAAGAGTTAAAAAAATAAAAATTTTAAAAAATTTAATATGAGCAGAAATTTTTATATCACTGCATCAATAAGTGATTTACTGTATTTTTAATTTTTATAAAAATAAATATATATTTTTTATAATTTATTATATTAATATAATAAAAACTTAAATATATAAAATTTTAATGATTAATTTTATTAAATTACTATACATTAATATTTTTCTAAAATTAAATACTATTTAGATCAATAAAAAATTAATTTTTTAAAAAGTAAGTTTATAAATATAAAATACCATAAATAAATAAATAAAGATTCATGGGTAATGCTATATTGTAATTAAAAAAAATGAAGAATTAAGAAAAGAAGAGGGGTAAAGTAGGAATTTTGAATTTTGTGGACCAGTGTGCTAGTATATGATTGCAAAAAGCAGGAAAAGCTTTTTCTCTCAATTCAACCAAAACGTGCTTTTCTTATTGCATTAATGCGTCCTTTCTGCTTGTCCCAACTCCACAGACCGCACCAAAGCGAAGGTCAAAATGCTCTCAAATCTCACAAAAGAAGAAAACTACAACGCCGTCTCTCTCTCTCTCTCTCTCACGCACTCTGTCTGCTGTGGCGGCCATGGATAACCATGGACTAATACTTCTCTTCAACCGGCGTTATTGTTTTCTGTTCACTGCGACTCGGTCTCTCCTTTGACATTTTAAGCTCCGTTAAAAACACACGTTTCTCTTTGGCAGCATATATTCTTTCTTTGCATCTCTATCTCTAACAAAACCTCCATTAAACCCCTCTCTCTCTGCCTTGGGTTACGTGTTCTATTCCTGCTTTTCTTAAAGACCCATTACTTCCCTCATTCCAAAGAAACTCACCTTCAAAAGAGAGAGGAAAATAAAAAAGCTCCAAAAAAACAAAGGAGAAAGTAGGCTAAGTCAAGCTCCTCAAGAATCAAGATCCACTTTAGTTTTTGTTTTTGCTTTCTTTCAGTTACATTTCTTGAAGAAGAAATTTTGCGTTATTGATTTTTGTTTCTGAAGTGAAAAGAGAAATGGGAAGTAGATGGAGAAAAGCAAAGCTTGCTTTGGGTTTGAATCTTTGTGTGTATTTGCCAAGAACTCTTGGAGATTCACCTTCTGCTATGGAATCTACAGAGAGATTATCTGATGCCGCTTTGCTCGCTCCTGGGAACTGGGACATGGCAACTTCTCGGCCCACGACGCCGACTTCATCTTCTCATGGTTTGAGGTTGTCCAAAAGCAACAGCAGCAAATCGTCCAAGGTTTGTCTGTCTCATATTGTAATATTGGTGTTTTGAATGCTTTTGGTGTTAAATTTTGTTTTCTGGTTCGTTGGGTTTCAATGTTTTTGAGCTTCTCTTTGCTTGGTTTGTTGAGTAATAAGGGCACAAAATGAAGGAACATCTTCTGGTTGATGGGTTTCATTTTTGCCTTCTAACAGCTTCTCTTTGTGTTCATATTGTTTAACGTTTTCATATTGTTTCTCTGTTTCTGCTCAAAAAATGAGAAGGAAATTTTCATAAGGAGCTTGATAAACTTTGACTTGGGTTTTATTTGGTCGCTGAGAAACCTCAGCTCAGCTCAGCTGAGTATTTGTTATAGTTGAGTGGATTCTCCTGTTAATTTGGTTATTTTCTTTATGTTCTTAGCCATTTAGAGAAGCTGATTGTTTCTGTTTTAGTGGATTAAATGTCTTCCCTTTCTTGGTGAACAGAGAATTTTTCTGTAAAATGAGTTATTTTCCTTCTGAGCCATCTTCCATGGAAAACTGAAAAAATATGAGCTTTAATCTGTAATTTCTCTTCTCCCATGTGCTGAGAGATGAAAGTGCTCTGGACTTCCTTGATGTTCTTTTGGGAATATGTTGTTGTGTTTCATATAAAGTTTTGTTCTGTCCATTATAACTTAGTTTTGCATGAATTTTATTGATCCTGTCTTTGTTTTCTCAAGAACTTACTTTTTTCTAGTATTGATTTTCACCTGGATTTCTCTTTTGCTTTCGTTTTTTATGGAATGAAGAATCAGTCTAATAAGTCTTGAGGAATATCATTTCTTGATGAGCTAATTAATTGATGTTTTTTTGGCTGTTTTCGCTTCTTTATTGCTGTGGGGTTGAGCCATGCCTCCTTGGGACCATTTTTTATTGTCTTACCAGTAAAAGATAGCTACAGGGATAATCTTTCCTTTTCCTTCTTCCCTTGGCTAAAGAAAAGCAACTTGTGTGTCGTGGCCCTTACTGTTGACTGTTAAATTGCAAGCTTTCTAGCTGTGAGCTTCATCAAAGAAGTAAAAGCAAAAAAAAGAAACCACCTAAAGCAAGTTATGATTTCTCCTTTCTGTGAAATGTCTGGTTCATCTGTATCGTCGCATAGTGATTAGATTACCTTTCAAAAGTGGCTCCGTTGATTTTCAATTTCCTTTTAGCTTTATTTCCTTGTTGGGTTCCATTGGATAGCTGACATTAACTTGTTTTCTAGTATATTGGATGATGAATTACTGTTCCTTTTCTCACTTTTTGATAATTCCAGAAGGCTATAAATGGATCTTCAAGCTTGTTTATGTTTTTTTGTTGATCCTACCTATCATTTTAAACTCGAATACATATTTACGCTTCCTTCATGCTCTTACTTTTTTTCAGGAGACCTGCTCCATATGCTTGACAAAGATGAAACAGGGAGGAGGCCATGCTATTTTCACTGCAGAATGTGCACACTCCTTCCATTTCCACTGCATTGCTTCGAACGTGAAACATGGCAACCAAATTTGCCCAGTGTGCAGAGCAAAATGGAAAGAAATCCCTATGCAGGGTCCGAGCTCAGATCCTCCCCCTGGGGGGGCGCCAATCAGTCGAGTGGGTTGGCCTCAAGACGATGCATTGATGACTGTGGTCCGCCGCTTACCTCCTCCTCGTCGAGACCTGAATCGACGCCACATTGTGCCATTGCTGCAGGCTCCTGAGCCCGGGGTATACAATGATGATGAATCCTTAGATCACGAGCCTACCATTGTCAAGAAGAGCTCTTGCAGTGACAATGGCACAGGTACTAGTTCTTACAGAACAATAGAAATCAGAACATATCCAGAAGTGTCAGCTGCACCACGGTCCAAATCTTACGACAATTTCTCTGTATTGGTCCATCTCAAAGCTGCTGGTGCTGTTAAAGCACTTAACCCATCTAACAATCAGAATAGTGTTGCACAACTTTCTCAGACTGCTCGTGCTCCAGTTGATCTTGTCACAGTGCTTGACATCAGTGGTAGTATGGCGGGTACTAAGCTTGCATTATTGAAACGAGCCATGGGGTTTGTAATTCAAAACCTTGGCCTCAATGACAGACTCTCTGTGATTGCTTTCTCATCAACAGCTCGTCGTCTCTTCCCTCTACGTCGAATGTCTGATGTAGGACGGCAGCAGGCACTTCAAGCTGTTAACTCGTTGGTTGCAAGTGGTGGAACCAACATTGCTGAAGGTCTGAGAAAAGGTGCTAAGGTAATGGAAGAGCGAAGAGAAAAGAATCCAGTTGCTAGTATTATACTTCTGTCTGATGGGCAGGACACGTATACGGTCAATGGATCAGGCAGTAACCAACCTCAGCCCAATTACCAACTGCTCCTTCCTTTGTCTATTCATGGTGGTGAGACTGCAGGATTTCAGATTCCTGTGCATGCTTTTGGGTTCGGTGCAGACCATGATGCTTCTTCAATGCATTCAATATCAGAGATTTCAGGAGGGACCTTCTCTTTCATTGAGACTGAAGCTGTGATCCAGGATGCATTTGCACAGTGCATTGGTGGCCTTTTGAGTGTTGTGGCACAGGAGCTGCAAGTAGGAGTTGAGTCCATGGACCCAAGTCTCTGTCTTGGTTCACTGAGAGCAGGAAGTTATGCAAGCCGTGTGATGGACAATGGACGAACAGGATTTATTGATGTTGGAGATCTGTATGCTGATGAAGAGAGGGATTTTCTGGTTTCAATTAATGTCCCAATAGAGACTTCAAGAAACGAAACACCATTGTTGAAGGTGAGATGTGTTTACAAGGATCCCTTGACCAAAGAGGTGACAACTTTGGAGAGCGATGTTGTCAAGATTGAGAGACCAGAAATAGCTGGACAAGAAGTGGTGTCAATCGAAGTTGACAGGCAACGCAACAGGCTTCAAGCAGCAGAGGCAATGGCACAAGCACGAACCACAGCTGAGCAGGGAGATTTAGCTGCTGCTGTTTCCATCCTGGAAGGCTGTCGACAAGTGTTGTCAGGAACTGTGTCAGCTAAATCTCATGATCGGCTCTGCATTGCATTAGACGCTGAGCTCAAGGAAATGCAAGAGCGAATGGCAAGCAGGCATGTATATGAGGCATCTGGGAGGGCATATATTCTCTCAGGACTGAGCTCTCACTCATGGCAGCGAGCAACAGCAAGAGGTGACTCCACTGATGGCTCAAGTCTTGTTCAAGCTTATCAAACTCCATCGATGACAGAGATGCTGAATCGATCTCAGGCTATGTTACTGGGTAGTCCATCAACTCAGAGGCTTATCCAGCCATTATTATCATTTGGTTCACAACCAAGGCCTAGGTAACATGTCGGGTCTTCTACTTGAGGTGACTTGCTGATATTTTTCCTGTGCATTTTTGGGAATTTCACTTGGGGAAGGGGGAAAAGATGGATTCTTGCACCTGCGTTACATGTGTAAATGAATAAAAACTGGGAAAAGGGCTAAAGGAGATATTGGGGAGGATTAAACAGAAGGGAACACTAGGTAGGCTTACAGAATTTGGTTTTTGTTCAGTTTGTTTTGTTGTTGGGGATGATGTACAGAAGGAGAAATGGTTTTTCCCAATGGGAGAACTGGGTATAAGTTTGTAACTCTGGAAATGGTTTGGGTGATTTCTTCACCTCATATATATTTTTACCTACTCTCAATTCTTTTCTCAAAATCTCTACTTGGGCACACACTCAATGTGCTTGCATTGGCTCTTGAAGTTGAGTTCAGTTACATTGTTCTGGAGTTGCTTGAAGAAAAGAGTGCAGAAAGGTGATTCTGATAAGAACCTGACCATCTCCAAGTCTTAGCAGTGCCTTTGGACTTCCAAGAGGAGGATTAGCAACGCGGATATATTATCACTTGACTTCACAGACAAAAGGCATAACTTAGCACACTTCACAGACAAAAGGCATAACTTAGCAAAATAGTATCTATCTTCAATCATGCAAATCAGTTTTAGGTAGAGATCAGAGAAGACATGTGAACCCAGAGTAAGGCCTCCAATGGTAAAATTCAGATTAAGCTACATATCAGAGGAAACATGCCAATCCTTCAGATGCTACAGGAGAAAAAGGCGTCCCAGCAGGATATAATATCATCCAACAGCATTGAATAGTAGATGGAAGTATCAGAAGAACTAGGAGGTCATTGAACATCTTTCTTTCAGAAGTTCTCCCCATAATAGAGCTCAAATCAAACATCACTCCTCTCAGACCAACTGCATCAAAATTATGCAGGTTGCCTCAAACTTCCAACTAGACAAAGATCTACCGCTCCCATCTGTTGAACTGCCTCACGTGCCACCACTACCGAGCCACAGAGAGAGCCTAGTGGAGCCTTCAGGTCATGTAAAACACTTACCTGCTCCCTTTCCCAAACTCCCTAAAATCTCTTGAACATATCAGTGACATGCACTTTTTTCTGCACTACTGGTCTCTTTGTTCTTGTGGCCTGTTGTCACGTTCTGTATTGTGACACAAGCAAGTGGAGTCGGTTGGTGTACTAAACATGAAGGAGTGATGCAGTCTGAAGGCTAATTTGCATGTCGAAGCTGTGAAAATGGGTCTAAACCTTTCGTGCCCAAGCTGATCGAGCTTAAAGGCAAGGCGAGCTTAGAGGTGTCCCACGAGCGAGACACATGATGTGAAACTCTCGGCCGTGAGAAAGCGGATCCTTACTAAGTGAATGTGGGGGATGAGCAGGCAAAGAAGCCAAACAGATGTAGCCCCTCACACCAACAAAATGGTGTCCACATTTTGGATCCTGTTGTAATGGTACGAGTAGGCAGAAGCTCAAATGGATCGTTGGTTGATCTTGATAGAAATTGCATCAATCCTGTCATGCATGAGGGCGTGTATGGCTTATGAGTGGGTGAGTATGCCGCGCCCTGTATTGTGACACAGACTAGACACAAGCAAATGAAATTGACTAGTGTGCTAAACACGAAGGAATGGCACAGTCTGAGAGTTAGCTCGCACGTCAAAGCGATGACGACAGGTCTAGAGTACTGGTGCCTAAATTGATCAAAGGCTGAAGCCGCTCTGCAAGCAAGATACGTGATATAAAACTCTTTGACCTGCATGCCTGTCTACATGTTCTTTTCACAGCTACCTCCAGCATAACATCTTTGATTATATTCTAATATGTTAAAATAGCTACCGTGTTTTGTTCTTCCTATTATCTCATCATGACTCCCTTGAAGTTATAAATTGCAAGCAAGTGTATATTTCAAGCTGTAAGCAGTCAAGTCACAATTGTGTGCTTCAAAGCTTCCATGCCATGGAGTATAAAATTACATTCCAGTTTCTTTCCTGCCTATCAGCCTTATACAGTGTACTCAATTACATTTCCACAGCAGCATGAGTAAGTTATTCTCATAAACCATTGAGACTCAGAAGTTAGCTTATCATCAGCAATTCTGTAACTTATTCTGTTAAAACTGTAAGCTCGTAATACATCTGTTGAATCCTGGAAAACAGAGCCTAGATAGGAATATTACATGCAAGGCTTGACTCGATAACCACAAACCCTTCGATCATGAACTAGCTGGATTTGCCTTCATTCAGCCTCGGAATTCTTTTGTATTCATAGTTGTCTATGTCCACCTTCTGTTGCAAAACCTATAAAACAACAATGTAAGCAAATAAGCCTATATACATCTTCAATTATTTGCGTTTCTGGCCACAAAATACATACCTTCAGCTCCTCCTCTAGTGAAATCTTCTTTGGCTTATATGCTTCTATAGGTCCTGTTCTTGACAGTGCTTTTCTTGTCTCGATAATTTCCCACTCCTGATCATCTTTCACCTTTGCAATATCCTTGCTGAATTACAAAGTTCTATAGTTTAGACAAAGAAGAAAGGAGAATTATACATGACTGCATTACTCAAACAAATAACAGCATTTTTATTCCAATCATAAACTTATGGATGTTAGAGGCAATACTCAATTGGTTCCTGAATCTCTTCTGCTCTCTTTAAAGCCTTTATTGTAAAGGTAAAACCACCACTTCTGAGAGCATCCAGCAGATTCTCCTGCCCACGTGCATAGACAACTTAAACTGAGTACTGGGTTGTTCCAGTCAGTTCAGTTCTCATCCTTTCTATTCTTTTTTCCTTCTCCAGTAGCTTGGCTTGTTTGACAATCAGATGTCTTTTCCGCCAACTAACCAATTAAGGAGCCAAAAGTTTTCGCCAATATTCTCTCAGTAAAAACAGAAAAATTATCCTGGTCTCTGTTTCCTAGCTTATTTCCTGCGAAGACAAAAACTTCCAAGCTAGAACTTCTGTGGCTCAAGAAGATAAATTCTATGATTTCAAATTGCGGCAGAACTTTCCAGGGTGCATACTGTTCATCTCCAATAAGCTACAAGGAAGTTGTGATAACTACTGTAAATAGAGGAAGGTCATCGCCATTGCCCACAAAAATTACAAATATACAGGTCAATTTCCAACAAAAAATTTAGGGCTAATATGAAAAACAATTGCCAATGTATCTACAATCAGGCTAGGCAGTATTATCAACTACTTTTTCTTGCTATCTTGTAAGAAACAGCAAACAAGCATGTCGGAGCCATGCTACAATAAGCAAATTCCTTGACCACCCCGTGAAAGAATAAGGCGGCCAAGTCTGAAATATCCAATAAAACGGGTCCTGCTGATCGAATCACCCTTGATCATTGATAATTACATCCAGATGCACAGTCCTAAAATATAGAACACACATTATCCCAGGAAAATTCCCAATCCAATGAATTGATGGGACATGAACTGCCTTATTTACAGGTTTGGCAGAAAGTTGATTTCTTATAGAGGAGAAAAAAAAATCTGTGGATGTTCAAATCTTCAACATCAAAATCTTAGACTTCATAAAAAAGCCCAGAAGTACTTTCTCTATGATACTACACATTGTGCTCCTTCAAACTGCAGCGTCTCACATTAATGATGTTCCTGACATCCTATGGCAGAATCTCTAAGCACAAGAGGATAAAAATGGATAGAACCAGCCATCGGCAATAGTGCAAGATAGACACAGCTCTTTCGCTCGCTTAAATATGAACACGACTCACAATGCAAATTGATGTAAGACCTAATTGCTACTGTTCAGTTATTGGCAGGCTAAAATCAAAACCTAAGCTTGAGACTCCTACAAGGGGCTCGAAAGGCCTGTCAACTAAGGCACTGACTAAACATATAGCTGATCATCCACAAGCTAATTATCTACAATATAAAAACAATCAAATACCCAAAGAACAAGTGGCAGATCTCCAAATGACAGATACATAAGGTAAAATATGTGACAAAAGTTTTATAGGGAAATGGAAAAAAAAAATACTGAATTCAACCATGTTTGCATCTTATAGAAACAACACAACATTCTGGGTTAAAAACTGACCTGCCTTGCAAGAGATGGCCAAGACCAAAAGCCCCTAACACTGTAAGTGAAATCATTGGAAGCCCATATCTAATAAATGGGTACTTCCTACCCCATCTCTTGAATGATGAAGCTGAACCTTGAATCTTTGTGGTATCAGCAAGTTTATTAGTTTTATTAGGCTGAGCCATCCGTGTCTCTACAGTTGTCATATCTGAATACTATTAAAAGAACCTGCAAAGCAACAACAATATCACAGATCAACTCAGTGCTCTTGCTGGCCTCTCCAATGATGCAAGTTGGCGAAACCTGATCATCGTAACAGCTTGCTAATCAACCACTAAGCTTCTAAAAGTGACTTTATAAGTTGCGAATTAAACAAAAATAGTGAATTCTTTGCCTATGTTATACAAGGATTGGTTTTTACTTGACTGGCAGATTTTGCCATGCAAACTTAAGTCTCTTGGAGAGAAACAAGAGAACAGGGGAAGGTGAGGTCAAAGGAAATGGAGTTTGACGATGTGAGAATAGGTTTGGCTAAGGGGCCTAACACCAGGAAACTGAGTTTGTATATAAGGTACGGCCATTAACCAAGACCCTTCAGGTAAATGAGCTGCCCCGCGATAAAAGGCAACTCAGACCCGAATACCCTGTCGGGTAGCGACGAAGGGATATGGCCCGAGTGGCAATTTGAAAAAACTGGATCGCGCTGAGGAGTCACCAGAAGGGGCACACACAGAGGTCGTCGCCGAGTTGACCTACAGGGCGGCGATAACTCCAGTGGCCGGTGATCGCCAACACTTACTGCTCTTAGAAGGAACATGGTGATTAGTGTGTACCTGGAAAATGGAATCCTGGAAAGAACTCTATAATCTCTCCTTGAATTTATTGATAAAAGTAGTATGCGAGAGAAAGGATTCAAAGGACAGGAAACAGAAGCTTGTTGTGGGGAAGATTATGAAGGAGACAAGATGGCTCTGTGCAAGTTGGGCGGGCTGGTTCTAGCGCAAACAACCCTAATTAGATTGAATGGAACATGAGCAATATGGCCGGCCTATAACATTCATGAACTTGTCCATCTAAACCTAATAACCATCTGAATTCTTTTTAAATCTGTTATAATTATTCACATATTATTCAAAATTTATAAATTTTATTTTATATAAATATAAATATATTTTATAAGTCTTAATAAAATAATTGATATCTTATTTATTAAATATTCAATAAGATAATTGATACTCTATTTATTAAATATTCATTTGCCATTTCATGTAAACTTTAAAATAAATTAATAGAAAACAAAAAAATGTATAATTTTTATTAATAAAATAAAAAATTAAAACTTAATAATAAAATTTTGAATTTCAAAACTAAAAAAAATCTCATATAATCAAATTTTAATTAAAAATTTAATATTTAAAACTGTATATTAATTTAATTATATAAATAAATTTAAGTAATAATGGGTGCCCAAATTTATAAATTCCAACTCGATTCAGATGAAATATATTTCAAAATTATTGGTGTTGATCTAACAAAACAATACCAAAAAAGAACGTGGATGTCTAAGTATAATTAGAGGATTAACTAAAAATTACTTTCAAAAATTTTAAATGAGTTAAATACCAAAATATTAATGTAGATGTCCAAATATAATTAGAGGATTAACTAAACTACAAAGAAACAGATGATGACTAAAACTAGCTTCTGTGAGATAGAGATGATATGTCTTCTCCTTCTTTTTACTTTGAATTCAAGATTTGATCTTTCAATTCACTGCTACTTTGATTTTCTCCTCCATGCAGAAGCGCTGCGGCTGCTGCCGCCACCTCCGATGATGATGATGGTGATACTTTGGCATGGCAAGGCTTTGAGGTTTTAGGATCAGATGGCTTCGACTTCAGTTTAATACCAAACTTTTTCAACAAAATGTTCCAAATCCCTTTGGTTTTCGCGAGCTTCTCGAGATCTTGTTTCATGCTCATGCATTCGTTTTCAAGCTCAGAAACTCGCTCTCTCATGTCATCAACTGCTACAATATGGTCCTGTGAGGCACCAGCTCTTGCTTGAGTGTGCAAGTTGTTTCTGGCAAGTGCTAGATTCCCACTTGGGTTCTGAGAGTTCTCTAGACTGTCAGAGACGAAGAACCAACCAGCTATGGAAGTTCGGAGCCAGAGTTGCTCAAAGAATAAAACTTGGACTATGACTCTAAGAGGCAGCCTCTCGTTCTCAGCTGCATGGGTGCTGGCTTCCACAGAAAGCTTCTGACAATTCATGACCCCGCAGATTTGCTCCCTCTCTGAGTCTGTTAACCATGGATGGGCCTGAAATTGTCAAATCTATCAGCATTTCATGTCAAGTCCTCAGAGATCCTTTATGGATAAACGAATGCGAACCAGATTGGAGACAGATTCAAACCATT
Source organism: Moringa oleifera (assembly GCA_021397835.1). Taxonomy (NCBI): domain Eukaryota; kingdom Viridiplantae; phylum Streptophyta; class Magnoliopsida; order Brassicales; family Moringaceae; genus Moringa; species Moringa oleifera. The sequence goes on along the minus strand of JAJFZO010000882.1, from coordinate 182,316 downwards.
GGCATATCTCAATGTTTCATTTAAAACGCAAATGCAATTGATTTCTCCATTCATATCTTACAATGTGGATTGAGTTTTCAAGCTAGATGATCATTGTTTTTTATGGAAATAAGTTTGAGATCAATCTTTACCTTGAGATATATGTCAATTGCGCGGTAAATTCCATCATCTAATGGCCTGGCGTAGTCAGGAATAACAGCAGCCAGAGCCTGGAACTTTTGCAGCTTCAAGTTGACATCAGGTGCCACTTCAGCTAGATACCCATCTATCAGATTAGCCACCACTGTCATTGGAGTAAGAGAATGACAACCTTCCACCAACTGCTCCTCATCAACTACATCATCATTTGAAGGAGAACCAGTTGCATCACGATTAACCAGCATGAAGTGATCAAGTATCCTTTGAACACAGCCAATATCATAAAGAGTCTCCGCTGAATACCCCATATTTGGCATCATCAGATCTTCAAGAGCAGCTTGTTCCAACTGGGCTCCTATCTGTTTCTCCAAATTGTCCCGGCATGCTGGACTAGCATGTAAGATCATGGAGGTTCTCAGAAGCCTGAGCAAGAACTTGGTTGGTGTGATGCCCTTTTGATTAGGGAGTAACTCTACTATTTCCTCAAGGAGATTCTTTTCATGTAGATCTGATGGGGCAGATACAGCTGATCCAGGTGCTGGATAGCCTCCATTCTGGAAGCTTGATTGCCTACCAAATAAAGGAAGATGCCTCTTTGCATAGTGCATAACAGTCCCAGATATCTTCTCTGGCTTAATGCCTCTGGATTGAACAGCCATGATCAGTCTTTTAAACAGGGGTAACCTCAGCGAGGACACATCTTCAAACCACAAATCCTCACTCACAGAAGGTGGGTGCTTGGTAGCTGTGCATATTCCATTCCACATTACAGTGCCTTCCAGCTTCCCTGCAGCACTGCATCCCAGCATGGGCCAACTGAACAAACTTGGGTCTGCACAAGCTTTCGTGGCTAAGGAATTTATGCATCTAGAAACAATATGTAGCTCCTCTGCAAGAGGTAGTACCTCTTTGCAGCTTTCAAGAGCTTTAATCGAGTCTGTCCAATTTCCACAGATCTCAATGAGAAAATTTTCTGTTTGTGATATGAGATTTCCCTCTCCATAGTCTTCACTCATAAGAAGATACTCAGCAGCACACCTGAGACTGACTATATTTAATGCTGTGAGTTCTATTCTTACACCGTAGCAGAATTTAGCTACAAGCAAGAAGGTTTTGGCTCCACCAGGTATGCCATGAAGTTGCAGAACATACTTCTTCTCATTCTCTAGAGGAAGTTCTCCAATAAGATTTTCTAACACTCCACTTCTGGATAGCAATGGAAACTGGTAGACATGCCAAAAAAAAGGGAAGTTCAGACAGGTAAGTAGCACGAAATGCTTAATTCAAGAGGAAGAAAAAGTAAACTACACAAAGTACAGACATGAAATACAATTATAAACATGCATAAAATGTTTAGAACAATTATGTGCGCAAGCAGATGAGAAAGCAGTGACAACCAGCATTTCTAGAGGCAACACAGGGCAAAACCAGGCATGAGATGTGCATCTAAAGGAATTTGAACCCTAATGTCTTAATCCAAGACACTTTAATCAAGTTTTATTTCAATTGTGAGCATTGACGTAAGACCCAAGACCAACTGTATTCACAATAAAGTAATATATGTTTGATAAATCAAGTAACTCAACAAAGGATTAGTCAAGTAAAATACACCTTGTGGAGATGGAAAATTGTTTCTCCAACTTCAAAAATGACATCGCTTGGAAGCCCAGTTGTGCACAACCTGCAAAAAGTGCAGAATTGCTTCTGTTTCCATAAAGGAGCACATAAAGATAGAAGAAAAATTATATAAGAAAGTAGAACTGGTGGTTCAAGTACAAACTAGATATGTTTTGAATTTAATCACAGCATCAAAATCAGAATCCGAGGATGCTTTAAGGAAACAGATCTGCAAGCCAGCAGCCAAGATAATTTGGATTCATATCCATCTTCAATCTTGTCTAAATAAGAACCAATACAAACACCTACTATTGTCTGTTAACTCCTTTACTTGTACTTATTCTCTGAAATGTATAGGCTTATTCCCTGTTAAAGATCTATGCGACTTTTGATGATAAAGAAAAAAAAAAAAAAAACCAGAGTTACCCCCATACTGCAGTCTGCAGTATAATGCCCTCCACACGGTTCAAACTTCTAAATAGTGGCAGACCGACCCAGTATCTGTAGTAAATTACAGAGACATGAACTCAACCATCCTCATATTAAGCAGAAACCCATTAGCTGATCTCAGTAGCTTAACAAAAATTCACGTTCTCAAGGCAGTGTCACAATCATATAAACATCCATCTTTGACCATCAGTCCCAGTCACAAACTCACACTTATACAGACCCACCATGGTGTTTTGGGTTTTTCTTCTCTTTCAAATCGATCACCTAAAATGAAGAAATGGCTGCCACGAATTGCGATCCCCAAAACGCAAACCAGAGAATACCCATTAGCGCATTTTCGATATTATCAAGAGCCCACATTCTCAAAATCACCATATGAACAAATGACAATCAAAATCAGTGCGTGAAAGAATGAAAAGAAGAGAAAGAATAACGCATAATCAATGAAACAGACCAAGTGTGTCCGTCAAGGTGAAAAACATCAGATTTGGATCCCAGCTTCATGCACGCCATATCACCCAAAAGCTACGCTTTCTCTGGTATCATGGAGAAAAGAGTTCCCCAAAGCAACACAAGAAATGAATAAATGGAAACGGGGATGGCACAGAAAAGGAAATGGGTTCTTTCCTTTACGTGCAAACTTTTCAGCTTTTCGGTACACAGAGAGAGAGAGCCATTTGGGAAAACGGAGATGGAGATGGTCCCGAGTCTAAAGGGAAAAATCCATGAAGAAATTCCGTATCTGCTGTTACAGAGAAAAAAAAAAGGCAGACTTTTGATTTCACTAATTGTAGTTACTATCATTACTGCTTCTTTACATTTGGGGCTATGGTTTTTATATATGCTATTTATTGCTGAATTGAATGTTTATGTGATATAGTGATTCTTGAAATTCTTTTTGTTGGGTTCAGCTAAGTTATGATTTTTCAACATAAAGTCACTTCTCTTTGTTGAAAACTGCATGCAGCCATAATCAGACTCTTCTTTATCAGTATGAGCTCTGTGGCTCTGCTCTGGCAGGATACTATCATCATGAGCTTACTTAAAAGCCCCTATCTTGTCCTCATCTCTTTAGGACCATTGGCTACCAAATTAAAATTGTAAAGTAAACCCTTTGTATTCTTTGCCCTTCTCTTTTTTTGTAAATAAAAAATTATCAATAAAATAATTTTTAAATTTAAAAAATTGTGACTTATATATATATATATATATATAAATTTAAAATTATATTTATATTTAATTTAAAATTTAATGTATCAATGAGTTTAATTATATATTTAATTTAAATTATATTTTAATTCAAACGATGGTAAAAAATTAAAATTTTTTATTATTAATATATTATTAAATAATTTAAATAAAGTTTATATTTATTTTTAAATTTAAATAATTTTTAATTCATAAAATATTTTTAACAAAAAAATAACAAAACAAGTCAATTAACAGATTATAATATTAAAAAAATAATTTATGCAAATGTTTCATATTGAATGAGTTTAAATTTTTAATATTCCAACTCATTAAAGGTTGATGTGATTATTTAAATTTATTAAATTATCTTTAAAAAAAACTCATAACAAATAACCAATAAACATCCAATCCATTAAAAAAATATATTCTTTAAAAAAAATAAATTCATATCTTAAAAGTAATCAAAAATAAAAAAAAGTTTGATCAAAGTTAATAAAATTAAAGTGATAAACGATTAAGTGTCAATAAGAAAGTATCGAAATATCAACACCTTTATCGAGAGCAAAAATTGATTGATATCTTTCATTCCAATATCAGTTCAAATCGCATCAAATCAAAATGATCAATATACTTTTTGATTTAATTATAAAAAAATAATTTCAAGTACGTCTTTTCATATTTAAATTATCTTTAATTATTTATTAACTTGATCGTTGAATAGCGTCATAATTGCATCGCAATACTCTCTTTAATTTTTATTTTATCTTATAAATTTTTAGAATCTCAAATTATCTTTTGAGATATCTATTTTCAAATATATCTCATCTCAAATTATTTTCAAATAACATCAAAGACATAAATTGCTTTTTTTTATAATAAGTTTAAAATAGATCAAAAAAATTTAATTTGATATAAAAAACTAAAAAATTGTATTTTAATAATTTAATTACATATAACTTCTCATATTGGGTTCTTAAATCTCACAATATGCAATGATCAACTTAAAAGGTTTTGTCATTTTCACCTTATAAATTTATTTTAAAATTAAAAATTAAATTTTTAACAACTGATAATCAAAGGCAATGCCATGCTCCCATAGGAATGAAATAAGATACTTATTCATTTTTCTTAAATATTAATTTTGACCAATATGATAGTCTATCTCATATAGATGTGTAAACAGACAATTAATATACGTACCTAATAACATCTCTCATTAATGTTTAATCTCAAATTAATTAGTAATTGATGTAATTGTTATGAGATTTGAAAACAATAAACCAGTTTTACTAATAATTTATTAAAAACAATTGTCTCTTCCTGCTTTATTGATGGACATAATCACGTGTGACCATTATCTCGTTTAAGCCTAAAAGAGAAAATGTCCAAAAGTTATCACAAAAAATTAGTCAATTTTATCACATTTTTTTTATATGATAGTATTTAATGAAATAAATATTTTATCAATAAATATTATTTAACATTTTAAATAATATTTTTTTTCATAAAATTAATTATGAATTTCAAAACATATTTAACAAATTTTGATTGATCGAAAATAATCAAATTCAATTTTAACTCAAATTATTATTAAAAAAATTAATTATATTTAAGTTATTAAAATATTTAAAAAATAATTTGAATAAATTTTACATTTTTTTTCAAGTTTTTGAAATTTTTTTTGTTAGTTACTTCATTATTCATTTATATTTATTAAAAATTTGAAAATAAAATTTATAGTACAAGATCTTCACGTGAAAAAATAAAAATTATTTAAAGATATTTATTCATAACGTGAGATACAATTATTTTTGAGGTGAAATATAATCAATTAATAATCATATATCTTATTAACATGGTTTCTATTACGATACTTAGGAAATTTAACGTGTACAAAAAGTTAGTAAATTTAATATTTCATTAAAATAATAATAATAACAATATAAAAAATTAAATAAATATGTAAATTAAACTTTATAAAAAACAGCTGCTTAAGAGGCCAATGGCCCAAGACAAATCCAAAAGGCCTTAAATGGCCCGAATACTCTGGTCTTTCTGGGTCAAGTCCTCTCAGTCGGTCTTCACAGTTTTGGGAGAACTGCGGAGGGGAAGTAGAAGGCGAAGTGGAAACAACAATGGAAGCTGTGATCGGAGCTAAGCTTACCCTAGCTCTTTCGATACTTGCTCTGGTCGCACTCCTAGCCAGATCCTCCTCTCAGGAGCTGCGCATCGTCAATGCCGAGCGAAGAGTAAGCTCTTGATTTTACCGTTCTGACTTTCATATTTTGTCATTCTTGACCGCGCATCGGAGTCAGAAGTCGTGGTAGAAGGTGTTATCTGATTATCTTTAGAAATATGGAACCTCGATTAGATGTAATTGAGATGTTTTGGTCGTCAGGCTGCGGTGTTTTTGATTTGTTACTGCGACTGTGGTACTATTTGATCCACATGCTTAGTGCATAGTGTTGTAATCTGTTTTCAATTCTCGTTTTTCCCCTGATTACGCCAATATGCACATCATTCCCGAAGCTTTTGGCGTTAATATACTTGGGGATGTCTTAAATTCTTTTTCCAAAATATATTGGAGAAAAAAAAAAAAGGAAACCTCTTCTAGGCATTTGCTATAGTTTCCAACAAGCTGCTCGAACTGGACTTTTTTCCAAGCATAATTAGGTTGGTTCAGTTTAATACTTTGAATATAGTTGATCATAATGTGGTTTACTAGTGTTATTTGTCCTCTTGACTTCTAGCTAATGGTTGGCTGCATATAAATTTAAAATGAGCTGGCGAAAAGGTCTATGTTTAAACTTCGGATCAGAAATTTTTGGTGTGTTTTGTAATGTTTATTTGTTACGATAAATATGATTGTTGTGTCCTCTAGTTTCATTTATTTGTATATTTTCTTGAAACATCTAGGCTCTTTCCTATTATTGAAAATGGAGGAAATAAAGAAAAACTTGAAAATAGCATTTTTCATTATTTGATGCATTAAGTTATTTTTTTTTTTTCTCACTGAACCTTGAATAGCTATTTTGTTTGCTTGATTTATTCATATCTTTATCAATCTAATAGGCTGGGAACACAAGGCTAAAAAGTTTATAGTGTTTTTTTTTTTTGTGCCCTCTCTGGAAGTGGGTATGCGTGTGATTACTTGGTATATTTTGTAGTATTCCTTCTGAAAGAAAACACAAGTTATTTTGTGTTATCATAGATGATTAATATGTATCCTTAATTTGTATAGTATGAAAGTGTTATTGTGTCATAATAGTTCGACTTCAAGTCAAAGTATTATCTAAGATCAGTTTTTAATTTCCTGTATACAGAATGATGCATCATCATCCCTAGTAAAAGATTTTATTTCTTAATCTCCACATGCAATTCTGTATCTCTGATTGTAGCTTCCTTTGCTTATAATTGATGCAGATTGACTTGAGTTCACACATCATCAAAGCCTTTTTGACTTTGAAGGTATTTTCATTTTAATGCTTTTATGATTGTTGTAGAAATTGTGTAATTGTTGTTAACCAAATAACAGTGCCATTTCTTTAATGACTAAAGTAACAATAAAATAAACATTGTTAGATATTATCTGCAAGGATTTTGGCCTAGTGAACACTCTTCTATTTGAAATAGTTGAAAATTACGTACAGCTGCAAACACAGTTTTTCAGGTCTAGAAATCAGTGGTTTCTTCTCTTATTCATCTGTCCCCCAGTGGGGTTTGGAATCTAAAACTTTTTCCCAATTCCCATTTTAAGGTAACTTTCTGGAACCGAATGTCAGAAATTTTAGCTTTACAGTTACTAAAAAGAAAAGAACCTTCATGGCTAAGTTTTTCACATCGCTTTGAATTATTAAGATTTCTGATTTAGATGCCAGCCACCACTTTTATACCTCATTCCGTTTCAGTTATTTGGTAATTAAATCCAGACATTTCGGGTCACTAAAGTAGTCGATATTGATACCATTATCTGTGTTTGAGTTTAATATTTAGAGTGCTTGAAGATTGCATTTTCAAATGGGTTTCTTTCAGGTTGAAAATACAGGGGCAGATACTGTTTCAGAAATCCTTCTTGCTTTCCCACCCAACCAAGTTGATCATTTAGCAACAATCCAAGCTTTAGCAACTGCAGGAAAGCGGAAGAAGAAAACATATGTTCCTCTTGATGTCAAACCATCAGAGCAACCTGATGCACCAAACGGAACTAAATATTTCACAGTTTCTTTGGTAGATCCATTAGTTGCTGGTGGAACTGTGACACTGGAAGTGCTTTATATATTGACGCATTCTCTGGATCCTTTTCCAGCAGAGATAAGCCAATCAGAATCTCAGTTGGTTTATTATCATGACAGTGCGATAATACTGTCACCATATTATGTTAAGCAGCAGACAACTTTTATTAAGACGCCCAGTACAAAGGTGGAATCCTTCACAAGAGTGGAACCCATTAGCCGTATTGGTACTGAAATCAAGTATGGGCCATATGAAGATCATTCTCCATACTCATATTCACCAGTTATTGTTCATTTTGAGAATAACAACCCATTTGCTGTTGTGGAGGAGCTTGTGCGTGAAATCGAAATATCTCATTGGGGCAATCTTCAGATAACGGAGCATTACAAACTAGTTCATGCTGGTGCCAGACACAAAGGTGTATTTTCAAGGTAGATTCAGCTGCCACCAGTATTAAAGTGATATTTTTGTTATTAATCACGTAAAATCTCTACATAATTTCCATGTCCATTGTTGATTCTTTTTATTTATACCTTTCTTTCCTGAATTTTGATCTTTGACCCTGCATATAATATTTAAGTGGGAAGAATTTTTGGTGCTAGGTACATTTATACGATCAAGAAAGACATGGATAAGATTTAAGTCTTGAAAAATCTTTTCCAATTAATATCTGATTTATAGTGCATGAGGCTATATCTGTTTTGTAGTGCATGAGGATGTCAAACACTTACAAATACAAACCTAGTGTTATTTATTTTTCACAAAATTGGAAGGGCTAAAAACTCAGTCTTATTGAAACTGTGACCCAAAGGTTTAGCGAACAATAAACAGAAAAAATATGGGTTTATGAGATGGGCAGAGAAATTTAATAGGTGGCTATGTGCTAAATGCTTATTAGTTAAGCTGATTCATTCAAATAGTTCATTAAAGCACCAGTTTCAGTTTTTTTTTTAATTACAATATCTCTTACAGAATGCTGAATCCCAATATATTTGAGGAGTCCACTCATTTTCCAAGCTCTAACTAGATAGTTTTCTTTCTTTCTTTTTATCTATAAAAAAGAAACAAAAATCAAATTGAAGTTTTATGCAGACATTTCCAGCAATATACATCAACATTCGAAGTTGTTTATAGTACGATTTATGCGGTTATATGATAATTCTGTAATCATGAAAAGAACTCATTAGAGGAATGAGGCAGAGGTAGCAGAATGACGGGGGAAAAAGCAAGAAAAAATGGTAAGATAAGGAGAATTAAGTTAGGGATGGCAGAACACAGGAAAAGAGAAGCAGTAAAAATGCTGAGATCAGTGGATCTTATGTTTTGATGTAAACGCTTCAAGTTTCATGATCTTAGTCTCTTGTTAGGTTACACATTTACACATCCTGAAACTAGAGCACCCAGAGTTTGAGAGACCCTGAATAACCTGAAGTAAGATCCTAAAATTGGGGATGGGGCTAGACAAACTGGATTTTTTTTTTTTTTAATGAGGCAAGCAAAGCAGTTGAGACTTTAAATGCTTGCTTTCATTGAAAGAACCAGTTATGGCAGGATGGAAGAGGTGGTACCTGTCTAAGGGGGGAAGGTCAACTTTAATAAAAAGCACTGTTTTTAGCCTTCTAATAGATTTTGTCATTGTTCCTAATACCAAAGGTTGGAGCAATTACAACAATGGTTTCTATGGGAAAGTTTGGGTGATGAGTCCATGTACCACCTAGCGAGGTGGGAGATTGTTAGCCAACCGATTTCCAGAGGGGGACTTGGGATTAAGTCTCTCAACTATTTTAATAAGGCATTATTGGGGAAATAGCTTTGGAGGCTTTTGGTTGAAAAGGGAAGTCTTTGGAGAAGGATAGCGGAAACCATAAAGGGGATTGAGGAAGGAGTATGGAACAATTATGGTTGATGGGAGGAGTTCAAACCACTAATGGGGTTTAAATTTGGGAGGGGTGACTATTAAATTTTGGCATGAGCAGTGGTGTGGGGAGAAGCCTCTCTTAGAAGTTATTTTTGGATGTATATGGGCTTGCATGCAACAAGGATGCTTGGGTAAGTGAGTGCATCTGATTACAAGGAGGTGAATTGTCATGGGAGGTGGAATTTAGGGGGGAAGCCTAGCATTGGGAGGCAGGGCTGTTTGGACAGTTTTTTGAGCACATCTATACTTGAAAACCAGATGTTGGTAGGGCAGGTTCTGGGTTTTGGAGGTGGGGAAAAGAGGGGACAGTTTACTGTGAAATCCTTTTTTAAAAGGATAGTGGCTGCCTAAGGTTGTGACAAGAACAAGCAGCTGCTGTGAAAACGAGTTTGGAAGGTTGGTGCACTCTGATTATGGCTTTTTCCACATGGAGGCAGCTTGAGCCAAACCGTTAACCCTTGACAACTTGCAGAAAAGAGGAATCGCCCTAGCCAACTGGTGGTTTTTGTGCAAAGAGCAACTTGAACGAGTGAACCACTTGTTAATTTGGTGCAAGTGGTCTAGACAAATGTGGGATGGTGTACTAACTTTAGTGTGGCAAGATTGGGCAGTATAGGGATCTGTTGCTGCTGAAATTAATGCTTGGTCGGGTCTCCAAGCTTCCAGTTAGAGAAGAAACTGTATGGCATTGATTCCCTGCTTGATTTTTTGCTGGTGTGGTGATGAGAGAATGGGAGAGTTTTTGAAGGGGTGGAAACACCTCTAATGCTGTTTAGATATAGATGGTTTCAACTCTGAAGCTCTCAGTTGTAGGGAAATCTTTTTGTGGATGGGGAGTACTCTGTAGAATTTATAGATTTTCTTACCTCTAGGTAGTACTGTAACTTATGTACATGGGTAGCACCCTTTGGTGCACTGTAGTTAATATAAATATCTTATTGTTTCTAATCTCAAAAGAAAAAAAAAAAACCAGTTTTCTCGTTTTCATTTCTTAAAATTTTGCGTGCAAACTATTCTTTTGAACTTTATTCCTAATAATCATTCATCTTCTGAATTTTCTCTTTTGGCAGGGTTGAATATCAAAAGCCATCTTTTGCTGGCAAATCCTCATTCAGACATCTATTGGCTGTGCTACCCCCTGGGGTTCATTCTGTCTACTACAGGGATGAAATAGGGAACATTTCATCATCACATTTACGTACAAGTACTCAAAAGGTGCTTATCCTTTGTTTTTGGAATTTTCTTTCATCATCAACTTTGAGACTTTGGATGTTGTCCAAGTTAAATAAGTTGTGCTCTTGACATTTGGCTTTATAATAGATGTACCTGGCATAGTCCAATTTGTCAAACATACAAGGATATTACTAAAGGCTAATGATGTAATTGGTTTTGTTAATGCTGCCAATCCTTATCCTTCAAAAGAAACTTTTATTAAATGTTTGACAATGTAGTTTGACTTGTTTTTCACTCACTTGTATTCTTCTTCTTTCATTAATGAAATTTTGGGATGGTGAACTGCGAGAGGTTAACCTGAGTTTTCCAGTAGTATGTTTTAATATAGATCTAACTTGTTCATGTTTCACTTGGTGGATGGACACTGAAGAAATTAATGTAAGCATATGTCTTTGTGTCATGCTTATTGGTTTTTGTTTGCATATCCATTTATGTTGACTCATTGCATATTTTCTGCAGTCAGAACTTGAACTTGAACCACGTTATCCATTATTTGGAGGTTGGAAGGCCACTTTTGTAGTTGGATATGGACTGCCATTGCAAGACTTTCTCTTCGAGTCACCAGATGGCAGGCGTTACCTTAACTTCAGCTTTGGGTGCCCACTTGTTGAGACAGTTGTAGACAAGTTGACTATCAAAGTGGGCTTAAAACTATGAATCTGCCTCCCTGTTATTGCTATCTAATTACTATGAGCTGGTCTCATCACCCATAGAAGTTTGCTAATGCAGGATTTTCTAAATTTCAGGTTGTGCTGCCAGAGGGATCAAGAGACCCCTCTGCTGTGATTCCTTTTCCAGTTGAGCAACATCTGGAGGTAATTATTCCAAACACGACAATTTCTCTACAGATGCGAGTCTGTTGTACACACAGGCACATGCAGCAAATTCATGCATGCATGCTTACACTAATATCTGGTACATGCAAGTCATTGTGAATTTCATAGGTACTTTGGATGCTACTGGAGGTTTCCATTAGGACACTAAGTAGTGAAGAGAATAAGTCAATGTTTTAAGTACTCAAGTCTTGCTGAACATAAATAGATTGTTTGATAGAGTTTTTACTATTCCTTTGCGGACTGCTAGACGATTTATTGCAGCATAGAGCATTGATTTCATGCTCTAAAGTGTTAAGAATCTGTGCACTTTTTATACTGAATGTGCCTCTCCTTTGGATCTGTCAGACCAAATACTCTTACCTTGATGTTGTTGGAAGGACCGTGGTGGTCTTGCAGAAGAAAAACGTGGTCCCCACACACAACTCTCCTTTTCAGGTGGTTTCCTTTGTACATATGTTACTGGTGCTTTTTCTTTGTATCGGATAAATGATCACTGTCTACATGTTTATTGACATAAAACAAAGTGGTGGAATAGGTCATTGATTTTTACTCTTATATGGAAAGTATACTTGGGTAGTATACACCGACACAGTTGAGCCTTGAACTTCTCATGTTTGAATTGTGTTATACATAATCAAGAATTGTTCATGGCTGGTTATGATTTGGCTCATGTTGTTGGTACCGATCTTTACCGATGCCAGATTTCCAATTGGGTCATGACATGCTGGCTGACATAGAAAACACCTTTTGTCTTCTTCTTTTCTTTCTTTTATTATATTTTCTTTTTTTTTTTTTTTGGGGGGGGGGGGGGTCATCACCGTTATAGTTCAGATGTTCATGTGTTTATTTTACTTTTTTATTTTAAATTTCTTGGTAGCTATTAACTTTAACTTTTCTATTCCCTCTTCTTGTCGCAGATTCATTATACTTTCAATCCAATCTTCATGCTTGTGGAGCCACTGATATTGGTATCTGCATTTTTCTTATTCTTCGTGGCCTCTGTAGCCTATCTGAACATCGACCTTTCCATACACAAGTGATAAACAACTGGAGTTTCTCCGAGGTAACTTCACCAAGTTAGAGACGATGAAATAATTTATGTTAATTAACGCGAAGAGACATGAACTGATCAGGAACTAATACTTGTCAGATACCAGTTTGTGGTCTTAGAAATTTTGAAAATTGCAGTTAGAAATTTTGTTGTGTGTTGTCCCCAGGGCAAGGTTATTTTTGGCCTCTCCATCCATCTAGAATGTTGAGTTGTTGTATTCATATAAGAAATATAAATATTTAGAATTACTCTGATAAGGACATGTTTAATTGGTCTTACTCAAAGTGTTACAGAACAGAGATCATTTTGATCTTTTTGTGGCTGGGATGACTGAAATGAGAGGAAAATCCCAATCCTCAGGTTATTTTGAGTTGAGATGGGAGTTGCTGTATGGTTGATTTTAATCTTTTTTTTCCTCCTTACTGACAGTACCAAAATTCATGCTGAATGCTGCTCATAGGCAGGAAAAAATCTGTTACCCAATTGATCCAGAAGTCCTGGTGAACATTAACAAAAAATCTGTTTGTAACTAATAATAGAGAGAATTAAATAAGCATAAAAGTATTTGTTTCTGGTAAAAAAATGAAATCGGCATGAAGGTAGTAGCATTGTACGTTGGCAAATGCATGAGGTATCATTTTAAAAGATTTGATTGTCTTTTTATTTCCTTAATCAATGGAGGATATGGTTGGGCTTGGTTTGCTGCCTGCCAATTGAGTTTCTGCTGCTTCATTTCCATGCCTGGAAGATATGGAGCAGCCGTCCTTAGGGAAGGACACTGCAATGAGGACACTTGGTGGTCCACAATTTAATTAGCATTCAATGGTAGATACATATCATGTTGATCTGTCAATCAAAATACAGACTTTATACTTTTGTTCTTTCTATAGTCTCAATTGAGTCATCAGCCTCTAATTTATTGAATAAGATCTATAATGTGAATAGTCTTTACTGATTTGCAGTGGGTTGATGCTGCATTGGTGAGGTTACTTAAAACTTGTTGCCTTTGACATTTATGTGCTGGCAGTTTACTACTAGTTAGATCCTTAGCGTTTTGAAACGGGAAAAGAAATAAGAATCTGAATTGTTATCAAAAGATACAAAATCTAAGCAAGATAAGCAGAACTTATTGCCTTAGTTTGACACGGTTAGACAGAGTCTGGTCCATCAAGCTGACCAAGGACAGGTCACAGCTTAAGTGCACTTGGCCAGACCCTCCACCAAGGGAATTAAACTCAGCAGTGGGCAAACTAAAACCATAAATCTTGGTATGGGCCAGTGATGCTACTCTTAAGTCCTACTATCCAACAAGTTACATAATTATAGAAAAACAAGTTGGTAGGAACTTGTACTTCAGGATTATCCAGTTAGGTGCGGTCCATTAATAAAGACAAACAAAAGGTTGAAGTTTATTTCTAACCCATTCTGGGTTTCAGTGATTAATTAGCAGACTTGTATTCCATGTGAAAATTTGTTTGGAATTTTAGGGAAAAAGAAATGTGATACTGTGCTTCATGTTTGCTCAAATAGGAGCTTCTGATATTGGTTTTTACAGAAAAAGAAATGTGATAGTATGTTTCATATTTATTCAAGATAGAAGCTTTTCCTTGTAAGTGAGGTTCACCGTTTAAATCATCTTAAGATTATTTAGTTTATTTTTAATATTTAAATTAAAGATCTTTTAACTTATTTGTTGGATCTGGAATTCTGTTGATTTCTCATGATAAAATAATGGAACTAATGAGGATAAGCTGATATCTTAGTGAAAGAGCTTTGTATCTCAAAATTTTAATAGTAAGTTACCCATCAAAAGACCACGAGAGTAAGCTGCCTTTTTCTTTTTTACTTTTCTGGGAAATTGGGAATTGAAGGTTAAGAAAAGGAAAATTGAAGAAGGCTCCATATTTGAGATTTGTGCCAAGATGAGGTATCATGTTTCACTTACATTATGAGCAATGAAGACTAGAGATGGCTGTTGTATCCATATCCATTAAGCCCTAGCTAATTGCCCCCGAGTTATACTTCAGATTTTTAGGATTTGCTTGACAATGACTGCTCAAGCGTCAGATCAACACCCCCACCTCCTCATTTATGTTTTGCTACAGCTAGCACGTCTTGGCATCACATGAACTCTTCAAAGCTGCCAATGCAGCTTTCTGCACAATTCTGCTTTAGATATCTGCCTTCAAAGTCAACTGATTTTTGTGTATTTTCTTTGCCTTCATGAATGATTGATGTCTTATAACATCTAGATTGAATTTTCATATTTGACCGGATCAATTAATAATTAGAGAATTTTATTATAAATATGGTTTTCAAATAGATAATATTTACATTATAAATTGAATTAACAAAAATTATGCAAGATATTATTTGCATTGATAACTATTAATATTATTTTTTTAAAAATCTCATTGATTCAAAACAACATCTTGCATGATTAAAATGTGCTTAAATTTTATATTATATTTTATTGATTAGATTATAATTATATGAAATTTGGTTTATTTTTTACGATATCTATGTGATTTTATTAAATAATATATAAAATATTAATTTTATATTTTATATGTGCATTTTACAATAAAATTTTTTATGATATAAATAATTTAAATATAATATAACATGAAACAAAACAACATCTAACATTATTGAATATAAAATATATATACTAGACCACATTTTTCTGTAGCAATGTGGTTTACAAGGAGGGTTGTGGACAATTTAGCAGCCATGAATTTAGTAGGTTTTTGATGCACCCATGTGCTTGACAAAACTCTATCAAGAAGAGGCATGACATGACATATTAATGGTGACCATGAGGTGTTTCATTAAGGAGTGAAAAGGATATGACACCCCACTTATTTATGTGAGATACATTCATTTTCTAAATAATTATAAAATTAATTTCAAAATATTTTAAAATATTTTTTATTAAGTTAATTTATACCCAATAATAAGTTTCAAATTATGTTGCTATGGATATCAATCCAGCTAAAATGGTGTTAACTTGACAATCTTAAGATATGCTCAAATGTTAAAATGATTAGTTCCATGTACAAAGATAAAATTAGAAATATAAATGTTATGTTTTAATTATATTGTAAGATATGATGTTTCTACATTTTTAGATTTTGAACCGTAAATTAAATTTTACATTCTTATGACTCATTAGCCAGATGCAATATAAAATTTAATACATCTTAATTTCTTAAGACATTTTTTGAAGTTAATAAAATTTTTAAAAAATAAAATTATGTTTAATATATGCCAATAATAACTTACATCAAAACTGAATAATATCTTACATAATATTCGTATCACCAACTTTAAGCACCAACTTTAACCAAAATCACTTTTATCAAATTACTTATTTTTTAAATATAATAGAATTAGCAAAAATAACATCGAATAAATAATGATATCGATTTAATATTTGTTGTACCTTCTCATATCATTTAACATTTATCATTTAATTTAAAATCCTATAAAGAAAATAAAAGAGCGATATAAATTGAAATTTAATGCATGTCTAAGTTTGATTATGAAAATCATAATTAAGGTTTCGGAAATAAGTTGCGTTGTGGGGTAGTACATGTCGATCAATTATTAAGGTTTGGTCGGAAAATAGGAGTTGATGAAGGCTTGATCTCTAAGTAACCATTTTATAAGTTACCAATTTTATTGTTAGCTTTAAACAACCTAATAACACTTCTTTTACGTGTAGCCATAGCTAGTAGCACAAATTACCTTTCTTTTACTTCATTCACAAAAGAAACAATAATAATGTCTCGATTACATTTCCTCTTTCTTTTTATTTTATACTATGATTATCACTATTTTCAAATTAATTATAAAAAGAGTTTGTTGTGAAAAAGTCATTTAAAAGAGCCTCTAATATTAATAAAATAGAATAGCAAGCTCTCAAAGATGATTATACCCTTTTAAATCTTAGGTAATAAATACATAAAAAATTTAAAATTTATTTATTTGTAAAAAATTTAAAAAATATTTTTCTAATTTAAAATATTAATGTAAAAATAAATAAATAAAAAATTAATTATTAATTTTATTAAATAACTATGAATTTAATGCTATCTTAAAGCCTTAATCTTTGGCTAAGTCAATGTAATCCCCCATTTCATTGGAAAGTTAACCTAAATTTTAAACATATACAATTTTTTTTATAAATTCTTTTTGAGATTATGAACAAAATACATGTCGTAATTAACTCTTATTTATATTTAAAAGTATCAGTTGTAAATATTTTAATTTGATTAAAATTAAATTTTATTAAAAATTTAAAATTATTCAAATTTAAGATCATTTATAATAATTTTTGACTTAAATATTTTTTAAAAAATATATGAAAATATCAAGTTACTAAGAAAAAATCAAAATTTTTAAAGCGTGAAATTATTTTTGAAAAATTTTACATTATCAAAAAATTTAAAAAACTAAAATAATAATTTATAAATTAAAATTTATTTAAATTAATATACTCAAAATAAAATATAATTTTTTGAGTTATTTTGAAATATTTTAATAATTTAAATTAAATTAAAAATTAAACATATAATTTATTTAATCGATATATTAACATTTAAATTAAAAACGAGTTTGTTAAAAAAATTTATTTATCTTTTAATCAATTATTTTGAATTAGTTAATTAATAAATTGGATGCAGCAAAAAAATGAAAAAAAAAAAACCCATAAGAAGAGAGAGGAAGAGAGAAATTTTGGGGTTTGACCAAGAGAAAGAGAGAAAAAGATTTTGGAAAGGACAAGAGGCACTGCTTACCATCCACTTGGATCTTCACCTCTTATTTTAAGCAATTCTGTCATTTTAAAAAAAAAAATTATTTTTTGCCCATTTACAATTTCATTTTATTTTTCAAAATCATTTTCTTTTTTTTAAAAAAAAAATATTTATTTATGGGCATAATCACCACTCACTGGCCTTTGCTTCTTCATTACCAATAATTGCCTTTTTACCTTACAACTCCACATTTTTGTTACTTCACTGAAATTATATAATTTACCTTTTTGACCTTAAAATACATATTTTTAAGAAATTTACTTATTAAAAAGGCCAAAAAAGAGAGAAAAAATTAATATAATCAACAAAAGAAAACCTAAATATAGTTTTTTAAAATAAAAGGAAATTGGTTGGGGACCCCAAAATAAGAAAAGGGCAATATGGTAATTGGCGAGAGAACCATCATTCTCTGTCTCCCGTAAGTAAGTTCATTTTAAAAACAAAAGTGGAAGAGAAACAAAGAAGGAAAGAGAATCAAAGAGCTTTTCCCTTGAGGACTGGTAAATTCTCCAATTGGTTCTCTGACTCCCTTCGGTGGGATCAGAGGATCATCATCTTCTTCCTTTATAATATAGGTTTGTACAGACACGTGCATATAATAAACAGG
Source organism: Moringa oleifera (assembly GCA_021397835.1). Classification (NCBI taxonomy): domain Eukaryota; kingdom Viridiplantae; phylum Streptophyta; class Magnoliopsida; order Brassicales; family Moringaceae; genus Moringa; species Moringa oleifera. The sequence goes on along the minus strand of JAJFZO010000882.1, from coordinate 164,222 downwards.
GGAAGAGGTGAACACGTACACGCATATTGTAGCACAGAGCCTTTTACAGGCTCTTCCTCTATACTAAAACGAAGAACAAACCTTCAAAAACAAAAAAACGCGAGAAGCAGTTCTCATGTAACAACTATTTGGTATAGAGAAGAGCCAGAAGGCCGTTTGTGCTGATATTCTGAAATGGGTATCTCACAAGCCGACGGCAAAATGGAAGGATGGTTGTATACCATTCGTCAAAATCGGTTTAGGCTGCAATTCTCACGCAAAAGGTACTTTGTTCTTCAAGATAACTGCCTTAAGAGCTACAAAACGAAGCCCATTTCTGATAAAGAGGTACCTTCTTTAATCCTCTTCCCTTGTTGTTATTCTTGTTGTCTGGTTTTCTTTTTCTCCTGATCATTTTCATGGTTGGCATTGAATTACGTGTTCGTGCGTGCAATTTTTATATTTTTTGAAGAACTCATTTTGCCGAGTGAGATTGGTTGAGTGTACAGCTGTTGTCAATTGTGTATGTTCTTATAAGTTTTTGAATCTTTGTCGCATTTAGGTTCTTCTTTTGATGAGGATTATTAACTGCCATTTAGGCATTAGTTTTCTCCGTTTGATATTGGTGAATTCCTTTCCTGTTGAAATATCCATTTTGCTGGATAAGTTGGATAGATGTGTTTTTGTTTTATTTTTCTCCATGGTTTGATATCTTCTCCCTTTTTCCCTGTCTTGATCAGAACTAAACACTGGTGGATTTCTCTGTATTTAAATTTACTGCCATTCCTTTCCGTTGTGTGTTCTTTCTTCCAGAGAGTGCAATATCCTTTTTCTTTTTTCCTACTTTTATGTTTCATTTCTCAATTTTAATGACCTGCATTATGGTCCTGGAATGATATTCTCAATATCTTGCTATATATTATTATGTTCTTAACAATAAGTATATTTTGATTCCATATATCATTATGGACATTTCAAACCTTCTTTCTCATTCATGTCACATTATTCCTTACCTCTTGCAAATTTTTGTCAACTGAAACTTTTTTTTTTCTGGGACATAGTAGCCTGGATGCATGACATTGCGACAACGGAACAATATTTTTCCCTCTTTACATGTTTATTTTATTATTGTCAATTTTTCAGTTTCAGATAGAATCATCTTTGGGTATAGTCAGCAGTAAGGACTAACCATAAGTACTGATTTTCCAGGAACCTGACAGAGGTGCAACTTTAGACTCCTGCATTCGGGTGACAGACAATGGAAGAGAGAACATTCACAGAAAAGTATGACCCACAGACTCCATTTTTGTTTTCCCAAAGAGATAGATAATCTATTTTGGTTGTCTATGGATATTTGTTCATTTCACTTGCAATATCTATGAAATTGGTTGCAACATGCAGGTGTTCTTTATTTTCACTCTTTATAATACTTCAAATCAAAGCGACCAACTTAAGGTGCGGTAACTTCTGTATCATATCTGTATACATCCACAAATACGTACATACATTTGTTCATATAGTATATCTGATGTTACAAGCTACTGGTAGCTTATCTGGTGATAATACATCTTGATAGCTGGGGGCAAGTAGTCCAGAGGAAGCAGCAAGGTGGATTCGGTCCTTGCAGGATGCTGCAGTAAAGGTTCCACTGTTGATAACATACTAGCTGCCAGTATAAGAATCTTCTTATGTTCAAAGCCTCATAGTGCAGCATTTTTTCAGGAGTCTCCATATCCAGATAAGAATTTTGTGGCTCACAGCATGAGGGGATGGCCATCTATAAGGTATAACAGTTGATGCTGAGTGTCTAATTTCCTGAAAATGAATAGACTTGGATTTCTTTTCTTTTATTCTTTTCTTTTGAATCTTACCTCGTTATATGAAAGTTATATAAAAAGAAAACTGAAATAAGATGGAAAGAGAAGCATTTGCTTAGTGTTGGGCAAATGTCTTTGCTTGCACATAATGTGGATGTGTGGACAAATTATGTATTGCATGCACGTTTACAGTAAATTATGCTGATCTTCAATCATTGTAATAATTTTATTATACTATGTTCTTATAATTTATTTTAGGATTGGGAATTTTAGTTTTCATGTCTACTTGAAACTAAGTTTTCAAACAAGTGGAATTCCTCCATAATGGAAACTGTGAGGGATTTTTATGTATGCAGGCTTTGATACTTTCCTGCATAAATGTTTACTTTCTTGTTCCTGCCTGTATCTTGAATCAGATCCTTTCTTATATTAACAGCGTCTGCAATTACATTAGGTTGTCCAATGTCTTTCCTAGACATGTCAAAAAGGTTTCCCAAATGGCTAAACTTCTGATTTCAGATCATGGACATAACAGCTTCTCTTGTCTTGCAATGTTTTTCAACTTTGAGAGAGTGGTGAATGTGTTTAAATCTATTCTTCTGTCAACCGTCAAATGGCCAATTACTAGGGAATTTTTTCTTTATCTTGTTTGGCATTATATACAAGTTTTTTCATGTTTCTTACAAAGTTTCGTTTCCATAGATTGAGTGTTTCACAAAGGACAGGCCGTAAGAACTCTGTAGACTGGACAATTTCATCATCCATGCACGTTACATCCGATGTTATTGCACCTTCACCTTGGAAAATTTTTGGCTGTCAGAACGGTAAGTCTTTAAGTCAGTCAAACTCAAAGTGGCTAACATGCATAAATTATTGAAGCTCTAGCCCTTATACAGGATTACGGCTTTTCAAAGAAGCAAAAGATTGGGATTCTCGTGGAAGGGTATGCTGTTCTTTTGACTTAGTGACATTAAAATTTTACATAATTTCTCCTGCTGAAAATTTTTGCTGTTTTCAGCACTGGGATGATCATCCAGCAATAATGGCTGTTGGTTTGGTTGATGGAACTTCAGAGGCCATTTTCCGTACTCTTATGTCTCTTGGTCCCTCAAGATCAGAGTAAGATTGCTGCAATGATTTCTCTATGTTCCTGCTATGTAGTCTTGGTGTCATGGGAAATTCTCTTTCCTTCTCAAACACGCTAATGGTCCAATGCTCATGAATCAAAGCAATCCAATGCTTTTCTGCATATTCTTCTTTATATGCCTCCACATTAACACCAGTAGCAGATGTTTTCCATCTCACTGTGAAGAAAACTGTGCTCCTCTGCAACCCAGACCTGGACAAGTTTTACCTGGCATACAAACGTACATGTATCTGCTTTGTATATGATTTCCATGGCTAGCTGCTGGAATCTGTAAAATTTGCATTCAGCCAAGGTGTATTCTGAATTATAGTTTTGAGTATTATGTATATCTGAATAATCAAGGAAACCCTTAGCGAACCTACCACAGGAGCTTGTCCTGTCTCGTTCAAAGTTCCTTCATTCATGCACGTTCGCCTCAGTTTCATAGGAACTTGAGGGAAAAAAGATGAGGATAAGAAAAACCTGACCCACACTGAGGTACTATTTCCATCTGATATTATGGGTGGGTAGAAGCAACCAACTGAAGAAACCTGGTGTTGATTTTCAGATTGCCTTTATTGCTCCTAGTAGAATGTTTCTTCTTTTTTTTTTTTCCCTTTCCTTATAATAATGAATTGTTCTGAAGCAGATGGGACTTCTGTTTCTATCGAGGCAGTGTGGTGGAGCACCTTGATGGTCACACCGACATTGTTCACAAGCAGTTATACAGTGACTGGCTACCTTGGTGAGATTCTTTACCTCTTTAAACAGAACTCGGTTGTAACACATGCTGTTGCTGATGCATGCACATTTCATAGGGGGATGAAACGAAGAGATTTACTACTGCGACGCTATTGGAGAAGAGAGGATGATGGAACATACGGTAATAATGTTCTGAAGTTAATGTGAAAGTTATGATTTAGCCAGGCTACTGTCATTATTTGATCTTAACATTCTTTATGTGATTTTGACAGTGATTCTGTACCATTCCGTGTTTCACAAGAAGTGTAAACCACAAAGAGGCTATGTCCGTGCTTGCCTTAAAAGTAATGTATGCTTTGAATTAGTAGATTTAAATGTCTGCCAGCTTCTTCTTGGTACCATCTAATCAAATTTCATGAGAGGATTTACAGAAGAAATATAGGAATTGTCAATAATTTCTTTTCCTTTTTATGTTACAAAGATGCTAATTCACTGTTCACATGTTTTACTCATGGATCTTGCTTTGGGATCTGATTTTCTTTCTGTTTGGAGATGAAGCATGTTCTTTTAGCTTGATCCACACTTCTGTTCGTCTGAAATACTCACTTCTCCTTGTCCTTCTCAATTGTACATGGTTTCAAGCCTGTTGATCTTTTATATGCTCATATCGGTTTCTTAGTAAATATTTATCACATTTCCTATCATAACTTTAATCTTGGTAAACATGCAGGTGGTGGATATGTTGTAACTCCCGTGAACCAAGGGAAACAATCACTTGTAAAACACATGCTTTCTATCGATTGGAAATTCTGGAAGCTTTATCTTCGTCCAGCGTCAGGCAGAGCTATAACCATTCGTATGCTTGAGAGGCTTGCAGGTAACCTTACAGTCACCAAGAGAAACCGCATTGTTTATTGTTGTTTTGTCTTTCTCGATTGAAAATGTTTCACATAAATCCAAGAATCATGTTTGAAAAATTTGCAGCATTAAGAGAATTGTTCGGAACTAAACAAGGCGAATTTTCTTGTGAAATCACATCTGAAGAGTTGAAAAAAGATATAGCATTGGACCAAACTGGAAAGAAGGATATTAAGTCTGTAATCCAAATCCCAGAAGTGGAGTCTGATGAAAATGAATTGGACAAACCGACTTCTGAACGTGTGAGTTTAATGGGCCTGAACGATGCCTCTGATGAGTTCTTTGATGTTCCTGAAGTAAATGAAACAACAGACGATGACAACTTTGAAAACGAGTGGAGCTCTTCATCTGAATTCAGCCCGGTGCACCCGCAGGTACTCACTGGTCACTAAAATTGGATCCTTTCTTCCCCAGATCCTAGTTAACGTCATTTCCTTTTAATACTTTACAAAACTAATGGAATCATCTTCGGGTATTCTTTCTGATGGTAAAACATTCCATTGTACTTCAGCCCAAGATGTCGTCAGCAGCTGGCTTCGTGAAGAAATTGCATGAGCTTGCAGGTCAGCATGGTTACTATTGTCAAATTTTATCAATGGCTGATGAGTTGGTTAACTGGCTGTGAAAATTTCAATTGAGAATAGGGTCAAACCTTATCTTTATGTTGCAGCTCAAAAGAAAGGTTACGTGGAGTTACAAGAGGCAGGTATGGAAGATGGCCCAACTTACTTCTATGGTGCCACTCTGCAGGAAGACCCTATTTGTACTTTACCTTGCAGTTGGGCTGCTGCTGATCCTTCTACTTTTCTGATACGTGGAGAAAATTATTTAAGCGATCACCAAAAGGTACTCTTCGTCACTATCTATTTCTTGATGGAAATCAATAACTATAACACAAGTAGCTTTCATTGCTACATTAACATTTTCCATTAGCATTGGTTTAAATAAGTTCCCTAAAGGGTCGCTGTACTCATCACCGCATTATCAAATTCTCAGAGCCTTTAGATCTTTGGAATTGTAGAATCAATTGGATGTGACTCTATGTATTAGAGATGTTGAATTTGTTAAACATTTACAATTTGGTGATTGTGAAGACATTAGGCATTAATTTCATCAGGAAGTCATAATTTCATGGCTTAAGGCGTCTGCTGCTATGCTAAGAGCTTGGTTACATTCTTGTAATCAAAGCCCCGAGACTTTTGTACTTCTTGTTATGAATGGAACTAGTTAATTCTTTTCATTTGTGAATTATTTGTTTTCGCAGATCAAAGCAAAAAGCTCCTTGATGCAAATGGTTGGTGCAGATTGGATAAGATCTGACAAGCGGGAAGACGATCTTGGTGGACGTGCTGGTAGCATTGTTCAGGTTGATTCATATACTGATCTGATTTTTATTGATCTTTTGAAGAGCGGTTGATACATGACAATCTAACAAAATATCTCTGTTTATTTTTCTTGAAAAAGATCAACAGAAATCAATCTTAGTAGTGTCAGTAATCATTTCAAGATCTAAACACATTATTTATACGATAAAAAACAATTCTCCTGGGAATCATGCAGGAATATGCAGCAGAAGGTGGACCAGAATTCTTCTTCATTGTTAACATACAGGTACGTTAGATTCACAATTGATGTGATGTTAGGAAGAATCAGATTACTGGACTCATACACCACAATGAATCAGGTTCCGGGTACAACCATGTATACTCTGGCATTATATTACATGTTGAGAACTCCCTTGGAAGAGAATCCCTTGCTACACAGCTTTGTAAATGGTGATGATGCTTATCGGAACTCAAGATTCAAGCTCATACCCTATATTTCTAAGGTAAGCTACAAAATCATCAAGACGAAGATACTCAGATCCTGGTTTAATCATAGATGGAAAGGTTTTTAATGTTTTCCTTTCCTTGCAATATCTTTGTACTCAGGGCTCATGGATAGTCAAGCAGAGTGTTGGAAAGAAAGCATGCCTGGTGGGTCAAGCACTGGAAGTGCATTACTTCCGTGGCAAGAACTACTTGGAGGTAAATGACCTAACACTTCCATCCTCTAATTTTTCTCCCAAACGTGCAAGATTACCTGAAAATCAATACCCAAATGATAGTATCAATCGTTTTATGGTTCATTACTTTGCTCTTCTTTCATGGTTTCTAACATTTAATTTTTGTCGACTATTCAGCTTGAGGTTGATGTCGGATCTTCAACAGTGGCTAGGGGAGTAACCAATCTTATCCTTGGATATCTGACCAATCTGGTCATAGAAATGGCATTTGTTATACAGGTAAACAATCTTTCTCATCTTTCTCCAACACAAATAGAACAGTTTTGGCGCATCTTTCTCCAAACCCACCATAGGAAAGAAAAGAAGAGCTGTTTCCTTTACCCTTTTCTGCATTCTGGGTTGGAATGAACCCTGCAAATGAGATTGGAACATTGGATTTGAAGGCAATTGAGGTAGAACTTAGTTGTTTTCTTTTGTTATTCTTCATGGATTCTGCAGGCTAACACACAAGAGGAGCTTCCTGAGGTCCTGCTTGGAACATGCCGGCTCAATCATCTTGATGCCGCCAAATCAGTATTAGAAAGACGCTGATATTTTCCTAGAAAATTTTCTCGTTTTCCTTGCAAAACAGGCCAGATCCTCCAGAACAGCAGATCAGAGATGATAATATAAGAGACGGGCAATGCTCTTTGCTACTACTAACTTGTGTACAGGTCCTTTTCTGGCTTTGTTTTCCCTTTTGATTCAATTGAAACTGAAACCAGCAGTCATTTATAGTCCATTTTCTTGATTCTTTTGGCGGGGAAAATTTAATCTGTAAAGCTCTTATAGTTCTTCGAAATTATTCTTTCTGATCATCAAAAGTTGTATAACCAACAAGATATATATAGTTCTTCCTTAAGGTAACCATCTGTTTCCCATGTAGGCTCTTCATGAAATCATGTAGACTTAGATTTAAGTCTCCATCAATCGATTCCTAAGCCTTTCAATTTCTAACAATATGGTTTTCTGTCATACAAGCCAAGAATTTTGATAATTTTTCTGATTTAAAAATATCAAATTTCAAAGAAAAGGAAATTAAAACTTTAGATATTTAAATATAATTCATATAACCTATAATTCAATTTAATGCTGTTATTATTATCTTCATTAGATTTGAACAATACTATGTTCTTTGTTTTAATGGGTCGTTTGTTTGGGCTAGACATAAGAATGGGTCCAATTACAATTACCTAATTCTATTTTTTTTTCTGATAAAAGGTCTATGAAGTTGTATGCTTATTTTATGTTATAAAAAATTAATTTGAATTAAAATAAATAGTATTTAAAAATTAAAATTAAAAATATTTAAATTAAAGATGTGCAATAATTTTGATTAATATTCAAATCATTGTTATAACAATATTTCATAATTTTTTATTTTTAAAATATTTTTTAAAAAATTAACTATCATAAAATTTTAAAAATTATAAAAAATAGTTTGTAAGATGAAAAATTATTTAAATTTAAGACATGAATCAATAAAAAAATTAAAATTTTCACAACCACTTGAATTTGATTTTTAAATTAAATTTGTTTGATTACTATTTTTTTAATCTTAAAATTCATTTAATAATATAAATATATTTTAAATTTTTATATAATATTTATATAAATAATAATAATAATAATTAAAAAGAGAGCAATAAATTTGTGGGGAAAATATGCTTGTTGTCCTTATAGAGGAGTGGGACGCCACTCCCATTTTTACCAGACATTAGAATCATGTACATGCCCCCTTTTCCATTGTGAACCGAACCAAAATTTTATAATACCCAAAATACCCTAATAAACATGAAGCTGACCCCACTACCCGGTGGTCAAAAATGTCATTTCGCAAAGAAAATAAATAAATTTTTCGGGGTGCTTGTCCCCACATACTATGAAGGCGCCCATGTGGCAGTGGCTGCATCCTTAGATGTTTTTTTATTTTTATTTTTCCTTTTTAACTTTATTTTGAAATTTAATAATTTTAAAATACTAGTGTTTGTTTGGGTTGTAATTTCTTAATTAAAAAATTAATTTAAATTCCTAGCTAAAATTTCACATGTAAGCATCCCTTTCATTGTCCCCTTGTTCCCGGCGCCTGTAACGGTGATCACAACGCCATGATTTATTATTGTCCACCGCACCATCACAAAAAAAAATAATAATAAAACAATTATGGCCACGTGGCACAATCACATGCTGCTATCCATTTTGTTTTCCTCTACACCAATGTTATGTGACAGCATGTCACATCTGTAATTTCATACTTTATTGCACATTTTATTTTAAATGAAATATCTTTTTTATTTACAACTTTATAATATCCTTCAAATATCTAGTGTGTATTAATTATCAAATACGAGATATTATTCTACTGAAATTTGATAATCCATTTATAAGACTCAAATTTAAAATTCATTACCATATATAAATCAAAGTTTTTTAAATTTTGCATTTTTAAAAAAATATTATTATTATATAATAAAATTAGGAATTCGAAGATATTTTTTTTTATTTTAAGGACAAAAATTAATTAATTGATACAGGAAGCTTAACACGGGAGTATGCTTCTTCTTTTTTTTTTTTTTTGGGGTCACCGAATAGACAAATTCATATCATTTTTTTCATTGTAATTCAATAAGGTCCACTGATACTCAATTAATTTTTTTAATTATATTTAGGTGGGCCCACACAATAGAAGTGGGTCCCTATCACTCAAACCATGTTTCACTATTTGGCTTTTATAATATTGCAATAGTGTTAATACCAACAAAATCATAATCCAAACCTTCAATTATAAATTAAAACAATTATAAATTTTGAAAAAAAAAAGGAAAACAAAAGCAATCACTTATGACTCAGTGAAGATATTTATTTTTTAAATTTTATTTAATTTAAACAATATAAATATATTACAAAAATATTTGAAAACAAAACAGCACTATATCACATCACTAAATAAAATCCAAAGTCATCAAATTAAATTTCATCATAAAATTTGAGTGAGAATGTACCAAATAGAGTTTATAGTCTCATAATAAAATATTATTTAGTTTTTAATTTTCATTTCATGTGGACAACTATTTGATTACATATTATTAAAAAAATTTAATTATACATAAACTTATAAATATATTTTAAAAATCACAAAGAAAATTCTAGATAAATATATCGATAACATAATGTAAAATCAAGAGTATGTTAGGAAAAAAATTAAAAAACATTGAATTATATTTTGTACATCAAATAGAATAATGATAAATACTAATTTGAATCAAATTAAATTTTATTAAAAATTAAAAAAAATTATAAATATTTAAATTATGAATCTTGTATAATTAATTTTGATTAAAATTTTTTACAAATATAAAAACATATTCAACTTAATATGACCAAAAATTTCAAAAAAATTTAGGTGTTAATATATATTCAAGTTTATATTGTCAAAATTGGTAAAAAAATTATGTGAGAATAAAAAATTATTCAAAATTAAAAAATTGATTCAAAATGAAATATAATTTTAAAAATATTTTAAAATAAAAATATCTTTAATTTTTTATAATGATTCAGATTAATGTTTAATTTAAATGAAATCAAAAAATTATTTTTTCTATTTGTTACTTTTTATATGTCAAAATTTAATATTTTAAATAATTTTATTCATATCATTATTATATTAATATACAAATTTCAAAAGTAAAAAAAAAAAAAAAAAAATCTCTTGTGACCATAAAAGTGGGGAGTCATAAATGTCAACGGTCGAAAATTAAGGGTAGCAACGGAAAACCGTTGGAGAAACGGAGTTCACGAGAGTCAAAAATAAACGCACCGACGCGTTTTAATTCCTTTGGCATGAATTTCCGAGCCCAATTATGTAACCTACCGTACCCGGTAAACCAACCGTGTGCCAGCCCCTTGTCACCTGCTACACCCGGTGAATCTGTCGGTTCCTTCGACTGTCGGCACCGACACGCCAGATTTTTTCCGGTAAATTCTTATTTTTTCTTCCATTTTTAAAATAAAAAATAAAATAAAATAAAATAAAATATCCTTTTACTTACTAGTACCTTCTACCTGCTTTATTTTTCTTTGGCTTTTCTTATGCAAGGAAACGTATTGGGATCCGTGCAGATTTAGTTGTTCGAGATGTAATCCACTGCGCCGTGGAATATGGTAACACAATGAGGGATGAGGGATTCCGAAGATCTGATTCAGAAGCTTTGACTGATAATTGGAAACTGTGGGACCCAGAGTCAGTAGAGTTGGTGTGCCAGCACGTGACTTGCAAAGGTCATCACCCTTTAATTTTTTAATTAATTATCGTTAAGTAAGATCTGGAAAATTATTTGTTTTTTCCTAGAAGGAACACTTTTGGGGATTTTAAATAAAAATTTTTTAATTTTTTTTATGATTATTATATGGTAACGGTTTTCTTAAGCAAAATTATTATGTGATCCGAGCCTGTTATTTTCTTAAATTATATTAAAATAAAATTAATGTATTTTTTAAAAAAAATTGAATGCACACTAATTCATAAGGACAGATGTGTACTATGTATGATAACGAAAGTATAAGGTTGTGAGATCATGTTATGACTAAAGGATTGACTTTCATGAATAGAAATAATTGCATAGATGATATATAGTAATTAAAAAAAGAGTAAAATTATTTAAAATATTGAGTTTTAAATTTTAAAAAATTATTTAAAAAATCAAATGAATATTAAATTTATTATAAAGTAACCTTTATAATAATAATATAAAAATATAATGAGACCGAAAGAATAAATGTATTATTGATATTCAAAAGATAATGTCATCTAACACTTGATGAAATTCACATTATTTTATTACATAATAAAATTAAAATTTATTAAATAATTAAGAATATTTAAATTGAAAGTTTTTATTAAAAAATTTGATTTGAAATTTTTTAAAGTATAAAAAATTATTTAAGCTCTTGTAAAAAAAAAACATAATTTTTGAGTGCTTATATTTAAAAAAAATATATATTGCAACGACAAAAATTTCATATTATTTAATTGATAAGTCAAAAGTTGAATAAAATGTAAATTTTATTTAAATAATTTTTTATACAATTAATAATAAAATTATCTTTAATTTACTAGTTTCCAATTTGTTTCCTCTTGTTGCTTTGTTACTGGGTATGGATTTTAAGTGACAAACAACCCACAAGACAACATGAGCCATCTTATCCAATCATGCACTTGCATGTGAATTAAAGCCATAAATAATTATCTTCCATAGTTTTTTTTTTTAAATAAAATAATCATTCATCACTAAAAATTAAAATTAATTAAATTAAAGGGTAATATAGAGAAGAAAGTAAAGGGTGTGTTCCAGTGGGCATTCCAATCATGCATTGTCAGTTTCTTCCTACTTTCGTACAACTCATTCTCTTTGGGGACAGAATCCAAATAATCCAATTGTATCCAACTTAGTGCTTCACATGACTCCCACTATTACATTAACTTAATTAACTTTTACTTTATGATCTCAAATGAAATTAAAAACTTTATAATCCTAAAGTCTTTTGCCTCATCATATCACATGAAATTCCGCTAAATTGATCAGTTTGGCTAATGCTGGTTTTGTCCGAACATAAAATTCAAATTTTTGATTCATTAACATTTTAAAAATTGTTTTATATTTATATACATTATATCGATGGTTTATATGATTTTACTCAATATATTTTATTGAAAACAATAAAAAGTTTTGATGCTGATGATATAAGAGTCAATTTTGTTAATTTTTCTACCATTTAAAAGTAATTGTATTGTTATCACTTAAAAATTATGATCGACTTTTTTAAATTGGGTTTGAAAGTTCGAATTGATATGCAAAAATGATAATTTTGACATTCAAATTAGTATTCAGTAAACAAACGAATGTTCAAATAATATTTATAAAATTTTGTAAGTATTATTCGAGATATTTTAACTGATACATAACTTGGAAAAAGTTTTTTAATTTTTAAAAAATCATTATGGTAGTAAATTTCATAGAGGAATTGAAATTGAATATGATAATTATCCAAATATAAGATATCAAATTTGAGCTAAATTGATGCATCAATTCAACGTATTTTAAGTTGAATAAATTTAACGTGAGAATTTTATATTGATTTAAAATTGAAAGCTTTCTTACTGATTCACGCTAGTTATGATAACTTAATTTTTTATCATAATTTTATATTTTTAGTTATATATAACATATATATATATATTATCAAAAAATATGTGATAATTTTTATTTATTATATTTTATAAAAAAATATTTTTAAAATTATAAATAATTATATAAAATATTTACATTATAATATTCAAAAAACAATGCTACTAGCACTAAGAAAAAAAAAAAAAACAGAGATGACAATATCTAGTGGGCTGTTAAAGTAACACAACTATGAACTACAAGCAACTATGAGATGGTTTTTGACCAAAACAAAGTTTGACTACATCCACTAGTACTTTACTAATCATTTTTTCCTGATCCAATTTTTTTTTTTAAAAATCATTTTCTTATTAATTATTTTTAATTAAAAAAAAGCAAAAAATGAAAAGAATACTAAGAACTAAGCACCTTACTGTATTTGTCCAACTGTATGAACTCATCTTTATTCTTTTTTTTTCTTTATTGACCAAAAAAAAAAAAACACAGAGTGATCTTTTAGGCTGTAATGTATCGTTTAGACGCGGTGTGGCCCACACGAACTCTTCAGATCGCATTTTGTCTCTAACAAAATTTTGTACGGCCGATCACTTATTGGGCCCCAATGGCCCCACCTGCAGGGAGGACCCACACTCACCATCCACGTGATCTAAAGCCACTGATTATGGCCCGGATGGTAATAAACTAATTCCCCAGGGATACTTTCGTCCAGAAAAGAGTCCAGCACCACTAACGTGGACATCCATGATTGGTGGAAGTTGATTAACATGAAGCGGTGAAGATGCCCAGACCGGGTCACGTGACCTTCGCCCCCACGTTGCGTGCTTCGCTTATGCACTTAGTAAGTGAAGCTTCTCGGTTCACTTAGCTGGAGCTGAGCAGGTTTTTATTCCCTCTGGGGGCCCCACAGTAACATGGTGAATCCGTGGCAGCCACGTTGGCAGAACGTGTGGAACCGACGGTTTTCCTGGGCTCCACTGGAACATGGGCTCTTACATGCTCGCACGCACTCGCTGCACATGGCAACTCACCGCACATTGCGCGGGAGCCGCCACGTGGTTTCCTTCCCCACTTTTACCATTATATCCACACAGGAACAACCGCAACAACCACAATTCGTCAGGGCGAATCTGTCTTTTCAAAAAGTATAAGGAAGGTTACTCCGTTCTTTCCCCTTTGTCAACTCCGTAATATACGTGACAGCCAACATGTAATACACAAGATAATTATTTAATTTAATTTAATTCAATTTAAAAAAGACAGCGAATGACCAACTAGATACTTACTTTCTCAGATTTAATAATGAAAGTTATTAGAAAATATTTGCATCATATTTAGTAATTAATTAATTCTTTAATTATTTTAAAATAAAAACTCATGAAATTTTAAGAGTTTGATTATTAGGATCAGGATTTTCTATATACAGAGTTTTTTTTTTAATATGATCTATAATAATTTAATATAAAATAAATTATTTTGATTTATTTATTTATTTACATTAATAATATAAAAAATCCTTCATATTTTGATTAAAATAGTCCATAAGTGATCTTAATCCATTGACATTGAACTCATAAGCTTACTTATGGGGATTGAAGTCAAAATTAAGTCCATGTTTGATGGGATTTGCTATTACTTAAGCTTACAACGACTTCATCAAATAAGATTGAATTCTCAAATTAATTAAACATTTAGGGCTTAATATTAATAACCTTCCTCAATCGGTCTCCCTCGAGGGCAAGGCCATGTGCCCAGTCTCTAGATTTGGATGCATCGTCACATTTTTCTCACCGACACACAAGGATGCTTGCCGGTAGTGTGATTAATTTTGAATTATTTGTGTTAATTCATCAGAATATTAATCATAAAGTATATCGTGACATACAATGACAAAGTTGACGGGTGTTGTTTTAATTCACACAATGTTCTTGATTCGAACCCATCACTATTATGATATGTACATGTGAAAGTATAGTGCCCTAAATTAATCCACAACTTCAATTTTTATTTTGTCGGTGCTCTTTCTCTTATTATATGTGTTAACAAAATAAGTAATATATTTACAATATAACATTTTTAATAACATTTTAAAGTTAAGAGTAATTATAAAAAGAACTTTGAATTATAATGATATTTTATTTTATATTAATTTGATTAATTATATAATAGATATATTCATTAAATTAAATTTATATATTATTAAAAAATAAAAATTTAATAATTTTCAAATGAAAGACTTTGCATAATAAATTTTGATTTAATTTTTTTTAAAATTTTTTTATATAAGTAAAAAATATTCAAATTATCATCATGAAAAAATTTAAAAATTTGGAATATTATTTTTTAAAAAAAAATTTACACAATCAAAATTTTAAAAAATTTAATTTATCAATCATAAATTATTTAAATTTGAGCGATATATTTTAAATATTGTGTAAAATTTACTGTAATCATTTTTATGCATTTTGATAATAAAAATATTTTTAATTTTTCACAATAATTTAAGTTAAAAATTAATTTAAACTGAATTAACAAATTAAATATACAATCGATTTAACCATTATATCAAATTTTAAATTAAAAATAAAATTAGTTTATAACTTTTTTACATTTATCTAAAATTTGATGTAATGTGTTGGGATGACTTAACATTTATAAAATTACAATTTTATTATTCAGACAATTTACTTATTGGGAAATGATAAACACAATACCTTACTTACTCTTATCTTCAAAGCGAACCAAACCAATTGCTTATCATGTTTGAATTAAACATCATTTATTAAAATTAATTAAATTGATCTTCACAACGCTTTTCATATACTAATCTTCCCGTAAATTAAACAACATTTATTAAAATTAATTAAATTGATCTTCACAACACTTTTCATATACTAATCTTCTTAGAAAATCACTCCTTTAACGTCAATACTCAAAAATCAAAGTAAAACATTGAAAAATGCCCATAAATTTACA
Organism: Moringa oleifera; assembly: GCA_021397835.1. NCBI lineage: Eukaryota > Viridiplantae > Streptophyta > Magnoliopsida > Brassicales > Moringaceae > Moringa > Moringa oleifera. The sequence continues at coordinate 148,478 of JAJFZO010000882.1, read as the reverse complement.
GTCATGTAGGAGTTTCAATTAGGGCAACAACAACAATTGGGTTTTCTCTGATTTTTTTTTTTTAACTTTTGGAAAGAAGAAGTCTTTTAGAAGGAAGGGATTCAAAGAGTGCAACCCAAGTTTAGTTAAAAAAAAAAAAAACAGAAAGAGGGTTCATGAAGGAGAGACCTTTTTTCCATTCCAATTTTGATTTTTTAATTTTTGTGTGGGAGAGAGAGTGATTTAGAAGGGATTGATGCAAAGAGTAGAACTCAAGAAAGTTAAAAAAGAAGAGTAAGGGCCATCATTTCTAGTGTGTCCACAACCCTAACATGCTTCCGTTGTGTAGTCACTTTTCTTAACTTTCTCTCGAGCATTTAATCAAACACACTTTAGGTTTAATTTAAATTAACATTATGATTATATTATTTTCCATTTCTTTTCTGATAAAGTCAGTCCGATTTTGGAAACCCTTGTTGTATTTCATATAAATGAACACACCCAAAATGGGAAATTTGGAAAAAAATTTGGGGAGAAATTAATTAATTTTAATTATAACATGGATTTTCAAATATGTAATTAGTGTACAGGCCATACCCAAAAAAATGATTACAAATTAAAATAATTTTTTGTCTACATATGTGTTGACAAACTTTGGTTAAGAATAATTAAAAACATATATGACATTCAACAAGAGAAATTATGGGTACCAATGAAACAAATAAGAAAATGCTTTACGTGTTTTTTTTATTATGTGTAATCTCAAAATCCAAAAAAGGAAATATAAATAAAACAAAGAAATAATTTGTTAAAAAATAAGAAATTACTTACATAGACCACGTTTTATGCTTATCATAATGTCATTTTCCTCTTGAACATTACAAAAATTACATTTTTTACTCATTAATTTGGCAATTTCATATAAAATTCAACATAAAATTATGGTAAAATTAGAAATTTATATAATAAAATAATGTTAAAAATTAAAATTATATACTAAAATTGTGAAAATAAGAATTACTTAAGAGTTAAGACTCGAGTCAAAGGTTTTGACTCTACGACGGGAAGTCAGTGGTAAATAATAATTTCATTTTTTTTAAAAAAATTATTTTAATTATTTATGAATTTTTATATTCATAAATCACGGCATGGTACTTGTTGAAATGTTGGAAATTGTGACCAATATTAGAATAATTATTGGATAAATCATCGGCAAAATTAGCTGATTGTATTTTTTCTATGAAGAAAAACGCACTAAAAAATGTGAAAAAAAAACCTAAAATAGATAATTAAATAAATATAGATTTTTGAAAAAATCAAGTTTCCGTCAAAATCAAAAAGGCTGCTATATGCTAACAACCGCGTTAGGTCTGTGAAAGTGTGTACAGCACATAGTTTGCAGTTTTTTTTTTTACAGGGGCAAAATCGTAATAAAAATCATTAAAAAGAAGCATCCACCATTTTTTTTGTCACTCTCATGCGCGCTCGTTTAACGGGACCATCACCGACAGATAGGACAGCGCCATGTGAGGAAATGCAGGTGTGCGTGAGCATCACGCGCTAAATGAGGAGTGGGGGAAAATGGAAACTGAGAGTGTCTAGCAGATATTTTGCATGGTTAAAGACTTCAAAGGGTTAAAAATCTGACAAAAATGATAGAAAACAGAGAAGGGTTTGTGCGTGTAAAACGGAACCTAAGAAACAGAGATTGGATAAAGAAGCGAAGAAGGAAACAGATCAAAAGCAAATGGTAAGAAATCCGAAAATATCCATTTTCTTACATTTTTTAAATCTCAGACTGTTCTTCTCTCTGTCTGCAATTATTTGTTTTTTTATGGTAATCAATGGAAACCGATCGGACGGTGAAAATCCGTGAAAGAATGAGGTGTGTGTGGGTCCCTTAGATAATCAGAGAGAGAGAGAAGACTTCAACATCAAGACAGTGAAGGGATAGTAAAAGACAGCTAGCAATGAAGGGAGAGGCTCACCTACCATAAACCCTCCATCACTCCCTCCCTCCCCTTTTTAGCCTCTGTTTCTCTCCTCTCTCTCTTTCCAAACCTTTCTTCTCTCGCTCTCTCTGTTTCTCTTTCCTCTCTGTCTCTCTACACGAAGGTACTGACTCATCTGTACTGTAACTGGCTATGGTGTATTATATGGTTTTATATACTTTCACTAAGAGTAATGGGAGCATAGTCTGTTCTGTTTTGGGGAGGACAAGAACCCTCTGCTTTCTTCGGGGTTTTTCTCTTCTTTTTCTTTCTGGGTTTTTGCTCTCCCAGGGGATTCGGCTGTTTTTTTTTTCTTGGGAATTCTCGCTGGGAATTTTTCTTGGGGTGTTTTGAAGTTTCAGGTCTGGCTCTCAATTGGGTTTGAATTTTTGGACCCTTCTAAGAACCCATTTGGGTTTTCAAACGATTAAGTTTTGGGTGTCGGTAGAGGGTTTTCTCTTTCTTCTTTGTTATCAATGCTGTGTTCTGTTTGGTTGCTGAGAAAAATTGGGAAACTGAAGAAAATTAAAGGCCATTATTACACTGTTTGTGTCTGTAATGTGGGTGTTCCGTTTATTTTTCTTTCTTGAGAGAAACCACTGAAAATGAAGGAGGAAGTCAAAATTCATTTTCCTCTTCCCAAAATTTCTTAGATTTTTCTACCAAGCTTGAGAAATCTGCTGAATTGATAATGAAAATTGAACAGCAAATTAAGAGATTTCCAGCAGAATTTGCGGTCGTAACTTACCTTCTTTATCTGATTTTCTTGCAGGATTCTCTCTTACATTACTTTTCAACAAAATCCGCCATTCCGCGTGGAAAATTCTGCTCAAAGTCGACGAGGTTTCCTTCTATACCGCTCTTTCTTTTTCTTCCCTTCTCTCTCTCTCTGTGCAAGTAAAACGAAAAATTCTCTGCCTCCCGCTAACATACGCCATGTGTACACACACTTTTTATTTTCTTTTCTAAAATTATTTACCTCGGTTTTCGAAATCTATCCCTTTCAAAGTATGGCTCCAAAATTTTCAATTTTTGAAAAGTTTGTGCCATTACCCCCCATTTCTTTCTTCTTCTTCTTCTTTTTTTTTTTTTTAAAAAAATTATTGTGCCATTACCCCCCATTTCTTTCTTCTTCTTCTTCCTTTTTTTTTTAAAAAAAAATTAAACGGTAAATTTAAAAACTTTAAGAGGTGCATATTATATAATACTAATATATTTTTGCTAACATGCGCCACACGGCTCACGCGCTGGCTTAATCATTTACAGATTGCCCGTTACTATACAATAATGCCTTTTAATAAACGCACTGTGAATGGCCTTTTGAGCTCGCACCGTTTTCATCCCTCCCGCCCGCTGTTATCTTTCCATTTTATTTCACTTTCTCGAGAAAACATCGTGTACCCATAAAATTTCTCCCCCTAAACTAGCTTGGTTTTTCTCAGGGAACACAAATTGCTACCATGATTGGACCAAGCTTCATGGACGAAATAGACTGCGGCAGCTTCTTCGACCATATCGATGACTTGCTTGATTTTCCCGGCGAGGACATCGAGGCCGGGCTGGGTGGCGCTGACTGCAACTCTTTCCCCAGCATTTGGCCCTCTCAGTCCGAGTCGCTTCCCGGTTCCGACTCGGTCTTCTCTGGGAACAGCAACTCCGACCTCTCTGCACAGCTCTCTGTTCCGGTGAGTTTTCAGTCCTCTCTGATGATGACGTCATAATTTTTGGTATTAATTTATTTAATTAAAAAATAATCATGTCTTAATTAGCATATCGTGGGTAGGATTACTAGTGTCTAAGTGTGCCGTTTTAAGTGTCTGATTTTGTGGGGATGGGTATTTTAGTAATTTTAAAATTTAAAATTTAATATAAATGTCGGCGACTGGGTGGCCCAATTGAATTATTAAAAGGGTACATAATAATTGTGATTCATTGATGGAAGTCACGTGATGGGCCATGTGATTAGTTGGGTGAATTAGATGCTTTTTCCAAAAAATAAAAATAATATCGAATGTTCTATTAGCCGTTTCTCTCTGCTTAGACCATGTTAACTAGAAAGCTGCATGGGTGCGACTGGTTCTAATGATTGGATTGAAGGAAATTATTTTCCCGGAAAGTGGAATCTGTGATCTGATTCAATTGGGTTTTCTTGTGTTTGCAGTATGAGGACATTGTTCATTTGGAATGGCTTTCGAACTTCGTGGAGGATTCCTTCTCTGGAGGAAGCCTTACCATGAAGAAAGAAGACTCCTCATCGATCAACAAGGCGTCATCATCACCGCACAACCAGTTTCAGACATCAAGCCCTGTTTCCGTCCTGGAAAGCAGCAGCTCCTGCTCTGGCGACAAGACTGCACCGCGCAGCCCTGAAACCATCACCCCTGGAAGATGCGGCCGTGCACGCAGCAAGCGTCCTCGCCCTGCAACCTTCAACCCCCGCCCGGCTATCCAACTCATCTCTCCAACCTCTTCCGTCAATGAGAACGAGTCCCTGCAGCCTGTGATCCCCCCCAAGGCTCCTTCTGATTCCGAGAACGTCGCTGAGTCACGCCTTGTGATCAAAATCCCAAAGCAAGTCACTGGGGAACATAAGAAGAAGAAGAAGATCAAGTTGTCGGTTCCTCAAGCTAGTTCAGAGGCAAACCAGAATCAACCATCACAACCCGTGAGGAAATGCATGCACTGCGAGATAACCAAGACTCCCCAATGGAGGGCTGGACCTATGGGGCCAAAAACCCTGTGCAATGCCTGCGGAGTTCGCTACAAGTCAGGCCGGCTTTTCCCTGAGTACCGGCCTGCAGCTAGTCCAACCTTCGTCCCATCCTTGCACTCCAATTCCCATAAGAAAGTCCTCGAGATGAGAAGCAAGATCACTGAAAACACTCCTCCGGCTGCAACTCCAACAATGATTACCAATTTACCGGAGTTGATTCCAAACAATAGCAGCCTTGCGTTAGATTACATGTGAGGGAGTCCCGTCCATTGAGATGAGAGTTTCTTCCCTGCTTGAGTCTGCGCCTTCTCAGCCGCATATGTTATTCGCTTACCGCAATTTCATTTCTTTGTTCATTGGTTTTTGTACAGGGATGGAAGGGGGAAAAATAGGAGCCATAGATGACCATATTTTAGCTAGTAGGAGGGGGATTGTAATGAAAGAACTGGGAAAAGAAAAAACAAACAATATGGGTAGCGAGAAATGGGAAGTCTTCAATCAAGGGTTAGAGTTTTAGGGTTTAGTCATGAGTAGGTCTTAAAAGTCATTAGGTCTTCATGAGTTATGTGTTTGTCTTTTGGTATTCTTTCTTATTTCCTTTCTCCTCTGGGGGAATTCTTTTTGCAGTTCATTTGTTAGTAGAAAAATTCTGAGATGAGTATTGCAATTTGAGATCTTGTTCTAATGCTTCTATCTTCTTCCTTTTTCTCCGCTGCACTCTATCTTAGTTCAGATGTTCTTGAGCAAGTCTTTCTGGTTCTTTGGACTTAATGAGTTTGGATTTTGATCCTTGAATCAAGGTTAAATTAATTTTTTTTATTTGATTTGTGTTGAATTTTTTAATAAAAAATATTTATTTAGTTTTTTCTTAAAATTACGTATTATATTTCTTTTAAAAAAATTAACTCAAGTAAATAATATTTTTATTATAACCGTTTAAGGTTTTTACGCGTGGGATTAGGTTGAGTTTGGTCGATGAATAGTTTTATGCTTTAGTTAGATGATCGTAATCAACATAATCATGCCTAAGGTTGTTACCACTTACCCATTTAGCAAAACATCTTAATCCGACCCGAACATGGCAACACTATCAAATATGAAAAAGAAATTTCGGAAACTTAATTAGGAATAAATAATGATTATTAGTATCATGGCAAGCCACATTAAGTCAATCAATTTGGTTACTTTCATCATTTTTCATTGAAGGCGATAGGGCTTCTAATCATTTGGTGCCGATATTCTTTCCAAATGCATGTTTTACGCTAAGCTTGATTGTTCAACAGTTTTGATTTAGACATTAAAAAGACAACATACCATAAGGGCAAAAATGTGTATTTTATTTTTGATTTTCTTTTTTTGTCAATTCTATCACCAACCCGAAAATAGCCTAACCAACATAAAATCTTTGAAATTGTTAAATCATTTCTTCTTTGTTGCTGTGGAAAGCAATGTGTATAATCATAGCTCAAGTTAGGGGATTTGATAAGAAAGCTGTTAATTTTTTTGGCAACCCTAAATTATTAGAATTAGCGGATTCCGACTCTTTGAAAATTTAATTTAATTTAAGTTTTGCCCTAAATTATTAGAATTAGATGATTTCAAGTCTTTAAGATTTCATTTCGGTAACGTTTTAGGATTATTTCAAATTTTTTCTCAACATGAAAATTTGAAAATTGTAATGGAAATGTTGAAAAATGATAGAATAGATAATTGATTTTATTATGGTTTATCCATTATTTTTACCAAGGACAATCCTCATGAAGAAAAAAAATGAAATTATTTAAGATTTGGTTCGTGAAAATTTCTTTTATATATCATTTTTAAGATTTAAGTCGTTTCTTTTATTTAAAAATAAAATGTTTAAATAAACAAATAAATTTAATGCTCATGCTCGGTTCTCACAAGTTTTCACGTTGAGATTTTCAATAATCTTTTAATGTCTGCTAAGCAAATGTCATGTAAATGTGAATTTATGTTAATTTAATTCAAAACTCCACTGAATTAGGGATTCACTTGTTAATTTAATGGCATTTTTTTTTTCAAAATAATAAAGAATAATGTTATCCCACCAAAATTTTCACCATCACTGATTTGTAACCCTAAGGTAACCTATTACATCTTATTAATTATCAAAATTATGCAACAAAGGTAGCCTAAATTGAGTCGATTTCTCTTTGCATCTGGTAATTCCCTTTTTCCTCTCTCATTTATTATATTTTTGTGTCTAACATAATTTATGTTGAAATTGGTCATTTCTTGTTTCTTTAGTGGAAGAAAAAAAAGGGTAGGAACGAACTTGAAAATGAAAGTGAGAAATGTTGTGAATATTGGTGCAATACTCCCAATGGTTGCTCAAACCCAGTTAAATGTAAGTGTCAAATTGATTTTGTGATCTTAATCAAAATAATTTAATTATTAAAACTCTTATCACTTGAAAAAAATTTAAATAATTTTTAAATGATAATACAAAAAAAATTAATTTTTAACTAAAAAAAATTATAAAATATAAATATTCAAAATATCTCAAAACAAACTTGCTTGTAAGCATTCCCAATTCACTCAAGTTGGAATTCTTGATTATCAAACTTTACCTAAAGAGCCTTGAATGGTATCCAAGCCTTTGGGCTATACTTACTTTAAGCCCAATTTGGACCGAAAACACATCATGCCATAGATAGCATAAAAATCAATTTACAAGTCTTATAAACAAAGGAAAAGTGACTGGCTTATTGCCCCTAAGTTGCATTATTTATAAAGCACTTTAATCATGTTTCCTCATATAATATAAGGAGAACTAATTGGTGATTAGCTAGAAAAAGATTGAGGATTGTGGGTGCAAGAGGGCACTTATCAGTCATGTTGCCCACCCTAAGTTAAGCCCAAAGTGACTAGACTGCAATTTTGGCCCAAAAATACTTCAAAAATCTATGCACTCATCAACATAAAATTTTCTTGACTAATTTGAAAGAATGACCCCTTTCAAAGGAAACTCATGATTAATGTTCATTAAATGGTGAATTCTCACATAGTTGTTGTTATAATTTGATATTAACTCTAGAGTTGCAGCTAGATGACCTCCTTTTTCTTTTTCTTTTTGAAAGTATTGTGAATATCTAGACAATTCAACCTAGCATAAAGGTAGGGGACTCTAGAGTTTTATGTAGACATATCAAAAGTCTCTCACCCACACAGTTGAAACAGTTTTTAATAATACTTTTTTTAAAAAATAAAATGATTTTATATTTATATTTATATTTTATTAGCTATTCAATCAAGTTTTTTTTTTTTATAACATGTTTGATTGGTGAAATAAAATAAAAAAATAAAAAAATAAATAAAAAAATAAATATTATTATGTTTGGTTTATTGAAATTGAATAGAATATGAATTTATTTTCATGTGTTTGGTTCATCAAAGAATAAGCTAAAAAAGTACTTGAAGCAAGTTTAAAAGATTAGTATATTTTTTAATTAAATTAATTATAAATTAATTAATTTTTATTAAAATAATATTAATTAATAAATATTTTATAATAATAAATTATTATAAAAATAATATTAACAAAATAATATATTAATAAGTATTTTTATTTTTAACTATTAATGTTATAAAATTAATATTAATATTAATTAACATTTTAATAAAAGTAATATTTTTTTGATAAATTATTTAAAAATAAAAAAGATGTTATTATTATAAAATAATATTAATTAAATAATATGTAAATAATTATTTTTTATTTTTAAATATTAATATTATAAAATTAATTTTAATATTACTTAATATTTTAATAATAATAATAATATCTTTTATTTTTTGATAAATTATTTAAAAAATAAAAAATAAAGTTATCATATATATATATATATATATAAGAGTAATTTAAAAATTTTATGAAGGGTACGTTGGGAATAGAAAAATATAGCAATTCATTGTTTTCATAGAATAGCTATTGTGAGGGTTTACTTCGGAATAGCTATTCCGAGTTTTCAAAGAATAGAAATTTCTTAAAAAATTGCAATTCTGTGATAAAAATGAACCAAACATTAGAAAAGTAATTCCATACTGAATAAAGTAGGAAAAGAATTAGCATTCCGGTCAACCAAACATGTTATTAATATATTTTTTTTAAAAAACTATTCAATAGCTTTTAAATTTGTAATTTTTTTTTTAAAGTTAAAGCTTCTCTTAAGAGCTAAAGCTTAAGCTTCACTTTTATTATTTTTTAAGTTACTCAACTGTTTTTAATTTTTAATTACTTAATCTATTTTTTTATTCTACCTTCTTTAGATAGCAAAGGTGGAGTCATTTTTTTAAGCAGCATAATAATTTTATATATTTTTTAATTTTTTAAGGCTTTTTTCATTTTTTTTTATGCTCAATAATATGCTGAGCCCCTTGTCAACAAATTTATTTATTTATTTTATTGGCTACTTAATTGAGCCCTTTATAAATAGTTTTTTTTTTTTTACTCTTGAAGCCTCCCTAAATTATGATGGCAAAGCCCTCTTTTATTTAAATTTTTTCTTTTGTGCTTATTAATTTGTTGAGCCCCTTCTCAATAACCCTTTTGTTTTTTGGAAGATGTTGGCTCTAATTGTTCACCTTTTCTCAACTTTGATCCTTTAATTGATTGGTAGTTGAATGGCCTTTTGGTATTGAACCAGCTTCATCTGAATCGTTTTGGCTTATTAGTGTTACCGAATTGCTAACTTCATTATTCCCTAAATCGCTTGGTTGAGCCATCGCATAAGTTAATGCCTTTTTGGACTTCATCGATTTATAGTTTATTAAGTTGTTGATGCACTAGTATTATTAACTTGCTCGAGTTGTTGATTCACTTCAGTCATCAACATGTCCAAGTTGTTGACTTATTTATCTTATTCACTTTGAAATTGTCGCTATCTTTTCACTTCTTTTCGCACTTTAAAGCTTGCCTTTCACTTTTTTCCTTAGCAAGTTTTTAGGGTTTGTAAAACTTAAGATTTTGTTCCTCTTTCATCAGATTTTTCATCAGTTTATCCTTTAGTAGGTTTTTGAGATTCGTAAACCTTGAAGTCTTTTTTTTTTTTCAGGAGATTTTTCATTGGTTTTTTTCCTTAGATAGGTTTTTGGAGTACGTAGACCTTGACCTTGAGGTCTTGTTCCTCCTTAGCGAGATATTTTATTTCTTTCACTTTATTGATAGGCTTTAAGGTTTTTAAACATTCGAGGTCTTGATTCTCATATTACTTCACAAGACTTTCTCACTGATACTTATTGGAGAAAATCCTAAGTTCTTAAGCACCTAAGGCTACCTTATCTCTCCAACTTTTCAACAAATTTACAATATATAAAAGTGCTTGAAATATAGACGTGTAAGTTCATGAAATACCTCAAATTTTATTCATTAGCTTTAAAACTCCACTTATCTTTTTAGAGCTTTTTCTCTTTAGTTAACGTCTTAGTTTCTTCTCTTTTTTTTTCTTTTTTTTCTAGCACCTTACTCTCTTGCCATTTAACATCTGCTTAATAGCTGTTATAACCCTTCTTTTACTTTCTAATCAATTATTGTCAATCTTAACAATCATTGTTGAGCCTTTAACTTCTTTTAATTTTTTTGCTCCTTGTTAGTGTACTTTTTAGTCTTCGAGAATAACTTGTCCACTCCAATAGGTGTTGTTTCGTTTAGTGCATTATTAAACAAACATACCATAAGCTTTTCCGTTGCAATTAAAATTGCCACTACAAAAAAGCTCTTCAGATTATTACTTGACATAAAATAGGTTTGACATGTCATGTTTCTTCATCGTATTATTGACAAACCTTCTTAGGAACATTTGGTCAATCATCTTAAAGTAATCAATATTTTTAGCTTTAAAGATGTGTACCCTTGGTTGCCCTCACCAAACTAGCTAGAAAGGCCTTGTACTTCACCACATCTAATAAGCCTTGTAGGTTCGCCATTATGATGAACCTTCTTTGGGGTTATACTAGCAATTAGAGGTTTCGATTCATGGAATCATAAATTTGTATGAAAATAAGCCATAAAGACTTCTAATGTCAACTAGCACCCTATGACTTGCATGTACTCTAATGCCTTCGAGTCCTTGTTGAGCTATGCTATCATTATGTGCTTCAATTGCCTCATTATCTTTCATATCTCCTCATTTTTGTAATGGAAGGTGAACAAATACTTGTCCATTACTTTTTTTCCTTTGACGAACCACATTGGTAGTTCATCCTCTTTCTCTCTTTTATTTCTTTAGAAGCCTAATTGTTTCACTTGAGCTCATTAGCGGCTTCATGCATTTAGGGGATTAGAAGTTGAAGTATTGAGAGTGTGATCACTAATGATGTTGGAAGGTTGAAAATTATTGGTTAGTTGATTTACGCATTAACTCAAGGCTATGAACATGTCAATTTGAAGGTAAGTTGTGTAGGTGGGGTAAAGGCCCGTGAGAGAGGTGGAATGACCATTTGTGGAACTGATTGATGAGATGTTATGCAAGTCAAGGTGATTGACAGTAAAGGCATCAATGAAGTGATGATGAGTGCGAGCGGTGACGACACCACTAGAGGTCATGCCATATTAGTAGTGATGGTTGCTTGGGCTACTTGAATGGTCGAAAATACATTTGGGGTAAAAACAAGCTTAAGACTATGAGGCAATAAGCTAGAAGAACATGTCTTTCTAAGATCATGATTTTTCGTCACAAATTTTCACAAATAACATTAATTATTCAACTAAAATAATAGATACGTGTATAAGACACTTAAAAGGATCTCTTTAATATGAAGATGCGCAACAGAGAATTAAAAAAAGTCAAATGAGAAGGATAGTGAATGGGATAGCTTCTGATACTCAAGTTAGTTCGATAGTTTAACAAAGTAAGTACAGGCTAATGAGTATCTATCGAATGCTTACCATTGTTTTGCCTTATAATATAAATAAGGTGTTTCTTGGTAATTTCATCTTCTGAAAATATTAGCATAAATCACTTCCTACCAAACTTCTATGTCTTTAATCATTAAGTATGGTAATGTCCCATTCCTTTGATATATACCTTCCTATTGATTTGTTCAACTCTTTTCGAATATCTCATATTTCTCATATTAGATTACTTCTTAAACTAAGACGTAATGAATTTAAACTATTATACAACTCAAGATGCTTGAACATGTTACTTTTAAATTATATCAAAAGTGATTGCCTGATGGTTATAAAACAACCTTTCAATTTGAAACCCACTTCTTTTGAACAAACGCGCACATAGACATGCTAATATTTTTATTAATCATCAAAGGAAACTCATGAAACCAAAGAATTAGTTCATATTTCTTTTAAGTTCATGAAAAATAATATTTTTGTTAATCATCAAGAAGCTTTTTTCTCTTGATCTCAACCTCAAGACCTTTAAACTATGTCAAATTTAATTTTATTTATGTCCCAAAAAAAATCCTCGAATACCCTTTTACATAAAAATAACAAAAGCAACCTACCAACTTACAATCCCAAAAATTAGAAATAAAAAACCATTAAAAAAAAACAGAAAGAAATGTGAGGAGGTTGTTGACCAAATTTAAGGATGCAAAGAGTTCGTGCACTAATAACATGGAGCTGGCGCACAGCCAGAAGCGAGCCCGCCGGCTGCGGCCGCCCCGGCGGCGACTCATCAGCCCACGCCTAAGTGGCCGAAACATGTGTAGCCATCGATGTCATTGTAACCAACGTTTCCAATGACCAAAATTTAATGCCTCAACGTGCTTTGTCTCTTCTATTATGATTTAATTGCTTTCATTTCCCTAAGCTACTATTAACGGGTCAACTATGATGTCACCCCATTCTTAAGGTTATCTTATCTTCTTCCGTTTTTATTACATGTTTCTTGAGACAATTTGTTTTTTATTGACTGGAATTATATTAAATTTTTAATAATTATTTTATTTTTGTATTATAAATTATTTTTTATAATTTTTATTGAAAAACTCAAGATAAAGCTCAAATTAATTGAAAATTTTGATCTATATAAAAAATAAATTTAATAATCAAAGATTTTGATTAATTAATCTATTAAATTTAATTTTTGCTTTTTATAACTTTAGACCCGATACAAGATTTTTCAAGAAATTGCATCATACTATTTTTATTTTATAACACCCTTCATACCTAATCAAATAATTTCCGATGACAATATTAAAGATAATTTTTTTTTTGTAAATTCATGTTTGTATTGAATTTTTTAATAAAAATTAAAAAAATATTTTTAATTTAAAATATCAATATAATAAATATATATAATCATTAATTTTTATTAAATTAATATTTATTATAATTTTTAAAAAATTCAATATAGTTCATATTAAATAAAAATTGATCTATTAGTTAAACTCTTAATTTTTTTTATGATCCAAAACCTGTAACTTGAACATTTAAGAAATGTTTTTAAAAAATTTTCATCTCAATTAAAAAATCCAAAATGATTAAAACTTCAAAAAAAAAAAATTACAACGGGATGTGAATCACAATAATATGATATTTATATTTATGAGATAAAACTTAATATAAAAACTAAAGTAAAACTCTAATTTATTATTTTAAAAATGTTTTTTTCTATTATTATTTTCAAATATATGAAATATTAAATAATTGAATAATTCACTAGTTTGGGTTAGATCGGTATGTGATTTTTCATGGTCACATGAATGTTTGGTTGGTTTCCAACAATGACAGAGACAATGATGACTTCAAGGGAAAATGCTGTGGGCCTGTTGGAACTCCTTATCATTGACTCTTATCAACATTGTCTGTTGGGCTGTGACTGCTTGGCCCACTCTGTATCCAAGCTTTTACCCCATCATACTCTATAATCCATTTATTAAATTTTATTTCTCAATTTGGTAATCATATTTATTTTAAGGTAAATATAAAACAACTTGAATTATATATTTTTTTATTTTTGTAAATTAAATCAATTATATGTATAATATTTTAATTTTATTTAATTTAAACTTAATTAAAATTTTTAAATATTTAAATTAAAAATCTTATAAAATAACAAATTTCTTTTTGGGTCCAGTAAAAAAAAGATTTAATGATTTATATTATTAACAGAAGATTTAAGTGGCATATAATGTAGCTGAGTGGGTGAATTTCTTTCTCTTATCACATTTCTCATTTGAGGGTTGGATTTGAAAAAAGTTAAAATTTATACAAATTATTTTTGAGATATTTCAATAATAAAAATATTTTTAATTTTTTATAATTATTTGAATCAAAATATAATTTGTATCAAGTTAAAAAATTATATATATATATATAATTAATTAATTAATTAAAATTAAAAATATATATAGTTTAAAGTTTTTTTAGTATATTTATCCTTTATTTAAGAAAAAATCAAACATTAATTATTCTATTGGTATTACATTTACTTATCATAATGATAACGACAAATAAATTCTATGAAATTTATTTTTGATTTTAGATTGGCATTTTAATAAAAATAATAAAATAATAAATCTATGAAGTCAAATTAAGTTAACTCGATTCGGATCCGATTAAAGATATTAAAATGTACAAAGGAATGTCACGTGAAAATGATTTCTATTTGACCCAAATATTTCCGCCATTAGTCTAAAATCCAACACTAAGGAAGAGTCCCCTCTTTCCCACTTACCAAATTGAGAGCTTTTGCTTGTTGACACCGACAAACCAATGAATTTGATAAATTACCGTAAAAGAAATTATAAAGTAGCACAACAACCCTATATTGCTCATCAAATTAGGTTTTTTTTTTTTAAATAGTTTCCTAAGTAAATCAAATAATTATATTAATATTAATTGACATGCCAATTAAATATTTTTTAGTATTTTATTTTCTTAGAAATATTTATTTTATACATATTAATTTAATTTAATTTTTTTAGTTTCACATCTTAATTATTATATATATATATATATAGATATATGATGTTGTTTTGATTTGAATCATATGGCCGATATCTTTTAGTTTCATATCTTAATTATTATATAATTTTAAAAATGTTATATATTTTTTATTAATGTGATTTATAAATGATATAAAATTAGAAATATGAGTTATATATTTATAATTATGATAAATAAACTTATTAATAAATTTATATTAAATTTTAATATTTACTTTATGTTATCAATTGTATTTTTATTTTAAAATAACAAATCTAACTCTAATTTATTAATTTGATTCAAATTAAATTAGATTTAAATAATTATAAAAAGATTAATAATATTTTTATTGTTAAATTACTTCAATATGATTCAAACAAAATTTTCGTTCAAAACTGACTTATTTTTTAAATTGATAGATCATTTACTTTTTAAATATAAAAATCTGATTAATAATATAAATAAATATTATAATTTTATATAATATTTATTTAAATATATATATTTAATTTGATACGGTCACCTCAATAGGGTAACAGACCACTTTACGGTACACGATTGCCTTAGCGTGCGATACGGTAACCACGTTGCGTGTACAAGACGGTTGGGAAAGAAGTTCCGACAAAACAGGGGGCGGGATTTCTTGTTACGCGACACACCGTGGGGAGGTGACGACAGAGATTCGAAGTGGGCGCTTGTGGAGGGCCCGCAGCGCGTGTCCCATCACTTCCTAGTTGACGAGATTCTCACAGTTACGTGGGGCCGTGGATTCGTACAGGTGGCAAATCACGCGTGCTAGTGACAATAACACCGGCACAGCTGAGGTTGTCGGGTAGCTGTCACGTTAGCCTGGCCGGTTTTGTCTTCGGCCCACTGGGCCCCCTAACTCAAAACAGGGTGCTGTGTGGTTCCACTAAATTTAAGGAAATGCCAAATAGTTAAAATAATCATAAAAAATATTTTAAATTAAACAATAATAATAAAACAAAAATTATTTAAGTTATAATAAAATTAAATATTAAAAACTCAATTTTCATTTAAATATCAAAATTTCAGTTGATTTAATTTTTATATAAAATTTTAATTTGACTTAATTTTAACATTAATTGAATTGATCATAAAATTAATTATATTTTGTTATCCAAAGAATTTAAATGATTCAAATGAATTTTATATTTTATTTAAAATTTATTTGTTAATTTTAAATTATTTTTTATCTCTAAACTACTTTATAAAATTTTTAAAAGTATTTTTTGATAAAATCTTAAACAGTATACTAATATTAAATATAATTTTCTTAAATAATTTATTCTTTTATTTTAATTTTTATTGATCAATCTTCTTATGTCATCTAATTGAAAAACTTCAAACTTATATTTTTTTAAAAAAAATATTTTCATAAAAAAGTGAATATTATAATTATTAAAATACCCTTGTTGGTATTCTTTTGTGGTGGAGTAATTAAAATACTTATCATCAAATTTTTTTTCCCATCCACTATTTTCTTAATAATTTTTAATTCCCCACTTTAAAAATAAAAACAATCAATTGCATCGAGACACTAAATAATAGTAACATTTGTCTCTTGTCTAATTTGGTCTGTCTAAAAGGCCCACCAAAATAAATATCAGGCAAATTAAATAAATAAATAAAAATAAAAATAAAAAACAACACGGGTTTGATGGTGCAAAAAAGTTCATTGTAATTTCCCTTTTTATTTTTTGTTTTAATTATGGGCTAATAAAAAAGTCATAAATAAATTAACAAGAGGTCAAATAAATAATTAAATTAATAAATAAATGAGATGGGTGTGTGGAGGGAGGAGATTGGTGTCATTATCAATGTTTGTCTCATAACCAACTGTTTCTGTCTGACCCATTTCATGTCTGTTTGTAGCTTATATGTCTTGTTAGATGGTCTCTTTCTTCTCTCTCAGTAATAATTTCTACTTTTCTTTATTAAATCCAAAAAAACCTAACTTTTTCTTTAATTTTTTATTGTGCTAATCCTTTTTAGTTATATAAAATATTTTTTATTTATTTAAATTGAATTGATTTACTTTTCTTTATTAAATCCATAAAAACCTAACTTTTTCTTTAATTTTTTATTGTGCTAGTCCTTTTTAGTTATATAATTTTTTTTATTTTATTTAAATTGAATTGATTTTTTAATAATTTAATAAAATAAATTATTAATGATTTATTTATTTATTTTTTACTCTGTCACATCAATATAACAAATTACAAAAAAATAACCTTTCATTTTTTTTAATCTACGCAATTTAAAATTGTAACATACATAAAAAGAAAATCTCATGAAAATTGAAAATTTTTTAGCATTATTTTAAAACTTCTTTTTGTAAAATTTATAAAAAAAAAACCTAAGCTAGACATTGAATTGTTGCAATCAAATGCCGAGTGATTTGGCTTTTTGTTTGGACTTTAATTGTCACCATATTAGTTTGTCCATTATGTTAACGTCTCCGTCATGGCGCAAGAAAATTCTCTTAATGCGATCTTAGCGTATTGCTTTAAGCTTCAAAGTAATTGCGAATTATGGGTAACATGACCCTACTTGGATTATGACCTAAAGCTTTCCATATAAGGAGGAGTAATGTCCCGAACATTGTGGGTATAATGAACTCCCCCTCATTTTTCTTCGTGTTCATATATGTAAATAAAAGTTTTTTTTTTTTTATAATGATATTTTTTTTAGTACATTATAAGTAATATTTTGATATTTGCAAATAATAGATTAAGGGAAAATAAAATTTTGAATTCCAATCTTTGTGTGATGATATTAAAAATAAAAATTGGTGTCTTTTTATTGAGTTACTTTGCGAATTAAAAATAATTTTTTAAATTAACTTACATGTAACTCAATATCATTTTATTCAATAAAAAATCATTATTTTACATAAATTAATATATATAATTTAAAATAAGATGAATATGCACAGTTATTTTGTCAACACAATTCAAATTTGACGAACTTATTAACATATTTGGAGACTAAATTACCTGTAAAGATATATATATATATATATATATATATATATATTTTTATAATTTTAATAATAAATTAAACTGTGATACTGACTTGAACGTCGAAATTTTTCTTATTTTTGAAGTTTTTTTTTGATCTCTTGACATTGTTTAAAAAAATTATTATTTTTTAAAAAATAATATTGCTTACCATATAAGGATGGATATGCAAAATAACAAATTGAATTATCTATTTAAAAATTTAAAATATATTTAAAAATTATGATTATTTGCAATTTGGTTTTCACATAATTTTGAATTGATGTTTAAATTATAATTTCATTTATTTTCAAAATTATTTAATTAAGTAATATATAAAATATATAATTTTTATTTTTACATAAATTTAAAAATCATAAAAGATTTTTGGATAAAATTTTAAATCATATCCTATATTACCGAATGAATCCTCATATTTAAAAAGTGATAAATCAAGAATTATCAATTTGAACCACATTAAATCTTATAAAAAATTTTAAAAATTAAAAAATTTTAATTTAGAAACTTTATATAATAAATTTTAATTTAATTTTAAAAAAATATTTAATTTTTTTAAAAAATCAAATTTTTATAAAATTTACTCAAAATTTTATTAAAATTCATTGCTAATATATAATATTTATAATATAAAATAAAATGATATATAATCATAAATATATATTTAAAATATTAAAAAACTTGTGTTATTTATAATATATCACGGGTGAAAATAAACATTATTATCTTTTGTAAAAGATCCAACAACAATAATGTGATTCAAATGTATCAATTGTACTTATTATCAATTTTTTTGGGTTAAAAATTATTCCTAATATTAATTTGCCAATTTATGATCACAAGGAAATTCTTGAAAGCTTAGTAAGTAAAGGAGGGTAGTTTTGTACATTTAGCATGTTTAACTTCCTTTGCTATTGCCAAGGACCAAATCTTGCATCCAATAGCCACAAAAATAGGTACACGACTAACAAACAGCGACACACAGAGTGTTGGCGTTGAGTCTGTTGACCAATGAACATGGATTAATTAAAGGATTAAAGACTTAATTTACTAATTAGGTTAAGTTAATTTAACCATGGTTAAACGGGAAAATTAGCATCCTCGGACAACCTTGAACTTAACTCTGGTCAAATCTGTCTGGTTAGGGCTGCCTTAATTTCAGAGCACCACTCCGTGGTTCTCGTGATATTTTCGAGCATCTCGTGATAATTTAAAAAGTTTTAAAACCGCCCAGGGGGAAAATCCAATTTTTTCTATTTTTAATTAACACATTAAATTAATAATGATAATTAAATTCCGTTGGTTTTTTTTTTCAATATTTAACCAATTAGATGCTTCTTCCCAGTTTTAAAAGAGATACTATTCTTCACACTTGCTTTAGTTTCCCGTGTAATTCACGCGTTTAAGCCCGTGTCTGCCTCAAGTTTAGTCAAATGGTTGACTTGTATAGGAGACAATAATTTTTTTAATTTACATGAAATTTAAAATATTTAAACTTGTTTAAATTAATTTAAAACCAGTTTAAAAAAAAATTCTAATTTATAGATATTAATAATTGAATTAACTGATATATTTTTAAATTAAGTTAAATATAATGACAAATTTCATTATTTGGATCCTTAAATAAGTTCTCATTATTTAATTATGAAAATAATTATAAAGTTTTTAAATAATTTAAGAATGCTATAAAACATTGACAGCAGAAAATCAAGTAACCATAAATTAACAAGATATTGAAATTTCAAGAAAGAGTTTAATTTTTTAAAAAATTAATTGCATCAACAATAAATAAAAGCAAGAAGTGTGACGCGCTCACGCGCTAGCAGTGAAAGTGAGAGAGTGAAGATCTGGTTGAAGTGAAGCAAGTACGTGTTTGTACAGCTTTTGAGATCTGAAAGAAAGAAGAATTGGTAAATACAGGAAAATTAAATTAAATAATTAATTAAATAGAAGCTAAAGAATCGGAAAATAAAAAGAGAGAGACGGAGATAAAATAAAAAAATAAAAAAGAATTCACTGGAAATTTGGCTTTAATTATGGACTCTTACGATCCAAATCCATCGATAAAGCACCCAACATACCGGCCTCTCTCTTTCTCTCTCAGCTCCTTCTGTTTACTTCTCACAGTCTCTGGTCGGCAACAGGAAGCTTCACGCCTACTTGTGAACTCTCTCTCTCTCTCTCTCTTGGTGGGTCTGCTTTTATAACTCTTACTTTCGCCACTCAACACTCTCAGACAAGTTCTTTTTTCGAATTTTCTCTCTTTAGTTTCCGAGAAAATTTCTTTCGTTTCACTTTCTGGGGGGATTTTGTTTTTTGTTTTCTGTTTTTCTTAGCGTTTACACAGTACAAGCATGAGAAAAATGGTGGATGCTACCAAGATTTTATCTGTCTTCAGTACTTGAGTGGGTCTCTAATCGATGTTCCAGTTCCGTACATTACTTTGATTCTTGGCCTTTTTTCTTTCTTAAATGTGTTTTCTTGCTCTGTGGGTTAACAAAAAAGATTCAGATTCCAAGCCATATCAACCTCGCCACAGTTCTCTGGTGGGCTTACATTTGCTTGCTCAAAATTCTGTTTCTCAGACAGGTAAAAGAACCCCCGACTTGATTTTTCCTTTACTTACATGCTAATTTGTTGATGATTTGTGTTTGACTGCTGAGAAACCTTTGAATGCTATGATAAGCTCATGAATCCTCTGTTAATTTTCCCTCTTTTGGGTTTATTTTATTTTTCTCTTAATTACAGAAGAGACTTGACTTTATGAAAATACTTGGTTTATGTTCTGTTCAGTTGATATCTTCCCTCCTCATTGTTTCCCTTAAAAAAGGGAAAAAATCAATGAAATATCTGAATCATGGTTCTTAAAAAGAGAAAAACAATGCAACCAGAGAGTGGGTAGTTCTCTTTTGGTATATCTTCAAATCCATAGTTTTCTCTTTTAGTGAGATATTTATGTCGCCTATAAATCTCTAATCTTCATGTTCTTGCAGGGCAAAGCTAAGCAAGGTAGCGAATTTTATGCTGTAAACATCAAAACTTGCAGAATGATAACCGTCATGGATTCAGTGAAAGAGACAATGAAGAATAACCCAGAAAAATGCTTAGATCCTCAACTATGGCATGCTTGTGCAGGTGGCATGGTTCAAATGCCTCTACTGAACTCCAAGGTCTACTACTTCCCTCAGGGTCATGCAGAAAATGCTTATGGGAATGTAGATTTCGGAAACTTTCAAATTCCATCCTGTATCCCATGCCGAGTATCAGCAATTAAGTACATGGCTGATACTGAGACCGATGAGGTTTATGTTAAAACTAGGTTGGTTCCTTTAAAGGAAAATGATTTTGGTTATGGAGATATCGATGGTGGGTTCGAGGGAAACAATGGAACTGAGGGTCCTGAGAAATCTGCTTCCTTTGCTAAGACATTGACTCAATCTGATGCTAACAATGGTGGAGGTTTCTCTGTTCCTCGTTATTGTGCAGAGACTATATTCCCAAAACTGGATTACAGCGCCGAGCCTCCTGTCCAGAACATTCTTGCCAAGGATGTTCATGGTGAGGTATGGAAGTTCAGACATATTTACAGAGGGACGCCTCGTCGCCATCTTCTGACAACTGGGTGGAGTAACTTTGTGAACCAGAAGAAGCTAGTGGCCGGTGATTCCATAGTTTTTCTGAGAGCTGAGAATGGAGATCTTTGCGTGGGGATCAGAAGGGCTAAGAGAGGGATGGCCGGTGGACCTGAGTATGCTATTGGGTGGAATCCAGTCGGTGGAAATTACAGCTCTTCATTTGGGGGGTATTCTGGTTTTCCGAGGGATGATGAGAATAAATTGATTACTCGAAATTCTTCTAATGGGGATTTGCGGGGAAGGGTGAGACCTGAATCTGTTGTTCAAGCTGCTATGCTTGCTGCAAGTGGACAGCCTTTTGACGTTGTTTACTATCCACGAGCAGGCACTCCGGAGTTTTGCATTAAGGCCTCAGCTGTGAGAGCTGCAATGCAGATTCAGTGGTGCCCGGGTATGAGGTTCAAAATGGCTTTTGAGACTGAGGATTCTTCTCGGATAAGTTGGTTCATGGGGACTGTATCGTCTGTTCAGGTCAGCGACCCTATTCATTGGCCTAATTCTCCATGGCGGATTCTGGAGGTACTTTTTCTTCATTTTCTGCTGAAACTAACATTGTTGATGTTATGGATTTGTCCTAAACATTGTCTGGAAGTAAGTTAAAAGGTTGTCTGAATTGGACAATTCGTTTATAATGTTTTCAGGTGTCATGGGATGAGCCGGATTTGCTCCAGAATGTCAAGCGGGTTAGCCCCTGGTTGGTTGAATTGGTTCCAAACATACCAGCGATCCATCTTTCTCCTTTCACGCAACCAAGGAAAAAATTGCGGCTTCCACAACATGCAGACTTCTCGCAAATCAGTCAAGTTCCAGTGCCGTCATTTTCCAACAACAACCTCAGATCGAGCAGCCCCTTATGTTGTATTTCAGACAACTTACCTAGGGGCGTACAGGGAGCCAGGCATGCTCAATATGTTGGATTATCTACACCAGATCATTCCCGCTTCAGGAACCTGCAACCAGGGCTGTTTCCAGTTGGTTTTGGGCAGCTTGATCATCATGGTCCTTCCAGGATCTGCAATGGAAGCTCTGTCAGGAACAGTCAGAACAATGGGAACTTATCTTGCTGGCTGACCATGGGAAATCCAACCCAGACTTCCAAAGACAACAACGAAACAAAGTTACCGCACATCTTATTGTTTGGTAAACTGATTTTAACTGAGCAGCAGAATTCTCAAAGCTGCTCTGGTGATACAACTGGAAATAGTTCATCAGATGGGAATCCACAGAAAACTGCAGTTTCTTCTGACGGCTCTGGTTCCGCCATAAAAACTGCAGTTTCTTCAGATGGCTCTGGTTCTGCCATAAACCAGAACGGTCCACAAGAAAATTCTTCAGATGGAGGGTCTCCTTGGTGCAAAAATCACCGGAAAACTGATCTCAATTTGGAGATTGGACACTGCAAAGTGTTCATGGAATCTGAGGATGTTGGCCGAACCCTTGACCTGTCAGCCCTTGGATCATATGAAGAGCTCTACAGAAAGCTCGAAAACATGTTTGGCATAGACAAATCGGAGATGCTGAGCAATGTCCAGTACTGGGACGCAGCAGGTTCTGTCAAACACACTGGAGATCAACCCTTTAGGTAATCTTAAAGGTTTCATCTTTATGTCTCACTCATACTTCCCTTTCCAATTTAAGGCAATGGAAACTGAGAGTGTCTAAGCATGATTGTCTGAATTATTGCAGTGAGTTTCTGAAGACAGCCAGAAGGCTAACCATTCTTACAGATTCCAGCAGCGACAATCGGACAACCTAGGAAGGTAGAGAAATAAGAACAACACGGAATTGTACAGCCACCAAAAATCTTAGTTTTGAAGTAGTTTCATTTTGATTTCCATCCTGGTTTTTCTTCGATTGTTGTGGAAGGAAGACACCCACATCTTTCGATTTTTGGATATTGTAGTTCAGTTTCCATCCTAAACTCTTTTAGTAACAAAGTTCTATGTTTCTGGTTCTTGCAAATCATTCTTACTCTTATTTCCTCCCGAGGACGTTACAATTGAGTCTGCTTATGTCCTTAAAATGACATCAAAATGACTGTAAGAATCTCTGTTTATTGCATAGAACATGTCCAAAACCTAAGGTTGGAATGTTTCAACGGGCAAATTTCTAGTCATTTTCCTAATTTCTGCATTTGCTGCTGTCCGAGAGACAAAAGACATAAGTTTGAGGCCTCTTGTCTCTGTCTCTCTCTTATTTTTTCATGTTTTTGCTGATTAAAGACAAAATCTTGGAGTTCATGAATTGCCCAAAATAAAAAAGTCCATTGTCTTACAATCTTAAAATGAGATCCAAATCAAAGGAAGAACATAATTATTTTTTTTTTGTCATTTTGTTGATTACCCATTAAAATAATTGTCTGATTATCTGTTTAAAAGTTGTTTATGGATATCAATTTTTGTAAGATTTAGATTATATAGTAATGGGTTATTCTTAACACTTGTTTAGGGTTGACTTGTGATTTTCTACCTTGTGATGAAGTGTGTAATATACTGTGTACTAATTGGATCCATGTTGATCAATTAACCATGATTTTCTCCTTTTTTATATAAAATAATAAAAATAAAAAAATTTCCTGATCTTGTGGTAAACCAAAAAGATCACACACGATGTTAAGAATCAACTACACCGGTTTTTAAGGCACCGGTTGTGGATTACATATAGTTTATAAAATTATTTTCTTGGAATACAATTTATATATATTTTACAAAACTATTTCTCGAGGCTCAATGTTATTATTTAATTAGAATATTACGATTTCCTTGATCAATAAATTCATATATTACAAAAAAAAAAAAAATAATTGGTTACGGATAAGAATGACAATAAAATTGGTTTTTGCAGATTTGATTCAATACGAGTAAAACAGACTCAAATATATTTAAATGAATTTGAAATTAATTTATATTTAAATTATGATATTCAAGTCAAGCTTGGATAGGATTGGAGTTTAAATTTTGAGATATCCTTTTATGGAATCGGATTTAAAATATAAGTTTTATTTTATTAATAAAAGATAATATATTTTTATTTTTATTAATATTTATTATTTATTTTAAAATTTAATTATATTAAACAGATTTATAAATAAATATTTAATAAGATGAGGTACTATTAGTTTATTAAAATTTATAAAATATATAAATATAATATAAATTTGAATGAATTTAGATAATATATAAATAATTGTAAACAAATTTGAGATAGATTAAGATATTAAAATATTGAATTCAGATTTTAAATTCTTTAAATTGACAAATAGGAAATCCATAGTGATTGTTAATTACCAGTATTGATGAATGAATGTTCAATAATATTATATTAACATAAAAAAACTACTTAATAAATGAACTTATGTAATTAATTGATATGAATTATCTTATTTTAAACAAATACATAATTTAATTAAATGCAGAAAATATAATTTTGAAATTTGAATGAAAAATACAATTTATGTTATCAGAATTAATGGGATTGATGGAAATGCCTTAAAAGGATGAAGTAAGATAAAAGATTAAATTTCAAATCACAGATCATGCAATAACAAAAAGTGCAATAAAAAGATTAAAATTAGGTTTGTCAACTTTAATAAAATTGATAGATAAATTATAACAGAGTACAATTAAAAAATCAATTTTCAAATAATCACCGATCATATAATGAACAAGGTACGATCAATTTTTAAAAATTAAAAGATAAATATATAAAAAAGCATCAATTATACTCGTTTCAAAATTTATATTATAATGTATTAATGGACAAATTATACATTTGATTTTTTAATTTTGATTTAAATTAAATTTTAACTCCAGCAAAATAAAAATTTAAAAGTATTCTGTTGTTAAAATTTTTTAAAATAACTCAAATAGTTTTCATAATTTATTTCGAATCCATTATTTAAATTTGAATAATTTTTAACTAACAAAATTTTTAAATAAAATATTCATATTTTTTACATTGTAAATTAAATAAGTAATTTTAATAATAAAAAAATTTTAAAATTTTTATGATTACAGTTTAAATCTTTGTTTATATCAATGAAAATTTTCAACTTAAAATTTGTTGTATAATATTTTTAATTTAAATATTACTATTTTTTATTTTTTAAATAAAAATTAAATTGAACTACATTAAAGCATCGTATATCTAATTGATCAAATCGATACTTGAAACTATAAAATAAAAAGTTAATATATTTAATTTTTTTTGAAAAAAATCAAAATTAATAAAATTATTGTTGGATACTTTAAATATTATTTTTCATTGAATCAATTTCTATCAATCATATTATGAGAAAAAATGTATTAAAAAATTAATTTTCATTAATCCATTAATCAATTAATTTTTGAGCGTTGGCGACATGCATCCACACTAGATGGGAATTCAACATTTAATCACATATCCCTAAGTTGACTCCCGTGCCACAAATGTTAGCGTTAACATTAAAATATAAAATTAGTACTAAATTATATTCATATCGGGATTCGATTTGGTCAATAATATCTCATATTAATTGGAAAAATCACGGGTTAAGTAATGCTTTTATGGTTTTGCAAAGTCAAATTAGACAAAGTATTAAAGCGGTAGCCTTTCTTATTAAGTTGCACGAGGCCGACAAAGATTCGTGAGTCAAGGAAATGCCAACCTCTCCTAGCTTCCTTGCATACGTGCATGTGACATTAATCTTAATTAGGTACCTAAGAAAAAGTTATTCACATTTAGGTTTGCATTTTAGGGCTTCCGTGCTTAGTCGTTTTCACATTTAATCTATATTAATATAAAATTTATAGATTTTTTCCTTTTTAATGAAAAATATATATAAAAAGTAAGATAACAACATTTGTATTAATATAATTAAAGTCTAGTTTTTTAATCTAAACGTACAAAGAGTTTGATTTTTCATATCTTAAAGATGTGATGGATGATTTTAATAATTAAGAAGCATAAGGAAAAATTTATTAAATTTAGGGTAAATATATATTTAAAGAAAAATTATGTACTTACTTTATTTTTTAATTTTTTAAAATTTTATTTTTAATTTAAAATTTATTTTTATCAATAAAGTTAATTTTGTATTCGAAAATTTAATTTGAATTGAATTGAATTTTATCTTAAAAATTTAAAAATTTTTTGAAAATAATTTAGAAATAACAGAAAAGAGAGAAAAGTAGATAAAATAAAGAAAAAAAATTAAGGGGAAAGGGAGATAAAAAGATTAAGAGAGATTTTTTTATGGGTTTCTTTTTGTAATTTTTTTACTTGTTTAACTTTCATTTCTCCTTTAATAAATAATATTTTTATTCTAAATTAGTTCCAAAAAGTCTTTAAATTCTTGAAGACAAGATACAATTTAGTCTAAACTAATAATTTAAATGAAAAATTAAGTTAATTGATATAAGATTTAATTTAGTGTAAATTAATAATTTGAATGAAAAATTGAGTCAATTGATACAAAATATTTCAAATTAAAAACAAACTTATTATATAGTTTTTTTTCTTTACTTTGAACTAATTTTTAATACATAATTATATATATATTATTTTCACATTATACATTATAGTATATATATACATAGGATGCATTTAATTAATATTATACCCATGGGAACATGGAATATTGTTGGGCCACAAGCATATCACAAGTAGCCATGTAACACGAAATAATTGGACAGCAAAGATTTATAGAAATAACAGACATGACACATTCTTCATGTAAATGAATAAATTAATCTGTCTCATAAAATAATTAAGGGCGAGTCACATGAGGCCGAGTCAACGGCTGTCCTGCCGTCTTGATGGGCGAGCCCCTACTGCCCCTTCGATTTTTGGTTTAAGACTATGGTGCTGTGACATCAATTTTGGTCAATAGAACTAAACCACTACGTGGGAATAAATTAGTAGGTGAAATTATTTTATTATTTTATAGGAGACTTATGTTTTAGGAAAAAAATTAATATATTTATCTAAACATGATTGATTAACTATGTTATTTAATTCTCTTATCTTACATTATTTAGTAATTATTTTATCACTTCATATATGAAATTTTAATTTTCATATATTTTTTAATTTTCAAAAATTTGATATCCATACATTGATATATACAACAAAATTTAAATCCAAAATATTCTATTATGTTGATATTATTAATAATTATATACTAACCAGTAAATAAAATATTAAATGATCTATACTATTAAAATTTAGTATTATTTTTAAAATGAATGATGTTTACAAAATACTGCAAATCCAAACAATATCATTAACATCAACCCAAAATTTTGAATAAACATTAATTTTTTATTTTTTAATGTAAAATTTAAAATTTAAATTAATTTAATTATACTTTTAATGTTTTGATTTGATTCAATTTATACTTTATAAATAAATAAAAATAAAAATATTCAAATTAAAGATCTAATACCATAAACTTTGACTTAAAAATTTTGAGAATAAAAATTTTTAAACCACCATCATAAAAAAATTTAAAAATTTTAAAATATTACTAATATATATAAGTTTATATTATAAAAAATTTTAAAAATTCATAAAAATAACTCATTGATAATAAAATTATTCAAATTTGATAAATAAACTTAAAATAAAGTGTTGAGTCCTTTTTGAGACATTTATAACCCTTTAAGCTAAAATTCAAATTAAATTAAATTAAAAAATACATATATTTTAAAATTTCTTTTACATTTATCCTAGAATCTAATATCATTATCAATAAATTTAGAAATTAGAAAAATTAATTGAATGAACAATGGAGATGCATGAAGTTAAAAGATAAACGATGTGTGGGGGGGGGGGGTGGTGGAGACATTGTTGAAATATATGAGGCATAAGCAGCAATTTCAATGTGGCATTATGTATACAAAAGGGTCCAAGATCCAAGAATTCCATAGATATGTTGTCTAAGTCAACCCCCTCTCCCTCTACCTTACAATATTAATTAATGATTTCCGACATGAGAATTGAAACACTCCAACCTGTCTTTATAGACACATTATTTGATCATATTAATTTGGTTTTTATTATAAAGTTTAGCCATAAGATTAAGGAGTTTAATGGGAAAATAAAACATGAACACATGGGTAAGTGGACCTATTAGCTGTGACATTAATTACAGTCAACTTAGTGTGATTGTCAAAACCCATAATATGTGCTGCACTTTTGTCCCTAATTTAATTCAAACTGTGCCCTTTCCATTTCACTCAGAGAATTAAGACACTGTACAAAGAATTTCAAGTTTTACTGATGGTAATTTAAAAAGTCAAAATGTAATTAGAAAGATTTAATTAATTTTAATTGGTCTTTGATCTTGAATAATGGAATTGTCTGAATAAAAGCTATGGGCACAGGGAGTCAGGCAGGGCCACCAGAATTGGGCTTTAATACTTGGAGCCCACTGGATCTCTCACTTTGGAATTGGAGTGAGCCCTTAAAAATTAAAAAAAAAATAAAAATTATCCCAAAAAAGGTTTATATTTAACAATATTTAACAAAATTATATATAAATAAAAAAACTCGCAAAACAAGTTAGTGTAAATGTTGCATAAAAGTTTTAATTATATTTCAAATAACGAATATAATTTTTAAAAAATATCAAAAGAAACCATAAACTTACGCGTTGGACCGAGTTAAATTTTTTATTAACAACATTTTAATAACGTTAAATAGGGATAGAAAGTGAGATGGGTTAAATAGGGGTAGAAAGGACCAGGTGGACCAATGATCTTGTACTTTGGCGCATGCACGGCAGCCAGCCCGGTCCTTAAAATCAACTTTTGATTTTTGTGGTCACCAACTATGTCTTCTGCTTCTTGAACCCTTTTTGCTATGTTTGGATATGGTAATCACATTTCGCATTGGGCAAAACCAGCATGCGCAACCATTGAAATAAGCTGATCAACAAGAAGGACCAAAGCTGCAACATTTTTTGCAGCAACCCTTCTTGTTGTCTGATTTGATCAAATTGGTGAACTACACCAATTATAGTGCGCCACATGAAGTAATGAAAACTCGCATGGCAAATCAGTTTGTCATGTAAATAGGTCGTTTGATGCAATTCTTTTATAAGAACCCAAGTGGGCTAAGTTATTTTTCGGTAGTGTATGTGAAGAGTTTGATTTTAAGGCAAAGTTCAAGATTTGTCGGAGTGAGTTCTTGAATATCGTAATGGCAATTGATAATAGCATTTTGAAGTCCATTAGGTTAGCCAAAACTTTGCATTATATGTTAGTCAGAGTTTGGAGTGATACCAATAGGAAGGAACCAATATGGCAACACAAGATGAAAGACAATCTTACTCCTGATTTAACGTTTTTTTAAGATATTATCAGGATTAAAAATTTATTTCAATAATTAATAAAAAATGAAAATTCGTTATACCACTTTTCAATTCTTAAAATAATAAAATTTAAATCACGACTCAAGATATACTTTAAGTTTTTTTTTTTTGAAATATGTACTCAACATATTATTAATAATTTCAAAAATTAATCAAATGTAACTATTACAATAATGAAAACGTTATAAAAAAATTAAAATATGTTTTACAACCTCATCACATCTATGTTAATATCTTAATCGAAAAACATTTATAACTTTCGAGCTAAAATCACAATCAAAGTTTTCTAATGTAATGTTTATTTACCCATAATCAAAATGCAGATGGTTAAAATCAAAATTGAAAAAAATTAAAATAAAAAATTCAAATTTAAAATAAACTATTTACCTATATTGCATTTTAAGTAAATTTGTTTGTTTTGCATAGAGAAATTTCTTTTTAAACAATTATTATAATATTAAAAAATATAAATAAATATGATTTAAAATTATATTTTTGTAACATATTAAAAAATAAAAAATAAAAATTAATTTTTTAATGATTAACATTTTTTGAAAAATAAATAATTTACATTACTTATCGACATAAATTATAAGTGATAAATGTAATTATCCACAAATAAAATTTTAAGTCATAAATAAAATAAGTTTTAAATCATAAATATAAATAAATTTTTAATAAATTTTAAAATCATAAATATAAAATAATATAATACATAAATAAGATAATAATTTACCTTAAAATTTAAAAATAAAAGCAAATCCTACAAAAAGACTCAAATTTATCATTTTTAATTTTCAATTAAAATTTTCATAAAACTCACCTACATCTATCAGTAAAATTCATTCTTATTTTTCACTTCTGATTAATAAACACACCTAAATTCAAGTGACCAAAACAAAACTGTACATAAGAAATTACAATTTTTTACTAATATAATTTTATCAATATTTTAAAAAATAATGTAATAATTAAAATTTTATTTATTTATTTGTTTATTATTATATTAACTGAATAAATTATTTTTTTTTTAAAATCTGTAAAATTTAAATAAATTAATAAGTTTAGAATCCTGATCCATAAAGAAGCAGCATCCATACAGATGTATCACAATCCATAACATGACAGACAACTACCAAGATTTCCACCCACAAAGCCAATTCTGGAAGACCTGCATAGAACAACTCAGAAACACAGCCTGCTTAGCAGAGATCGTCTGATAATAGCACTTCTGCATAAAGGTGAACCGACAGCCCAAAAAAAAAATAAAAAATCATGATCCGACAAACTGAAGCAATCAAGCTATAGACATTAACTCCAGTTGCAAAGATGTTAAAATAGCAGAATTCATGACAAACTCTTAATTTACAGGTAGATACAGAGCACCAAAGGAAGTAATAACTCGTAACTTCTCTAGGGCAAAGCACAAAATATATAAGATCACATATCATTAAAGCTAAGCCGCATTGTCTGACAAAAAGGTACCCTGCCATTGCATTTAGTACCATAAAGAGAATCCACAGAAGCAATAATATCAACACAGATGGGCAAGTTGATTTTATGATATATTTTGATGAGTATATGTCCATATCTTACAGGACATCATATGTATTACAGAGAATAGAACTACTGACAAAGTTCAGACCAGCTCCTCTTTCATATTTCCCTTGACACACTATATCATTATTTACCTGAAATGGAAGAAAATATAAGACAATGAATGTGAGTTCCCAGCTGCATAACATTTCTCATACCTAAAATCTGCAGAGCTTGTTGGATTAAAATGCATAAAGAATTGAAACATAAGTGAACTGCTCTGCTAAGTACAGCCAATGAAACATAAGTGAACTGTAATATTCGAACATGATCATAGCCAGAAAAATGCATCACAAGCTTCGTAACCAACTGCACCTTCTTTCAAATTATCGTTCACATACATTCATCCAGGCAAATGGGTTCTCCAGGCAATCAACAAGTTAAGATGCTGTATATTCCCAATGTTACAGTAAACATGCCACATTTTCATTAACAAGTACGATAGATCCAATCCAAAATGTTTATATATATATATATATATATTCCATGCTAAGAACAATAATTTGATGTTTATTCCTTATCTTTCACTCTTTCTTTTCTACTAACCATTTACAAACCAAAGCAAGTTACATACATCAACCTCACTCCCACTGTTCTACCCAACTTACTTCTCTTCATGACTAACAATAAATTCTGCCATAATCATTGAAATTAGACCAAAACAACGCACAACACCACAAGAATTGAGTTCTATCAAACGAATGGATTGAGAAAATATGCAACAACCAATCATTGTCTTACCCAGGATGGAAATCATATACTTGGTATTCAACATTACTAAAAATGGAACACAATTAATAGGTGTTCTGCAGTTGCTGAGTGCAGAGCTGAAAGGGTTAAAGGTCCCTGTATCTCCAAACTAAAAAGAATTTTCTGGCAATGGTTCCATTACTTTTGAATTGTGTGGGGTAACAGAAATAGGAAGGCTTTTGAAGGGGTGGAGACTCTTATAGACTTGGTAGAAGACACATAGCCTAAAGTTTTCAAATTTTGGGCAACAAGGGATTTTTTAGGACTCAAAAGAGTTTATGGAGATCCTAATCTCCGCATACTTAACCACATTTGTACATGAGAGGCACCCTCTGCTACGTTTTGCTAATCTATATGTGCATATGATCTTTGTTCCTAACAAAGAAAAAAGAAAAAAAAAAAAAGCAAAAGTGAAAGGCAGAACAGCTTGATAGAAAGGGAAATTGATGCCATTCACTACAAACTTGCACAAATATGTAACTCATTGAGCCCAACCCTTTAGACTATTTGAATTCTCAACCATGAAAAATGCCATCATAAATGCCTTGGTATCCACTTCATGAAGAATCTTAGATGAAGTTGCTATAATTGAACTCAACCATTTAGTTCTTTAATTTTGACTTGCTTGGTGTTTCAAGAGTTTAGAAATGTCATCTGCCAGCTAATCTACAACTTAAAATCAGGCTCCATCCTCCCTCTCTTTCCAATACATCAGGCATTTACACAATTAGCTCAAGGGACCTTGCATCTTCCTAGATGGGATAACAGAAAATAGAGTCCAGAACTCTACTTCCACATTCTATCGAGAAGCCTTCCCAGGCAAAGCTAGGATATCAAAATCATATCCAAAATTTTGTCAGGAACTTTATGTGACTCTTTTTTGTTGGGGAAAAACTTACAAACTGTACCACAGTGAAATGGAAAACACAAAACAAATGCTAGTATATTTTTCACTTAGCTCCAGAATCCAATGATAATGATGGGTCTAAAACCTCAAAATAATGCTCGCTGTCCACAAATCCATGGCAACAAAACAAGCTTCCACTACTCAAATGTAGAAATCTCGTACATAGATATACATATAAGCATTTACATACTCATCCAGCAATCTAGAATTCCTAAAAGAAGAATCTTGTCACAAACTGTGGATAAGCACCAACTAACAAAATATGGTGGGTAACAGTTAAAATTCAATCATAACATACGACATGTATATACTGCATAATCTTTATAGCACAAAGTTGGCACAAACAGAAAAATTTAAAGGAACAAGAACATGGAGAAGTCAAAAAAGAGTAAGAGATTAACCTAATAGAGCAGAGAAGCTGCAGAAGGAATCAGTTGTAGTAGAGCTCGAGGCCCATGCCATCGTGAATCTCGTAGTCCTTGAGGGTGATGTGATCCTTGTAGATAGTGTACCACTTCTGGATCCTGATCTTGTCGGCCCGGGTACCCGTCTGGGCTGCCACCAGCTTCTTGAGATCGCCAATGGTGTCATCCTCGTTGCACTTCACGCGAACCTTCTTCCCCAACCGATCGTTCAACACCACCTCTATCATCTTCGCTTACCCTAACCCTAACCCTAGAATTTCGACCAGAGACGATACCTTCTATTTGCAAGGATGATCGCGTGGCGGAACATTTTGTGAGGCTATGCTTTCATTTATATACTGCTCTCTGCCGCCTTTGACCAGGAAAACTTTTCCAGATGACACGTCGTCGTATCGACTTATACCCCATAGACCAGGTCTTTTCCTCTGTTGCCATAGCCACTACTTTCCTAACAAAAAGTTCATGAACACGAAGGCATACGTCTTCTCATGTTCCGAGTAAACTACAGTGTCATCTAACCAAAAATCCACACTTTCCAGTTTTCCAAGCTTGAATTGTGTTTCAACCAACCTTGAAACTCAAATTTCTGAAGATTAAATGCAGAGTCAGAACTAGACACTCTGAAGTTTGAACCCAAATTGATACTGAAATTGGGTGTTTATAACAATCTGTTGAAGAATGATACAGCAGCGCAAGTAATACCAGTTACCGCGATGACCTATTGTTTATTATTCAGCAGTTCTTGTTTGATAGTGGGCATGGCCAATTCAAAGCAGAAATGAATGGAGCAGAGGTGTAGCCCATGTAGTCAGCTAACAGCTGATGAGTTAGACCCTGCGGAGAAGCATTCATGAAATGAACTTCAGGACTTCGGTTGAAATCTAACCAGCTAATTAGTTGTCATCAATACAGGAAGATCTATGACAGGAGGTGAAAGCGGTCAATCACAATGTAACCAGTTATCCACAAGATAACAATGCAGAGCTTGCAAGTGATTAATCAGCTTGTACATGACAGACAAGTTCATCTTGATAGTACAATGGCAGTGATGGGAAGATTTGCAAGAAGCTTGAACAAATCCATGCATCGAGACAGCTCTGATGCACTGCAGAGAACTCCTTGGATATCATATCAGCAATATATGCTACTCCTTTAGGCAGCCTCAAACAATTCTGCCAAGTCTTTCACCATGGCTTCTCTGATGTATCCAATGCTTCAACTAGGACTAAGACATGTGGTTCCTTTCTTTCCGGCTTATAAAAATTTTCTTCACCGTTATGACTTGATTTATGGTTGTTTTTGTAGTTGTGTCTCTAATCAATTCGCTTTTCTTTTTGGTCAGATTAGCTTGTTGTTAGTAAGACATTAAAATATTTTCATTTTGAAATATTCTTAAAATTTATTATACAATATTTAGATAAAAAATTTGGAAATAAAATTGATTACATAAAATCTCAATTCTGAATATTGTTTTAAAAATGTTAGCAATAAGTATAAATTAAGACAAATGAAAACATTATATGTTGAAACTTAATTAATACTTTGGAATGTAAATTTAAAAGTTAAAAGATTCAACATTTTTTATATTTATTCAAAGTAATTTTATTAAAAAAATTGTTATTGACGAACATGTTTCAACGTTTGAGATATAAGATAATTATTTTGCAAATAAAACTTTATAAATAAGAAAATGTAAAAATGGTTCTTTTCCATTAATCCTTTTCCTTTTTGGTTGATTTGGGCAAAATTTTCCCCTCCCTTGATCCAAACAAGGGTTTTAAGTCTTATGACCAGTGCAGCTTCTTCTCTTCTTATTTCAAACCATATTTTTCCCGAAAGGCTCGCCTTCGAAGTACTAACATAGCCCTTCTAACACTTCTTACAGATTCAACAGATGTTCCACAACAAACCCAACACTAAAACCCTTAAAACCCTTCTCTTCAATTGTAAAAATCCGATCTTTTCGGTTTTACACAATCCCGGAAAGACATCTCCTTACGCATACACCCAGAAACAATGCTATGTGGATGTGTACATGAAATGGAAGAAGGACCCTTACTATGACTCAGTTGAGCACATCCACAAATCCACACTGCTCAAGTCCATAATTTCACTCAAAAACTGCATAGTGCAAGACCGCAATGGCAGCATCCCGATTTCTGCTGTATCCAAGAGAGGGGTAGAGTTCGATATACCCATTAAGGTTGCTAGGTTCTTGAGGCAATACCCATCAATCTTTGAGGAGTTTACTGGTCCTGAATACAATCTCCCTTGGTTTAGGCTGACCCAAGAGGCTGCTGAGATTGATAGAGAAGAAAGGCTAGTGTACCGGGATTGCAGGGAGGACTTAAGGGATAGATTGAGGAGGTTCATTTTGATGAGCAAAGAGAAGGTTTTGCCTTTGAAAATTATAAAGGGTATGCAATGGTATTTGGGGTTACCGGAGGATTTTTTGCAGTACCCAGAAGTGAATCTTGATGGGTCTTTTAGGTTTGTAGAGATGGAAGATGGATTGGAGGGATTGGCTGTTGAGACTGAAGGAAAAAAGGTTTTGTCTCTGTTACAAAAAAATGCAATGAAGAGAGGCATATATTTTGGGGGTTCAATGGAGGCAATTGAGTTCCCTCTTTTTCCTTCAAAGGGTTTGAGGTTGAGGAGGAAGATTGAGGATTGGTTAACAGAATTCCAAAAGCTTCCCTATGTTTCACCCTATGAGGATTATTCCCATTTGAATCCAGATAGTGATATTGCAGAGAAAAGAGTTGTTGGGTTTCTTCATGAGTTGCTTTGTCTGTTTGTTGAGCATTCAGCAGAGAGGAAGAAGCTGTTATGCCTTAAGAAACACTTTGGATTGCCACAGAAAGTGCACAAAGCATTCCAGAGGCATCCCCATATGTTTTATTTGTCTTTAAGGAATAAAACTTGCACGGCGGTCCTTAAAGAAGCTTACAGTAACAAGTCTTCTATAGAGAGACATCCACTACTGAAAGTGAGAAGGAGTTACATTCAGTTAATGAAGAAATCCGAACAGATATTGAAGAATAGGAGGTTTAATAAGTTGTGTGTTGATCCAGGGAATGTGGAGAAGGATTTGGATTTGGATTCTGATGAGGAAGACAAAGCAGAGATTGCAGAATGCTCTGTGAGCTTTCTATAGTATCTGGCTTGGATTGAGGCTGCTAAACAGGATTGATATTACTATTACGTATCTCGACTTGATGTTAATATTATATATCCCGACTTGGGTAAATAAGTATGACCTTCACTGTCAATTTTGATGATTCCTCCGACTAATTTTGCAATATTCTTACAGAACGATCCATCTTGGCTGGTTATTTTGCTTTCTTTTGCAATGTATTTCTTGGCCGATTTGAAGTTATTCGCAGTATCAGCGAGTTCAACTCACTTTCTTTTTTCTAGTAATCTATCAAATGGCATGGTGGGCTAATACTAAATATTGCTAAATATTTTATCAGAGAATAAGGAGTGTTACAAAGGTGTAATAAGCTAACAAAATTATATATAGACCTGCAGAAAAATTGCAGAATATTTACACGAATGTTTACTTCAGAGCATTGAAGGCTCTACTATTCTCCCATGATCACTGAGATAAGGCATTTTACTCAGTTTCTGCCATACACTGTAGGCCTAGTACATACACTTGCAGAACAGTATGACATGGAAGACTGCCCAAAAAAAGACCACCTTTGTAAAGTTTTTTTTGGCCGAATTACAATTGTGAGCTGAATATACAATCAACAAAAAAAAAAAAAATAATAATAACAAAAAAAAAATAAAATTAAAAAAAAAATATATATATATATATCTTATTCCTCTGCCTGCTAGTTTGGTGTTTATTTACAACTACTAGTATCCACAGAAAGTGTAAGTCTTAGGGTAATGACTTGCCATCCTTGTTAGCTGTACATAAGCTATCTCCTTATTTCTTCTGTCTACTGGTGGTGGCAAATAAAAAGCGCCAAATCTTGTTCCAGAATTGGAATTCCTCACTGAGAGAGGGAGGATGATAATCCAATTCGCCTTTCTGCAGATTACAGTTCAAGTTTTTAAGTGGTCGTGATGGTAATGAAAGGCAACTAGAATCTAAGGGAGGGAAAAGATGATGGACTCTCACCTCCAGTTGCGATAAGCTTCTCAACACGGGAAACAATATGTTTACCATAAGTGTACCTCTTCAAGGCATTTAAGTGGACCCTGATGCGAGAAAGAATCAACTCCAAACTTCGATCGTCGCATGTTTCAAGAACCTTTTGCACAACATAATTTCCAAATGGATCTTTCATCATGGCCTGCATATGATCAGTTTTATAATTCAATAAACATCCAAGAATGCTTTTATTTCCTTGGGAGGGGGGGCGGTGTGTGGAGAGGAACTTGAAAAGAAAAGAATAGAAGAAAAAAAGAAAAGAGAAGAGGGCAGTAAAAAAGGACCAAGCTCATTAACCTGGATTTATTTAAATAAGCCATCACAAAACCCTCCCTGATCCCCAAGAATGGATGAATATGCAGATGCTGCCATAATAATCCATGTAATCCATACACCCGAAACCCAAAGTATAAAAACATTTAGTCATAACCCAGTATCAAGTAGAAAGCGGCCGCCTTTTATAATGATCTAGAGTTCTTGCTCTTTTCTTTTTGATGGATATGTGACAAGGCATAACTTTTATATGCAACTAATACAGAAGTAATAACCTTAAAAACTAAATAGTAAATTGAAAATAGGTCTACCTCACAACCTTGAAAAGAATGTAGAATAAAAAGATAAGGATTCATCCAATTGAAAAAGAGATCTGGAAAGAAAAATAAGCTCTATCTTGTTCTACTTGTACTTTAATAACCAGCATTATTATTAATCAATGCAACTGAATGATGCATAGAAGTACCAATACAGTAGCATAACTGCATCCAAAGCTTCATGGGATAGACCTGTCTCAGCTGCTTGTCAAGACACTTCCATATATTAAATAAAATTTGGACATGTCTTACATAATTTGAGAACTCTTTCTGATTGAAAAATTAATAATTTGAGCACTCGTCAAGCATATCTTTCAAGTGATTTTTCCATTTAAAAATACTATTGGTTAAAATTGAATTAATATTGAAATTGATAATGTGATTGCGTACTTGTCAAATATTAAGGTGCCCATGTCTGCTTTAATGCTTTCTAAACATGTGATGCAATAACAGTCATTTTGAGCAAAATACGTAAACCATCATATTTTCAATAGGATAGCATGAATAAATGAGTATTTAGAACTAATATTATGTAGTTACGTACTAACTTTCCCTAGTCATCCAATATGTCTCACTTCCTTTTAATTCAAATGTAAAGGTTATGTTACAGCACAAGATATGATAAACTACAAACTATGGAGAGCATGTAAATCAATATTGCAGACAACACAATTTAAATGCATCTAGCACAACCGACACAACCAACGTGATATTGGCCAATATCCTATTTCTTCTTTCTAGTTAACTCTCGTCAGAACCTTAAAGAGCTATCTATGCAAAACAATAAATGCAAGAAATATGATAATCATGAGCCTTCCATCCTAGAACACAACTGTTCAGACAAACAAATCAAATGAACTATATATCAATTATGGCATTCAAATCAAAATCTAGTATTGATTTTGAAGAAGAAGTGTGGCACAAACCTGCAAGGGCTCGTTTTCATCAGTGGAACCAAGCATCTCATTCACCAAAAGTTGGCGCTCTTGAGGACCACCGAAAGTTAAACATTTCTCCACAACATTAGAAGCAAACTTCTGCTGACTCATCTTTACAATTTGTCCTGCAAGCTTGCTAATGATTGCAGATCGTTCTTGCGGTTTACCATGCTCCAGGACATGCTATGCAAGCAAGAGGATAGGGATCAGGGAGAAATCACTTACCATTTAATGTACATATATAAACACAGTATGCATGGGCAAACATATGCATAATCTCAAACACAGAAGAAGTTTTGCATGTATGCACACATGAAAACGCACTTGTTTTTGGCAAAAAAATTACTAA
Source organism: Moringa oleifera (assembly GCA_021397835.1). Lineage (NCBI taxonomy): Eukaryota > Viridiplantae > Streptophyta > Magnoliopsida > Brassicales > Moringaceae > Moringa > Moringa oleifera. The sequence continues at coordinate 109,133 of JAJFZO010000882.1, read as the reverse complement.
GAAAACCAGAAATGTAAAGAAACTTAGCCGCAAATCAAAAGCACAAGAAAAGAAAAACATAGTCAAAAATATTTGACCTAGAAGGAGAGCATTTTACGGAACATGAAAGTTAAGGCCACCTCATCGAGAATATTCTCTCGTTATACGAATGGTTTGTTACCATGATATGTAAAAAGGAAGAAAAATGCAGGAAAAAGAAAATTCAAATACAGAGACAATATATAAATTAACATGGAAAACAGTGTAGCGGAACAAGCTGAAGATAACAGAGCAATGGTAACTGGGACACAACAGTTCATTGAAAAATCAAGTTTCCGACAATCCGATATGCATGATCATATTGTTTTTCCCTAAAAGGGACCTGTATCTGATCATATATGGGTGCCCCACCTTTTTCATAGAAAACACTCCCAAAAGGGCATTGTTCATAACATTTTTAGGACCACAATAGTGAACAAAATCAAACAGACAAACCATCAATCAAGAAGAAATAGAAAAAATTGACAACAATGTCGTTTATAAAAAGAAAAAGCAAGAAAGATTTTTCATGGCAGTATATATTTGGAATGAAACTCAGAAAAATATAATACCTGAATGACATAATTTCCATATTGATCTTGCGCCAGAATACACACAGATTTCATGATTTCATCCATAATTATTTGTTGAGTATTTATATCATCACAATGCTCCAGGACCCTCTGATGGCATCAAAGAAGAAGTCAACAAATATCATAAATACTCACCTAAGAATGTGTGTGGACAATAAATCTCTAACCTGGATGACACGGCAGCCATAGGGGTGTGTGGAAAGAGCAACAACTTGCCCATAGAAAGCTGAAATTATAAATTCAATTCGATCTTGTGGGACACACTCTATACACTTCTGAATTACATGATTACCATTCTGATCACGAACACATTTCATGACTGCACCATCAAGCTCTGCCACCATTTGAGTCTGCTGATCCACACCAACCACCTCCAAGGCCTGTGTCAAGTTTAGAGTATCATATACTGAAAACTATATGAGTAAATGAGTATTCACCGCTTTTAATTTTATCACAAACATAATCTTTCAATTAAGTTTTACATGATAACCCAAGTACCATCTGCTTCCTCCCACACTATCTTAGAATAATTCGAGACAAATGAAATTGAATTCATTTCTCATGTCACTCTTCTCCCAATATTAGCATTCAGAGAATCAGGTTAGGACAGCAGAATGTGAAGTCATCTGTCAAAGGTCAAGAGATTCATTCACGTAGACATGGATTTAACCTGACAAGTATGACCATCTATCTAAATAAGTACATAGTCCTAGACATAGGCTATTTACCAAAAAAGGATTCTGAAATACTGCTCAGGCAGAAAAATATTAAGTCAATAATCCTGATCACCGATAAAGTCATAGGATTCATATATGTGTACTAAGAGCTCAAAATAAGAAGAGTTACCATAGATGTTAGTGTTGTAATAGCAAATATGCTATCAGTCAAACAAATATGCATGACGTTGGAACTCTGTCCACAGGCACAGACAGTGTCAGATCATGTAATCCTGAACTGACTGTTCCTTTGAAAGAGTTATAATATCAACTTCCATTTTTCAGATCAATCTCTTTCCTTATGAAACATAACTAGCAATCTTCTGATTCCTGCATTTGAGGTACTTACATAGCTACAAGAAATCATTGATCAAAAAGAAAATGAGAAAACAAATGACTATGAGCACCTCTGCATCTACTAAGGCATACCATATTCAGAAGCTACTACCACAAATAAGATTTCAAGGATTCGTTGAACCAGAAAGACCTGACAAAAGAAGAAACATTTTAAGCTTTTGTTCTTTATCTTTTTGGTTACATTTGGTTATGAAAGAAGCTATTTGTTAAAATAAGTTTTGTTTTTAAGTTATCTTAGGGATTGAGCGAGAGTGTCTTTTTCTAGATCCCTGCCCTAGTGCCAGTTACACCCAATAAGTCTGTATAGGAAACTTATATGCTTTCACACACGAATATCAAAATCTTCAGGAATTCCACATAAAAACTTGAAACTCTAGGAATAATCAACACCTCAAGATAGAAGCTTATGGGTATATTCCTAAATCTAAGTAATCAAACTCATTGATCAGATCACTTCCAAGTCATTAATAGAGAGCATATAAATGAAGGCTAGATATTTGCCAGAGGAAAAGATGCTGGCATTAATCAGTAAAAGATGCAAAAGGCTCAGTTACCATAACAATGGAGCAAGTAAGGTAGAAAAATAGTAATATAATATGTCAGAGGGTATATTACATGATATTCTACACAGCAATTAAGGATACTAAGTCAAGACTATGCAACTTCAAGCAAACAGTAATTTTAATGAGGAAACCCAAACGGGTCACAAAAAATTCAAGTATGCAATATCTAGATGAGAAAGCTATGAAAAACACCTTCTGAATTACTCTGCAGCCATACATTTGAAGACAGAGAGGCAAAACATGACCAGTAAGTTGGTTGGCTAGCTCTTTTCTTTGACTTTCTGTACCATACTCAAAAAACTGCAAAATGAAGAAAACAACTTGATTACAAATTTAAATCATATTGGACACAGGTCAAGTTCTTAAGCTTAAGAGCCTACTTTCTGAATGACATAATTTCCAAAGACATCTGTCATCAAAGTACGAGCATGTGGAATAATCTCAGGGAATATGATGTTCTTTTCTTCCACTGTGGCAGTTTCTAACTTCTGCTGGATGAAGCGACTTCCATACTGATCCGTACTGCATAATACAATGGGAAATAATGCGCTCAATAAATATCGAATGCGCGATTGCATATAATATGAAAGCAGGCATTTTAAGCATACCTGAATTCAAAAACATGATCAACAATATCCGGAAGTTCGAAAGGCCTGGTCTTGTTGTTCTTGAACTCATCTAATAAGGATGAGATATATCTACCTTCCACAGTACTACCAATATCTGAGTGCCATGATCCCAAGGATCCTCCCATTGGACTTCTCATCATTGAAGTTAATCGTGACATTTGGTCATTCTTAAGACTTCCAGAACCAAGAGAAGGAAACACAGAATTTGCAATTGGGTTCCCAGAATACATCATGCCAAGGTCATATGATGGTCCATAGTATTCATGATTCTGACCACCAGGTTTACCTGAATGAAGCAGATCATACTGTTGCTTATGCTGAGCAAGCAATGTCTGAAGGTATGCTTTTTGAAGACCAGCCAAGTCTACATGAGATGTGCTAAAATGGTTCCTAACAAAAGAAGGATCACTTGGACTAGCAGCACCACATTTTGCATAATTAGAAGTGTTTTGAGAGTACTGAATATAGTGTGGGTCCACAACTGGAGTACGAAGGTCATAACCAACTTGATTTACCAATCTGTTCAAAATTGGCCCATCTCCAGTACCAGTCAATGGTGAACCTAAAACAAAAACCGCAATATCAAGTGAAAAAATCTCATCACCAATGTGTAGAGAGAGAGAGAGAGAGAGAGAGAGGGAGAGAGCAGAAATAACCTGCATCAAGATGATTCCTAAAAACTGAATTAAACTTCTGATTAACAGAATAAGCATCAGGTACATGCCCAGCAAGGTCCAGACTAGGAGTATTTGCATTTTGATTACATTCATTAGATCTCTCCCTGCTCCCAAACCTGGAAGAATCCACTTTGGAGTAAAGATTGGCAGAAGAGGAAGTTCTTTTAGGAATATTGACTTGTCCATTGGAACCTGTCTTAGAAGCATTGACATTTCCTACAATTTCATTTTTCCTCACTAATCCACCATAGTTAGTAGAAAATAAGAGATTTTCAGAACTTGAATTTTCTACCACTTGATGCTGGAGACTCTGGTTATGACCATTAGACATATTGAATATAACATCAGGCTGCTTGTCAAGACCATGTTGAAGCTGTGACCGTAAATGGCTTTCTTCTTCTGTCTGTCTAGCTTTTGACAGGGCCAAGCCAGACAGTGCTGCTGCAATTTCACCAAGTTCAGTTGCACCAGTAGAATGACCATTTTGCACATTGAAGCTGACAGCATTCTTCTTTTCATTAGGGCCAACTCTACTCCCCACAGGAGGAAGACCAGAACCAGAAGACCTCCCAACTACCTGTGGTTCAGGGGTTGTACTCCTTGACAATGATGAACCCACAGTAGTTGCCAATGCATGAGAAACAGTTGCAGCATGGCTCTTAACCCCAAAAAATCCAGGGGGGCCAACTCCAGCATGCAAAGTGTCTGAGGAATGCAATCCACTACATAGCCCACGCGGACTGGGATCAGATATCCCAATCATATCCACAACATCACCAAAAGCATTATGACTTGCTGGGCGTGATAGCTGACCTGATAAGCAGTTCCGATCCACTCCTCCCTATAAATATATGTTCATGTTAATCGTCATTGTAAATACAACAACAAAGATGCATGCCTAGCATTTCAATAAAGATCCTAAGATATCATGCATGCCATCAACTACAACTAAGAGATTTAACTTATATCAGTCAAAAGCAACAACAGTTTCTTTTAACAAAGGGGAGGGGGGAAAAAAAAGTCAAAGCCACAGAGTCGATCCTGGGAGTACAACTAACAAAATGGCGCTACAGAAACATCTATTGAGAAAAGAAACATGCACTTCAATGCAGTATAGATCATGCCATGCATGTAATAATGTCCTATGCAGACGAGGGAAACCACAGAAATTTTTTATAAATATAGTTGCAGCAACAAGTCAACCCAACAACATCAGACTTAGGCAGCTGGGAGTGCTGTCACAAAACTCTGCATATGATCCCGCAACTATATGCAGGACAACACGGTATTCAACATTGTAGGTTCCTTAGTTCCGGTCATTTAGGATGTTGGCATCAATAAACAAACGTGGGAATGGATGTAAAGCTTTGAGTGCACTCTGGTGTAATTATTTAGACGCCTGTCTACATAAAAAATATAAGGAATTTCATGTGGAAAGTTATATTTGGTCCATAACAAAATCACAGAAACTGAACCCCCTGGAATTCTCTAATTGAAATCTCAATCCACTACTTCAAATATAGAAATGCACAACCAGTGTCTAAATGTCAAGGCTAAAACCCATTTACGAATGTACAAGAAATTATAGTGCATTGATAACATTCCACAAAGTTAACAGAGAAAGTATCCTATTTACAGTGCCATGGTGTTTGACGATCCATTAGATGCTGAAAATTGAAGATCTACAATTCAATACTTCGAGTGTGTCCAGTAATATTCTAAGTGTGTGTGAAGTCATTCAACATTCATCACTTCCTTTAAAAAAAAAAAAAAAAGCTTAATAGAGTAACTAATACCTCAATGTCAAATGTTGAAACTGAAAACAGAGAAACTGACATGCATATCTATGTTTTGTGTACTCTTGTCATACATCCCCAACATGAATTTCAAGGTATCATTACCAAAACAGCACATAAAGCTTGACAAATCTACTCACAACAGCAAAAAACGGCTTCAAGTCCTCCAGGGGCCTTCAGAATTGTTCATTTCAGAATGTTGATCAATACTCTTGAAAAGGAGAAAGGCGAAAGGAGAAAGCAAAAATAAAATTGTCATTTACCAGGGAAATAGTCTGCAACCCATCTTCAACACTCAATAGTTTCTTATGAAACCTTACCTAGTAATCTAACAGTAAAACCCGTCTTACCAAGTAAAGCACAAATGGCACAAACATCTTTTAAGCCACAACATCAAAGATCTTAGATCGTTCACCAACAAATAATCCTTAAAAAAGATGACATGAATAATTCACTTCTTTAGAAATTGCTCTATACGAAATGGATTTAGTTGCCGTAATCATTCTTAATCGGCCTGTAAACTGAGAGAAAGCTGATGAGACATATATTCTAAATCAAAAACAAGGTTAACTTTATATTAGCTATGAGGCCCCAAGGGGATGCCATCCATGTACATAAAGTGAGTTAGATCCTATTTAGAAGTGAGGACTTCTCATTTACAAAGAATCTCCATTACCCATAACTTAAGTATATGAATCCAACTATTCCTTAACACACTAAAGGGCATTTCTATCCCTTCAAAAGCCCTCCTATTTCTCTTCCCTCACAATAGCCAAAAAACGAGAAGAGGTATCAATACAGTAACTTTCTTCTTCAACCCAACAGCCGTTATGCCCCCCAAGCCCTCAATTCTGATGCCAGTGACCCGACATCACCCAAACTTGCCCCAACAAAACCAACACACTCTCCCAAATTTCTCTAGATCATCTACACCAAAGCATTGCATGATTCGCATGCAAAAAATAATAATATAGTTTGGAAACAAACATTGACATGAATCTTAATACCATAAAGTCAAAGTTCCATAATGAAAGCAATATTTTACAAGCTCATAGATAATGTATTATAGAATGCAGGGGTCTACATCAATTACCTGAAGGATGTCAGCAAAACTTTTCCTCCTTGGGCCAAGCCCAATGGCTGACAAGCCAATTAAACCATCTGAACCTCTATCAAGCCATTCGGCTGACATCTTCCTAGACATATTCCTTGCACCAGCGTTCCTCAATTCCATCAGCTCATTCTCTGCCTGTTGCACAGAATGTCCTGGCTGCATTGAGAAGAGTGATGAGCTATCACCACCATCAACCAACTTCTTCTTCCTCCAGTCCCCAACACTACCAAATGAAGATCCACTAGCCTGAAACCTTTGTGCAATACGCCAGTCCTCTTTTGACAACAATGGTGGAGGCAGCCTCGGATTTATATGTTCATGTGAATAATAATACGAAAGATATGCAGGGTGCGAACGGATCTCATCTTCCGACATCATTCCATTATTATCAGTACTGCCAATAATAGTATTAATATCACTAAAATCAGAGTTCAGAAACAGATTACCCACAGCACTTAATGATCCCTCGACTGTGGGAGGTGCACTGCCACTCCTATACATACAGAGGTCCCTCTCCCGACCAAGAATTTGTTTATTACGCTGCTCTTGCAGCATCAGTTCAAGCTCAGTCTGAAAGCTATCTTGTAAATCCCCACAGGGTTCTTGAAGACCACTTTCCAAGGTTATTGGCATGTTAATGTTACTTCCAGTAACCATCTCCAAAACTCTACTTAATCAAGCAAACAAAAATCAAGTCAAAAGTTGACAGAATTAATAAAACCAAAGAAATCCTATGCCCAATTCTCAGTCTCATTGGAGAGAGAGCTTCAAGAAAGTAAATTATGTTCATTCAGATTAAATTTAAATTTGAAGTACAACAAGAGGATGACTCCAAATAAAAAATAGTATCTGAAATAATATCACAGTTTCTAAAGCTGTGGAAGTATAATTGAGTAGATTATCATTGATCCCAATCAATGCATTTTTCTATTCTTTTGCTTCGTAAGTATAATTTTTCAGCAACCAAAAATAGCAAAACCCATCATGAAAATTCAGTCAACAAGATCACCCAAAAAGGGGGGGGGGGGGGGGGGGGGGGGCGGCAACAAAAGAAACAGGGCATCAAATTCCATACCTTCACAAATCCCCCCGCATCAATACCACCAAAGCAAAAAATCAATCCTCGTGATACTGAACCCAACAAATGAACAAAACGAAAATAAGAAAAACATAGCACAATAACAAGAAACCAGAATCATTCATATGGTATTGAGAATCGTTGAGAACAATAAAAGGTGTCGTATACGTACTTACGGTGCCAAAACTGAGGATTGATGCTAAGCTTGGCACTCAATGTCCGTTCCTTTATTAATTAATTTATTTCTATGTGTGTTTGATTCTCAAGAGTAAAGGCAATTAAAGAAATGAAATTGAAGGGGGTAGATCCAAAAACTTAGAATAATTAGAAGAAAAGGAAGAAATTAAGAAGGAGCAAACATGGGGGTTGAGATCGCGTGAGCATCTGGCACTATTCCAAAACGGTCCCTCTTTTTCCTTTTTGTCCCATTTCTTTCCAGAAAGATAAATTACCGAGAAAACGAAAAAGGAAAAGAAAAGGAAACCCCGAAATGGTTTCCTTTTTCTTTTAATTAAAAAAAGGGGCAAAGATGGAGAAGAAGAAGCAGGTGGACCCCCACAGGGAGGTGATTTTAAGCATTGATCGAGAATCAACGGTGATGAGCGGTGTTTACGCGCCTGGCAGTTAGTTGGCTAAATAGGAAAAATGTGATTATGCAGGGAAAGGGAGAATTTTGGGATATTCTGGTTTTAGTCTGGGCAAGTTGGAAAATGACCAAAAGAGTTTTCTTTTTCTTTTTTTTTTAATATACCATATATAATTGTTTCATTAAGGACATGGAAAAAGCCATAAAATTCCTATTTAATTTTTTTTTCTGATTATTGCTTGTTTTGGTTAAAACATTATTTCTTAAAAAAATTTCAAGTAATTTAATATATATATATATATATAAGTGGAAGTATTTAAATTTTTTTTAAAACATTTAGATGTTCACATGACTAGTGAATTTTAAGTTTTTTATCATATGTATAAATTTAATTTACTCATAATATTTATTTTTTAAAAAATAAATTTTAATTTTTTTCTTATTTGATAAGATTAATATTTTATATATACATATATATCATATATATATATATAAATTGTTTTTTTTTAATGTGAAATCTTAACTATTGTTCTAAAAAAATGGTAAGATTGTCTTGTTACATAAAGAATGAGCTATAGAAAATAGGGAAAAAAAAGTGTTTTCTTATGAACAAGTATGATTTATCATAAATTTTTGGTAAGTGATAATCTTTGCTTTATTTTTTATTTTTAATATTATATTTATTAAGTTAGTGATAATGATTAGTTATGGTTGTTGCCATTTTCTCTCATCCTCATGTGATATTGCAAATTTGGTCTATGTAAAAAATAAAAATAAAAATTATTGATTTGATTTCATTTTTTCAAGTTTTCCAACTTTTCATAGATTTCTTTTTCACGTGTATCAAAATTAATAAAAATTAAATAATTTTATTGATTTTTATTTTTGAAGTATATATATATATATATTAATCTCTAATTATTACTTAAATATAGAAAAATATTCGGATACAAGTTTTAATTGTTTTTTTACTTTTTATTTTTTTAAAAGGAGATGTAACAAAGAAGCCTCCTGTTAACATATTACTTAAAATTTGAACTTCTTATTGAGTAATATAAATTATTAAATCTTTTGTTTCAGGTGATCTTGATATAAATTTTATGTTTTATATTTATGTTATGATTTTTTTGAATGTTAATATTCAATATTTTTATAATTTTAAAATTTTAAAATATATTAATATTGATAATTTTTATCTACATTATTTTAAATTAATGATATTTATCAATAAAATTTTAATTTTAAATTGATAAATATCTCAAAATTTTTTAATACTTAAATTTATTTATAATAATGTTAACTTTATCTAAAAAAATTAATTTTAAGTTGATGGAATTTTAAAATTTTATTTCTTGAAATAACTATAAAAAATATTTATTATTTATTTTACAAATTTGAAATTAAAATTGTATTAATCTGATAATTTTAACAAAATACTTTCAAATTTTATTATACTGAGTCTAATTTTAAAATCATATACTTTTAAATTGATACAATTCATAATTTAATTTCAAATATTATGAGTTTAAAATATAAAAGAACAATCTAAACCAGTTTTATCAAAAAAAGTCAAAATACTTAACTTATTATAATTCTAATTAGAAACTCATTTCATTTTTATTGATAAAAATAAATATTCGCACAATTTTTAAAAGATAAATTGTTCAAAAATCAATTTTTTATGAAATTAAAGAAATGCAACCTTCATTTCATATTAATTCATTTATATTTCTTTTTAGGAGTGAAAAAACTTAATTATCTTTGTACATAATCTTCACTTTTTTATCCTATCAAATCAAAATCAAAGAAACCCTAAGAAGCAATATTCTTTCTTTTTTGATTTCTTCTAGTTTCTTATTCGTTGGTTATTCATAAAATTCAAATACTTTTATTAATCTTTTCATGGTCATTCATTTAGTTCATTTATTAAACTTACTATTTCTTATCAAACCATAGATTTTTTGAATTATATATTTTTAAGATTTAGTTTAGAGTTTTCATCATCTATATATCAAGAACCAAAATTTTGATTTTGAAGTAATGGTATTTTCTTTCTAAGAGAATGGATAAGTTCATCAAATTTTATGCATATTGCTTATTTTAATTTTTAAATTTTGACATTTATTTTAGTTGTTTTAGTGCATAATATGTTGGGATTATTTTTGTCTATTTCAATCATATAATTTAATTATGAGTTTTAAATGCATCTAACAATCGTTTATTTTTCGATCATCTATTTATTGATCACATATTTTAAATATATATCCCATCTATTGATTACTTATATTATTGTATATTTATTTATCACTTATTTATCAATTATTTATTATCAATTGCCTATTTATGGACTATCTATTTATTCGTCTTTTATTTATTGTTATCTATCAATTTTTCATTTATTTATTAATTCTTTATTTATCTATCATTTATTTATTAATTGTTTATCTATTAATCATATATCTTATGCTGTATTTCAGTTATCTATCTTTTTAGCTGCTTATTTATTAAATGTTCACCCATCGATTACTTATTTATTGATCGCTCATTTATCTATTACTTTTTTCTTGATTCTTTATTTTTTAATGCTTTATCTATCGACATATTAAATATCGATTATTTATTTATCAATTATTCATTGTTAACTATTCATTTATTATTAACTTATCAACCAATCGTTCTTCTATTTACATTGTTTATTTATTAACTATTCATTTATTGTTAACTTATCTACCATCAACATTGTTCATTTATTGACTATTTTATCAATCCTTATTCAATCACTCTTATTAATGGCCTCTATCAACCACTCATATACATTGCCTTTTTAGTTTAGATTTTTATATTTATATCAACTATTATTATTTTTAAATAATTTGAAATTATAGTACATAATATATATTTTTTTATTAATTATTTCCAAGCATACTAATTACATTCATTTATAGTTAATATAGAGTGCAATGGATTGATAGTGACAAAAGAGACAAATTTTACTTAACTCTATGTAATCCCATGATATTGCATATACCTAAAAAATGGATACTTGCTGCAATATTTGTATTAGAACTTGAACATTGATCATAGAATGTATAAGATTAACTTGTCATTTAGATGTGTAACAAATGTTCGAATACTAGTTTTTGAGGTAAAAAATGATGATTAGTCAATGGATTTTATCTTGTAAAATGACATACAAAAATATATGGCACCTTTGTGTATAGTGATTGAAACATGGCTTACTTATCCATAACTTCATGTGAGTAAGTTATGATAAGAAGATTGGTAACCCTCATAATATAATAAACAATATAGAGTACTCAATGCAATCAAAGCATTAAGTAGTGTAGCCTCAATGAATGATGTTGAGGACAAAAATGACAGTTTGGAGTGAAATTTATAGTCAATCTGTTGGAGCATTAGATCTTGTAGCCTTTTTTGAAGGTGATAAAAGATTCTCATTCATGTGCAACATGTGATGACTTAATATATGTTTTTATCCAAACATTAGATAATAATAAATAATAAACAAATTGAATTATTCTCTAAATTAATTTTGGAATAATATGTAATATAATATAATAATTCAAATTTATTTACCTTACAACTACTGAACAAACTATAAATCTTTTTTATTCTAAGTGTCATACAAGTTTGCCACTTTAAAATGATTGTATTGCATTCAACATAATCGACGCACAATGAAGTGAACCTATATTATATAGTTAATTACTTATTAGAGAATAAATAAATAAAAATAATCTTAATCCTTATTAGTATATTCATATATATTTGGAAAGCATATATCAACTCATGTAAGCTATATGTATTCCTCTTGATTAGTTGTTAAGCATTTGTCACTTAATCAAATATTTTTTAAGGAGCATAAAGTCACATCAAAATTCAACCAAACCTAGGCAAACTTACTGACAAAGATATATGATAACAATAGCTAAATAACGCATATCAACAAGTTTCATCTTTACATATCAACCCATTCTTGACAAAATATAACATGGTAACACTAATGAAATCTTCATCATCATCTGTTGCTAATGATTTTTACACTATCTTATCAATATAAATCTTTTGAGATTTTTGAAAAAACTTTTAAGATAATTTGATTTTTGAGATGAAGCAATCTTAAGGTATTACGACTTTCCATTTCCCCTTCCCCTCATAGAGGCCTATGATTCTTAAGAAGTTGGCTACACTGAACTTTGGTACTATGGTAGACCTTAATTTAGTCCTTAAATTGCCATAATGTCGTGTCATTTTTTCAACTTGCATCTACTTTGTCATACCTTTCCACTAAACTAAGTAATACATTTTATAATTCTTCTTACTATAGCCATTTATTTTGTAATCAAGGATTTTCCTAATATTCTTTTCAAAATATACTTAAATCACTAACAACTTGCACTTGGCTTTCTTATGTCTACTATCTGTATCTTCCTCAAACTCTTTAAGAAAGCTTATGTGAACTGTTCGGTGCATCTTTAGATATTGGGATGTGTAAGTTGATACATCACAACTCTGACTTTTTTTTCATTCACGAAAGGTACATCATATCTCAATATTAGATCTTTATGAACTCTTTTCTCTATGATTTTTCTTCTTAATTTACGAGGTTAATTTTAGTAGTCCTTTGCTCTCAACTCAGAACTCAGCACCCCATTTTCACCTCTTAACATACTTTTTCATATGTCTTTATACCTTACAATTGTTATCTCTTGCGTGGTCAATCAATTCTTACATGCTGCTAGCATAACAATATATTACCTTATAACTTGTGTTTGGCTATCTTACGCGATATCATTGGTTGTTGACCAACTTAATAGGACTCAAGCCTGTCATTGATGAATGATGGATGTTATAACAAAACTGTACTACATCCAATAACTTTAGCAAATCTATTTGGCTTGTAGTGACGTAATGCCATAAGTACCCCTCTAGAAAATAATACTTTCTATTTGTCTCTCTATCTAGACTTTAATTCGATTCTTAACATATTTAGCAGCATGGTATAGAATCTCTTTATGAATTTGGCATCCTTATCACTAAGTATATCTCTTGGAAACCTAAAGTGTTAATTACATATTTAAAGAATATCTTTGAGGTCATATCAGTAAGATAACTGTGAGTAACTAGAATAAAAATAGCATATTTTGAAAATTTATCAATAATTACTATAATACCAGATAGTCCTTTTGTCTTTGAGAATTCCATAATGAAATCCATTGATACTAACTCTTATGGATGTTTTGGAACAAATAGAGGCTAAAGCAAGCTCACATTCTTCCTTTTATTTGTTCTATCTTATTGGCACACCAAGTATATGTAGGCATATATCTTAATATTGTCTATCATCTTTGGCCAGTATTAGGTTCTTAATAACAATGTAAGCATCATTTTGATACCCGAATGATCCTTCCCCTATGGGTCATGTGTTTCCTTTAACAATTATTTATGAGACCCATTAATTTAACATATAAATAATTTGCCTTCCTGAGCTACAATGTCCCATTTTTGATTTAGTACCTTCGAATAAAGCCCTTTCTCACTTCTCACATGAGTTGAGCATATTCGATAATATCCCTACTACTCGTTTAAATTACTTAAGAAAATCACTTTGGACACTTGTCAAAATGACCACATAGGTTTGCACTTTCCTGTGACTAAACGCATCAGTGATAATATTTTGCATGCTTGGTATATGCTTCAACATAAAATCAAAATCAAGAAGGAACTCTTGTCACCTTACTTGTTTTGAGGATAACTTTTTTTGTAAACAAAAATAAGTGTGGGTAACACCATCTATTATTACCTTAAATTTGTTCCAAATAAGTAGTGTCATCATATCTTAAGATAATGAAAAACAATCATCATATCTTTCTCATAGGTCAAATAATGTTGTTTAACATTTTTAAGTTCGTGATTCTCAAACACCACTAGGTGACCATTCTAACCTTATACACCTTGGATGGCTCGATGATAGGAATTCATGACTATCTAGAATCGCTGTTTGAAATTCAATAGGAATAACACTAATTTGAGGCTGTTGCCTATTTCAATCCCTCAAAAGCTCGATCATACTCTTTTATCCAAACCTATGTGTTATCCTTTTTAAGCAAGTTAATTAAATGATAGCTTTTATTTGAATATCTTTTAATGGACCATCAATAATAGTTTACAAGCCTTAAAAACAACCACAACTCCATTAGTTTAAAAAGGACTCGCCAATTAATGTTAAGCTTTTACTTTTCTCTTGTCCATCCAAATCTACACGTTTTTAATTCAATGTCCCAAGAAAGGCACTTTTTACCTGTAAACCTCACATTTCTCCTTCTTGATGTTAACTAGTATTCCTTCAGCCACATCATGGCTTGCCTCAAGTAACTTACATGATCCATTTAGGGCTCATTATTCAGGTCATAGTATCATCCAGATAAACCACTGAAAACTTATCTAGGAACCAAAAAAGCATGTCATTCATGAGGTTACAAAGTAGTAAGCATATTTCTCAATCAAATGCTATAACTAAAAGCTTGTAAGAGCCATATCTCGTGACATAAACGATCTTTTCTTCATCTCCTTTAACTATTTTGAATTGTTAATAACTAGATCATAAGTTTAGTTTGTAAAATACTTAGCCCTTGAAAGCTGATTGATTAAGTCAGCATAATTTGGCACTGGATACTTGTTCCTAATCATGATTTTATTTAATGCTTTATGGTCAATACACATCCTCAATGAGCAATCTTTCATCTACTAAGATAACATGGGTGCACCATAAAGGTCTTTTAATGACTAGGTAAAGTTAGCTTCTAACAAATCGTCCAATTGCTTTCGTAGTTCCACCAACTTTGAAAAGGGAATTCGATATGGGCACAGGGTCTAGCACGAGAAAGCAACTATATTTTGTGATCGACATACATTTTTAGAGGAAATGCCTTAGGAAGTTCTGATGGTATAGTGTCGTTAAACTCCTTCAACACTTCAGCAACATTATCGGGTACCTCTAATACTTAATCAAGCTTCACCTCAAGCAACGTTTTCATTATCATCACTTTACCTTTTTGTAGTTTTGATTTCAACTACTTCATAAATTACAACCTGATTTACTTCTTATTTACCATTAGTTCACCTATTGATTTGGTTTTAACTAAGCTTAGGGCTTACACATTCATCACAAGTAGTCCACCCAAGTGAGGCATCAATGATGCCTTAAACTGTTTGGAAAACTCCAAACCCAAGATTACATCAAAATCATCCACTTGAGTTATCATGAAATTGGACTCACCTTTCCAATCTTCTACCTCTAGAGCTGTAGTGGTAGCTTTGTGTACTGCCCTTGCCTTTATGTTCATTCCTTGAACTTACTTGAGGTTGGATAAAGCTTAAGCTTGAGCTTTCCTACTTCTCTTTTTGTGATAAAATTATTGGCGGTTCCATATCTAATATTGCCATCACATTCCTTCTATTGATCCTTATCGGAATGTACATTAGCCTTTTCAAGAGTTCTTGGGTGTGATTGCATTTAGCAGCTGCATCAAATTGAATCGAGCTGGGGCTTCACCCTATCCTCCCTAAGAGAATCCTCCATAATAAGCACTTTCTCTTTTATAAAGTTAGCGTCTTTTCTAACCTTTGTTTGTTTTTCATTTTTCTTATCCGAAGTGCTACTCGTATATTTGTAATCCACCAGGCTATTAATCATGAAAAAGGTCATGGGTAAGTCTTTAATGCCTTGCCTCCTAAGCTCTGCTTGAGTGCATGGTTGTAAGTCAAACATAAAGTTGAATAAGTAGTCCTTTTTCAACATGTTTTTGATATCAAGTATCAAAGAACTAAATTCTTTAACAAAATCATGCATTTAATCCATCTGTTTAGGCACTTCAATTGTTCCTATGTTATGAACTACGAGTTACATGGCAGGATTTGCTCTTTTAATTCTTTTTAAAGGTCTCCCATGAATTGATGCTAGATCGCCTTATGTTAACATCATTCGACATATGAGTATGCTATCACAACTTAGCATCACTAGATAAATACATTATCATACTCATTACATGGTCATTTGTTAATAATTGAGCAACTTTAAAGTACTGCTTCATATCCCATAAGAAGTTCTCTAATTTCTTAGGTATTCCTCATTTAAGAGAACGACTCTGGCTTCGACACCTTTAGTTGTGTGGCAGTAAGCTTTGCTCCTACTCCATGGGTTTAAGTCGTCCCCTTTAGCAACCAAATTTCATCTTTAGAGGTCCCCATTATCTCTTTAAAAGCGGTGAACTCTTCTTCCAATGAGGCTTGTCGCTACTTGATTGCTTATGCCATGTAGCTAATGTACTTGTCAAGCCCTTTGACAAAGCACTTATAATCTCTTCAAAATGAGTAATGCGATCTCGTATTAGCTGCTTCCCTCCAGGGATGGAGCTTTTTGAAGCAATTTGATCCATCATGAATTTAAGTGAATGTGGTGTCCAAAATCGCGCTTTGACACCAAATTATGACACCCTTGGTTATTAGATCACACTACCAATCAATGAGATAGCACTAAGAGTGTTCGCCTACCAACTTTCTGCATAACCCACAACAATTCACAAAAAATAAATAAAAATAAAGATAAGTAAGAGATTATAAGTGTAAACAAACTAGATAAACAATCTTTGTGACTCTTCTTTACCTTTGTTAAGGACAATGGAAAGCCATTACAATAAAGCTCGTCAAAAGCACCTCAAAGACTCACAAGCCTTCTATTTTTTCAATCACAAACAATTGAGTTGCCTATTACTTAATATGATTAAAGTGAAACTCAAGCCTTCTATTGACAATATTAGATGGAGGAGTCCTACTCAAACACTTCCTCTAGTTCCCATAATCTTTAAGACTCTTCTTCGAAAACTATGTCAAAGCCCTTCTTTCGTTAAAACTATTGATAATGAGCTTGAAGAAGTAACTCCCTCATAGGACTCTAGTCAGCATCCTTTTCCGCTAGGACTTTGCTAAGTTATATATAAGCATCTCTTTCTTTCCCTAGTTATCTTTTTGTCCTTGTTCGAAGGAATGACCTCGCCCTTGATTATAGGATGTCCCTTGCTTGCTAGACTCATTATCCATGCCAAGGACCAAATTCTGCCTTATGCCTTTGTAATTGAGCTTCTTTGCACAACTAATGCTCCGTGCTTGCTCGAATCATCTTCGCCACTCTCCCTTTAAATAGGTTGATGGAGTTATTCGTGAGTCATCTCCTTGACATCACAACAATCCCAACTCATCAACATTTCTCGTGCCCACAAGTAAAGAGAAGTGTTTTCACTCACATCTCTCACATTTGCCTTCAAAATTAGCATTTACGTCTCCTTTGCTCAACGTGTTTCGCTTAGAAATTTATATACAAAAATAATTAAATATTTTCATATTTAAAAAATTATAAATAAACTAATATAATATAAGAATTAAATTTTTTAGATTCTACAACTCTATGTTTTATGTACTTTTTTGTTGCATCCCAAAGATCCAGCAGACAAAGTCACTTCATTTATCATTTCATTTTACAAAATAATTTTCAAAACACCACACCAATTCTTTGTTTCTGAAAATGTCGTTCAAGCTGTTCAAATTGAAGACTTCTATTCTATGTTAATCACCTATTAAGAAACGATTACATTATGGTGCCAGTGAAGTAAGCGCCTGAAAAGTGGAGAACTATGGAGTTTGCCAATACTAAACTAAAATCAAAAGCAACTTTCTTTCTTGTAGATGAATGAATATATTCATACAGGAGCGAAGAAACATGGGAAAACTAGTTCTGGGTACAATTCTCTGGTCAAACTTTATCAGGTAATTAATGAATATATTCATATAGGAGCTAGGAAACATGGGATAACTAGTTCTCCCAACAATTCTCTGGGCTAAACTTTATCAGGTAAATGAAACAACACGAAAGTGTATCAGTATTTTCAAGGGTTACATTCATTTTCAATCATTTCCCGGACTTCATTAACTACTAAGTATGCTTTATGGGCACCGATCATCTCAGCCTCTTTTCTGCCATCTCTCCATAACTGCAAAACAAAAAGAATGTCAGCGAGAAGGAAGATCTGATACCCAAAAGAACAAACTAAATCATCTTAGTTAAGCTATGAATTGCTAATGAAGGAGCTCGCTCAAGACTTTCCAACATGCAAGCCACTTTAAGAAGCTGTGGCCTGATATTGCTTGGTAAATACAGAAGACATTCTTCCATATTCAGCTTGTTCACATCCCTAATGTGTCAAGTGTTTGGAAGATAGAATGGAACTCACCTGTATGGTTGGCATTTTCTGCATGGAATTCGTAGTCCACCGTTTTCAATTACAAGAGAAAGTAAGATTAGTTTCCATAACACATAATGCATCAGCAGAGGAAATCAGAACTCAGGGATTAATAAGATGAAACCACTTTCCAGCTGTAAGTTCAAAATCAAAGAGCAAGTTTCAAGCATGTTAGAATACAACCAATGCGAGCCTTTTTCTAATTAAGGAGATATAAAATCGATGCATTTGGGACATTTTGATTATAATGTTTTGGTATTAGCATCACCTAGAGTAGGATATAGCATCTTAAAATCATTGGTGTCGTAACATTTTGAGGTACTGATTGAACAAAGGGTGATACAACGGAGGTGCTACTGAAGTTTAAGAGCGGGTTAGCTGGTCTCCTTGACTAAACTTTGCAAACTCGGTAAGGATCCCAAAAATCATATATCCTTCTTCACTACTCAACCTGTTTGTTTTCTCCACAATCTGTCATCCCTGCAAATCTTAATCCAAAACACAGCAGCACAGGGACTTAATTTTGACCCATCAATTTTCACAGTCCTCACTCTACCTCTAATCTATTGAAATTGCATGCTACATATTCCATTAAATCCCAGATAGCAAAGTTAATCACTCTTCTGAAGTTCTTAGCTAGCAAGTGTAACTCAATCCTCATGTCTGACCCTCATTTCATTGACATTTGCCTTTTATATATTCTACTCAGTCTTACTTGATCTAACACTTCCAACGATAAATTTTCTCCATGTTGATCACAATCTTGACCTTATCCATCCATAATATCATGCACAAAGGAGTATTATCCAGCAATAAATAGCTTTTAGTAGAAGGATACCAAGATTGAACTTTTGTACACTACTTTACCTGGGAACTTGCACGATAGAAGAATATTAATTCATAAATACCCAAGTAAAGAAGTATCTAACTGCATAAATCTGTGCTATGGGGTAGTAAGGGACACGACAACATATAAATCAATTAATTTGAAATCAGACGATGGTGGTAGCAGTGTGAGGAGAGGTAAGGTTGGGATGAGAAAGTGAGAGTAACATGACCCATTTTCTGTGGGAGGAACCAGCCTTAAGGTTAACTGCAAGCTCTGCCATTTTATATGCTAACTTTATAAAAGAGAAATAACTGTTCAAAAAAGCAACAACAAACATAGTTGTATTGACATGACAGACATATATAAAACACACAGCAACAGAAACTACAGGACCTGCAAGCTATGAGAAGTTACAAGAGACTTACAGTAACTCCTGCACGAGCCACAAGCTTGTGTGGGACATTGTTGACGTTCACAGAATAAAACCGCAATCTAAAACAAATCATGACCAGAAAGAAAATAACTAAATCGCTAAGCTAGCCTGCTTAATATCGCACTCAATAACATATAATTCAGGAGATTGTGTTAAGAAAATGAAAATGGTTCTCACATCATTACTTAATGATGACTATGCCTAGATCCCATCTAACCTGTTGTTATGCATTCTCCAGTACATTCTTCATTTTTGTAACAGGATGCGAAATAACACATGAATTTGTGTGTTTTTGGTGTGTGTGAGAGGGAGACAGAGACAGAGCAATCTCCTATACTAAGTTGTGGACAATTGGAAAGATTCAGAATGCAGGAAAGGTACTTAACAACTAAAACAGAAAAAGAAATGTCATAAGGCAATTAACAATCCAATGGTAGAACATTCATACAAACCAAGAAAAATGAGAAAGGAATTAGAACAGAATATTTTGTGCCAACTGCTTCGCAATTCAAACTCTTGCTCCTGCATTCTTACATAGTAGTAGGAGGTGGAGCAAGTCCAATTTACCAGAAAAGGCTCCCTAATGCTCCATTTTATTGTATCAGCTAGCATTTTCAATAGAAACTACAGTCAAACTGATGCCATTGCGACTAAGGGAAATAAACTAAAAATCTTCCAAAAAATGTTCACAATTTGGCAAAAAGTGCTAATGTCAAAATACAGTGTCAGTCATTTGAAATGATCAGGGAAGAAACCTAACCTTCCATGGTAATCAGCAGCCAACTTTTCCAATTTTGGTTTCAAATATATACATTTTCTGCACCAGTTTGCCATCCTACAAATCCATGTAGCTTTCTCTATTAGTGTACATGATAAAGCTTCTTTAAGATGTACAAGATTTATACTTCATAAATTATATCAATGTGCAAGTCTACCGACAAAACAAAAAAGTAAATACGCTGAAATCAGCAAGTTCATGTAAACCAAATGATCTTAGAACATTTCAATTTCTATCAAATCCAAAGAACATATACATACTTGAAGACAGGGTGGAATAAAGCAACTATATGTGTTTCCCAAGTAGTACTAATTTTTGGATCAAAGTATGTAAAATATCACCAAATGTAACTAGAGACTGGACATGGCAATAAATTTCCCCCAGAAATTCAAAAAACATTGAAAACTATCCATAAAGGAAAATCATAAAGCATGGTAGTTTCCACCTTTAAGAGGGTTTCCTTTCCCAGGTCAGAAATGGTAAATTATCTAAAATACAAAGCATTACTTTTTTATTGGCTTTCTCAGCATTTTCTCAGCAACCAACATTGCAGGGTATTAAAATTAAGGAACAGAAAAAGAAATAAGAAATAAGCTACAAAAACGAATTTGGTTTTCAGCTTTACAAATTTTACATACAATTTTTGGAAGGAAAGGTCATAACACCATCAAGCTTACACTTCCTCTGAAATTCCCATATTCTCTCAGCAACCAGAGAATTACCCAGATCCAGAAAACAAGCCAAATGAAACAATAAGTTTACCAAATTAAACAAAACCCAGAAACTCACCAAACTACGATCACCGGTTCTTGAAGCTGCTGGGCCTCCGCAATGACCCGATCAAACTGGCTCTCGCTGCAAATGGGCTCCAGGTCAACAGAAATAGGCGAGTCATCAAGCTCTTCCTGGCAGGACCGTCCTTCGCTCCAAACATTAAGGGCCCCTGTTTCAGGGCCAATCACGCGGATTTTCTCAGGAAAACGCAGGAACTTCCTGGGCAAAGAAGGTTGCTTCAAACTTGGGAATGAAATACTCTGCGGAGGTACTGGTAATTCAAGAGAAATGGAAGGTGCGGTTATTGACTTCAGAGGTCTGAGAGATGGAGACAAGCTTACAGCCTCGTACATAATTGACTGAAATGATTGTGCCCAAGAATGGTCAGTACATAGATATAGGAACAGGGCGACCCATGTGTCCACACACGCACAGAGACTGTACTATATACCTGGGTGCATGTAAATATCAAGGAAGAAAACATAAAACATATAAAAACATGAAACCCTTGAAGAATTTGACTTGCAAAGATTACAGCAAAACTAAAAAAAGTTTAACAACGCTTTCCGAGAAAGTTTAGGCATGATACATGTTAAATCTAATTTTATTTTAAAAAATAATATTTGTTTACATGATGTTAACCTTTTGATTTGAAATACTTTGTCACCAATAAGAAATGCAAATGCTATGAAACTTAGGGGATCCAGTTAAGCTTCATGTTCTTGTCATGATAAGTATTGCTTAATGTAATCTTCTGCATGGTTCTTGCCTTTTTGACTTTTCATGTTGATTATTAATTGCCTTACCATAATTTGGTAATAAGAATATAATTATTAACATCCTTACCCAGTTGCTATATATAGCTAAAAATGAATGTTGTGGTTGATAAAATTAAATGTCACTGATTTGGAAAAAAGCTAGGAGGAATATTTTGTAAATTATTATGTAAATAAACAAATAAATATTATTTTAAATTTTAAGTTTGATATTCTCTTTTCAATCAAAGTCTGATTTTTAAAACATATGCAAGTAAATTATTATCTATTAATTTTGTCTAAATTAGATTTTAATAAAAATAGTTATAAAAAAATAATAATATTTTCATTATTGAAATACCTAAAAAATTATTCAAATAGATTTAAAATTTTATTTTGTATTTAATCTCTCAATTTTGAATAATTTTTCATAAATTTTTAAAATTTTTGATAGTACAATTTTTTTAAAAAATATTTCAATACTCAAAAAATTTTAATTTTTTCTATAATGGTATCTGAAGTATTTTTTATATTTATAAAAATTTTAAATCAAAAATTCTTATAAAAATATATAATTTAAATATTTTTAATTTTTAAATTATTTGATAAGATTCAA
Organism: Moringa oleifera; assembly: GCA_021397835.1. NCBI lineage: Eukaryota > Viridiplantae > Streptophyta > Magnoliopsida > Brassicales > Moringaceae > Moringa > Moringa oleifera. The sequence goes on along the minus strand of JAJFZO010000882.1, from coordinate 86,505 downwards.
TTTTATCCAAATTGATAGATAAGAGTTTGTTTGAAAATATTTTAAAAGTTAAAATTTGATTGAAAAGAGAGAGCAAAATTTAAGATTTTAGTTGATATTTATCTTAAATAAAATCAATATTATCAATTTTATTAAATTAATTATGATAATTTTAATTAAAAATTTTAATAAATTTTATCTAAAAATATTAAATAAAAATAAAAAACATCAAATTAAATTTGTTTCTAATACAAATAACATTAAAAATTTTATAATAATGTTTTTAAAATACCATAACAGAATTTTAAAAAAAATTAAAGTCGTTGTGCTGTAGTAACATTTGTTTTTTTTTTTGGGTACGATGAAAATGCTTATAATTTTTAAAAAATTAAATATACAAATAATATAATTGAATATAAATTAAAAAATATATTTAATTTTAATTTCTTAAAAAATTTATTTAAGTATAATATTATGTTGATTTACATTATATCTTAAATATTAGTTATGATAAATATAATTTAAAATTTTTAAAAATACTTCCTTTTTTAAAATTAACTATGAACTTCAAAATGTATTAAAAAAAACTTTGATATGATGGAAAATAAGCAAATTGATCCCTCTATTCATTGACTTTTTTACACTATTAACTTAAATTGGGGATTTGATGAGGACGAAAACAGTATTTTCTAAAATAAATAAAAAACAAAACGATAAGGGCTGTTGACCATTGTTTTCCTTCAATTTTTTTTTGACCCTTCTTTAAAACCCGAGCTCTGCAAGTTATTGACGGTGGATTGTGTTGTCGTTCATTCAATAAAATAACATTATTATTTTTTTCACTTTAGTCATAATATTTGTAGCTTTATTTATTCTTAGTATTTGGATTTCACTTTAGTTTAAAATTTGGTTGTACATTATGTGCTATATAACTTAGTAATTTAATCTTTCTCATTCATAGTGCTCGTAAGTGTAAGGTTTTGTCTAGTGTAAGAGTGAACAATGTGAGTATTTGTATCAGATTTGTCTCATCAATTATCTACCTACTTAAATGAGGATTTGATTAATTTACCCATTTTGTTATCTATCAATTATAGTTCTGTTGTATGTAGTTTCATTTGATCACATTCTAAAATGTGTTTGTTGTTTATATAGGAGTCAAATTATTGACTCATCTGTTAAGAGATATGATTCACATAATTTAGTTGTTTTCGATGATGTAAATAATGATTTTTTTTTTTATAGTGGAGATGATAGGAATGTTCGGAGAGATTGATGCTTATGGGCCTGCCAAATTCTTTTATGTAATACTTGGAAAGATCACGTTAGTTTTAGGAAACTTCAAAATGATGTTGATGTACTTGACATTTTATAGCTTATGTATAGATTAACTAGGGACGTTAACATTTATGTGCCTAATGAATCAGGAGGCAATAGTACACAAAGTAGTGTAAAATCAATGATGTCAATGCTAATAAGAATGCTAGTGCTAGTGTGAGGGATAATATAGAGTGGATTATTACAGATTACATGGGAAATGCTAGTGATGATAGGGTAGATAATATATGTGGGGATTTTGACAGTGATGGTATGAATGAAGATGACCTTATTGATAATGATTATGAATAGATTAGAAGATGATGTTATGAATATGACTAATCCTAATTGACCTACTAAACATGGAGGTTACTTGGTAGTTTAAAACTAGGAGACATTGATTGATGACTTTGAATTAGACTACTCAGATAAGCTACATATTCCACTTAGGTTTGCCGAAGCTATTGATAGTCAAAGGGCCCTAGAATTTAAAGTTGCCATAAATATGTCTAACTTATAATTTATGTTAAGGATGGTTTTGGGTCATTGGTTGAAGTTAGGGAAGCAATGATAGAATATTCTATTTACAGAGGACTTCATATAAAATTTCTAAAAATGAAGCCGACCGAGTTAGGGTTGTTTATAAGGTTAAGGGTTACAACTAGACCATTCTAGTCTTATAGGTCAAGAAAACCCAACCTTTTGCCATCAAAACATATAAAGCGACTCACATATGCAACTGATCTTCACGCAATAAACTTGTGAGCGCTATATTCATCATAAGGAAGTATGTTGACATATTTATGAGAGAGCTTCATGTTAAGATTTTTACTTTGATGGACACTTATTAAGATAAATCTGGTTTGTGAGGTGTCTAAAGAGTTCCTTTATATTACGTCTAAACAAACCGGCATCTACTTTAAATCCAGTTTTGAAAGAGTATGCATTTATTTAGATGCTTGTAAGATAGGATTTTTGGAGGGATATAGGCTGATTATTAGTTAGGTGTTTACCGTTTGAAGGATAGAGCTTAGCAATAACTTATGCTTGTAGTTGAAATTGATAATAACAACAATACCTTTCTAATTGCTTATACAATTGTCCATGTTGAAACAAAGCAAAACATGAACTTGGTTTATTCAATTATTGCTTTTTGATACTGGATCGATCAGAAGCCATGGATGGACTCTCATGTCAGACGAGTAAAAGGCATGTAATTTATGTTATTTTTATTTCATTTACTTAATGCAATTGTATTTGTATTTACTTAACACTAAGTTTATTAAGGGGCTTGTTCTTAAGTTAAAGAACTGATTCTTAAAGTAGACATTGTTTTTTAAATCAAACATGTTTATATTAATTTCTAAAAATTGGTCAAAGGTAAGTTATTCAAGGACCTTATGTATGTTACTACTAAAACAATCATATTGATAGAGTTTAGACATATGATGGATAAAGGTAGAGTTGTTGATGTTAGAGCTTATGAGTGATTGTTTAGGATAGTCTCAACATGCATTCTTAAGCAGATCCAAATGTGACAAGCTTTCAAATAATTTGTGTAAGATATTCAACGCATCTTTCATTAGGGCTAGAAACAAGCCAAAACCGCAATAACTTGAAGAAGTCAAAAGTTATCTTATCAAACATATACCTTTGAATGAACACTGTATGCATAGGAGTGAAGGGTTTTTATATCTTGTAATTCAAATTTTTTCAAAAAATGTTAAGGTAAGATGTAAGATGTAAGATGTATGTGTCCATATAAGCTGGGGGTCAAAATACTTAGAGAGAGATGTCAATGAATAGTATATTATAGACTTAGGTACAAGAAATGTAATTACTAATGGAATTAAATACCAAATTTCTTAAACTTGAAAGTAATAATGAACTAATGTAAGCAGAAAGCAAACAATCACAAGAATATACGATTTATTATGATTCACTTTTAACTAAGAATTACATCTATTTTGCAACCATTGCAGGAAACTTTTTATTGTAAAAGAAAAATAAGTTACAAGAGAGACAACTTATTTACTTTTTAGATTTTTTCAATTTCATGTTTTTTCTTTTTAATACTCTTATACTCCCTTATTTTCACATAATAAAGCCTAAGACTAATAATACATGTGTAAAAACTCTAGAAATATCATTTTATATCAATTAGTCTCTACACATATTTAGCAATCTTTCACTTGAAAACTAATTCATTATCTCAGTTATTTTCTCCACTTACAATAGTCATAACGCTTCAATCAACAATAGAGAAGTCTCATTGAAGTTGTATACAACTTTAATTTCTCGATTACCACAATCTTAATCAACATATCAGTTAGATTCTAACTTCTTGGTACCTTTTCAAGTGATAAATTATCATATTCTAAAGTTGATATTATGAAAGGATATTTGACTTATATACGCTTTGTCCTAGCATGATATACATAATTTTTTTTTCAAATAAAAGTACTATGGTTATCACAGTGCGAAACATCGTTTTCAAACTTGTGTCTCATTTCGTTTAGAAAAAATAATAACCATATCATCTCCTTACTTGCTTATGTTATGGTAACATATTCAGCTGCTATGATAGAGAGTGAAACTATCTTTTATAGGGTAAACATTCAACTGGTTGCAGTATCATCTAATGTGTAAACATACCAATAGTATATTTTCTATAATTTATATCACTAACTATATCAGCATTAATATAACCATGCAAATTTAAGTTTATTTTTCTAAAGTACGAAGATGAATCTGTAGTACCTTTTAAATACCTAAAAATCTATTTAATTACTTCCCAGTATTATTTTCTTGAATTACTCATGTATTTTTTAACAATTCCCACTACATATATTATGTCTAGTTTTGTATACACCATGACATATGTTAGACTTCCAATAACAAAAACATAAGACATGACATTCATATATACAATCTTATGATCAATAAAATGAGATTGATTTCTGGATAATTCGAAGTGACTAGTCAAATGTGTACTTACTAGTTTGGCACTATTCATTCTAAACCCAGCAAGCACCTTTTTTATATGTTTTTTTCTTGAGATAGCTTAAAAACCTCATTTTCTTTAGTAATTCTCATCCTAATAATTTATTTAGCAAGACCCAAATCCTTCATAGTAAACTTCTGTGAAAGCTTACTTTTCAACTTCTCTATCTCATGCAAATTAGCTCTAAAAATTAATATATTATCAACATATAACAAAAGTATAATGTAAAAGTTATCGTACTTGTTAACATAATAATAATAATCTGTTTGGCATATTAAGAAACCATCATTACCTATGAAGTTATCAAACTTCTTATACCATTCTCTAAGAGATTTTTTTAGCTCATATAAACTTTTCATAAGTTTACATATCAGTTTTTCTTACTTTTAACTTCAAATCCCTATAACTGATGCATGTAAATTTCTTCCATTTATATCACCATAAAAAAGATTGTTTATATATTTATTTGTTGCAAATTCAATCTTCTTTAGCCACTAACCTAAGCACTATTTTGATTATCATTAACTTAACCACTAAAGAGAAAATCTATGTATAATTAATTTCTTTCTTTCATTGAAAGCATTTAACTACTAATCTTGCTTTATACCATTTACTACCACCATGTTCTTTTTTTATCTAGTAGACCCATTTGTTCTATGAGGTCTTCATTTCTTATGGTAATTATGCCAACTCTCATATCTAATTACTCATTCAGGAATCCATCTTATCTTTCATGGCAAATTTTTACTTGATTGATTCATCAGTATGTATAGTTTTATCAAAACACTTTAGTTCACCTTTATTAGTCAATAAGATGTAGTTCAAAGATGGTAAAAATCTCTGTGGTGTCTCTCAATTCTAGAAGATCTTTTTACTTTTGTCAAATGAGTAATCGAGTTCATCTCTAGAGTTATTCTCTTCTCATTTTCTTGAGTAATATCATCTTCAACCTCCTAAGCAATTAATTCAAACTGGTTCACTATTATATTTCTTCAGTGAACTACTTTAAACCTTTTTACTTTAAAATCTATTGCTTTTAAACTCTTGCCCAAATATCATTGTACAGAACTTACTAATTAAAAATCACATCAATGCTCCTAATGATCTTCTTGTTTTGTCTATCCTATAAAAAATAATCAAACTTACTGTCACCATATTTTATGAAAAAACACTTTTCGAATTTGAGATCTTACTTCTAATGTTAGCATCAATGTAAACATAAGACTAGAAACCAGATACTTTTTTTTAAAAAAAAGCTACCTTTTTGTCACTCTAAATATTTTCATGTACTTTATAATTCAAAAAAAACTAAAGGATACCTATTGATCTAATATATTGTAGTGTTAATTGTATCTCTCTTCAAAATATCTTGGGTAAACCTCACGTGAAGTTTCATGCTTCTTGCATACTTATTCAATGTCCTATTCATCATTTTTACAACATTGTTATGCTAAGGTGTATTTGGAACACTTTTACCAATTTAATCTCATTATCAGCACAAAATTATTTGAAATTCTTATCAATATATTTTTTACTATTATCAGATCTCAAATACTTAACCTTAAGATTGATTTCATTCTCAACCATGACTTTCTATTTCTTAAAAGTATCAAACACATTAAACACATCAGCTTTATTCTTAAACAAATAAATTTATACTTTTTTAGTTAAGTCATCAATGAATGTTATGTAATAGCTTGATCGTTTAAAAGAAGTAATAGTTGAAAGCCCTTATACATATGAATAAACTAATTCTAGTTTTTCTTACTTCAACTCTTTTTTTGCTTTGGAGAAGCTAATTCTTTTTTGTTTGCTAAGGATGTAACTTTTAAATAATTTGTACTCATTAGATTTCAAATATGAAAAATTACCATTTACCATCAAGATTTTCATTTTCTTTTCACTCGTATGCCCAAACTTGCAATGCCGTAAATCAAAGTTTATTACCAGTATTAACAATGGTCACTATATCTTTACAACTTAAGATCATGTAAAGAATTCTAGTTTATAACTTTTCTAGTACCATTATTGAAAATCATCTTGTGCTCTTCATTGTTAAGTTGTTCAACATAAATCAAATTTCTCATCAACTTTAGTATATGTTTTATGTTTTGAATCTTTCAAATATTCTTGTTTATCATCTTAAATTTAACACTTTTCATATCAATAATATCCAAAAGCTCTCCATCAGCGAGATAAATGTTCTTGTAATTATTGGTAATACAATTCTCCATTATTTTGCTATATATGCTATGGTATGAAAAGATTTTCCAGAATCTAAAACCTAAGACTTAACAGAACTATTAATAGCCAGAAGTAATGCATCATATACCTCATCTGTGATAGTATTTATAGTATCATCTTTATTTTACCTATTTTCTTTAGTGATCAACAATCTTTCTCCATGTAATCTAATTTCTCACAATTTCAAGAACTCTTTTAGATCTAAACTTGTCTATTTCATTCCTTGATCTAGATATGCCTTTATAGTGATTAGAATTTTTATAAGTTTCTTTTCCATATTGTCAACATTTAAGGTAGAATTTGAAAACGACATTTCACTCGAATCAATTTTGTAGACCTTCCTAGCAAGAATTCAATCTCGAACATCATTAAAGTTTGCACTCTCAATAAAATTGCTAAATGTTACTCTCATGGATTTTAACTGTTTAGTAATAATGCCAAAACTATTAAAGTATGGACCTTATTATCAAAGTCAATCTCCATAGAAGAGAACTGATTGACAATCGTATTAAACTCATAAAAATGAGTTATCATAGAATTACCTTTACCAATTTCCAAATGGAATACCTTTTTTACGAGAAAAACCTTGTTATTCGTTAAAGGTTATTTATACTTTTGCCTTGTTGTAAACAACATTTTTTGATAGTGTCAATCAAAATAACCTCTAATACTTGTCTATTAAAAAGACTCCAATCACTTCTAAAGTCTTTTCAGACTTTTCACCTACAAGAAATTCATACAATTTTTTTTTCATATATAGATAAATTATGGATTTGTATTGTCCAAAAGGTATAATCTATGCCATTAAATATGGTGATTTCGTATGGTGAATTTTCTTCGCTACCCATCATTTTCAATCTCAAATCTGAAGTTTTGATACCAGCTGATAGGGTTAAATATCAAATCTTTTTAAACTTGTAAATAATAATAACTAATGCAAGAAAAAAAATAATCATAAGAACGCATAATTTATGGTGGTTCACCTAAAACTAAGAGCTATATTCACTTTATAGCCACCATAGGAAACTTTTCACTATGAAAAAAGAAATAAGTTACAAAAGATAACTTATTTTTTCCTTGGATTTTCTTAATCTAATGTTTCTTGTTTCTTTTCTAATACCCTTTTAGCCTCCTTTTTATATATAATAAAGCCTAAGTCTAATAAGACATGTGTAAAAATCTAAAAATACTCTTTTATCTCAATAATCTCTACGTTTGCTTAACAACTGCAAAATATAGGAATTGTTTGGAATGTTATATATGCAGGTTATGTCTGTAATTTATTATGAGAAAGAGATCTTTAAGAATTAAGTTGATTTTTGTTATTATAAAGACACCTATATACGATTCCATCTCGCTTAATTAACTCTTACACTTGTCTAAATCTGTGGTCCTAAACTAACTTGGACCTAATACAACTACCAAAACTTAGAATGCCACATGAGAGACTGAAAAGTAGAGGAGAAGAGATGTAGGTGAATCCAAACTCTGATGAGAATCAAGAAAAATCACTAAAGGATCCACTGCATGTTTCAGTTAGGCCAATCACAAAATCAAGAGCCAAAAGCCTTGATTCTTATTAAACTACATCTAAACAAGCTTTCTAGGTCAAATGTTCAAGTAACCTACAGCAGATGCAAGAAGAGTTGGTCAAAATATCTGATTATGTAAATATTAAGTTCGACATGTGACAGTTAACATGTTCTCTCATGTTTGTGCCAATTAACTTGTTAAGCTAATCGTAGTAATATTTTGAAAAAGAAATGCGAGATAGCAAGGCCCAAAGTGAGAGTGAAAAAATCTTCATGGGATTTAAGATTCTAAATGTTGAGCTAGGACAGGTAAATATTTGGTTTGATGTATAAGTTTGATGACTTTAAAAAATGATATCCCTTTCTTTGTAGTCTTCATCCTAGTTTAATCTATGGCAATGGGATATCAAACAAGAAGTCAGCTAATTACCAATGCAAGTTGTTGCCTAAAATGGATTACTAATTATTTTAATTGAACTTGAAAACTAATTTTATACTTTATAAGCTTCTAGATGCTTCACAGTTCCCTAGTATGGCAATCCCTCTAGTCAGTCAAATCTAGCTAACATAAATCCATTAACAACTTATTCAAGCACATTAGTAAGCCATCAAACATCGCAAACAACATCCACCTCAAGTAACTGTAATTGAATGTTTGTGTTTATGATTGTTTTCTAAAATGTGCGGTTTTGTGTATTACGGCTCTAATGAAACCACCCACTCAAACACTTATTGTTCATGGAGTCATGTCTGCAGCAAGTGAACCAACTCTTAAGCCACCTATAGTAGGTGTCTTAAGGACAGTAACACTAACTCCAAGGTCACTAGCACTAGTTGCCATATTTTTTATACTAATAATACCACACTAAAGATTATACAAACAACCATAACAACAAAGACCTTTGACAAGATCAACATCAGTGGTAGTTTATGGTGGATAGAGGAGTAAGACAGTGCCTATGACTAAGGATAAATATTGGAGCATTGAACTTGTGAATGTGTTAATGTATTTTAGAATGACATTTGAATTATGAATAGTTACTTGTATTTGAATTATGGATGCTGCAACTGAGTTATGGACGACAGTTCCTAACTTATGGTTGAATGTATTTTGAATTGTGAATGTTGAAATTTACTTATGGTTTATGATATGAAATATTCAGAAATCCTTTTAAGTCTATAAGCAAATGATTGTTATATAATTATAATTTTTTATTGTTATGAGTTATCTATGCAGTAAAAATGAAATAATATTATATGGTCATCACAATAGTATGAATTTTAGAAATTAATTAATGTAAATTGAAATGGAAAAATACATTCAAACCAAATAGCTTATGGACAACAAATAGTCAATATTATACAATTCTCAAGTGATGCGTGTCTAACACATTTACAGAGAGTAAACAATGAAACACAATCTCTTCATAACTATTAAAACTAAATGTCACTACATAACTACCAAAACCAACTGTCCTTGCATAACTATTAAAATCAAATGTCATTCAATAATTGTTATAGCAACATTTACATAGCACATCTATCAAAGTATATCAAACGATTCAATTGAATTACATTAGCTGAGAACGATCTAAAACAAAATAGCTCACATCATATTGCAAATTAATTCTCTTCATCGAGCCAATGTAATACATAATCTCAATAAATGTAGTCAAAAGCCATGATGCTATAGCAATCCCCCTATACAATGTCACTCGATATTGTAACTTTCATACTTGACTAAATATTTTGGGTAAAATTTGTATCATTCGATTATAAATTGATCATACAAAATAATTATAAAACTCATGTTTCTATAGTAAAAACAATAAATAAATGAAAAAACTAATGCAAATGGATAAATTAACAACTGAATGAAACTCATATAATTATAAAAATAAATAAATTCAATATTGGATAGGAGCGAAACCGTTTTAACCAAACCTACTTAAACAAAACTTTTATTGTTATGCAATCTTGAACAAATCAAGCTAACAACTAACAAAATGCCAAACTTACCCTATGTTATTTTTTATTGCAAAATGAACAAATTACCTAACTTCGTATCTTATAACATTTCACATTTTTTCAAAACTATACAAATCAATGGGCATTTTTGAATTCAAATATGATTAAGACTCTAAATATTAAAAAAATTGAAAAAACCTTTTGTATCTAGCGGGGATATTCAACTTGCACAAACTAGTGGATTTTTTGGATAATCAATTGATATAACAAATAATTAAGATTATAACAACAAAAACTTTACTATATTTTTCTCACAATCCAAAATCTTCTTACAAAATTTCTACCTTTTCATGAAATTCTCAATCTAGCCTTCAAATCATAATGACAAAGGTGAGCGGCATACGTTGAAGTCTCACTCTCTGTCTCGTCAAATTAGCTTTAAAATCAAATAATTTATTCTTTTAATCAGATAGCAATGAAAACTTTGTTTTTCACCCATTCAATCCTATTAATTTTAGAATAGTCTCTCTATACTAAAAAAATTTGCAAAAAATAATAAAACAAAACAGTACGAAATCCCCTGTTAATAAGGAAAATTGATGATATTCGACTACAAAGTTTAATTTTAATTCTTTGTGATTAAATAAGATTTATCTGAATTTATATTCTGAATTTTAAGTTTAATTTTAACAACAAAAATATTTTTTAAAGTTTTAAATAATATTTATTTTATTATATATTTTTAATATTTTATTTATTATAAATTTATTTTTATATAATATTTATATTTTTAAAATAATATTTAATTTTAAAAAATATTTATTTAATGCAAAATGATGAGTGTAGCTTAATTTTAGGTTACAAAAAAATACTATTGACAAATACTTTTATCCATTTTTTTTATTTGATTTTTAAGTACCGAAGTCTTCCTTTTTGTTATAAAACCAAAGCGTTCTATGTTGTGACTTGCTTACTAAAATTTAATTTTCACTTATCAAATCGGTCCCATAAACCCATCAAACAAGATCCATCTACAAAATAATTAGAAGAAAAGATGAGGAAAAAAAAAAAGGAAAAAGCAAATACAAAATCTCACGATTTCAGAAAATTTTATGTAAATTGAAGAAATATCCAAGCAAAAGAAGTAACATATTTCTACATTAGTTCTCCATTTTGATGGGTCAATGAGCTTTTCGTCTTACAAAAGACTGATCATCTTCTTTTACAATGTCTCTAAAAACTCAAACAAAAAAAAGGAAATAAGATAAGCCTTGATCACAAGCAAAAATCCAAAATCCGAATCAAAATTGGAAATGCAGAGCAACTAGCCTACAAATCTGCATTTCATGAAAATTTCTCAGGCTAATCAGCTGCTCAACCTCTCGATGATCTTGGTGAGGGCTGTGAATGTGCCGAACACAGCCGATACGACACCCACAGTGATGACTATAATACAAACCACAACCTTTGAAAAGAGAAGGATGGCAGAAGTTCAGTTAGAATTGCTTGAGATCTAATGGAAGATTGTGTTTGGTAAACAAGCCAAGACATACCTCAAAACAGCTTATTTTTCCCCTCAAGATGCTCATGTAACAGGCTGGGGGAAGTATCAAGGTCTGCCATGGAAATGGTTAGTCAAAATGATAAACAAACGGGTTCATTTCCAGAAATAATATAACATCAGATAAAGACCTGATGATAATCTGAATTTTACTCAACTTGTTGATGGGAAAATAGAAGAACATGTGTAATTTATTATACTAATATGAGAAAGAATAAACAAATGAAAAAAATCATAATCATTGGCTTTGTTAAATTGTTTCAAAAATTCAATATTAATTTAGATCAACAAAGAATGCTGATTTTTTAATGTCATGGTAGAAATGTGACAACAAGATAAGAAACTTACCACAAGCATAGAGAGTAAGGATCCAATCAATGACATCACCAGGTCTGCGACAAGATAAGAAACTTGGTAAATGATGGGAATGTAAGTAGGTGGAATCAAAACCCAGGAAAATCAACAGGTGACAAAACCAGATAGGCTCCATATGTATTTCAGAAAGGTTTATATAATTGTAAATAGACAACTAATCCATCAATCAACCAAAAATTGGAGAAGACTTACCGAAGAAGGGGATGGCAAGGCCTACAAGCAAACTAGAGACCACCAGCGCTGTTCTGATGAGGACAGCGTACATATGAGACTTGGAATGTCTAGATGGTATCAACTCCTCAAGACTCATTGCGACTGGAGAGATGGTTAATGCATACGTGTTCTAGTTAAAGGAGAAATTCTTTCTTCCTCAAAGAGACAAGCACAGAAAAGGATATGAAACTGCTCCAAGAAGAGGGTTTATTTACGAACAAAAGAAATCTAAGAAACATAGAACACTTTTGTTTTTTCTAGCATGTTTGAGAGAGGAAAAATGAGAGGCACGAAAAACAACTACTGATATGAAATTTCACTAGCTTTGCAAACTGCATGATTGTCATCTAGAAAGGATATTTGGTAAACGGGTTAACCACCTGCAAAATCAAGAACAGTGAATATAAGAATCAATATTGCTTGAAAGTTTAAACACAATTCAGAACATGCACTTCATAACAAGTATGCGTGATCTGAGGTAAAAACATGATCAAGATAACAGGCTATGCTCAGACTGCTACTTGACAGGGTCCATCAGCTTTGAATCAGCCTATATTTTGTTGGGTTAAACCTTGAGTTGTCTAGGCCACCTGTTTTTCCAACATTTCTCAGTTACAGACTCAACCCAGGTGACAGCAGTTGGCAGAACAGGAATCATTGTGGGTACTGTATGGGTTTCACTTCTTCCCCCCCTCCCTCTTAAAACAAGTGGCACTGAAGAGGAAGAAGAAAAGACGTGCCATGTCTGTATGTTAGGAAATTGAATGGACAACATTTGTTTATGCAGCAAACATGGAATTTGATAGGACTTGCAATTTGTGTAGTGATGAGGAACTGGCCAAGTAAACATTGTAAACAAAACAACAGAAATAAGAGTAGCGAGGTGATGAAGTATGATGAGAAACAAACATACCGTAGTCCACACAGCAATTTTTGAAGCAACCAAGTCATGAGGCATGTTAAGGGTAACCTGTGACTGTATTGATTCCCCGAACATTGAGTATCCCGCAATAGCAACTCCAGCATACATCAACGAACATATGCCAAAACTGCATCGATAAATGAGACCATAAATGGGAAAACCTGCATCGATAAATGACTGTAGAATTCTTTCAAAATGCATGCATGTTGATGCATTGCCGCAGCGTAAAATTGACCAGAATTCGTTGATACAGGCCCGAGAGCTTTGAGTTAGTACAGAAAGGCAAAAGGGCACTGAATGAATCAGACAATCTATAGGCCTAATAGTGTAAAAAAAGAAATTAAAGTTCCAAAAATACTATGTAAGATATCCCAGCATTTTCAGCTTACGTTGTTAAGAGAACTGCAGTGTATTGAGATTTTTTTGCCATTGAAGAGTAAATGTTAGGCAAAACAGCATGTCCTGAATAACAGAAGCCATAGAGACCAATAGCCACAGGAAGAGTAGAAAGGTTCAGAGTTGTCCCTTTGTGGTGAAAGCCAACCCCGTCAACCACACCAACCCAAGCCAAGCACAGCACCACCAAGGCTGACGCAATAACCCCACCAGCTGAGACCAACGAAAAGAATCACAGAATAAGTAATCTGGAAACAAGTTCTATAAAAAAAAAAAATAAATAAATAAAATAAAAGAAAGAAAGAAATGTGGGAACAAGATTTTGCTGCACAAGGTTCAGAACGCGTATATGCCTCACAATCGACATGGTGACAGACTGTGATGTAGCATATTGTGAGAGATGGTGGAACCTAGGGGAGTGAACCTGAAATGAATTGGACTTGGCATAGTCCACGAGATTTGTTCAGATTTAGAAGCTTACCAGAGATATAACTGAGAACACTGAGGTCACGGAGCAGAACAGTGGGAAGAACTGCAAGGGTGGTCATCAGTGCAAACAGATGGTGCGAATCTAGTGCAAGTCCACCAAAGTTTATGTGTGCATTTGGGAATAAAGATGATAAGTTATCACTCTCCAAGATTATATACTCAACACAAGAAGCCTGCAAGAATAAAGATTTTGTAAAAATAAAGACTGTCAATAATTTGAGAGGCGCTTAACACTTCTGGGGTATAGTTTCATGCTAGATGATATGGTGTAGTATTCACCTAAAAATAGCTAAACCAGAACATAAACAAACAAGAAAACCTGGTGTAACATTGACCAGATTTTTGAAGAATTACTGATATTCTCCAACACGTTTAGCTCTTTAATATATTTTTTTCATTTAAGTATAATGAGAAATGAATTATACTGTATTGAGATTTTAGTATTATTATTATTGTATTCCCTTTACCATGTAGAACCGAAAAAATCTATACTATGAGGATCTTTTTCTTTTTTCGTTCCGAACTCTCTACCATAATGAGAAATGCATGATTATTTTCCGAGCTGTCTCTACAGCACGGCTAACGGTTAACTACTCATGGTTAATGCCTCATAAACAAACAAGAAAACCATGCACCCACTCTTTATGTCAATGTTCAGAAAATAGAGATGCAGAATCAATCGTTTTGTTTTGTTCTCCCCTTCCCTTCTCCCCCCCACCCCCAAAAAAAAAAAAAAAAATCATGCAAAATATTAAGAAAAAATAAATCACTAAGACAACAAAGACTAGTTAATAGCTCATAATATAACACTCACCAAATGATAGGTTCTACCATTTTGTTAGTGCGGTAAAAAACAGAAGATACTATTTGCAATATCCACTACAAACAACACACAAGTCGCTAATGTCAACAAGTAATCGTGCCTTTCATTAACAGTCTGGACTTTACTCCCATTTCATTTGTTTAAAAAGGTAACAGAATCCAGTTAATCTCTTATAACTTGACATGTAAAAGTACGTTTATGAAGGATATGTACATGATCATGATATGCAACCGCAGGAACCCTTGATAGAGTAGCTTTATGCAAATAGTGAACCCTGGTAGAAATACAGTGCAAGATCTGGAGCTAGAGAAATGAGCAGCCATTAATTTGATCACTATAGGCCATAGACAAGTGGGAACCCTTTGAATAGGTAGGCAGCATGAGAGAAGCCACTTGCTCTTTACCTTGTCCCACCTTCATGGGTGGACCAGGCAAGGAAACAAGTGGGTCTCAGCCAACACAGTCCACAATGTAGGACCCAGGAAAAGATAGGGAGGGACCTTACTGGATATCTAACCCGTCCATTTAGATGTCCCCATCTTAGATAGACAACTGTGGAATTAAACAGAAAAATTAAACACACTGAGAGAAAGCCAGCTGTACTTACATATAGTTCCATGTACAATATTATCTGCACACAGAAAACAACAAAGAGCAGAAAGCATATGAGTTGTCAGTCAAGTAGGTATGAAATACTACTTTCAGATCTTTTTTTCTTAACAATTAGAACTGCATCAAACCAAATTACATACAACAAAATAGACAAATATAATAAAAAAAATGTTTTTTTATAATTTGATGAGGTATGATCTTTATCAAGAACATAATGCACAGAAGAGTGATTTTCTTGGTCATGTTAGTATAATTTCTGGTACTTTTTCAAGCCATAGACACTGCATCATATTGAAACCTGATACCTAGGAGATGGAACTTTTAGGCATCAAAGCGATGGAGTGCAAATGGCAATGATAAACGACAATTAATATGTTAAATGGGGAAAAAAACACTCTCCCTGCATACATTTAATATCTTTTGCTCTTCTCTTCTTTTCTACAGAGATCCCTAATCCAAAAAGATGGTTAGAATATGACAAACCAAAAATGTTAATCTAGTAGAACTTACCGAGATGGCAATTCGGCCAAAGGTACCAAATGCTTTTTTCCCAATGTCTGGGTAAGTCTCAAGCCCAGGCTCACTGTCTAAGCACTGCCGCAATAGCATTCCAGTGTAGAAAGAAAGCACTGCAAACGTAAGCAAAATCAAGAGCCCAAGCCATCCTCCTTCCTTCACAGCATAAGGGGTGGAAAGGATTCCAACTCCACATAAGACATTCATGCCTGCAGAAAGCCATAGTATCAAAACTATTACTTCAAGTCAACTGGTTATCAGTCTGTAGTTTCTGAATAAGCTGAGCTTAAATTTCTATTACTTTAATAAGCATAATTCGCTTACCAATATGTACTAAAGAAGAATGATTTAACAGGAAAATTAAAGATTAAACAGAAGCCAGAGCATTTCACATACACCTAGATGTATAGTCTTGCTGGTTAGTTGATTCTTCCATGTGCAACCATGTGAAGTAGGTAACATTCTACATTAATATAGTTATTGAGACATATAGGTTGTTTGTTATACTCCTCATAACTGATGACGTTTATGAGCTGCAGATAAAGGCAATAAAGACTATACGCATGCACATTATCCTTATCAATCACACGACATATTGCTCTATGACATTTGGATGTTACAGATACTGAGATTGCACAAGTACTTCATCAAACTAAGGCATCAAGTCCTGTATGTCATGCTAGCCAGATCAAATAGAAAATAAGAAACCATAAAAGCATATAAAGAACCTATAATATTTCAGACGTCATAATGACAGTGAAAATGATAACAGTAATTTGAGTTTATTAGTGAGGATGAGCTAGGCAATTTGGCACTACATGATTAGCTCACATGGTCCTAGAACTTGGAGTGCAAACAATTGATTAATATAAATACTCTTGTGGAATGAGAATCTGTTGAAGATTAAGACAAAGTTTCAAATATGGTAAAGCACATTGCTTTCAAGAGAACTTAAGCATAAAGAGGAGGCAAGCAACTAAGGATGTTGGAAAATTATGCGCCATAAGATTTAGTGAATCAACTGAATATTGCAATAAGATAGAAGTAAGCATTGACCAAAAAATATGGCGACTGAACAAGTATTATGCAACTAACCGTTTAGCACAGCCTGCCCATATGAGCTATGTCGAGAAATTGGGTGTTCATGTGAGATGAAGGATAGTTTCTCATCCTTCCTTATGGAAGATCTCCTACGAGGCAGTAAAGTATGAGAACTACGCCTCTGCTGTGGTGCTTGCTGATCTTCAAATGTTGGTAACAGAGGTTTTGTTACAGTAGACAATGACTCTGGAGTGTGTCTTCTTGTTAATGATGAAGAGAGAAATGAACTGCCTAATCTTGCCAGTGAAGGAGTGCCCAAGAAACTAATATTTGGAGATGGTACACTACTGTACAGATCAATCGACTGCCTGAAACATTAATAAAAAGAAATAACCATTGTAGATTAGATATAAAAGCAATTCATTGCACAACAGAGTTTTTGCATTAATCATGCATCATACACTAATTATGCATCTCAGTTTATAGTGATAAGAAATTCCTGCATCAATCACCAATTTTGGATGAGCTTACTCCTCCAAGTGTAAAAAGCTATGGTTTCTCAAAATCAGCATAAATACTATGAAACCAACATTATTAAATTTTGGCTGAAGGAAAACAAATTTCTAAAATTAAAACTTCAATGCTCAACGAAATGTATATCCTAATCACTGCAATTCTACATGCCACTTTAGCTTGCAAATAAAACAACCACAAACATCTGTAAGTAGGCTCCTTGAAACCATAATCAAGAACCAGAGCAGCAATTATATATATATATATATATATATAGGACAAGATCATGGTGTCGTCTTATTGAAGAGTCAGTGAAACTTTAACCTTCAAGCTCCAAACCTTTTGACAATTTAACCACATTCACAAATATTACCAATTTGCATCATTTTGGATAAACCAAATAAATAGAGAACTATACAATGAAGATTAGCATGACCCTTTTAATGGAGGAAATTGCTTTAGTATTTCATTTAATGGAAAACTAAGTAAAGCTTCACTCCACAACAAGAACATCAAATCAAAGTTATGCTAATTGCAGAGCTAAAGAGGGCAATTTCCTTCTGGTTCCTTTTTAGGTCCCCATCATATTTAGCAAACAGGATAAGTTTCTCCAATCATATTTTCCAGCACAAACTATGCTGCTTAAAACTGCACATTGCCTCAAATGAGACAAGTATGCATTTCTTGTTGAAAATCAAAAGAACCTCAAGATATTAGAATTAATCTACCTCGTATTAACTCACTAAAGTGAACAGAACAATTGAAAGCAAAAGAAGGCTAGAGAGTTACATCAAAACATATTTTATAGAGAGACACATATGAGGACACATAGACAGACATTTAGAGAGCTACAGAGACTAGACCTGTAACTCTGCGGCCAAGAAGTGTTGTAAGAATTCGGTTTGGCATGCAGCTGGTTGTCAGGCACATCATCAGACAAATCAGATTGATCTCCTTCATCCTCACCATCTTGTCTGTCAAAAGACTTCTCTTCATCTTCTTCTTCACTCTCAATGTAGAAACTCTGATCAGAAACTGAGTTCTTCATTCTCTCCTAATCCTTCTCTCCACCTTCAAAGTTTAATCCAATTTATGATAGTCACCAACACTTCGTGCAAATTCTATTGAGGGGACTTAAATTTGCAAGAGAGTAAACCAGGCTGAAGGCTCATATTGCATACCTCAATAGGAGTATTTCAATCAGTTCTATGATTGCCTTGTTTGGCAAGATCTTGATTGATGGAATTGCTTATCTGTCAATTGGGTTTTCAAGATACAGTATAAATTTTATTATGTCAAGTTTTACAAATCTAGCCAAAGGAAGATAGAGGGAGATACAGTCAAATCGTACAAAAATGGCAACGACACATGGCCAGTTAACAGGTTCAATGGACTGCATATTTATATATAGGAACGCAATCAGAAAAAAATACTAACAATTTATAAGTTAACAAAAATAAGCAGCCAAAGACCAATTTGAACACAAGATCCCACATTTTTCAGGGATCAAGTTTGAAGTTTTCAAAGTAGTTTCACATTCATGCTCCTGTTTGGTTTCAAAAAAGAGTAAAAGGAAAAAAAAAAAAAAACACAGAATTCCTTTGTTTGGGGCCCGTGAAGGCCACACCTCAGTATCTCACAAAATCCGAAAACACGTAGAGAGGATAGGATTCAGAATCTTCCCTTTCCTCTCGTTTCTTGAACTTTCTGGGCAACCAAAGAGAAGGGGCCACATATACACATGCAAAGAGATAAAATAACGCCAGTGAAAGTCGAATATCGTTTGAAGCAAGAAACAATATCGAACACAAAATTCAGAATTTCCCATACTTCCGTTCCCTTACCTCGGCTACTCTTTGGGGATCAAACAGAAGCCTTTAGATTCAGAACAAGAAACAAAAAACCAGTTGGAAAAAGACTAGATAAACGCAGCTACAACTTTTTTTCTTCAATCAAAATGATGAAGGGGTTTAATTAGAAGAGAAGAAAATAAGCGAGAGAGGGAGAGGGAGAGGGAGAGAATGCTGGCAACGTTTATTTCAGTTCAGTTACATATATGAATATATATATATATATGTACATATAGAGAACCTGTTGTTCTCTCTCTCTCTCTCTCTCTCTCTCTCTCTCTCTATACCTCTCTAGAGGATGAAGATGATAAAAAACAGAGTAGCTTGGGCTATGATGTATGCTGCTACCCAATGAAAGCTTCCTCACTCAGTAATATCTACCTGGCAAGTTGACTCCCATGCAATCACTTTAATTCTTCCTTCTTTTTGAATTTTTCACTTTTCTGGAGAGAAATTTTGATATATACATAAATATATCTTATTTTATTTGATTAAATTTTCAATAAAATTATAATAAACTTATTTAATTAATATAATATTAATAATTTTAAATATTAAAAGTTAGGAGTAAAATAATTTTAAAGAACTAATTAATTATTTAAATCTTCCGTTTTATTTTTTATTTATTTATAATTTTTAAGTAAATTCAGTCTTTGGTGTTTTTAAGGTTTACAGACATGCCGTCCTCTATTTCATTTTTTTATTACCTCTCACTCCAAACTGTCTGAAATTAAAAAAATTATTATTATTATTATAATGTTCATTATATCAATCTTTTTTAAAAAAACTTTGTGACACTGATTTTTTCAGCAAAACATTCGAAAATATATATATAAAAAACTAAATTTATCATATTTTATTGGAATTATGATAATTTTAAAAGAAAATTCGGGCATGTTCTAATCGATTCCGTGTCAAATCTGAATAATAAAAAATTAACGAAATGAATTGATATTAAAAATTTTTATAAGCTAATTAGTAGACAAGAATGAACCCACCATGACTCATCACATCAAATTAAATAATTACTTCTAATTATTTTGTCTTTTAGTTGAAAAAAAAATGAAATCTAGATTCAAATTACTATTAATAATGTTTTAATTTAACAAAATAAATAAGGAATTCTTGTAACTGATAAATTAATTAATTCTTATTACGTCATACTCAATGAATTGTTTCAATTAATGGGTAATTTATTTAATGTGACATTGAGATTGGGAAGAGGGTTTTAAAATTATATTTTGAAGGCCCTTATCTTATATGTTTTCTTTGTTTGTTAATCGGTACATGTGGAATCTTATTATTGGTTGCTTTCTTATTAATGACATTGAAGAACATGGCTTTGCGTTTCTGATTCGCCAATTCTCATAATAAATACTATAATTTGCAATAAATTGACATTTATTGTTGTCCCATATGCACACCCGCATACATGTTCAGATAAATGAAAAAAAAAAAAAAAACTTTGGCCAAACCCATATCTTGTTATATATTTTAAGATTTTATATAAAAAATTTATGTTATAAGTATTTTTAATTTAATTTGCATTAAATGCATTTTATCATAAAAATTTAATGTTTTTAAGATAATGTGAAAATAACAAGTAAAATGAGAGAATAAGAGAGTGAAAAAGAAAAAAAATTGAAAGAAAAAGAGCAAGAAGAATGAAAAAGAATGAGAGAGGAGATAATCCATATATTAGTTTTTTTCAATTTTCCTCAAAAAATAGCAATTCTTTTTTACCCTCAAATTAATTTTAAGATTTTTTTAATTTTATCTCGACAAGATCTAATTTGGCTCGAATATAAAACTAAATGAATTGAAATAATCAAAATTTAAATTAAAAACAAATTTTAATAGGATTTTTTGATAAATATCAAAATAAATTTTGCATTATTTGCTTTTTTTATCAAGTTTTTGTAGTTTTTTAACTAATTTTACATGTGATATTTTAATGTGATTTAAGTTGGATGTTTCTTTTAATTTTTGTTAAAATTATCTAAATTAAATATCTTATATGATAAATTTTGATTTAAAGTTTGTTGTCGATGTAAAAAAATTAAATTATTATTTAAAAAATTTAGAATTTTTTCTATATTAAAAATATTTTTATAAAATCTTTAAAAATTATGTAAAGTATTAAAAAACATTTTAACACTAAAAAAAAAAATTTTATCATTCTTAAAAAAATATTAAGTTAAAATTTATTATATAATATCTTTAATTTAAATTATTCTTCTAAAAAATTAAAAATAATGATCAAATTGAACTAAATCCATTTTTCACATGTAAACTTAATTTTTTTAAAAAAAATACAAAAACTTAATTGAAAAACACAAATAACTCATGGTTTATTTAGATATCTACCCTAAACTTTGTTTTTTATTATTTACTTATATTCTAATGTATTTATGTGAAATTATTTCAATGTCAGCCAAAATTTATACATAAAAAACATGATTTTGATTTGGGTTTGCCAAAAGCATAGTCAAATTGAATTCAAAATGTTCAAAAAATCGAATCAAAAAAGTTTTAAGCATGTGACATGGCAGCAAATGCGACAAGATATATACCAAAGTGTACCAATGTCTTCATTTTGAGCACATCAACAATGAAATCAAAGCCCTATAGTTTTAGTCATGCACATGGTGGTGGTGTGGATGATGATGTTATTGAATTCGGATAAGATTCCCGTCCAAAATTGGATCTTCCAAATCCTTATTAAATTTATTACATCTATGTGCCCCATTGCTAAAAATTTCCCATTTTTGTTCATATTTAAAATTGACTACCTAAATTATTAAATTTCTCAATTGTCCACTTGTGTTTTGTGTGACTGATGGAAAGGGATTTGTAGCATCTTTCTTGGTTGTCATCATTTATTCATTTGCTAGTTTTGCAATTAATGCATAGTCACCCTTTAGTTCCAAGTAGTTAGGAAGGTTACTAGACTATTTCCCGTTGGTGAAATTTTATGTCAATTTTTTTTGAATATAATTTATGATTTTCTATAAAAAATAAGTAAAAATGGTATCATATTATTAATAAATATTTATATTTAAAAAATAATAAATTAAATCTTAAACTATTAATTTGATTTAAATTTTTATTTAAATAATTATACAAAATTAAAAATATTTTTGTTAATGAAGTGCTTAAAAATGATTCAAAAGAATTTTTTACTCCATCTTTTGAATATACTTTCAAATTTAAATAATTTTTTAATGCAAGATCTATTTTTTATAATTTTTTAAAGTTTTATCTATATAAATTTTTTAAAAATAAATTTCAATAATAAAAATTTTTTGAAAGTTTTTAGAAGTATAGGTTGAATATTTCTTTACATGTGTGACTAATCAAAATTTATTATATAAGATTTTTAATTTGAATATATTTAATTTTTTAATAATATTAAATTAAATTAAATTGATAGATCAAAATTATATTTATTTTTTAATTATGAGAATTTACTTAAGTAAATAAAATAAACATTAAAATTTTGTAAGATTTTTACTTTAAAAAAATTGTTTTATAATTTTTAATATTAATAAAAAAATTAAACATATCATATTTATTTATTTCTATTCAATTATTATATGTTGACATTTATTTAAAACCTCACGTGTTTGTAAAAAAAATGTTTTCCAATTTCAATAAAAAAAATTTAATATATTTTTTAAAAGATGTACTAAATATGATAACATAAGTTAATTTTGTAAAAAAGCATTTGATATAAAATGATCTAACTTTAGAGATCAAGATCATTTATTGGTTTAATCAATGTTGATATTTTTAAAAGAGATACATAATAATTTAATAAAATAAATTATTAAAATTTATTTCATTTATTTTAATATTATTTTATAATAATTTATAAAAAAATTATTAAAAATAGCATGAATCAAATCCAAAAAAATAATAATTTATGATTATCTTAAAAAATTGAATGCCATTAGGGCACTTATTTATAATTTAATGACTTCATTCATATTGTGCTTCAAATTAATTTATTTTTCAAAAGATTTTAAATTTCTCAAATAACTTTTTCCTTTGTCTGTCTTTATCCCCTTTTTGAAAACCCTTTCATCCATGTGATTAACAGCAGGATCTCAGAGCACCAATATACCTAACAGAACCAGCTGTCTTACTCACCTCTCTGTCTGATTCCCTCTCTCACGGCAATCATGCCCGTAAGAATGTTACAGAAATCACACATTTTCCCAGTACCCTCTCTCTGTCTTTCTCTGTCAAATCATGCCTTCTTGGATCTTAATCATGAAAGAAACTTGAGCTTATCCCCACGTCACGTACTGGCTGCGTGATTAACCAGACATTCATGTGTAGGCGACCATAGAATCCCAAAACCGACTCATGCTTCGGGCCCCACCTCCCGGTCTTTTTGATCAGTGTCTGATTGCTACAAAATACTATATGAGCTTGTGTTTTGTCTCTTCCTCTTCTGTCTGTTGCCAAACGGTTGATCTTGTGGTCAACACATCACGTTTGGATGACAAGAAAATCAAAGAATAACGAAAGAAAGCTAACCTGGACGACATCCAGGCACGGTGGGTGAAACCATGGCTGTCTGGATGGTGAGAAAATCAGATTCAATAGTGAAAGAAAGTTAAACTGGACGAGATCCGGGAAAGGTGGTTGAAACCATGACTGTCTTGATGATGAGAAAATCAGATTGGATAGTGAAAGAAAGTTAACCGATCCTGGACGAGATCCGGGAAATTAAGGTGGTTGAAACCATGTCTGTCTCTGGATAATGAGAAAATCAGTTGGAATAGTGAAAGAAGGTTAACCCATACTTTGATGCAGGCAGGTGGGTGAAATCACGTTTGGATGATGAGAAACTTAGAGACAATTATGAAAGAAAGTTAACCTCGCCGCGATTCAGGTAAGGTGGGTGAAATCATGTTTGGCTAATGAGAAAGAGACAAAAATGAAAGAAAAGAAACACAGTCATGATTCAGGCAAGGCCGGCAAAACGTAAGTGTTAAACCATAAGAAGGTGATGAGAAAATCAGAGGCAACAAATATTTAACGGTATTTGACTAAAATTTTCAATTTTGAGTTGATAGTATATTTTGCATTTAAATTTCTTTGGATTAAGATTTTGAATTCTAGACTGATGAAATTTTACTTTTCCTAATATTAAAAATACTTATAAAATACTTACTATTATTTAGAATATAAATTTAAAATTTATATTTATGTAATATTTATATATTTTTTAAAAAATTTAATTTGATAATAAGTTTAATATTAAAACGATAAAGTTTTAAACTAATAATAATTTATAAATCAAAATTTAAATTTAAAAATTAATTTTATCTTATATATTAAATATTGATCCTTATATAAATTAAATTTAATAAAAATAAAAATAAAAAATATAGATTATAAAAGATGATTACAATACTAAAACATCTTTAAGAGAATAAGATTTTATTTTTATTTTTTTACTTTTAATCTTATACATTGGCAACTGCAATTATAAGTTTAATTAGTCGTGGATACATATTAATTTTTATGTGATTATATGAAAAAAAAATTAATTATTACATTTTGGTAAATGCATCTCATATTTGTACCTTTTTTATATATCATAATAAAGATTTTTTTTTGCTTCATACTTATGAATAGTGAGTTTTATTAATGATTTTTAAAGTAAAGCCATGTAAACCAAACTTTTAATTTCTTAATTCTGGTAATTGTTTACAAATTTAAAATTTAAATTTATGTTGATTTATATAAAAATATTTATCAAACAATTTTTGAATTTTAATTTGATGATAAATTTGATGTTAAAATTATAAATTTTAGCTGATAATAATTTATAATCAAAATTTTTAATTTGAAAATCAATTTAATCTTAAAAATATTAACCATTGTGTATATATTAGATTTAAATAAACTAAAGAATAAGAATCAAAATCATAAAAGGTAGAGGTTTGCCTAAGAGAAAAGGATTTTTTTTTTTTAACTTTTACTCTTGTTTGTAGATTTTTATATTATTAATTGTAAATACAAAACCTGAACATTGATAGATAGATAGATATATATATATATATATCATTTTTCACTGTATTTTTTAGGATAAAAAAATTAACTATTACGTTTTAATAGCATATCTCATTTTCTTGTTTCCTTTTATATTTTATCATAATAATTATTTTTCTTTGCAAGGTATATAAATAATAATTCTTAGTATTCTTTTAATTTATTTTACATATATAAGATAATCCCTTCTTCTTCTTTTTTTTTTTTTTTTTTTAAGTTCCAATGTTGGTTAACTCTATTTTTCTATCTCAAATGAGTTGTAGAAATTTTTTTTTTTAATTCAAATTTGTTTGTAGGTAATAAAAATCATCATTTCAAATTAAGTAAGCAATTTTAATATTTTCATTCTAAAATTTTGAAGAATTTTTTAATTTCATTTTATTTTAAATTTTAATGTTTACTTTATTTTAACATAAAAATTATCCCATTAATCAAACCACAATACAAACAAGAAATTTTGATATAACAAACTTTTTTCTAAAATTGTTACATTTAATTTCAAATCAATTCTCAATTTTAAATAATTGTTAATTGATTATTTATTATTATATATTTTTAAAATTTTTAGTACCTTTTTTAAGAAAAACATTTTTAATATTTAAAAATTTTAAATTTTTATGAGATTAATTTAAATATATTTTTTAAATTCCTAAAAAATTAAATCAAAATTCATAAGACAAAATCTTCAATTTAAATATATTTTATTTTTAAATTTTTCGATAAACCTCAATTCAACCACTTTCAATCAATGAAAATCTATTTAAGGTCGATTATACTTCAAGATTTTAGATGGTAATTATTCAAAAGTTTATATTAAAACATGAAATGCTAAATTTTATATAATAAATTTTATTTTTTTTTCACTCGAGAAATAAATCTTTTTAATTAAATTGTACATGATCGAGGTGAAATTGAAAAAAATACCACAACTTCTCTTTTTCTAGTGGAATCTCAAGACATCCAAGATCTTTTGGATTCTATTTGTGCGCTAATCCTATCCTGTCTTAATCAAAGCTGCATCTCTCAGCAATGCAATTCCAAGTGTAAATAGGAGTAAACTTTTCCAATTATTGCAGAAAGTATGCTTCCCAAAGGCCAAACACAAAGACATCAAGACAAATCACAAACTCACAGGCTCTCCAGATTACTCATTTCATGGACACAATGCAACAGATAATCTGTAACAGGTATCTGACTGTCACTTTAGCCCAAGAAAGCTTTTGTTTCTACTTCAACATGTATGCCTGTCTGATTTCCTGCACTACCGCAATCATAACATAGATTACCATTTCTCTACTACAGGTGAGCTTTTGCAGAATGAGTTTGTGGGTATTAGCAATTCTTAATTGTTCTGTTGTCTTCTTCACTATGTGTCCTTACAATATCACCAAACCCTTCCAAGTTTGTCAATCTTCAGACAAATAGTAATTACCCTGCTCTGACTGTTGGGGGATATGCAGAGTAGCCTGAAGCAGTTCCCCAAGCATAGTAGACTTTCCACTAACTCTATTAAGTCAGGCTCATTCTCATGTTACATGAAAATTTGTCTTCTTAAAGTCATCAAACTAATGATGCTTAAAGTTGCCTCCAAGAACCTTGTGTCGAAACCACCCATCCTTTTTGGTTTGCTAACTACACAGACTGCAAGTTAAAAAGACTAAAAACTAAACTGTGCAACTACAACCAAATCGGACAAATAACTTGCGTGTTTTCAATACAAGATCCTTACTATCAACTTTGAACATCATTAAAGACCAATCAGCATTTGTCTTCATCCCTATTTGGTTATCTCAAGGCCGAAAATCTCCACCAGAAACCAACAAAAAAACAGAACCAGCAAAAGCCAGATTTTAGACAGACTCTGACATATGTTGGTGCATAAGTCATCCAGACATGAAAAGGAAAAAAGAAAGAAAAACGAGGACACAAATTAAAGAAACTCAAGGATATCAGGAAGGATACTAGACAAAAGGTACAGTAACAAACTAGCTATTGAAATTTATCATACTGGTTTTTTGTAAGAAAGAACATACAGAATACCCTTCCTAATGTGAAATTGCTATCTTCTTGTTGCCTGTAAGTACCACCTTAATGGCTGCAATGATAGTTAGTTAGTATAAGTATCATATGAAGAAAGAAAATTAATTCACAAATGTCGTATTCATGGGATGCAAAAAATATATATAGCAGTAAGCTGTTACAAAAAGAGAAAAAAGAAATAATGGTTTAACTGGCAATACAAAACCTACCATGAGAGAATGCATCTGAAGTTTATGAAGGACCTGATTTCAGTTGAGAACTTTCCCCGTTATTCTGAAGGCCAACCGATTGTCTTGTCTTGCTTTGTTCCAAACGTTGGAAGTAAAACGAATATATTGTGAATTTCTTGACCCAATTATGTTGGATAATAAGGCACTGCTTGCCACTGATTCTGAAAGCATTTATGAACTATCTCGTGAAGTAGGAAAGTCAATTCCATCTTTTAAATGGTTATTTGCAGTGGGACAAAACCATTTCAGCATGTTTGGACCCAGTACCTGATAAGAAGGCAGATGAATTCGTATTAGTAAACCATGTAACTCATTGAGGTTAAATAAGAAATGTGACACTACGTGTGCAAAGCAATGAGGAAGAGAGAGGGGTACCAAAGCAATGTTTTTATAAACACCATGATCGAATGGATGTTTGTAGCTTTGCCCAGATTTCTGCACCAACCATGCGGCCCTTATCCCTTCGTAATACTGAAGAAAGGCCAAATCAAAGTCTTTAGCTCACTAAAGAAAATATAGTTCTTATTCTGAATCTAAACTTTTAAAATACAAAACCTACCTCAATGGTTGTCATATTGTGGGTGACAAGGTAAATATGCCAACCCAAGAGAGTTCCCAGTGTCACGCTCAATGCAACCATCATTGATCCGCAAGCAATCTAGAACACATACAACCCTGAGGATCATTAAATGCAGGTCAAAAGCACAACTATTTTGTTCTTTTTTTTTTTTTTTTGCCTTTTCTTTTCTTTCCTTTCATGTGGGGAGGAGGGGAGCATAGCATGGAGGATGACAACAGAAATTAAGGAAAAGCAATCACGGACAATTTGCACGCACTAAAATCTATAATGACTCATGACTCTGAGATGAACTTAGCAATTATCAGAAGAGACTCCTAGATCTCAAGAGCATCATCGAAAATTTTGAATGACTCCTAATATTACATAACAGATTAAGTTTCCAGTAGAACCTCATCGCCAAGTAAAAAAGATTTCAAAAGTATATTCCACATTTTACTTGATAAAATATATAAGCCAAGGGCTTTACAGTAATGGATTTGTGATAAGTATATCCAACCAAATGTAATTACTAACCAGTTTGATTTTTTACCTTCTATTTTCTGTGCAATAATTGTGCCAAACTAGTTAACTTTGTTTGCTTATTTATTGCAAACTGGCGATTTCCCCTTAAATTGCAGATCTTTCGAACCCAACTTTCTAAAATGTCTGCAAAAGGGATGTGGCCTTGATTAAATTCAGGCCAGACCTTATTCAAGTATTCAACATAAAAAATCACTCCAATACATGAAAGTTACTCATAGAACTGAACAGCTAAATGATCATTACAAACTTACATAGAAAATTTTGAGAGCAGTCCTTTCACCGAAGTAATCCCAATCATTTTGAAGCACACAACACACCATCATGGCCTAGATATAAAAAAGGTTAGATCATAAGTTGGAGCAATTTATGAACATTAAAATGACTTTGAAAAATCATATTAGATACATACCACAGAGTAGATGCTTCCCACAGTTGTGTAAAATACAAGAATGAAAAAGGCTTTATAGTTCAAATGACCAACACAATTATTTATCCACAGACAGTGATGATCCTGCACCCAATTTACAGATAAAGAACGATCATCTACACATATTTGTGTATGTTTGTGTGTCTGTGTGATCATCGCAAAAAGTAAAACTCATAACCTATGTGGTGAAATACTATACTCTAGCTTACCATCTTTAAAACACATCTTCTGCAAACCCGGCAGTGAT
This sequence comes from Moringa oleifera, assembly GCA_021397835.1. Taxonomy (NCBI): domain Eukaryota; kingdom Viridiplantae; phylum Streptophyta; class Magnoliopsida; order Brassicales; family Moringaceae; genus Moringa; species Moringa oleifera. The sequence continues at coordinate 57,035 of JAJFZO010000882.1, read as the reverse complement.
GAGCCCTGGCAGGCTTGTATGTCGAGCACTTGTCACAGTGCCTTGTTTCTGCAACCTATCATACATCAAGGAATGAAAAAAATGCTATATAAGTTAGAGATTATATTCACTTGTACTATATGCATTGAATTCAGAAAACATTCTCATCTCTACTTCACCAAAATGTTTGCATTTAATTTTTAGAAGCCTCTAAACAGATATCACTCAGCATAAAAATATCCAGTCTAAAGTGGCAGACTATTCAACTAAGTTTCCATTCTGCACGAAAATTTTTTAGCTGCCACTCAAAGTTCCTGGTTAGTTTTATGAAATGCAGACTTTAGATAATTGACTCTCGTTATCAGAAATGAATGGAATTCCTTTAAGCGCCTATATACATTCACTCAAATATTGACAAGCAGCCAGGAAATTGGTAGTGATTTCCTGATTCCATTAAAGGGAAACCAATAATACTTTTAGTATTACCCACTAATACAAAGGAAAAATGAGTATCACTAATCAAACCAAGAATATGATGTTCCCAACTGAGCTCACTCGGTTATAGAGGTAATGTACCATGGACTTCAGTGACTGCTTGAATATGATAGCATAAATACTCCCACTGACCATTCTTCAAAGGGAGAACCAGCATAACCCAGAGAGAGTTGCCCAACACAAATCATACTTCGGTAAATCAAATCATTACCCACACACCATCTGTTGCATAGCTGGGAAGGTTCCTAGGACCTTCATAGGGAAGTTGCATACCATTTGAAACTTGAGTTTAAGACTTTAGGGTTGGACTCTTTTCTCTCCAAGATCAATTCAATCAATAAAAATCTCCCATAATTTCATGTCTTCTTTTTCTGCTATGATGATATATTTAGAAGACAGAACACATAGTTCCAAAATATGCAAAAACACTTTGCTCAAGATCTCCGCCAATTAAACATTTAAAGGACTATTCAAGTGGAAATTTCTCATTATTGTTCATCATAGATCCCTTAATCTTGCATGAGCCCATTTCACCAGTAAACCTCTTAACTCATTGAAGTCTCCAGGACCATAAAATATGCTCCCCTAAGTTTTGCATTTTTTCCAAATTACGAAAAAAACTAAAGTTTCCTAGTATCGAGAATAAGAACTGTACATATGATGTATCACAACTTAGATAAATGGTTCATGTTGTGTAACACATACTAAGAACTATAATTTGTGTGATGATCCAAATCAGAGTGACTCAAGAAAGGCAAATTTTCCACTTAACATTGACCCTTTTTTTTTTTTTTGTAGACACTTAACGTTGACTTAATAATTAGCTTTTTTTGGTCTCCCAAAATCCTAAGCAGCAAAAAGAAAAGAATGATGACCTTCACAGAATAAGTTTCTTTAATTCCACATTTTCTCATCTAAAACATGAAGCCCAGGCTTAAAGGGGAGTCCAAATAATTCTTCAAATAAATTAAGGATGATCCTCACCAATTAGTTAATCAATGAACCACAAATGTCATCCTTCTAGTAAGCCCAAGATAACATAAACCAGGGTATCCAATAATTTCATTTGCATTCTTCTGCATCATCTTTCTCACTAGCCAACCAGACCCCAGGAATAAAGAAAAGAACACAACCCAGTATGACATACATAAACGCAACAAGTAACATTTATGTACACAAGAAACTCACAATTTTGTTGGGTTCTCGGCGTAACACTTCATTATTTTCAACATCAGGAACATATGAAGAAGGAACATGACCTGGGTCGGTGACAACACAGACAAAAAAGGAGAAAACACAGAGAGAAGCCAACAAACTGAAGATCAAAGCGTTCAAGGCTCCAGCTGAGCTCTGCAATCCAACCCAGTCCTCAATGAAAACAAACACGGTAACGTAATACAGAAAACCCATCAACATTAACACTGCAAAGATCGGGATCGAGATGATTTTTTTACACTTCATTGTGGAACTTTGGGTGCTGAGAAGACTGTGGATCCTTCTGAGAAGTCACTTCGGTTTCGTTCGTTCGTTCGGACACATTGTTCTTTTATGCGATGTGTTGGGCCGGAGAAGATATGGGCTAAGCAGAGGTTTCATTTGCATTTTGTCAAGGCCCATCCCCCCCCCCCCCCCCCCCACAAAAAAAAAAAAAAACCCCCTCAAAATGATAAATAAGGAATTCTCATAAGTTTCTCATGTATGCACATATGGAAGAGGGTAATTAAAAAAGTATAAAAAGGGATCCTAGGTCTCATTTGTAACTAGCTATAGAAGTATTGAGTGATAGATACACTGAAATTTGTCAAGATGTTACTTTTTACTTTTACTTATATGACAGCGTCAGTGTACATTCAATATCATGAAATTTGATAAGATGTTACCCTTCACTTATATGACTGCGTAATTACACACCCAATATTATGATGCTCCTAAGAAAATAGTTCTCGAGTTTTATAGTTTACATTAGATGCAACTATTTCTTCCTTTTGAAAGTTGAAGTGACATTATTTGCCCAAACAAAGTTTGATGCACGAGAATCGAATGGTACTAAATATTAATTTATTTACTGTTATGTTGGTATGCAATATGAACTTAAACTTAATTATCAATTTGATAACAACTTTATCAAGTAAAAAAAATTAAATCAGAGTTTTAGGAAGCACAATCGATGAGACTGATATTTCTTTAATTTAAGTGATTGAAATAAAAACATGATATTTACGAAAAATCTAACACGTAAAATCACCAAATTGCTTGAGGAAATAGTTTCGGTAAAGAATTACTATTGGTTCATAAAATAAAATTAAAATTAATTATAAAAAATATAAATCTAATATGTTCACAGTAATAAGCAGTAAAATACGATAATAATCATAAGCAATAACAATGAAACTAATAAATAAATTATTGATGAGAGAAAATACAAAAGAATTTCAGGGCTATCTCCTTAAATTTATAGTAAATCTCCTCTATCCTTCTCACTACCCTTTATCCATTTTATTTAGCAAATGGAAAATGCTTCTGCTATAACCAACTTTTCATCCTTTTACTTATGACTCACCATAACAATATTTCTTAATAACAATCTAAACAAGTTACATTTTTTTTCCTTTTATTTTTATTCTTCTTTTTACTAAAAGCTTATCATACCATTTACTACATGCACCTTATTCTCAAGGTGGAAAGCTAGAAATTGAGTGTTGAGCAACCCAAATTCCTTTCATAAATTATCAAAATCAGGTAGGTTTAACCACTTAATTAAAATCTTCAAAATGCCTTTAGAATTATAACGAAAATTTCTTCAACACGAGCTAGCACTTTATATGGTCCAAAATAACGGTGGGGCTAACTTTTCATTCTTTCTCTTTGCAAGAAATTTGTGGCAATAAGATTTAACTTTCACATCCAGACCTTAAGATCCGAAGGTGGCTAACGTGGTCGTTTAACGAATAAAATCACCAATTGAACAAGTTACTTTTCTGTATTTTTTATCTATTATGTCTTTCATCCTCTTTGAGCTCATTGCAAATGGCCTTTAACTTATCTGATATCTAATGACAATCTTACAACTTGGTCTTGATGGCTTAAAATTGAATTGAACCCACCTCAAAGTGAAGCAACAAAATACTCACCACTTTGGTTTGTCACTAGTAAAATAACAAAGATATGTTTCAATACTTATATTTATCACTTTTGCCTACCTATCTTTTTATGGAAGATAAGTGGATCTATAGTCTAAAGAAGTGCCTTATAGATGAAATGGTTTAGTCCAAAACCTTCTTAACAAAATCTTCATCTCTAGTTGAAATTGTTGGCTTTTGAAAAAAAAAAATAGTAAACAAGAAAAGAAAGAACTTTTAGAGCTTGGATTGCTTGCTTTGCTTCATTAATGAAGGTCTTATTTATAGAAAAAAATAATCAAAAACTTAAATTATTCTTATTTAGATATCTAAATTGAAGATTCTTTTTATCTAAAATTCAAATTAAAAAATTATTCTTATCTAAAATTCAAACTAACATATTATTCATATTCAAGATTTAAAGTACTTGATAAAATAAAATATTTGAGCTTATTTGCTTTATCTTTTAATAAAATTGTGTAGCAAATATGCATCTTGTTAACACTTCTTCTTATCATTTTTGCTGCAAACACCAATTTATTTCCTTAGTAATTCTTGAGCTTCTGTCTTGCAATTCACCAGATTAATTTCATCATTCTTTTGGACTTCCTTGACAAAGTAATACTTGATTTTGAAATGCTTTATCTTACCATTAAAAACTAGATTGTTTGATATTGCTGTCGCAACTTAATTATTAATAAAAATTCTTGTTGCATCATTTTGAATCATCTTCAAATCTGTCTTAAGCTTTCTTAGCCATAAGACTTGATTCACAGTAGTAATTACAACATATTCAACCTCAACAATAGATTGAGCTATAATTTTTTACTTTTTTGAACTCCAGCTAAAATATTCTAATCCAAAACTAGAAAAATAGCCTGATGTGCTCCTTATGTCATCACATGATCCTACCCAATCACTACCAGCAAAACCATGTAAAAATAATTTATCTTTCTTTTCAAATTTAATTCCAACATTCAGAGTCCTTTTTATATACCTGAGCACCCCTTTAGCAGTTTTACAGTGTAACAACTTGTACAATACATATATCTAGATAACAGACTTACAAAGAACATTATATCAGGTCTTTTTGCTGTTAAATACATCAAATAACCTATGGTGCTCTTGTATAATCATTCATTAACCTTTTCAGTACCATTATCCTTACTAATTTTTTCATTTTAAGTTAAAGGAGTACATATTGACTTGCAGTCCTCAATCTTGAATTTCTTTAATACTTCTTTACCATGTTTCTATTATCCAATGAAAATTTCTGTGGTGATTGTTGAATCTCTATTCCTAGAAAGAATGTCATCTCTCTCAAATCAGTCATCTCAAATATTTGCATAATTTAAACTTCAAATTACTCCACCAATTCTGCATTGCTTGTTGTGACAAGTAAATTATCAACGTATAATAAAACAATGATTGATTCACCAATGATAACTTTAATATACAAAGTTACTCCACTTAGAATCCTATTAAAGCTTACCTTCTGCAAGTGTTCATCAATCATACTTTACCATCCTCTTGGAACCTACTTCAATCCATATAATGCCTTCTTTAATAAGTATACTTTCTTTATATCTGTAACAAAATCTTTAGGTTGCTTAACAAAGATTTTTTTTCTCTAAATAACCATTGAGAAATACTGACCTTACATCAAACTGTGAGCTTTTCTACTATTTTTGTGTTGTAAGTGTTAGAAGCAATCTAATAATATTCAATCTTACTACAGGTGTAACAGTATCAAAAAAATCTACTCCAGATAATTGAGCATATCTTTTTACGATTAACTTGGTCTTGTATTTGTTTATAAAACCATTAGCATTAAATTTGGTTCTATGAACTTATTTTACACCAATAATATTTTTGCGTAATGGTCTATCCACCAATCATATCTTCATAATTCTAATCATCTTAATCTTCATTTTCATTACAATAATCCACTTTGGATCCTTAGCAACTTCATCATACCCTACACATTCAAGCACAACCATATTGTAGTTTTTATAAATTTCTATAAGTGATTTAATACCTCTTATGGGCTCATCATCAATCATATCTTCATCTTGCAATTCTAGTTCACTTGCAATAAACTTGTTTTGATTCAGTTTTATCAAAATTTCATCTTGCAAGTTCATCAAATTTGATACCCTTACTTACTATGATTTTTCTTGTCAAAGATTGATAAATTTTATGACCTTTGGTGAGATTGATGCATTCAACAAAAACTCCATATTATGCTTTTTAGTTTAACTTCTCCCTTTTTATATCTGAAATATGAGTAAAATATAAGTAACCAAAGATTTTGAGGTTATAAATAAAAAGTTTAAAATCATACCATGCTTCGAAAGGTATTTTTCCCTTCAAAGTCTTGGTTGACAAATCTGTTTAGTAGAAATATAGTAGTATTAACAACTTCAGCCTGTAACATCTTTAGCATTTTCTTCTTAAATAAGAAACATCTTATCATGCCCATAATTATCCTATTTTTTCTCTCATTAACTCCATTTTGCTAAGGAGTAAAGGTTGCAATAAGTCGATGTTCAATCCCTAATACTTCACAAAACTCAGCAAATTTATCAGCAATATATTCCTTCTGATTATTACATCTAATCACTTTAATTTTATAACCACTTTGATTTTCAATTCATACTTTAAACTTTAAAAAAATACTAACAACTTTAAACTTTTGTTTGAGAAAATAGATCCAACACACTCTCTTAAAGTCATCAATTAAAATTATGAAGTACTTGTTACTGTTTAAGGATGCAGTTCTCATAGGTCCACAAACATCTATGGAGATCAATTGAAGTTTCTCAACTGCTCTCTATGTCTTGTTAACAAGAAATAGTAATCTGACTTGCTTTTTAAATTAACATGCTCCATACATTGTTGCTTCTCTTGTATTGAATGTCGTTCCTTGCACCAAATCATTTTTTTATATACAATCTAATTCATAATAAAAAGTGTCTTATTCTCTTGTGACATAACTTAGCTTGATCCATAGTACATGGATATACACTAGATCCACTATTGTTGTAATTTATGCCAAAACTTGTGTTGTTTATTTTCACAAAGAATAGCACTACACAAGTTGAACCAGTAATCATGCACATATTATCCTTAAAAACAACTGAATAACTTTTCTCAAGCAGTTATCCCACACTCAATAAGTTTTGATCAATTTCTAAAACAAATAATACATCGGAGATTAACTTTATACCATTTGAGTCTTTTATTGTAATAGTTTATCTTTCATCTCAATATACTGGTCATTGCCAACTCTAACTCTTGACACATCTAACTTATTTACTTCTTTAAAAATAAATTCATTAAAATACATGTAATTTATGCATCCACTATTTATAAGTTAGTCATCACTTACACTATTACTAGAAAAACATGATGCAATAAAAGCTAATCCTTCTGTTGTTGATCTACCATTTGAGCTTATTGTCTTTCTTGTTGTTTACTTTTTCATATTTTCTCTATATGCCCTATTTGTTTGCATATCTTGCATTGAATGTCAGGTCCAAACTAATAATATCTTAATAAATTAAAACTTTTCTTATAGTAAAGACATAGGTATTTGCACTTGCTGCCACTATTGTTGTTGTTTTCTCCCTTCTTGTAATTCTTCTTACTCTATTTTTTTTTTGTTACCTCTTTCAGTTTGATCAGTCTCTTTTATATTTAATACTCTTTCAACTATTTTTCTTTTTTATAAGCTTTCCTTTTTCTTTGAGCTTCCAGTGCATGAATAAGCTCTACCAGTCTTATTCTTGACAGATCTCTGGAGAGATTTTGGATTCAAATCTCTTAGGTAATATCACCAGAATCTTTTTTTACCACTTTTTATTAGAAAGTTCTTCTTCTAACATTCTGATCTTATTAGCTAATGTCAATAATCTGTCTGTATAATCTTTAAGTGCTTATGTCTCTTTCATCTTTTGCATCTAAAATTCCCTTCTTAGGTTTAGAATTTACATTTACTTTATCTTGTCATTTTCCTAATATTCTTCTTGCAAAAGATTTCATGCTTGTTTTGCTGTTTCATAGGCCATGATCTTTATAAATATTGCATCTAAAACTACAAAGTGAATACAAGTTTTAGCCTTGTATCTCTTTTTCTTTTTTTATCTATTGTTCTTAGGTTATGCTATTGTTGGATCTTTTGGATCTACATCCATCAAATCCCATAGATCACATGCTTGTAGGGAGAACTCCATTTTCACCGCCCAAGCTTGATAAATTTCTTTTGTGAAAATTGGAGTAGACAGAAAACTATTTTCTGTCAATTTGGATTTCAAGATAAAGACAAACTGTTTGATTTGCTTGGTTGAAACTTCACAAGATTTCATCCTCACACTCTACAAGTCCCTTAAGAAAAATGGCTTTGATACTAGTTTATTGGCTTTTGAGAAGAAGAATTATAAATAAGAAAAAAGAGAACTCTTGAAGCTTAGAATTGCTTACTTTGCTTCATTGATGAAGATCTTATTTATAAGAAAAAAACAATAAAAATTTTTAATTATGTTTATCTAGATATCTAAATTGAAGATTATTTGTATCTAAGATTCAAATTAAAAGATTGTTCTTATCCAAAGTTCAAACTAATAGATTATTCCTATCCAAAATTGAAATTACTTGATGAAACAAAAGAGTTGATATCATTGGCTCTATCTTTTAAAATTATGCAGCAAATATGCATCTTATTAACGAAAATAATAAAATGAAGTATCCCATGCAACTAGATTGCTTCCTTTGCAAATAAAACAGACGCTAAAAGAGCTGAAAATGGGTGTTTAAATGGATGTATTTTATAAAACCTATGCACTAAAATAAAGAAACAATTGTAAACCTTAGAACTTGATAGCCCCTATCTTCCCAAACTTGCTCTGAGATTAGAAGTGGCTAAACTAAACCCATTGGAGGCAAAGCTAGAGTCTTATTCTATTGATAAATTATACATTCAACCATAAATTTTTGAACTTGCTTCTTCATTTTCAATCTAACAAAGATCTCTAGCTAGCCTTTGAAGGTTTTTAAGATTCTAGAATGTTATCCAATCTTTTCACCATGATATTCCTTTAAGAATTATGGTATTAAGGATGAATTGGTAGGTAAAACTAACTTGCCATGAAAAGAATATTATCTTGTTGCAAACCATACCATTTTAAGGAATTTGGTTGTTGTAGTATATGCCATTTTTTTTAGACCCAAAACAAGATTATTGTCAACCTCTTATTAAAGCTTTTTCCATCTATCCCCTATAGACATAGTTAAAGCCACTAAAATGCTACTTCGTTATAATTGATGTGATGACAAGGCATTAGTTGCCTTATTTTCACTACCTAAAAGATACTGGATATCAAACATATACCCCAAGAGTTTGAAAACCTACTTTTGGTATTCTTCTACAAGCAAATGTTGATTTAATAAGAATTCTAAGCTCTACTGATCAGTTTGAATAATGAACTTCATTCTAAGAAGATAAGATATTCATTTTTCCATAATAAGAACTACTAATATTAACCCTTTTTATATATTGATTTGTGAAATAAGCAATTGGTTATTGGTTTTACATCAAAACGCACCAATATCTATCCATGAAGCATATACTTTTACTATAAAAGGTTATTAAAAATTAAAAATTGCCAGTACTAAAACTGAAACCATGACTTCCTTTAAAGCCATAATTGATTGTGCATTATAAATCCAACCAAACCTATCTTTTCATAGTTCATCAATCAATGTGGTAGCAATATGACCATAGTTTCGTACAAATTTCTATAATAGCTAATTAAATAAGAAATCCTCTAAGCTCACTCAAACTCTTCAGAATAAACCACTTTACCATAGCCTTGATTTTGGAAGGATCATCAGCTATTTTCTTAGTAAAGGCAATGTAGCCTAAATACTCTAACTCCTTTTATCCAAATAACCACTTCTTTTCATTGAAAAAAAAAAAAAGAGAATGAGCTTATAAAGTACATAAAACCAATTACAAATGCATATTATGATTTTCAAAATAAAGTTATAAACCAAGATATCATTAAAAAAGATTAGAACAAACTTACAAAGATATCGCTTGAACACCTTGTTCATCAAAGTTTAGAAGGTTGTCAGATTATTTGTTAAGTGTAAAGGCATCACTAAGAATTCATAGTGACCTGATGCATGCAAAAAGGCAATCTTTGGGATATCTTAAGTGCTAACTTAAATTTCATGATATCAAGATTTTAAATCAAGTTTGGAAAACACCTTAGCTCCATACAATTTATCAAGGAGTTCATCAATAACAAGTATAACAAATTTGTCTAGTATAGTCACCCTATTCAACACATATGTCCATCTAGAACCCCTAACTTTAATCTTTCTTTTTAACCAGTAAAATTAGGCTAGAAAAAGGATTATGTCTAGGTTGTATAATTCTTACAACTAACATCTCTCCCACCAGTCTTTCTTTTTTTTTTCTTTGTTTTTTGAATTTGAAGGATAATGGTAAAATCACATGGACTAGAGAAATTCTTTCCTTAAGAACAATTCGATGGTCCAAAATTTTTATACAAGGTAATCTTGTAAGAGCCTTCATCACATTAATGAATTAGTTCAAAACTTCTTGACGAATTTCCTTTAGAACACAATATGATGAATTGTAACTCCTTTTATCTAACTCCAATGCAACCAATTTAAGCAACAATCTTTGACTTTTTTTTTTAGACAACCTTCATTATTGTTCTCAAGGAGAGTTACATTTCATATAAACTTAGTTCTCCTTGTAAAGTCATTAGAGTATACCCAAAAAAAAAAATTTCATGGTTAAAGCTTGCTAGTTTAGTTGCACTATACCTAGCTTAGTCAACCACTGAATTCCAAACTGACATCCATACTACCCAACTCCAAAGAAATCTCTGGTAATAATAGTAATATCCTTTATAGATACTCATTGTTCTAACAGATTCACTCGTACCTATCAAAACTCCATAAAAATTTATAAGAGTAAGTGAAAGATAGAGTTATTGAACAACATCCTTTGTAGTAAATTATAAGTAAAACCACAAACAATTAATAATATTACCTAATAAAAGGTAATCATTCCCTTTAGCTTCATCACATAAGCACTAATAAAGCCCACCATAGAATTCACTAAAAGCTCCATGGCTTCTTTAACTTGTTCTGCTTCTAATATTTCCTCCATAGTGACCATTGTCGTTCCCTCTTCTCTCTTCTTTAAGCTGTTCAATTGTATAAGAATCTTTTAAAATGAATGCTTAAAGCGGATGATTCTTACATTAATACCCTAAGAAATATTTCTCATCATACCTAAAACAAAACTTTTTGCCTAACAATTTTGCAACTTTATATATGTATATTTTTTATACCCATTGAAAACGATGAGTCATTGATGTCTCGTCTAATCTCGATGAAGCAATAACTATAAAATTTGATTTTGCCACTATAATTATTTGAGCATTCTTAAGAGTCGTACTAAAGGTGGCTAGAGAGGAAGAACTCGAAGTTGAATACCTTGACGCTTGTATAAGTCAATCATATTTAAATAGTGTGCTTGAATGACCCAAATGCCCTAACTCGACCCATGTGCATTATATTATTTTTATCTTCCACCAGTTGGGACACCTCCATCATCTCGGTAAGATCTCTGGGTTGCAGTACACGTACATTAGCCTTAACCGCACATTTCAACCTCATATGAAAGTACTCTCCATCATGAAAGGCCACTGTGCAAAGGAGTAGCAAGCAAGAATTTCAAAGCATTATAGAAAATCTTCAACAATGGTCTCTTGTCTAATACCCAAAGACTTCTCACATAAGGATCCTTTGAAGCAAAATGAAACCGTATTAGAAAAGTATGCTTGAAGTTAGCCCATGAGCAAAAAACGAAGCTTATCTTTTAGGTATTGAAACCAGGCCAATGCCTTCCCTTCTATGCTTATAGCAACCATCTCAGTCTTTTTTCTTTAGGCATCGGATTAAGCTGAACAATACTTTTCTACATGGAATAACCAATCATCTAAGTCAGATCCACTAAAAATAATGAATTTTAATAGTTTAAAAGGCGATAAACTCATCCTTTATTGTCGAATCAATCATCCCCATTGAAATCTTAAGAGTAGGAGCTTGCACTTCCTTAGCTGCTTGAATATTTTCCTTCCCCTTTGATAGGCTAGATTCAATTACACTAGCCATTTGATGACGTGTACTCATTATTAACTCCATAGCTTTCTCCATGGCATCAAACTTTGACTCAATGGCTAGTAAGTGTTAGAGTTTTTTCTGCATCAAATTCTATCTCCTTATGTACACCTTCCCTCACCCCTAAATCTGAGCTTCATGTTACTCCTCCCAAGAGACATGTCAAATCCAGGGTTTACTTATCATTTTTTCTAAATAATGTCAAACTTTTCCTCTAAAGCATCATTTTCATGATGAGCCATTCAATACCCAAGAAAATATTGCTCTGATACCAAATGATAAGTTCACGACAACAAGTATAAGAATACGATGACAATTATATATAATGAAGATAAAACCGATAAATAGATTACAGACGAAAGAAAATGTAACGGAATTCTAGGAATTTAAGAGCTTGGTCTCTCCTAAAATTCACACTAGATCTTCCTTGTGCTTCTACTGTTAATAACTCTTCCTTTCTTTTCTTATGACTCATCATAACAATATTTTTTTAGGGTAAATATCAAAATAAACTCTAAACTTTACACGCTTTTCATTTTAAACCTGTTTTAATTTTTTTTAATCATGCATTCTAATTTTCAATTTAAGGCAATTTACACTTTATCTAAAACTTCAAAAATTAGAATACTCCAATTAAAGATCTTATATAACAAATTTTGAATTAAAATTTTATGTAAACGTAAAGAAATGATCAAGGTACAATTATAAAAAAAAATTTAAAAAAATAGTCTATGAATCAAAAATTATTTGAATTTGATGAATAAATTTGAAATAGAATGCAAAATTTGTTTGAATTATTTTTAATATGAAAATACCATTAATTTTTTATATTCGTTTGAATCGATATTTAAATTGAATCAAATTAAATTTTAAACATATAATAAAAATTAAAAATATAAAGTTTGAATTAAAATTCAAATAAAGTTGAAATTTTTTTATATTTACTATTTTTTCATAAAAACTAAATGCATTGCACTTTTTTTTTCCTTCATCCTTCTTCTTTCTCACATAAATATATTTTATTAAAAACCAATTAGAATCACACTATAAATTAAAAAAATTTTGGATAAACTTTAAACTCACTCTAATTTTCACACCATTACTCCATCAAAATCAATACTTCTTTGTTCTTCGAAAGTTATTCTGATTGATCAACAACCTCTCTTTTTTTTTCATAAGTTTCTATTTTATTATTACAAAATTATCCAAAATCATCTCTTACATATATTTTATTTTCTCACATGAAGCACACTTAGTTTTTGAAAGCATCATAGATCACTTTAGAAAGTGCCACTTGTTAATTAATTTCAGGCAACCAAGCATGAGAATCTCATGTATACTGTGAACTGTCTTCTAACCCTTTCATTGACCCTCCATACAAGAAAATCATGTGGAGCATTTCACCTTTCTCTAAGTAATTGTTCATGTACACACTAATGTTTCCAAACACACACAAACATGCTAAGAGTAAAGCCCACTGAGGAACCCTAGTTCCAAAGCTAGCTCTACCAAAGTGATTTTGCCAATTGTAATGTGTTTCCCAAGTTCGATTTCCCTTTGTACAAATATATACTCCCCTAATTATAAGTAAACAAAACCTTACCCACGACCTGATAATTAATACCCATACGTCAGAAACCTCATTTTCTACGGAAAAAAAAAAAAAGCTTCACATCTTCATCAAGTTATTGCCATTTCTCATAAGCTTCAGTTGGCATACATGGAGTTTTCCGATTCTTGATTCCGAAGGAGAGTAACCCTTGTGCCGTAATGAGGAATTAACACAATCCCAAAATAAGTTGCTTCCATATACTTGCCATTTTTCATAGTCTCTTGCACTTTCAGAATTCTCTTCATTAGAAGTATTCTTATGAGAATATCCATGATGATTTCTTCATGGTAGCTTTTAAATGAAATGTTAAAGGGATTCAATCGTTCTCGTAGATCCTTCATCTTGCTCCTTTTATGGATCGATCTCTACTTCTTCCCCAAACTTGAGCATATATTGTTGTAATTTGTTACTAGTACTTGTTATAAATGTACTTTCTTGCATGCCAAGCTGGTTTCCTTAGAAAAGATGGAAGCTCACAAAAATGGAATAATTTAAATTCTTTCTTTTTTCTTATTTTGTTGTTTGATTTTTGGGTTCTTGTAGAACTGCGGGAACATTAGAAACTCATGTAACTTTAATGAGATGCTTTCATTAAACTGTCCTTATTCCTTATGAATCTTATGTTACAGGACAAATGACATAAAAGGTAAGGAACTAGTTAGGCATAACATGAAAGAAAAAGAGATGAAAATGGAGCAGAAAGAACCTGCTTTTTTTCACCACCCAAAAAGGAAGTTCACCATTAACTTGCAAATTGCAATTGAAAAGGAGTAAAAGAAAACGTAAAAGCTAGCACAATTGAGAGTTCAAACAAAAGCACCCATCATCTTCATAAGAAAACAACCCAAGATATCATCACCAGTTTAATTTTAACCTTAGCACAAGCTGTATCTCACCATGATATTGTGGCTTCAAATTGCACGTACTACTACTACAATGCCAAAGTATAGGATTGATCGTTCAATTCTGGTATCATTCAGACTTGCCAGTAGGAGTTCTTTCGAGGAGCAGACGCGCCCTTGTGGACCTCAAATCGTACGCATGTTGTAACAACATGACCTGGCATGGGACCATCGTCTTCTACCTCATGACCCCATCACCAACGGTCCATATATACATATTAACATACTTTCAATGTACACAGGAGACTTAATTTGGTGGGGGTGGTGAAAAGGAAACATCGATCTCTTACCATATAGGACCGATTGAAGGAAGGCTCAACTATGAGTTCATCACATAACTTAGGCAATATTTTTGCAGGCTTTAGGAATTTGATGGGCGAAGGGACCAGGAGTTATGTTGAATTCCTTAAAACTGATATAAATTAATGTCTGAAATTAAGACAAAAAAGGATAGGTTTGCAGAAAATTCAACCTATAGATTCGTCACCATCAACTGGAGACATAGTACTATCAATCAATATGGGATGCTGAAATATGGCAATAGGCTGATTGGTATAAGCTATTGGTTGAGAGGCAGCTACGTGGCAGCCTAATTGTTTTTCATATTCTGTGTACTAAATTTTATGAATTATTGTCTCGGTTTGTATCATCATGAACTGACGAAAAGAAAAGAAATGATAGATATGCATATATAGAAGTTATTGAGCTTTCATGAATGCTTTCATTTTCATTGAACACAAGATGGAACGATGGTTGCCATGATCTATCAGCTTATGACATGAAAACTATGAAAAGTTCTTGAAAAGAAAAGATAAAGAAACTTGGGAAACTAAAAGAAACAAATGGCTATTAACAACATAAGAACAATCTTGCACCATGTACATAATCCATGTAACTGTTGTTGGTTATATGTATATCCATTAATAACCCTCTAATTTCTGTTTTGATGCAATGAATTCAACATATGAAAGCAGTTCCACTAAGCCTAAACCTGGGATGAACTTCATTTCTTCACGCAAGAAAAGTGACAAAATCTAAAATTAAAGCCTTTGAACATATTTTGGAGAGAAGAGATACACAATGATAGAGCAATGTTATGGCACAGAAACAAACCCTTTTACCCAACATGTATGTGAATGCGTGTCTGCGATGGTATAGCTAAAAGGTAGATGCTGTTGCATAACGAATACCAAGAACCTAGTGAAAGGACAGAGAGAAAAATGATTGAGATAGTAACTCCAGCAAGGCAATCCATGAAGCGATGCAATAAACCACGTGAACCTCCAAAATTGCATCTAGCATACGCATATAAACCAGCATATACGTAGCAAAATTGATTTGCTATGATCGTATTGTACACTTCATAGTTGTTTGTTTCTTGCTCTCTTACTTCTAGTGGACCTCCGGAAGAAGGAATGATTCACCGGCCTTCTTTTCACTTGTCAAAGGACACAACAGGTTTTTTGTCACCAAATGCCCCACATGACAAGGCTTAAGATTCTTCTGCAAATCAATGGCTGATAAAGAGAAAACTCCGCTTTGAGCTCTTCAATTCCCACCATTACCCGCTTTTCTTAGATACCAATGAGTTCTAATGCAAATGCTAATGGTATAACGGCAACTTGATGAAGAAACCCTTTGAACATTTTGAAAGGCCTCCTAGTTCCAGATCAGATTGTACGATCAATATATGCAATATATGTAAAATTGTATGAGAAGAAGTTCCATAATTGAACTGATTCTACTTTGCAGCTGGTGCAGCCTAACATGGTCCATTAAATAATTCACCGTGACCCATATACATAATCATGTGGCATTGAAAGTTAATGCATATGTCACTAGTCAGTAAGAATCATTATGGTCTTCATCTTTGCTGAGTTACAGCTAAGGGCCATATGTTCTTTTGTTTTTTCTTCTGTTTTTTAGCATGTAAGAGAGAGGCTCAGTCACAGTTTTTGGTCTTTCTAAGTCAGTATATGTCCTCAACCAGTCCAAAGATTATAAAACATTTCACATTTCTCACGTTCATGAAGCATGAAAACCAGAAGATTTTTGCTTCTTCTCTTTGATTCTTTCAGGACCACAGTAAGATAATAAGAAACTTATCCTCCAACGATCACTGCAACAAACCCATCAAAAAGTTTGTACAACATTGTACGGACAAGATCTTGTAAAGGCAAATCAGTTGAACGGACAATATATATATCCTGTCTGTGTAAGATAATCCCTACTAGCTACAGCTATGAACAGTATGTTCATGCAGTAAATAGCTGCAATATAGGATATTTAAAAATGAAGGATTATATTTTCCACAAAGAAAAGTGACTGGAAGCATATATAAGGGAACCAACAATACGAAGAGCTAGCTAGAGGAGAATTGAAGTAGAAGAATAAGGAAGTACTTATTGTCACAGAATCCATTAGATCTCAAGGAATTCTAATTGCTGAATGAACAAACCATAGGTAGATCCGAATACTTTTCGAGAGCATTATAGGGCCAATTTTCTTTATATAAATGTGTGTATATAAGAAGGAGGTTGTAGGAGGGATTGGTACTTGGGCTCAGACGGATTTGGAGGATGCCATTTCTTTATAGCTCGATCGAGCTGGGGAAATATAAGAATTTGGGCACAACCCATCTGTGGTAATGCAATGTGATATCATTCCTGTGATCCTGATTTAAGAGTCTTCAAGTGTCAAAATTTGGCATTTTTTAAGATTCAGCAAATAAAATTCTTCTTTTCAAACAGAAACAAATCTCTAAACTTGACTTATTTGTTTGATCGACATTGATAAACCCCTTAATATATCACAAATCAAACTGTGATATGATGTAGTAATCAAATTAATGTAGAAAATAACGCCTAAATCCTCCTTACCTTAGTGTCTTGCCTTTAAAATAACCTTGTGCTGTTATGGCCCCTTCAATGGTTTCCACCTGGATTTCCTCAACTGGAGCAAAAAAGAAGAAGAAGAGCCCATGTATTAGAATCAGCAGTACTACCAAGAAATTAATACCCAATAGAGGGGAGAATCCATAAATTCAATCGATTGAGGAACCAAAGAAAGAATAGACAAAGATGGAACCACTTAAGATTGAGAAATGAGTCACCTTGTAGAGAAACAAACCTGCAAAATGTAGAGATGGAGCTTTAGGGTATATATATAGTCATTTATGGCCGATGCAGCATCATCAAGATTCTCATTTTCAAAAGCTGAGGCAGCAGGGTTGCATCAATCAATAGAGGTGCGTCGTTGATGATGCTACCTTGCATTTGCATGTGAATCTTGATGGTGCTGCACCAGCAAACAATGACTGCTTGTAACTTGTATTTGATTAACCTAAGCAGAAGGGTTCTGGTCATGCCATTGGTAGAAAGAAAACAGAAGCACCTGAGGCGAGTAAATCAGTCAAAATCATATGTAGAGAAAGGTCTTCTTTTTTTCAAAAAGAAAGAAAAGAAAAAAGGGGCAAGGGCAAGGCAACGCTGAGATGTACTTTGTGTTCTTTGTAAGCATGTGAAGACGTGGCATTTAATAAATGGTTACAATGCTGAGAGGACCTAGTAGAATACACGGTTTCAAAACAGTGTCAAAACAGAGAATCGATGGAGAAAAAATAAGAAGAAATAACTGAGAAACCAGTCATGAACAAGACAGAATAAGCAAAGCCAGTGCTCCATGTACTACTTCTCTGGTTCATCTGCAAGCCATGGCTCTTGGGTTTTTGTATCGAACTATTTCAGTAGCAGAACATCAAAAAATCTCTTATGGGTATGAAAGATTAAGGGAGAATAAAACGAAGAGTCTTGAAAGGGAAGAAACTAAGAAAACAAGAACTTACAGAATAGAAAATAATAGAAACCATTTGAAAGAACTAAGATGCCTATAAAAGTCATGAAACAACTTAGTCATAAAAGAAAAATAAACTGATTGATCAAGATCTATCAATCCTTTAAGGCTCAGAAACGGGGGGAGAGGGAGAGGGAGAGAGAGAGAGAGAAGAGAAAAAAGAAGAAGAAGAAGAAGAGGAGGAGAGACGCAGGTGAGGGACAGGGTTCGTTTTTGAGGTGTTTATATACACACACAACGTCACTTGAAGGGATTTCACAGTGACTGACAGGTGCATAGGAAATCTGTACCCTGAGCTCATAGACTGATGATGCCAATAAGAAATTTAGGCGCACAACAAAACAAATTAAAATAATGACAATTCCCATAATCATTAAAGAAAAATAATAATGAGACAATCAAAATTCTTATAATAAAAAATAATAAAAATTCTTAGCTAGACTCAGATCTGTACATGTTGACGTACAAAAGCTCACAATATGATTCTTATAAAAATAATTAAAATTAAGTATTAAATTTTAAAAATAAAAAGTTCAATCCTTAGATCAATATATAAAATATATTAATAAAAATAAACAAAAAAATATTTGATATTATATAAAATGAATCCTAACAAAATGCGTTTCGTCATATTGAAATGGTTGAGATTAATTGTGTAATTATTTAATTAATTTATTGATTCTATGAAGTCTTAGAACTAAGTTGATTAATTAAACCCTACTAATTAAGAATTGAAAAGTTAAGGCTCTCTACAAATATTTGATATTTTTATGATGGTTTAATTAGAAAAAGTTAACTACGTTAATGTCTTCTTTACTGACTAATCTATATATTAACTAATCGTTGACTATGTTAATCTTATTTTTCGATTTATAAATTAATACTTTAACTCTTTAATTAGGGTTAAAGTACTTTCCAATCAAGAGTGGTCCAAGTATTCTAGAGTGAAAATAACATGATAATTAATTCTTTATAAAATGCAATCAAGCACGCATTCGGGGCATATTGATCAAACTTCATTTTCCAAGACAAGATTCATATATCCATTGACTTAGGCAATTAAGTCAAGTTTAAGCATACATGACGACGAGTAAGGTTGCTTGATAGGCAAATTAAGCTCAATCAATCAAACCCCAAAAAAAAAGTGAAAATTTGAGGTGGGTAGATGAGAATCAAATTCAATAATTATATATGACCTTTTGATTTTTGAAAATTAATTAATATGAATTTGAATTAATTATGAGTTGGTAATAGGGTTGTCATCTAGGGTTTCAAAAAAAAAGCAATGGGAGAGGACAAACCAATATAAAATCAATAATGTTGCTCGATTTACATAGGAATCTTATGTTAATTAAAAATTAATGAGTAAGTACAGTGTTAACTATTTGTTTAAGATGATAAATAACAAGATTTGTCAGAAATCGTATCATGTATAGATACACTTTCATAAACCCACATGAACACCTTCACCAATTGGGCTATGCTTGAAGAAAAAAAAAATTTGTATGATATCTTACAAAAGAAAAAAATTAATTAATGCATGTGATAACCAAATGGGTCATTATTATTTTATTTTTATTATTATTATTATTATTATTATGATCTTCATGATCATTAGTAGTAGTAGCAGCAGCAGCATCATGAGCTCTTGCTATTATAACTATATGTAAAATCTGATAGAATTATAAATTTTAAATCTTGTTAATAATGTTTTTAAAATTATTTTAATTTAATTTTCTCTCATTTTTTATGATAAACAAAAATAAATGACCACACAACTGAGTGTTAAAGTCCTGATTATAAGTTATAAGGCTTAATCTTACATCAAAAGTATGAGTTAACTTTTGAGGCGTGATTTTTCAAAAAAATTTATGACCAAACTGTCTATAATTTTCTTTTGAATATTTGTCGATATGAAAAAATATATATATTAAAATAAATCTCTCCTATCAAATTTAATATTGAATGATAAAATAAATAAAAATTAACTAAAAAACCTTTTTATGGTCATATTATCTGATTCATCTTAGTGCCTAGAAAATCGATAATCTAGTCAAAAAAGGTGAGGTATCTACTTCAATGGAGCTTATGACTATAGATGAAATGCAAGAAAGTGGTAGAATTCAATTAACTAAAAGACAATTATTTTGTACTCTCTAATCCTAATCCTGTTGTAGATATTTGTATGGTAATGATGCATAGTCTCTTATTGACATTTTCCCGATTCATGAATGGAACCAACTTGTGATAAAGACTAATCTAGCTAGCTAATCAAATCAACATATATGCATATAACCAAGCCAAATTAATCACCTTGGTCTGCGATGAATCTGCTCAGCACCAGCTTGTATTGGCTCAGCTAGACTCTAAGATTCCACCGATCGCTACAAGCCGAGTCACTTTAAATTAGAAATGATAATTAATCGGTTTTTGTTCATCGGAATCATGACTTCTAAAGTACTTAATTGCTAAGTTTCTCTCGAATTATATGGATAATGAATTTAACCCAAAGTCTTTGTAAATCATGATGTGAAAACAACATATGGGGTAGCAGATCAGATTGAATAATGATTTTTCCTTCTAATCAAACAGTCATAATTCTTGTATGGAAAAGAAAAATGGGTTACTCATCAAATTAAAGAAGATTAAGCATTCGTCACGGAATCTTCGCTGTCAATATGCATGAATCTGAGTTTGTTCATCCCTTTTAATTGGTGGGTTCAACATTTTTTATTTTTGTTGGAAAAGTCATATGGCTTGAATTTTCAAAAAAAAAAAAATTCTCTTTTCAAACAATTTCAACGTATCAAAATATTTTATTCATTTTTAAAAAATCATAAATTAATTTATTATTTTTATAAGTAGTAATGTTATTTTCACATAATGAATTTATTAGTATCAATTAGGAAGATGATTTTATTATAATAAAAATACATAATCAAACTTCAGTTTTAATTTAATAAAAATATATTATTTTATGTATTATTTTTTAAATTTAAAATAAATTAAATATTTTTTTTCAAATTATCGATATATATCATTTATTAGAACAAAAAAATATTTTCGAAAGAGGACAAAAAATCAACTCTAATGGTAGATTAATATAATAAGATAAAGAATGTTTTTCATCTTTTTGCAGCTTTGTCTCTTCTTTCACTTATGCGATGTAACATAAATACTTTAACAATGTCACATGAATAAAGCGAGATTAATTATGATAAGAATCGAATTTTTATAAAAAAAAAAAAAAAAAACTGATTAAACGGCCCGTCCTCATCCATGCCGCCTCTTCCCCCACTAATTTTTGTCATTATCAATATTAGGATAAATATGATCATGATTTTTCATTTCTTTGACACTTTAGCATTACCCTCACTAATCATGGTACTTGTGATTATAATGTCATCAAGTTCCATCCCAAAAATATATATATATTTAGTGTCAATTGTATGTTGCCTTTTTTTTTTTATATAATTTCTCATCATAAAATCCACCTTATGGCCGTTGAAATAGATTTTGTCGATTTTTGATTCTTCAAAATATATGTCCGTATCATTCATTCATATGGATCAAAACCTGTTGATTAAAGATTAATAAAAAAATTATCATACGAGTCAAGTTAATATGATGAATGATGATTAATAACATTTTCTTTTTATTTTAATATAATAAATTATAATAATATTTTTTATTTTTAAAAAAATTAAATAATTTAAATCAACCAAAAATCCTATTATATACATATACGCAGAAAAAAAAAAGGGAGAGAGGCTCTGCTGCTTCACGGGCAATGAAAAGTCTCCTTAGCAGTGACTTTCGGAAAATGATAGGGAAAGCTTATGTATGACATAATTAATTTAAATTGTTTTAAGGTTTCAAATTTCCTGGCAAAAGAAGAAAATTAATTAATTATCTTTCCTCTTCTTTGATTAACCTTTGGTGTCAGAGTCTCCATATTAGAATTAAGAAATTAAACTACTGATTTTACATGCTAATTTATATATATATATGCATCCATCGCTGTCTAATAAAAGTTGGAAGGACAAATCTTAATAGCAAATAAATGCATTTGTTTTTTTAGTTACATGCATATATCATGTTTTTAATTTTTTTCATATTTTTTATATATTTTGATCTATCTTATGTCATTTTAAATTTATAACTTTTGATGATAATTTTTTATAAAAATTTTATTTATTAAATATCATTAAAAATCTATTTCTTACATATTTCTTTAAGGTTTTATAGAGTTTATTGCCAGCACCCATTTGAAATTTAAAAAGAGAGAGAGAGAGAGAAGAAGAAGAAGAAGAAGAAGATATCATGCACCCACATGGAACGTGCATGGCACAGCATAATTTGTTGCTAATTAGTGGAGTATTAAAACGAAGAAATAATGATTCCGATTATGCCAATTGAAATTAATGCTAAGTTATGTGATATTATCATAGATAAAATTAATTAATCACGCCTCATGTTTCCTGTTCTTGGCAGTAGCGTATCCAGGCAATAAGCAACCTGCTTCCACAGTGGCCGCAAGATTTATTGGCTCATTACAACAAAGATGCATGATTAAAGGAAAAAGAATTAAAATGTTCAAAGAGAATCGCTTAGCAACCTTTCAATAATCTTGAATAAAGAGCATTATTATTCGGCGTCTGATTTTTGTTGGTTTACGTTGAACGAAGACAAAAGAAGATTCCAAAGAGAAAGATTAATTAGATGAGGATGATCTTCGGTCGCTTACATAGAGGATGCTAATTGATTTAGAACCCTTAATTTTGATAGCCCGGTTGATGAGGATATAAAGCGAAGAAAGCGAATTGCTCATGGCACAGAAACTATGAACCACCCTTATGATTGTCCCATGTTAAGTTAATCAGACATCAAGAACAAAGAAAGCAGCAAAATAAGCTTTCGACAGAATCGGATATACAAAATCATTCAGACTGATATCTTGTCTTCAAAGTGGCATTTCCTTATGCCATGGCTCCACAACGACGATTAAATGGGTGACATATTCGAGTGATATGCAGGCGTTAGGGTTTCAGGCATAAATGGCTAAAATTAAGGCCGTGCAGGCAACCAACTTTGGTGTGGGTACCTCTTAAATATTAAATAATTGTAAGGAGAGGGGCTATATGCCCTCTTCATGGCCAACAACCTAGTACCACTTTAGATTTCTCTCTCTGTTGCCCTCTATTATTCCATGATATCAACTTGCTTTTCCTTTTTTCTTTAATTTTCTAGAGAAACTCAAACCTTTTTTCCTTTCTTTAAAGCCATTGTTGCTCAGATTTCCATATGGTATTGATTAATTATATATGTTTATCTTTCTTTAATCTTTCTGGGTCTTCTTCTTTTTCAGAAAGCATAATTTCTCCCAATGGATTCCTTCATTATTGCGTTCGATCGGGTTCGATAAGGTCAAAAAGAAGAAAGAGAGGCCTATTCCAAGTTCATATATAGAAGCAATTAAATTATCCTTTTCATGCGAGAGAGAACTATACACATATATGATTTTCAAATCAAATCATGCTAATTAATTAATTTAATCCAACTTGTTGATATGAAATTATCTCTAGAATCATACCAATCCCGACTAACATTTCCTTAACTATCTAATCCGAATCAAAAGTTTTTATTTCCATTAATTATCTATCTTATCCAAAATTTTATAATTTAACAAAGTGAAAACCCCCTAAAAGTTAATAAATTAAAACAAATTAATGTTCGTGTATTATCCCTAACTTGTATCAAATGCCTTCTAACCTACCAACATGATTAAGGAATATAGACAAAGGGGAAAAAAAAGGTATAATATAAAGAGTAATACTATATTAACTGGAGAATATTCGAACAACTTGTTATTAAATAAATCAAGATAAAGTTAAATTTGATTTTGTCTTTTAGGGTTTTGAAGGATACAAATTAAGAACGACTAAATTTAATTATGTAGCAATATTTGGTACATAACTACAATAATAATGTTAATATTTATGAGAAGTGATCAAGTGGTTTATAGAGTAAATTGTTAGCATAATTATATTTTTTTATTTTTTTTAATTTTAATCTTGTTAAATGAGATAGGTAAAAGTAAATGATTATCAAATTTAATCATCAATTCACATGGTTTATGTAAATACGATTATGATTAATTTCACGTGATCATCGATTCTTTGTCGATTGCAGTTTGACTTGACGACGTTGATTTCTCATTATGTCGATAATGTCAGATAAATGACAGATGATTAATTAGAACTGTTGTTTTTTTGCATTTGTAAGATTTGACCATACCTAGTATCCAACTCACCTAATCTTGGGAAAAATGATTAAGGAATCTTATTTTCATGTTAATCAATCGGTTAAGTACCCTGTAACTCAATTAATTAATCTTAACATTTTTTGAACTTGACAAAATTAATCCCTATCCCATTCCATGCTAAAGTGGTATGTTCACATTGTTGGTTTTGCTTAAGGCGGTTTAGCATTTTATAATTAAGCTTAATTAGCACTTAATTACTATTTTATTAATCCAAACTCAAAACTATGTTAATTCTCACGTGCAATTAGCCAGATAATTTGGACGCGGTGTTGGATTGTACAAAATGCCACCCTGGATTATTTACTCTCGGACAAAGAGAAAGCCAGAAATACATGTGTTTGGTGAAGCTACCAAGCATCAAAATGCGACATAATTAATGAGAGAAATTTCATGCTTCGGTTTCACTCAAGCTTCGTAGATCCGATACCATAAAAATTTGACTTTGAATATGATTTTTATAATAAAATTGGATGCCAAAAAGTCAAAATCCAAAGGCTTGATTTTGTATTAGTGATCCGAAGTTGATGAATTAGTCCATGATTAAATTATGGAGATTATTAATTTAACTTTCAATTACAAAAAAGGTTATGATAATTCATGTGATTATTCATAATTTATAGATTTTTTAACTTTATTTATATATAGTTTGATCAACCAATAATTTAGACTATGGTTCGAATATATAATTCCATGTGTTATTCTATAATTTTTGTATTAATACATGTAATTATAAGTTAATTAAAACACAAAATTAATTCTTAACTTACTATTTATTATACAGTACAGTCAAACCGGCGGCAGCTATATTACTTGTTAACTATGACTATATGGGATTTAACAATTCTTTAACCGTGTTTTATCATGATTCTATTGTCACAATCCTTATGCCATTCCTCGACTAATCTCATTTTTATTAATTAAACTTAAACTTAATCATCGCCGTTACTCTAATTCGATTAACATAATACAAATCAACGGAGCGCCTGACTGGATTGATTATAGGGGTCTTGTGGCTTGAGCCGTGAAGCCCACGGTGCAGATAAGGTTGTCGTGACTTGAGTCAGGCCCGATGGCTAAATCACACTTAAAAATTTATTCCTCGTTTGGTTTTTTGGGTTGGGCCCAAACAAGAATTACTTACAAGCCCAAACAAGGCTTAACAAGGGACCTCTTCAATTTATTAAGATTCGTGCTGACATAAATGCATTTAAGAATCAACGGACACATGTAGCTTTTTATTTATGCCACGTGTGAAAGATTTGAAAACCTTGAAGTTAACAATAATATTAACCTTTTGCAGATTTGCTGCCCTAAGAGTAACACGTGGCACATGACTAAGCAAGAATGGAAGACAAGGCAGGCAAAAATCTGAAGGGCGGTGATCTAGGTTGGCTAAACAGGTAAACTACTACCTGCTGACGTGGACAAATGAGATACTTCCAAGTGTTAAGAGAAAGGTGAACACGTTGACTTGGCTTAAGTTGATAGCCATCATCTTTCCTCTGTCAAAGATTCACCCATGTTTATAGTTTAAATTTATGGCCATACAAATTTGAGATGACAAATCAATCTTACAGATTCTCACATGTTTATAGTAAAAAAAAAAAAAAATCAAGAATATGAAAGGAAAAAAAATTGACTTTGACTACAGTAGGAGGGAGATAGAGTAATGGGAAGCACGAGCAGCAACACTTTTCCAGTGCCACAAATGTGAATTACTACACGCAAGACGTACTGTTAAGCACACCGGAGAAGCTTCGTTTGCTAGCAATGAGTTGGCTCTCTTCCGTCTCCTTCTCACGAGCTTATTTAAGAACCCTATCTTCCCTCTTCTTACAATCTTATCAACCAAGAAACCATTGATTTTCCTTCTGTCCTCTGAGAACCAGATTAAGAACATGTCAAGCTCTACTTCTTCCTTCATGGGTTTTCTCTACATTCTCCTCCTCTTGTCCACGCCGGCTTTACTGACTCACCTGAACCCTACTGCCGTTGCGGTGCTTGTCGGTGCTGTGAGGCCACTGGGTCCAAAATCTCAGGTTTTGAACACAAATGCAGGCCATAAACGAGAAGGGTTTGGCCGTAGAGAGGTGAACGGTTGCTTGCCGAAGGGGTTTCATCAGAACTCCGGCCCCAGCCGGTACATCAACTATCATACTTCCGGTTCAACTCAGTGTGATGCCAGCAAGAACACGACCGAGCCTTGAAGAGTTTGGATCGCGTCCGAGTGTATAACATGATCAAATGCTGCGTCAAGTTTGTCGTTGGTATAGTTCTTGTTTGTGTTTATATATATATGTATATTAGATCTTAAAGAAATACAAAGAAAAAGAAAAATGGTGTATGATATATAGCATTATGTTATAATCAATATGAAACAGTTGTCCTTCATGTTTACCTTTTTCTTGTTTTTGCTAATTTTCTATCGATGTTAATGAAAAAAGGTCAATGGAAGAAAAGATTTCACGAGATATATTATCGCTTAATAATAATTATAATTATGTATATATATATCATACAGTTTTATCTCTCAACATATATTTTATTAAAGAAAAATATGTTTAAATAAGTATTGATCAGGGTTTTCGATATGGTCTTCTCCCTGCACTTACTCCGTTAATACCCAGTAGCTTGTTTTCCAAGAAAATAGAATGCTGGAAAAAGAAAGACAAAAAGAAAAGAGTTGGCCAGTGGCTTGTTTTGCAAGAAAGTATGATGCCGGAAAAAGAAAGAACAAAAAAATTGGGTTAGAAGATCCACCGAAGTGGGTAGCCTTAACCGGATGTATGTAACAGGAAAGCCCGAAGGCCGTTCCCGTCCCTGTCAGGGGAGATGCCAACCATCTCTCCTTTCTACGAACACAAGGGGCTGGTCAACATGTTTCTGCTATAAATAACAAATAATCTTCTAAGTCGGCAATGTGGGATGTCGAGCAATTGAATTGTACATCTCAATTTTTCATGCAATAATATGAATAAACTTTTTGGGTATCATATTTTTTTTCCAATTTGGAAAAAACTTGTCTAATTCTGATTAATTAGATTGTTTATATTTTTTATATAAATATTTTTATTTTATTAATTTATACTAAATTAATATTAAATTAATAAAATATTAAATAATAAAAATTATTTTAAATAAATGTTTTTTCGTCTATAATTCACAAAATTCCATCAGCCGCAACATATGAAATTTTCTTCTTGGTTTCTCATCTGATCACCGCAGGCATCGGAAAGCTCTCTCACATGCAAAAGCCATATTGGGTTTTGTAATTAATTCAACATAAGCAAAGCAAATATGTCAGTTTAGGGAAGCATTATTTCAGCACGAATATTTTGGCATTGAGACCCTCCCACCCTCAATTCCACCAGACAGACCATCCAAATCTTCTTAGTCAAAATTCAATCACACCCTCCAAGGATTTCTATTAATTTTCTTCTATTTGATCTAATATGCGTTGGTCATCGCAATTTACCACGAAATCTAATCTTGGTCTTGCCGAATTGCCTTATGTTTGCGTGTAAGATGATGATTTTAAGCAAATTAGAGAAAATTACCTTTTAATTGTATATTGATATGTCTAATTTCTATAGAATTTTTATGACTATTAAATGTAAATTAATCCGATCATATTTCATGCGCAGAACATCAAATTTGTTATTTAAGAAAATATTAAAATAAATTTCATAATATTCGTGTTTTTTAATATCAAGTTTTTATTATTGTTTTTTGAATCAATTTTAAACATAAACTTTTAACTTGTTCTAAATTGGAATTTATTTTTATTTTTTATAAAAAAATTATATAAATTAAAAATTTTGTAAAACAAATTTTAACTTAAAATTTATCATAGATTTTTAAAAATATGTATTCCAATTACTCTAACAAAAAAAAACCAATACTAAAATATTTGTTTATAATTTTTTAAAATTTTAGTAGTAAAAAATTTTAAAAAATATTTAATATCTTTAGTACTAAAAAAAATTCTAAAACTATTCCTTAATTGTAGATTAAATATTTATTTATAATTTAAGTTAAAATTTATTCTAAAAAATATTTAATTTAAATGATCAATTTCAAAAAATTAAAAAACAATGATCAATTTAAATCAAATCAATATTTACATCTTAAAAAATACAAAATTTTTATTAAAATATAAATAATATAATTTTTTTATATTAACTTTATTATTTATTTAAAAATAATGATATAATATATATATATAGGATGTTGATATTTTCTTAACTACTAAGAAAATATAACAATCTAGCCAAGAGAGTATAACATAAATAATGTTGATAATCATTAAAAAAAATGATTACCTATATACATCTTTTAAAGAAAGAAAATACTTGCACACGTGCACGGGGGTTCAGAGATTCTCAATGGGCTTGAGCCCATCTGATCATAGTCAAACAAGTGGCACCCAAAAAGGAGGATCTAGATAACCCGTGTGATAATCTCTTATTTTGTCCTTTAATTATTGGGAAATTCAATTTTATAATTATTAATTAATTTTAATAATTCTGATGAAACCTCGTTATTCTCTCTCTGCCCTCTCGAGTACACTAAAAACAACCTCTGCAAAAACAAAACAACAGCAACAATAATAATAATTCAAAAATTAAAAATTAATAAAATTAAAGTAATAATATTTTTTAAAAATAATAATAATAATAATAATAGATATAGAAATTTTTAAAAAAAAAGTTGGAGAGACATCCTTCAAATAAATGGAGTCCAGTGCAGCAGGCAGTTGGTACACTGAATTTACGCTAATCTACTTCGACTATACCCATGATTTTCATCTTACAAGGGTAAAACCGTCTTTTGTGAACCTGGTAACACTCTAACTTAATCAGGGTACACTTAATCTAATTAACTTATATAAAGCCTAAACACCCTCTTCTTCTTCACTACCAAACTTAGCACTGCAAAGAATCTCTCTCTCTCTCTCTCTCTCTCTCTCTCTCTCTCTCTCTCTCTCTCTCTGCCCCCCTGTTCTTGATTGACAGAGATTGGCAAACAGAGTCAGAATCCATTAGCTTTTGCAAAAACCCGCAAACCCGCAAAGCCAGAAGAATAACAAGAAGAAGAAAGTAGAGGACCGGGGTTAGAGAACAGAAGGTAGCTGGGTGCGAGACAGCCATGAAAGAGGAGATCAACACGAGCTTTTGCAGCAGGCACGTGAGAGACCCGTGCAGATCGTTTGGAAGGAGATGCAGCCGGCTGGTGAAGGAGCAAAGAGCGAGATTCTACATTCTCCGGCGGTGCATCACCATGCTCGTCTGCTGGCACGACTGTGGTGACTCTTGATATTAATGCTCAATAAACACAGTATTAGAACTTATAGATTAGTTTTGTTGAACCCAAGATTAATTAACTAATATGAGAGCTTTAAGCTGTGTATGCCTGTATATGTAATAGCATACGCACATCGAAGAGAGATTTTTCTTTCTTTTTGTTTTCTGGGTTAACGAGGAGAGATCCTTTTCTGGGGAAGAAAGAACGTAGTTCATGCATCAAAATGGTCCAATATGTGTTATAATTGATCAAATTAAGATCTTTTTGACAAGAGTTTTGGTTCACTTACCCTTCTTTCTTCTTCTTCTTGATGCTCTGCTTGCTTAATTTTGATTAATCACACTGTTAATTTGATCACTCAATCTTCAATCTTTCCATCGATTTTAGAGTTCTAGGCATTCTTATCCAGATTTCATGATCTGGGTATCTGTGGGTTTCTGTAATTCTTGAGTTAATCTTTAGCTCTCATGGTGGGTAATCTTCAATATTGAAACAATAGAAATGGTGTTGATTAATTAAGGCCCTATATGTTTAGGTAAGCTTTTTGATTTTGGTATTTGCTTTTCTGGGAGATAGGACTTAAATTATGCTTGATCACAGTGTGTTCATGATAAATATGATTCTAAGATTTGACAAACTGACAATTGCTTGTAGCTTTAGATCTTCATTTTGGCACATATTATCACTAATCCTCCTAAAACCCACTAATTAGATCCTCCATTTCCCTCCTCCTTTGGGACATTTTTTATTTAAAATTTAGCACCAAAAGTTCCATTTTTTAATCAAAACTTTATCAGTCAATAAATTGTCTTTTGGGTTTATAAATCCTTTAAATTTTATTTTTTTGAAATATTAATTTAAAAAATATCAAATATTTATGTTGCATTTAATTAAAAAATATATATTGTAAATGTGAGATGAATGAAGTGTAACAAAAATTAATGTGATAACCTTATGGTAAGGAAGTCGAATGCAGCTTTTCTCACACACCTTACCTGTAGACTCCAATTTGATGAATTGTCACAATTTTGCCTCGTGAATTTCTAGGGTGAGATAATTAAAGGGTGAATCCCTAATCAATTGGCAATAGCCTTATCCTCAGCCATTTGATGATTTTGATAACGAGATGGTCAAAAAAGTTGTTAATGTATGATGGTAGTCAATAATGAACTAATCAAGCCAAAGAGTTAACTGTTGTTAATTAAATCATCAATAGCTTTAACTCAGTTGACCCATGTCTGTGTGTGTGTGTTTTTTTGTTGTTTTCTTTACGATAATTGAATTATTGTGATTGCCATTATTGCAATCCGTGGAGGAATAGAATCCACATTGCCGTAAACATAATCTATTATGCTTTAATTTTATGACAATCAAATCTTTTCTTAAGGGTAAGATTTTTTACTCATTTGATTTAGGTTTAATATTTTATAAAAAATAATTTTTATATTTTATTATATTAACAAAATAAAAAATTAAATTAAATTATTATTTTTTAAAAAAGTTCAAATAAATCTTAATTTATTGATTATATTCAAATTCAACTTTCATTTAAAATGATTATAAAAAATTTAAAATATTTTTATTATTTAAATATTTTTAAAATAATTCAAACAAACTATATACTCAATTTCGAGCTTATTTTTAAAATTTAAATAATTTTTATATTATAAATTAAAATTTTGTGTTATAAATATTTTTAAAAATATTTAAGTATTTTAAAATTTTTTATTTTTTTATGATAGTAAATTAAATATTTCTTTAAATTTATTGTAAAAAATTTAATTTAAATTTTTTTAAATATTTTAATATATTTTCAATTAATAAATTAAAATTAGTATAAATTTTGTTAAAATCTAGCATTTATTTAAAAAGAAAAGATAAAACTCAATGTTTTATTTTACTCAAACTTTTGTCAAATTATTTTATTTAATCATCATATTATAATATTTACTTCAAATATTAATATAAACCATATTAAAATACAATCCCCCCCCCCCTTCTATCTTTACAATTTTAAAATGGTCACGCCTCCTCCTATTTTTTTGATAATTAAAATAAAGCTTACATAGATTTTATCATAATAATGTTATTTTATTGAGATTTGATAATGTAACTGAAATTAAAGATAAGAACAAGGTCACTCGTAAGAAAAAGGCAATTAATTTCAAGACCACGCAATGATGTAGATATTTTCATAACTATTAGCTACTTAAATTGACCAAACAATTGTGTATTAAGTAGTCCGACGATAATTCTTGTTCACATTTAAATGGTTCCAACGACTTTTTAAGTCGATATGCATATCCTATAATTTTTTTAGTTGTTATTTAAAGGAACGGGTATTCTAATTATATGCACTAATATTTATTTACCTTGCTTTAAATTAAGATATTTTAATAAAATATTCATTATTATTTGAGGTTACTTTTCTAATTTAGAAAAAGATGTCTTTTTAGTACGATGTTTCACAAAATTGATAATATGATAAAATTTATATTATTTAAAATTTTATGTAAAATTAAAAAATAATATAAATTTTAATTTATTATGTAATATTTTGAAAAAATAAATCAGAATTTAATATTCTAATTAATTGTTCTATTGAAGAGAAGGAAAAGCGAGGCCGACAAGGGGAATCGGATGGGAGAAGGTGACACCGTACAGAAACCTCCTCACCGCTCCATACGGCTCTCACTTTCACACCACTCGTGCGCTCCTTTTTTCCTCGTTACGTTTTCTTTTTATTATCTTTTTTTTTTTTTTAACTTTTTAACTTTTACCAAAGAATCTTATCACCCAAATCTTTTGCCTTTTCTTATTTTTTATGGTTTCTTTTTATAAAAAATACTATCAAATTTTATAAAATATCTTCAACATTAATGTCGATAAATTAATATTATAATAATATTTAAATAATATAAAAATAAAAAACTTTAAATTGTGTAATAATTTAAAAAAACAAGCAGAATAGACATAGCATACTTTTTAATATGATTTATTTTGATATGTAAAATAGGTATAAAATTATTTTTAATTTATGATATTCATACAAAATGATTAAAATAAATTTTATTTACTTGTTTTTTTTTAAATTCCATTTTTTGATATTTATTCAAAAGATTAGTGCACATAGAAAAATAAAAACAAGTGAAGATTTTAGCGTGGGCAAATTAGTAATTTTGGCTTTCTTTTAATTGTTTTTATTAAACTGGCCGGGAACCTACAGCAACACAGAGACACGTAGGCAGGACCGGCAAGGGAAAAAGTCCACACAATTCACGCCTCCCAAAAAATTAATTAAAAAAAGGAAAAACTAATCAAACAGGAGTTCTGATGGATGGGGAAGTGGGACCCAGGGGAGACCTGGACACGTGCGCTGGTTAATCTGAGAGTTGTGTCAACAAAGCAAGCATGCTGTCACGTCACCTGTTGGGTCAGTTGCCACAATACAACGGCAAAATTATTGTCCACAGGTTTTCTTCCACGTATATTTTAATTTAATTTTATTTTATTTTATTTTAATATATCATATCATATGCTTTAGATATTAAATATAAAATAAAAATCATTTAAAAACTTAAGCTTTTAATTTTTTTATTTTTTAAAATAATTTTGATTGATGAATGAAATTAATTTTTTAAAAAAATAAAATTAAAAATATTTCAACTCAACATCTTAAATAAATTTTAACTAAAAATTTTTAATAATGTAAAAAAATTCAGGTTGTCAATATAAAACAAATCAAATTTCGTTTAAATATTAAAAATATTTTTTTATAAAGTTAGAGTATAAAAATTAATAAAAATATCATATCAATAAAAATTAGTCAAATTTAAAGAATAATAATTTTATAACATGTAAAATTTAATTTTTAAAAAAAATATTTTAACAATAAAATTAATTTTAAAAAATTCAATAACTCAAAATTTGTTACAAAACGTTTTAAAAATAAAAATTTAATGAAAAGGAGTTTAAAATAATTTTTAATTTAAATATAAGTATATAAATTATGTTTATGTGACACTTCTTATTACTGTGGTATCACATTAAAAGGATAAATTGATTAGTACCCTAAATATAAATAAATTAATTAATTTAAAAATTAATAAGCACGTAAAATTTATATTAATTTTTAATATTTAAATTAATCATGAATTAAAAATGTTTTTTTAAACAGATCAAAACCAATATATAATTTTATAAAATGACTAAAATTATAGACAGAACAAAGCTAGAGGTGTCATATGCAGAAATTAAGTTATGCAAAAGCATCAACCCTAACATTTAAATTAAAAGAATTATCAAAATATATTCATCAGAATTATATAAAACATTGTTTTAATTCTATCAATAAGCAAGAAATTCTCACAGCATTAGACAGGGAACGTGCTCATAAAATTAGCATATCATATATATATGTTTATATTAATTATATGTTATTAATCATAGCAATTAAAAATAAATAAATAAAACTTTATCAATTTATTTTATTTAATTATCATTATTTTATCTTTATTATTTTAAAATGTTAGTACACATTACATATAGGAGAGAAATATACATATATATATATATATATGAGCAAGAATTTTATTTTAATTGATATTATTAATGACTTTTGTGTATCGAAAATTTGTTATTATTTAATATTTTTTAATAATACTGATGCAAATTATTACTAAAATATAGTTTTGCATGCATAGGCTATTCGTTATCAATAAAAGCTGATTATTTTGTAAAAAAAATAGTAATAAAAAAAAAAACCATGGCAACTTTTACTGCTTAAAAGAATTTAGTCACAAAATTTCTTAGATTTGATTTGTATTAATATTTTAAAAAAGACTAAAACATAATAATTAAGTAAAATAAATATATAAAATTTAACATTAATTATATTGATAAAAATATGTATTTTATTTTTAATTTTTAATTAAAATATATTAAAAATATATTTATTTAAAATTTAATTATTGTTTAATTTTTAATATAAATTTTTTGAAAAATTTTTGTTAATATTAATGATTTTATGTACATACGTATTGTGCATTTTATTTTTATTTATATGAAAATATTTTTTATAAATATTATTAAAATAAAAAAAGATATTATTTATTTACATTAAATTAAGTAAAAATATATGAAATATAAATATTTTTAAAAACTTTGTTTTATTTATTTTAATAGTATTTAAAATAATACTCATATAATTACGTAAGTAAAAATTATATATATATTATTGTGTGCATAAAATCTTTAATATTATCAAAAATTTTAAATAAAAATTTTATATTAAAATTTTAATAAAAATATTAATTTTAAATAGATACATTTTTTTCACAAGTTCTAATTTAACACTGTAAGTAAAATACCTTAAAATTTATTTTAAAAATTTCTCTTACTAAAATGAAAAATTATATTTAAAAAAAAAAACAATACAAATAATATCACTTGAAGATCTTAATATCAAATTTCTTAATCATTGATTTTTTGATCTTACATATATGAAATAAAATTCAAAATTGTAAGTACATATTTTAAATTTGCTTAGCAGACAATAAGTTTGGTGTTTTTGAATTTGAAATGAACAGAGAACAGAAGAGAGCATCTGCATGCAAACAAAACAAGCAGCCTGGAAATTCAACAAGGAATTGTCCCCAGGAAAGTGGGTTAGTCTTAATCAAACAGTTCACCTTCTGTATCTGTGCCTCTTCAGTGGGTACCCTTAAACAGTTTCATATATTCATTTTTGGGTAATCTCTTCCATGCCATGAGCCCTTGTCTCTTGGATTTTCTGGCATTACAAAGATTAAACATATATTTTTTTATTCAAATAAAATTTTGTTAATTAGACACAATATTAATATAAATAGATAATTTTTTATAAAAAATAAATTTAAGGTAAATTTTTTTACAAAATTAAATTTATAATAATTTTTTATGAAACAAAATTTTAAGATAACTTTTTTACGTAACAAAATTTTATGATCATGACAAAATAAATAATACTTTGTTAAATTTTTTTATCCAACCATTTTGAATATCAATATAAATCAAATCAACCAATTTACCAAAACTAGAATCTTCTCTTGATTTTATATAGGTGATTTTTTTAAAAAATAATTTAATTTTATAATTTTTTATTTTAATAAAATAAAAATAAAAATAATTAAATTTTAAAATAAATATGATTTAAAATCTTAAAGAATTTTTTCTTAAAATTCATTCTAAAATTTTAAATCAAAATATAATCTTTCAATTTAAGGAAAATTAAAATTTATTGAGAATTTTATACTATAAATTGACTTAAAATTTTTTATAAATGTAAAAAAAAATTAAATTACTATCACAAATAATTTAGAAGTCTTTTAAGCATTAAAATTTATTTTAAAAAATTATTATTAAAAATTTTAAAAATTCATAATAAATAACTTGTTAATCAAAAATTACTCAAAATTAAAATATTAACTTATAATAAAATATAAAATTTATTATATCTATTCATCAAATATCATGTATCAACATTTATTCGATAAATAATATTTTTTATTGATCTAAACTAATGCTAAACTTTTAATAAAAATTAAAAAATATATTTTAACAATTTAATAAATTGATATGAAAGATAAAAAATATAAAAAATTAATTATTAACATTATTTATAATTATTTTATTAAATATTAATGCAATTTAAATTAATAAAAAATTCAAAATCTTATTTCACATGTAATTAAACATAAGTGCGGGTAAGTGGAGAGATGATAAAATCACTTGCGCCGACCACCCACATGGGCCTTTGGGAATTATGAGGAAAAAGTCATGATTTTGATGCCCAAAATTTTTAGTATGACAAAACTCCTACTGCTGTGACGTAAGGATCTTATCTTCCTGAAAATAGGAACCACAAATTTATGTTGTCGCCGTGTGGACCCACTCCTCCACGTGCTCTTCGTTTTTCCTGTACTTAGGTTAAACCCGTTAGGAGACTAATTTATTATCTTAAAATTATTTTATTAATTTATAAAAATATATTTTATTTTTAATTTTATTATTTATTGCAAGAGTTATCTTTAAAAATAAAATTAAAATAAAAATGATATAAAATTTTGATTTTTTAATAAACTTTAATTTTTCAAAAAAATTGAAAAAACAAAAGTCTATTAATTTATATTAAATTAAATTTTATTTAAAATTTTAAAAATTAAAAATATTTAAATTAAAATTTTTTAATGATAAATTTGATTTAAAATTTTTATAAACATAATAAAATATTTAAATTACTATTTTTATAAATTAAATATTAAAAATAATTTTTAAAAAAATATATTACCAAAGATTTTAAAAATTTATAAAAAAATAATTCAAGAGTAAAAATTATTTAAATTTAAAATATAAAATTTATTTAAAATATTTTGATAATAAAAATATTTTTAATTTTTTATAATTAAAATAAACCCAATTTAGGCACGATCAATATATCGAAATTTGTTTAGGCAAAGAGAGGTAACCCTCCATAGTTTTGTGTGACATTTACTCAAAAAATTTAACAAAAATTTTGTTTAAATTTTATCAACAAATTTACTAATTAAAATATCACATATAAAATCAAATAAATAACAAAAATGACCCACCACGTGAAAAATGAAACCAAGATTTTATGATCACCGTATAAGAGATGATTGATTTATGGTTTGAGCTTTATTATATAAAATAAATTGGTAAAATTTTATTTTCTTATGTGTTATGATTAATTTCATCAACCATTCAAATGTTTTATCATTATATCATAATCAGAGAAACAATTACGTAGCTGTTCGTTTCGTCGATTATTCTAAGTTCACTTCACCAAATGTAATTAGTGGCCCCTATTTTGGCATGCCCTAAAATGTGAACAAAAGAAATGGTCAAAAAGTTGTAAAAGGGATAAAGAGTATGCCTTATTATGAGACATGAGGGGCATCTGCCCTATGAGATAAGGTCCTACATTTGTTGTACCTTGTCTTCTAAGCACACCCTAACAGAGCATGTCCCCAAAATTATACTAATTTTGGTTAGATGAGAGAGTTCAAGCCTCAAAATCACTCTTAGGACTTAAGGTCTTAGTGTTGTTTATTTCTCTTTATGGTCTAAAAAATAGATAGGAGCGTTAGTCATCAATTTAAATTGTTGAATTTTTTGAGATGATGTTGGATTTGGTTACTAGTTAATCTTTCTAAAACTAGTAAGATTCATGTTCTAAAAGGAATTACACGATAAAAGATGATATTAAAATAGAATGCAGTTAATCGAAATTTTTATAATAATAATTTTTAATAAAATAATAAAAAATTAAATTATGTGTGAAGCTTAATTGAGATTTTTTTTATAGTATAATTCATGTTGATATTGATCATTTTAATTGTTTGATGTAAACTTGCAACAAGCATTATCCGTATCTTATCATTAAAATTATTTGACAACTTCATCTGTTTTCAGTTATTTTAATCTGTTGTACTTTTGTCAAAATATATTACGTTTCTTAAGATTTTGAACTGATTCTCTTTATTTAAAAAAATTATTTATTAAATATTTTGTTATTAATTGTTAAATTAGTCATTGAATAATTTTACTGTTAATCATCTTAAATTTAAAATATAATTTATTTAAAAATATATATTTAATATATTATTATTAAAAAATTAAAAAAATAAAAAGATTGGGTTGATGAAAATGGAATATTAAAGTAAATATACGAAGTGATCCAATGATGTTTTTTCAAAAACATTTGTTCAGGATCACACCAACTACAGCTTAGAGATAAAGATTTGGTTTGACAAGTTAGGGATGGTATCAAGGTGAATGGGACTAAAGCAATAAGTCTAAATTACTTTGGAATTCAATGATTCTACTAAGAAAATGGACCCCAAATACATCTAAGCTTCAGGTGGGATTGTTCCCTAGGAGGTTGGTTAGTCCAATCAAGATCTCCAAATATCACCTAAACATGTCAAACACTTACCCCATCTTTTTATCTTTTTGGGTTCCTAACCTCATCACTCCTCTCCATCTCCATCATCCCATGGCTTACCTCTTTGGACTTTTTTCTTTTATCTTTCCTTCAATCTTCTCCACCTCCTTTGTCATGAGCTATTAGTTTTTCTCTACGAAAATAGAGATACCCACATGTGAACATTGACTATATGATTAATAATGCAATTAGTGATCACAGGTG
The DNA here is from genome assembly GCA_021397835.1 of Moringa oleifera. Lineage (NCBI taxonomy): Eukaryota > Viridiplantae > Streptophyta > Magnoliopsida > Brassicales > Moringaceae > Moringa > Moringa oleifera. The sequence continues at coordinate 18,016 of JAJFZO010000882.1, read as the reverse complement.
GCATTATTATGAAGACTTTATATCGTTGATCATCGTATTATTTTGATTTGTATCCTATTACAGATATTTTCAATAAAATTTGTTACTAATTAAAATTATAAAATAATTATATCATCATGATATAAAAATTATGTTGATATTGATTGTATTTATAGATAATGTTAATTTTTGTATCGAGATTAGTGATATTATTTTATTTATATTATATTTAAAATATTATTTATTTTATGATTTTTTTAAAATAAAATATTTTATAAATTTAAAATGAGTTCATAAAAATATGAGATATTAAAATTTTATATATTTTAAACCGAAATATTGTGTCATTTTAAAATAACAAAAAAAATAAAATATTATTTGTTACTTAATAAAACGAATCTTGAATTTGGGAAGCTAAATTATGTATTATTACCTAACAAAATAACTTGAATGGGGCTAATGACTTTTTATTTATTCTGAAATTTAATATTTTATATGCAGGTCAACATCTTTTGTTGCTTTTTTAAAAAATATTGATACAAGATAAAAAAATTATTTATTTATTTATTTATATTTTATTTATTTTAAAAAAATAATACAAGCCATCTGGTCTTTGAAATATCAAGCTTTTCTTCTGCATTTGGACAAAGTTTTCAAGTTCACTTGAAATGTGGCCATGTCATGATGGGCAACAGCTGATCCCTTGAAACAGAGATAGACAAGACTAACTGGTGACAGCAACAGATCCATCTGATCTTTCAAGGCAATTTTCAGGACCTTTCTTGGTCAGATCACAGTCAAACAGGGCCATAGCCAACACAAAATCTGGGGTTCTCGAGTGAACCATCAGCCACACCAGCACCCATCAAAACTGAACCTCAACCAGGGGCCATGCCTCAGCTATGCCCACTTCTTAAGACCCAAATGCTCACTTTGATGCAACAGCCTTGGTTTTTTAAGGTCTGGTCGCTGTCAATTCCACATTGAAACTTCATTGCCTTATCGCTTTCACTCAACCCTTATCTGTTTTCTGTTCTCTTCCATTAATTGATGGTGTGTTTCCCTTACCCAAAACAGTTCCTTCTGTTTTCTAATTAGTCCAATTGCCCATCACATCGAATCCCCCAGTTGATCCTAACAAGAAGATTAAAATTTTTTGTTGATTTATATCGTATCATTTTTTAAAATATTAATACATGTTAATTTAATAAAATTGATAATAATAAATTTTTTTATTTATAAATATAATAAATTATACAAAATATTTTTTAATTTTTTTAAAATAAATCAACGGCCACTTTTTTCAGCAAAAAATTTTCATCCCTAACAATGACATCCTTTATTTTGCTTGTATGACTTGGTATTGGGCCATCCAACGTTTTGTTATCCAAAAACTGATTTGTTTATTTTTGTTGGGTGATATAATTGATGAGTCCAAATTGTTAGGCCCATATGCTGAGCTTAATGTCATCGGTTTTTGCAGTGAGACATTATTTTATTTATCATAAATATTAAAAATTTTTAAAAATTATATCCTTTTTTAATTTGAATTTTAAAATATCTTTTAATTCATTTATACTTTTAATTTAAATTTGATTTAATTTATAACTCATTAAAAAATATAAAATTAAAAACATTCAAATTAAGAGTTTTATATGATTAATTTGACTTTAAAACTCTTATTTATGTAAAAAAAATATATTTAACTTATTATTGCATAATATTTTATAAATATTTAAAAAATTTACACTTTTAATATTTTTTAAAATTTATTAAAACAAATTATAAATTAAAAAATATTAAATTTGAATAATGTATAAAACAGTGCATAATTTTTTTGAGTCATGTTTTAAGTATTTTAGTAACGAATTAAATTATTTAAATTAAAATTAAACTAATTATTTAAAATGAAACACGTGTATAATATATGATATATTTTTTTATATTTATCCCTTTTATTTATAAAAGATTTGTTTTGATTTTCAAATTTTTTAAATTCAACTGATAAAATGCACTAAATACTCACCCTTAATTATTTAGGTCTATGTGTTTAGCAATCGAATTTTAACATTAAATTTTAAAAAAAACTATAATAAACATCTATAATAAAACATTTTAAAAAATTATGAATTCAAAATTTCACGACATGATATATATCTCTTAAAGCAACATCAAGCTTAACAACACATATTGTACAAAAGACATGAACTTTTTTCTAATTTTTAAAACCCAAAATTAGAGACATTTTGATTATTAATTTGAGTTAATTTCTTCTTTTATCACCCCACACTATTTTTTTTAAAAAAATTACAAAAATAGAAAATTAGTTTAAAGCAAAATTTTAAAAAATTTGAGACCACCCTAGAAAAAATTGGATGTTGATTAAGAAATGGCTGAAAAAAAAAAAGAGATTAGATTCTAGGAAGATTTAGACCACAAAAAAACAAGAGAATAAAGATCAAGATTATTCGAAGATGAGGCTTCGGGTGACCAAAGAAATTTCAAGGAGAATTTAATGGAGTGATTTGCAAGTTAGGAAGAGATTTCGAATCATAATGCTTTGATTCCAAGACTTCTCACAATAACGATTTATGTGAATAGTTGACTTTTATCTTAATTAAATTATAGTTGGAGCAGGTTTTTTTTATTATAAAATTAATGCAACTCTGCTTATATCAAAATATTGACGTAAATGAACAAATAAAATGTAAACATAAATTAATTTAATGAAAAAAATATAATTTAATAGATATATTTATCATTTATTGAGTCATCTTGATGCTCAAAATTATCGATAAAATTTTTATTAAGATAAAAATATATATCTGTTTTGATAGTAATTATATAGTTTTGAGCAGTCAAAATTGACATACTTCAAGAAATTCTTGTATTGTCTTAGCAAGCAATGTGATTCTTCCAAAATAGCCATATCAAGTTTCAATATAAGCTTTATACATTAACTATTAAAGTTGTAAACAAAAACTCAATATTATGTCCTTTAATCGTAATAATATAATTTAATATAATTATAAAATATTAATTAAAAATAAACATATATTTAAATTTATATTATATTTTATTGATAGATTTTTAATGGACGTGTTGTTGTGATAAAATATCAAATAACATATGAAAGAAAACAAAGTTTTATATTTTAATTTGTTAGAGTTATTTAATAATTTTAATACTTGATATGTAACATAATATATATACCACATTATATGGCGGATGTAACATGCTTTTACAGGATCTGGATTTTGGATTAAAATTTTGATAATACTTTAATTTATTTTAAAAATATATTTTAAAAATAAATAATATATTTCTATATTTTACATATAAATATAATTTATTTATCTTTAACTATATTCGTTGTAATTTTTTCTAAAAGAATTTTTTATTGAAATATAAGAAATTACAAGTTTTTCAAATAATATAAAAATTTTGCATTTGCTAGTAAAAATAATATCTACACAAAATCATAAAATTATAAAATCCCAAATGCCTACATAATTTTAGAGTTTTGTTCTAACTTCAACAAAGATCAGAGATTATAATTTAAAAAAAAAAGAAAAAAATACTAAAGGAAAGAAAAAAATTACAGGATTATAACTTTGGTCCCAATGAGCACGTGGTAAACATGTGCATTTACATAGATTGAAAAACAATCAAATGGGAGCTGTCGAAGGCTCCGCGGCCTATCCCAGCCATTAACGAACAGCAATCTATGCCAGTATCTGCAACATCATAGATAAAGAAGTTTCATCTTTCTCTCCTCTCTTCTGCTACCTTCTGCACATCAAACCTTAGAAGCATATACATACATCTCATATATAAGAACGTCTATATATATATATCATACGAGTTATGGATTGCTCCGCTTCGCTCCCAGGTAAATGATTATTCATGTTTCAATTCCCTCGACTCCTTTAATTCCATGATGGATTTTACTGGTTGAGATTAAAGAATTATAGGATTTTGTGGGACGCACGTTAATGATATTGATTATATGGTTCATTTACTTGATTTTGTGTGGTGAAAGAGTTAGGGTTGGTGGAGAATCTTGGAAAATTGGGATTATGATTCAGTATGGTTTTTGTGAATTTTAACCAGGGGTTGTTGATAAAAGGCTTTCATATAGTGCCCGTTTGGAGATTCTTGTTGCTTTTTATTGTTCTGAAATTTTTGGTGTTATTTTGCAGATAGAATTCTGGCCGGTCGAGTAGTCCACTTAACAATTCAGAGAATGCTGGAGCGCCTGATGCCAAAAATCTACGTGTAAAGGTGAATTATTGGGAGATCGTTTTTATTAGGCAACTTATGGTTTGAGATGATAATAGTCTATGATTCTTCAACTTCAATTTTGATCATTTTCTTGCTAGATTTTGTGATGTAATGTGGGGAAGTAAGTGAACATAGTGGAAAGGTTTGCCAAATTGTTTTTCTTGTTTATTTTTTCTTTGCCTTTTTGCTTTCCTTTGCCATCATCTTTTTTCATCTTAGTTTTGTTCATTATTTCTAAATTGATTTTAGTCATTGTGAAAGCCGTTGCCAGTTAGCTGATGCAGGAATCTGTGTAATGTTGCATTAGTTTGTTTAGAAGTCCTCTTCACTCTTCATTATGCAATTAATAATAGCTGTTGTGCCCAAGTTGAGCATACTATGGATGTTACTGGAAAGTTTGGTTATCAGCAGTGTTGGTGATGGAAATATTTGGAAGATAATTTTTCAACCTGAAAAAGTCTCCAAATGCTTTATTCAAATTTGGGGTGGACTATGTTTTCTGTTGTCTCATCAAGACAAAATAAATTTAAAAAGTTCATGAAAAAAGTTCAAATCATTGGTATATGGTCACTCGACTGCAGGATCTCTACAACTGTATAGACATTCAATGAGTGACAGTGCGAGAAGAACATGACAGTCATTGGTATTTAGATTTAAGGGATATTTACTTGAGTGTAAGTTGGAGCTAGCTTTTTAGAATTCACAAGTTAATGTGACCAATCTATAGAGAAATTTAGAGGACCTGATGGTGAAGTATGGTCCTGTCTTCATATTGTCCTTAAAATTTTTATAATGTCTTTTCATTCACGGAAGTGAAACTGTTGTTTTTGTTGTTCCTATGCAACTTTTTTCTGCTTTGAAGGCTTTACTTGATTGGATAGCCAGGAAAAAACCGGTGGTTGCCAACTAAATGATGTCAGTGGGTCTCATGTGGATGACTTTGATTCTAGATTAATTCACCACCCGATGATCCATGTTCCAGTCTCGTTCAACTTAAGTCTTTGCTGCCACCTTATTTTTTTTCCTTCTTTTTTCTTTTGGTTGCTTCATGCTTGTTACCTTCTAGTAATGGTGTTGATGTCTGCATGTGTTAGTGGTGATATCAGATAACACAGTTCAGGTATCTGGAATGTGGAGAATCTAGGGACATTTAAGAACTTTAGATTGATAATTTGAATATATTTGCTTTTCACATAGTTTCTTAATAGTCTATCTTTTGGTTTCTTCAACTTTGTGGATGATTTAATTTGTCTTAATTCCTTATCTTGTAGTTTGCATGAGTTTGAGGTGATTTATGTTAAAGAAGATGATATATTAGCTGTTTGACATGATGTGATGTTGACTCAATACATTGTTTATTGATACCTTTGGGCTTGTGTATCTCTAACCTTCATCTGCTAAGAAATTGTTGCCTGATTTGTGAGGAAGAGGCCATCTTAATTTACATAACGTTTCTTTGATCAGTAAGCCTGCTTTGTGTGCTTTCAGTCTCACTTATGTTCAAATCTGATCATGAACAAATAAACCTGGGTTTATATGTTTTGGATTGGAAGAGTGTTGTTATTGGTATTTGCCTCAATGATGTACTATGTGCTCAAACAGCTGGAAAGTTGTAAGTTGTGAGTCATAAATTGTCCTATACTGGGTATTCTCCATACAAAATAGGGCATGCCTGTTATGGGCTCACTTCAATAAAGGGTCTTTACTCTAGTGTCATTTGACATGAATTTTCTTTTCCTCTTCATCTGAAATTCTAACCATATAGCAAATCTTTTACTGACATGAGTGTACAATTGTATGGACTTTCAAAGAGTGACAACACAAGTATGAACAGGACATTTTCAGGTTTAGAGGAAAAATGCATTAGCATCTTGATTTAAAAGACATTTCCTAAGTGGAAGTTGGAGTTAGCTTTTGCTCTTTGTGGGATAATATGACCAAGCAAAAGATTAATGGTTTTGGAGAGTGTTTTCTCCTCCCTCTTTTTCAGCTTCATCTGCTAAGAAATGCCTTAGAACTAATCTTCGTTTAACAAACTTTTTTACTGAAATTCAACTAACTTTTCCTTTTATTTATTCATGCAGCTGGTTTTGTTAGGTGATTCTGGTGTTGGTAAAAGTTGTATTGTTCTTCGTTTTGTTCGTGGCCAGTTTGATCCAACATCCAAGGTGAGGAATATCTGCGCATGTCAATGCTATCAACTAGATACCTGTTTTATTTTAAGTTTCCTGCACCAATATGGATATAAACTTCTTTACTCTATCTTAAAGGCCTAATATTTAATGGAAATTTTACTTAAAAAAAACATTTAATGGAGAATTACTTACATTTGTTGATTTATGTCATCTCAGGTGACAGTTGGAGCCTCTTTCTTGTCACAAACAATAGCTTTGCAAGATTCTACTACAGTTAAGTTTGAAATATGGGACACTGCTGGCCAGGAGAGGTATCATGAGCCACACCATGTTAGCACATGCACACAAAAATTTAATATTGTACAATATGTAGGAAAAGCTCATGCTGTAATGCTTAGGGATTCTACTCCCCTCTCTGTTCTGGTCTCTTTCCTGAATGCCCTCCTTCTTTACAAGAGCATTAGTTATTTACTGTCTTCATCAGGTATGCTGCATTGGCACCACTATACTACAGGGGAGCTGCTGCTGCTGTTATTGTGTATGACATAACAAGCCCAGAGTCATTTAACAAAGCACAATATTGGGTTAAGGTAGTTCTCACCGGCTCGTACAGTTGTTTATTCCTTTTCTCTGTTTACTTGCATTCATTTTTTTCCTTATGGGTATCGTTCTTGTATCCTTAATTGCGCATTTTAGCAATGACCAATGTTATTAAAAAATTACAATTCAATCTAAATGAGAATGTATATAATGATGCATCAATTTTTATCTGCTAGATTCAAAATAAGTTGTTTACTTAGGTTTCATGAATCTGAATTAGAATCTGATTCATACATTTACTTCGATTTGAAATCGAAATGAATTATTACAATTTTATTCGTATAACCTTTTAATTAGATTTGTATATTTTCAATTGAGAAAAAATGATATCTTATATTTTAATAATTATTATGATATTAGGAAAACATAGATGAATAATATTTAAAATTATACTTTGGTAAAATGTATTAAAACAAAAAATTAAACATGAATGTTTTTGTTCCAGTAATTAATAATTTGTGTTACCCATTAACATAATTATAAGTGACAATATATAATCATCCATCAATAAAATTCTAAGTCATAAGCATAAAATAAAACATTTTTGCTAATTCCTCCCGAACTGGAGACACCAAGAGACTCCCCGTCTCACTTACCTCCTTGCATTTGCGAATTTATGCATTTTGTGTTGCATGCTAAAGAGTACAAACCAAGATAGTCTTCTTTTAATGGATTTGTTTCCACACCATTTGTCATACCAAAACTTTATTGTGTTTTCTTTTCCCACTTTAAGCGTCACCCTAGACTCTAACTCCTCCCACCCCTTTCTTGATTGCTTTCCACACACTAGACTCATATGTTTCCCTCCGGCTCACTGTTATCCATCTCTCTTATCTCTCCATATTTAGCCTCCACTACCCCTTCCATAGGCCCTCCCTCTTCACTATATATGTCTGCAACCATTTTCCTAGTAATGTTTTATTAAATGTTGATAGAGGATCTCATTTCCTTGACCCTCTTATCAAACTAAAAACTTGTGTAGGATCTCCATTCACCAAATTGCAAAGGACGCCGTTGATATGCATTTGTAGACCTAATTGCACTGATTCTCTCCACTATCTACCCTCCTCGACTTTGTATATCACAAAGCTTAAGACACATGATTGTATGCCTTCTCTATGTCGAGTTAACAACAAATACCTTTCTTCCTCGATTTCACTTGGTTATTCGCAACCTCATTAGCAATGAGAATTGCATCTAAAATTTGTTTGCTTTCGACAAAAGCATTTCGTCTCTAGCTCACTGCCTTTCCCACCATTGATCTAAGTCGATTTGCTCGCATCTTTGCTACCATTTTGTGTACCCACACCACCAAGCTGATAGTTCCGAAGTCTCTAATGTTGTTTACCCTTACTTTCTTAGGAATCAACACCATGAAAGTACAATTTAAAGAATGTGCAAACTCACCAGTAGCATGAAACTCCTTAAATAATCGCATTATGTCGCTTTTCATAATCGTCCAGAGTAACTTTGGGAATACCATAGTGAATCCATCCGGTCAGGAGTCTTGTCCTCATGTAGTGCACCCCTCACCTCGTCCTCCTTGAATGGTAACTCTATCCTCTGTTTGAGCTCATTATCGATCACTTTGAAGTCCATCTCATCTAGTTTAGGTCTCCGACCCTTACTTTCTTGATACAACTGACTATAATATTTTCTACTTCCTTTTTAGCTTCCACCATTTCATATCTATCTAAATCTTAATGACAAAGTTGAACCTCTGATGTACATTTGCTACCTAGTAAAAGAACCTCGTAGTTTTGTCCCTTTCTTTTGGCCACAAAGCTTTAGTTTTTTGTCACCATGAGATTTCTTCCATCTTTAACATTGGTGAAAGCTCCTTACACACCTCTATCCTCTACATTGAATCTCCCCCATACTACCACCCCTCATTTTGTGTTTATGGATCTTTTGCAATTCCATCCATAGCCTCTCTTTCGTTTTCCCCCACGCCACCAATATGCTTCTTACTCCATTTTTTAACTTCTACTTATTAGTATCTTGAACTTTCTTGCCACCGCAAAACTCGCATGGCCATCCATCGTAGCTCCCTTCCACCACTCCTTTACTAGCTGCTCAAATCCCCTTGCCTTCAACAACATATTCTTAAATCTAAATGGGCAAGGTCCCCACCGAATTCCATCAATTTCTGAAGTAATAGGATGGTGACATGGTTGTTGCTGGGTTATTGTGGGCTTTGGTTTCAATTGGACATTGGATTGGGTCTTGGTCTTGGTTGACTGGATATCTTGTTTGCTGTGTGCTACTACACTTCAATATGTTATACATTCTTTTCGGCAGCATTTTAACATTTTGTTGTTCTTTGAACTTATGAGCATGCTATATAGGATTTTTGGTCTCATAACCTAAGTGCATTTTTTTTTTTTTTTAACTGAATGATGACTTCTAGCCAACTACACTTGTCTTGCTTGTCGAAGAAGTTATATGTATACCTTGAGAACAATGGTAAAAAAGCAATAGTTCTAGCATAATATTTCCATGGAGCAAAAACAATATATAATTATTGTTTATGGGGTATATGAAGGGAAATGAAACATTTCTTTTTTTCCTCTTCTATTTGCAGTTTGGGTTGGGTGGGGTGTTTGGCAACTCAATCCTGTTGATGGTCATTTGCCAATCTGTTTTCATAAAAGCTTATTCACCAACTGCATTGACGGTCCCTACAGGCTGTTGCATGAACCCTATATGTCGTTTTTCACTTGCTATTTTCTCAATTGAAATTTTCATTTTGGTAACAATTGATAACAGGAGCTACAAAAACATGGGAGCCCAGACATAGTCATGGCTTTAGTTGGTAACAAAGCTGATCTTCATGAGAAACGAGAAGTACCAGCACAAGTGAGTGTGATCCCCTGCAACTGAATCTATCCCCATGTGTCTGAAGAATTATCTTTACTGATGTCACAAGTGATTTTTTATTCTTGAAGGATGGCCTCGACCATGCAGAGAAGAATGGGATGTTCTTTATTGAGACATCTGCAAAGACAGCAGATAATATAAATCAACTCTTTGAGGTATTTCTGACTTATTTCTTTTCATATTGTGGTGTGATTCTACTAGCTTCAATTATAACTGTAATGAACTATCTGCATAAGACTCTGATTTAATTGCTATCATTACCTTTTCTTTCTTTAAGATAAGAGAACTTTGAAAACCATGCGGTCATTAGATTTGAGATGCATAGTGTGGACACAAGAGTCAAATCCTGATGCCTTGCTATGATATGGCATCTCGAACTGCTTTGTCACCAGTCGTTGCTGAACATTGTTCATTCCTCTTTTCACTAACCTTGAACTATCCAAATCATTTCACTCAGAAATCATGAAGAACAACTTCAATATGCATAACACGATGTTCTCTAACCTGAACAAAAATGGCTAATCTAATTGGCTGCTTGGTTAACCTGTCCCATCTTGCAGCTCTGTGATTAGGCTATGAGATTAAGCTATTGGGATGCTGGGTAGTAGTTTATGTTTTGTCTTACTGCCATGGAGACACATCTAATGCCTCGACGTAAAATTTGGTGATTTGAACCTCAAAATCGCACATTTCTTGTGCTTTTTTTTTTTTTTTACCTGTGGAGAAATGCTGACTTCCTACCATAGTGAACCATAAGTTGACTTGGACCACTCTTTTGATTTCTTGACAATTTTGAGAATCATAAAGAGAGCTGAATACATTTTTATTATCATGATGCCTACTGGCAATATGAAGTAGACTGTAGCAATCAAAGGGGATCAAGTCATTATTGAAGGCAACGTGTGTGGAGTCTTTTCCTCTTTCTTACCTTCACCTGCTTTACATGCCATGCCTTGAATTGATGTCTTAGTTGCAATATTTATGATTATTTCCTCTGGCACCATGGTTAAGGTTTTGTTCTTTAAAATTCTGAATTTTGATAATATCCTTTGGCTGGACTGTGTCGATGTTTTGATTAAAATGAGAGTTTCACTACCATATATGCTTGAATGCTTGTCACTTCAAGTTAAGGCAAAAATTGCCCTCTGGCTTATCCACGGTCACCCTTTCTTTACTCATATTGGAAATTTACTAATAATATGCTTTAGTAAAATAGTTTCTCTATAATGTTCTTGTTATGACCAATCACTTGAAAAATGTATAACGGGCATATGATGCATTTCTTCATAGCATTTACTTGAAGAAATCACAAAATGCAATTAGTCGTGCAGCAGCATGTGTCCACTAGGTTTGGTGATGCTTAGGGTCATTCTCTGCATTTTATGTTTGATTCTTGATTCCTGCATGATACTGACCCTCCTCACTTTGGCAGGAAATTGCTAAACGACTCCCTCGACCTCTGGCTTCATGAGCGAAGCAGGTCCTGACTAAATTGACTAGACAACTCCTAATATTGTGGGAACCCTGTCTGTGATATCTAGATTTGTGTATATTATGACATCTTGTTGGCTGTGTATCAGTTCTATCACGCATTTCTCTGTTTTATTTGGGAAAATTCCCAGTTGCAACTATAGGATCATCAAACATACTAAGTCAGTTGGCTTGTAACTAAGATCAAAGCAGACAAACCATGTTAAGGGATCCCATAAGCCATCAGGGGCAACACATTTGTATCGTTTTAAAGCATGTTTTTTACCAGATTGGTTTGAATTGAATGCTCATGATTCTGTTTCTCTTGGACATCAGATTTGCGTAAGCCACTGCATTGCTGTGGATCCTACCTTTGTGCTTTATCTTGCACCAGAGATCTACCCAAAACCGTGTCTGATGCATTCATATTGTTGGCTAAAATAGATTAAATGTATTTGTTGGCCCAACTACTTTGTGCAGTATCTGGTCTCGGGTGTGGTTGGCCGTTGGTGTTAAAGATGAACTCTGTGCTTGAATGGAGGTGCTTATGCAGATATTGCATATGCAATTGCTGCCTCACTGCTGACTTAGTCACACCAATAATTTAGTTTTCCATTACATTATCATAATTATATGCACACTCTTAAGTGAACTGTCTTGATACTCTTTAACTTTGTTGATTTTGTTTTTTGAAAGGATGTTAATGTTTGATGATTTAATATAATAAATTATTAAAACTTTTTATACTATAAAATAAATGAAAAAAGTTAAATTATTTCGTTAAGTGTATATTTTAGCATATCGATTAAATTAATTGTGCATTTAAATTTTTAAGTTAGTTTAAATTAGATTTTGGTTTTGGTGGTTATGAAAAATACAAATATTTTTATTATTAAAATATTTTTAAAATAATTTAATAAATTTTGTATTTTAATTTTTAGTTTATTTTTAAATTTTAATTTCTGAATTTTTAAAAGTTTTGGTAGTGTAATTTTTTTAAAACATTAAAATTTTGCATGATGGTTGATCAAATATTATGTTACATTTGTGAAAAATTCAAATTAAAGTTGGTTATGCAAAATTTTTAACAAATGTATAAAATAAAAAAATAAATATTGTATAAAATTTTTGGATAAAATTTTTGTAAAACTTTGCTATTTATATTATTCATCAAATTTTTATTTTTAAAAAATGATAAATTAAATTTTGATGTATTAATTTGATTTAAATTAAAATTTTATTGAAAATTTTGAAAATTAAAAATATTCAAAGTGAAGATGTTATGTAATGAACTTTGATTTGAATTTTTTTACAAATGTAAAAAAATATTCTAAGTTATCATCATAAAAAGTCTCAAAATTTTATGGGTATTAAAACTATATATTTTTAAAATTTTAAAAAATTCATAAAAATATATCTTATATAAAAATATTATTTAAATTTAAAGGATAAACATAAAATAAAGTAAATAATTTATTTAAATTATAAAAATATTTTTAATTTTTTATAATTAATTAATATAAAGTTTAATTTAAATCAAATTAAAAATTAAAATTCGATTTATCATTTTTTGAACATGAGAGTTTGATCAGTAATATAGAATAAACATTAAAATTTTATGTAAATTTTATTTAAAAAATTTTAATGTATATTTTATATTATAAAAGAATAATTTTTAAAAAAATAAGTAAAAATTAAATGAGTAATAACTCATAATCTTCACAAAAACGGTTGCATATTGCCAAATCAAGAAACTGAGTCATGCCCAAATTAACATGTCATGAGGCCATGAATATTGGACAAGGCATGCAGTGTCCTATGATCTGTCTAGGGTGATCCCTAATTCATTGCAATTTGTGGCTGGGATTGCAATTTGCCTTCTTGGCGTTCCAAAGTTAAAAAAAAAAACCATTGATCAATAAATTTGGTGCACAATCAACCCTAAATCAATTCATAAGATAAATTGCTAGACATTGCTTCCATGGCTCAATCTCTTGCACTTGGATCCTCTCTGTTTCATAATATTGAAAACACTCATCATGTGCTAATGAGCAAAATTAACTAAACCTACTTAAGGAACCCTACAAGAATACCTTATATTGAAATAGAATATGAAAACCAAACTTCACATGATCACCAAGACATAGAGTACCCTCCTATAAAGATTTCAACATTGACTACTCTAAAAATTATGGTCCTAATTATCTAGTGGTAGCTGAGAATTTCCTTATAAAGTGATTCAACTTAATAATAATGCAAGGTAGTCGGTTTCTTTTCAAGATAAATCATTTTATGGAAAATCTTTTTCTGGTACAGTATCAAACTCACTCAGGGTTTTAAGTAAGTGAGGTTTTCTTTTTTTTTTTTTTTAATTACATTCTACTTTTTAAGAGAAAGTGTTTCTCTTTTTGCTTAAAAATAATAATTTCTTTTTAAAAAAAACATAAAATCATCTGTAGTATTAAAAACTTTTGAAAATATTTAAAAAATATATTATTTAAAAAATTTTAAAAATTTTACTTGTTTAATAATAAATAATTAGATAAAATATTATTTAAAATCTTAAGTTTGCTTCTTACTCTCCAATCAAATGCTAACTTTTAAAACGTATTGAAATAAATTTTGATCTATTGATTTTGTTCAAATTAGATTTTAACTCAAAATAATTATAAAAAATTAATAACTTTTTCATTGTTAAATTAGCTAAGAATTATTTAAATAGATTTCACACTTTATTTCGATTTTATCTCTCAAATTTAAAAAATTTTCAATTAATCAATTATTTTTTATAAATTTTTAAAAATTTGATATTATATTTTTGAAAAAAAATTAGTATTTAAAAAATTTTAAACTTTTTTATGATGATAGCTTGAATATTTTTTTTTATATATATAAAATCGCAAGTTAAAATTTATAGTAAAATATCTCTAAGTTAAATATTTTTAATATTTAAAATTTTAAATGCAGTTCAATTTAGATCAATTTGAAATATGAATATTTGTTTAAATAAGTTTTAAAAGTAAAAATTTGATTGGAGAGAGAATAAAACTTAAGACTTAAAATAATATTTATCTTAAAAATTATTATTTTTAATTTAAAGTTTGCAGCCCAATGAATTCGAGAAAAGTAAATAAGGGTTTTTTTTTATAATAATAATTTAGTTTTTGATATCTTTAAAAAATTTTAAATCAAAATTTAATATAAAAATTTTTAATTTTTAATTTTCTTAAAAAATAAAATTACCATCTTGGATGGAATAATATTGATATATCATATGCAAGTCCAAAGGTCCAAAATCTATTGTTAGAATGCTAAGACAAACAACTCCACCTCTTCGGATCTTTGAAAACTTCTTATAAGTTTCAAAGATTAAAACTTTTCAATCACTTTTACGCTGCTAAACTTTTCACTCACTTGAACATCAGAGTTATTTGGATCGGACTGTAGACTTTTGTCTTCTCTTCTATCCGTAAATTAATCTCAACTTTCTCATACAAAAAATTATGTTTTATGATCGATTCTTTCACCATGCATCCACCCAATTTTAGGTATCATCACCAGCATTAATATAAGGTACGAATGTGAACCATCAATTCTCTTTGGAATATGTATATGCATATGATCATTCCGTATTTTCCGTGGTAATGTTGAATGAGAATGTGAAAATGAGGCTTACTTCCTCTCTGCTTTAGTGTGTGCCAAGGCATTTTCTCATGGCCAGCTTTCCACTTGCTTGACCTTCAGCATTGATACATCAAATTCCTTTGTTCCTTCTTGTTCTTTAGGTGCTTGCATTTGTAGATTTGCGTCTTCTGGGCATACTTTGGTGTTGATCAGGTATCTATGTGTGCCCATTTTCAGATATCCGTGTTCATGTTAAAAACTAAGTAGAATAATTAAAAAGAATCATTCCAATCCGATTATCTTAGCATAAATTAATTAAGTTATGTTTTTTAAAAATTTTATAATTTTGATAATCAATAACTTTGTTTTTGATGATCAAAGCGGGATGATTTTTTTTATTCCATATAGTTTTTTTTTATGATGTTTAGATTGAAAAATTGAGTAAAATTAAATAAAAAAAAATCATTTTGACCGAACTGCTAAGTGTAAAGTTATGATATTTTAAAGTTTTGAAATTTTAATAATCAATAATTTTGCCTTTAATGATCAGATCAAAATTATTTTTTATTCTATAAAAATTTAAATTTTTGAAAAACAAAAACTATATGATGTGTGTTAATAATTATTATTATTAAAATAAAAAATATTTTATATAACTTTAACAAAAAATCTTTTTAGATAATTCCGAACATAATATCATATTAAACCCTAATTTAAGATAATATGAAGGAAAGTGTTGGGTAAACTTAACTTAAAGAATGGCTTCAAAAGAGACTAAAAGTACTTGTTCTTTTTGGGGAGATGATAATGTGGACACAAATTAGACTAAGTAAAGGGACCTATCATGCATGACATGAGAACAAAAGAGTTTCATTCACATGCTCATGTTTCTTCACTCCATTCTCTTCTTCTTACTCGCTAAGCTTTCTTATATTAACGAAGCTAAGGTACCCACAAGATGTCCTCATAGCCATAAGCTCGAATAGCCATGGCTATACTCGGGGCTAATGGCAAGAAAAAGAATGGCATTCTGAGACTCAAGATTGTAGCTGAGAAGCTGCAAAAGGGTCTGTCAATGGCTTGGAGACCCAACTCAGAGTTCAAAGAAGAAGAAGAAGAAGAAGATGACAGTGGCAGATCATCAGGTTCTTCATCTTCCAAGAATGTGAAGGGAGGCCACTTTGCAGTGATTGCAGTGGATGAGAACTGTAAGCCTAAGCGATTCGTCGTGCCTCTGAGGTTGCTACACCACCCGGCGTTCTTGATCCTGCTGGAGCAGGCGGCCGAGGAGTTTGGGTTTGATCATGAAGGCGTCGTCTGCGTGCCTTGCCATTGGAGAGAGATGGAGAAGATCTTGGCTACCAACACCAAGAGAGGCTGAAACTACTGAACTGAACTCTGTAGAATTGCTATATTGTTAGCTGTCACTATTGATGCTTAAAGTGCTCATATATATAATGATCCGTAAGTTAGATTTTGTTCATTCGAGATTATCTCATGTGACAATAGTTAATGATTTTCGAAGCAATAAAACCATGCAACTGGTGAAGTTATGAATCCATATCGACAATTTCTAGTATATAACAACCACCGTTGATATTTTGAAACTCTTTGTAGTATGAAAATTAAAAACTTCCTATTTGTGTACGTTGTTATTTGCACCATCAGTTGTGATGAGATTAATTGCAGTCATATGTTTGTGGCTATCTAATCTTTCTTGCCATTTAGGGGAACAAGCTGGAATAGCTCAGTTGGTTAGAGCGTGTGGCTGTTAACCACAAGGTCGGAGGTTCAAGCCCTCCTTCTAGCGTTTCCCCTCTTTTTTTTTTCATCTTCACTTGGATTATTTAGTCAATAAATCACTCCTTCACATTTTTTTTTAATTTTAAAATACGTTTTTAGGATAAAAATTATATAAAAATTTTAATTTTTCTCTCATACCATCAAATTTTATGTTGAAAATGTGATAATTTAATCTCAATTTATCAATTAAAATTATATTATATTATATAAAAAATTAAAAATATTTAAATTGAAAATCTTGTATAATGAAGTTTGATTTGAGTTTTTTTTTATAAATGTCTAAAAATATTTAAACTCCTATCACAAAAAAAGGAACATTTTGAGCACTAAACATATATATTTTTAATTATTTATATTATTAAAATTTTAAAAAATTTATAAAAATAGTATGTGAACCAAAATTTTTTATTTTTATTTTTATATTGTCTATACATCCCATAATGAAGCATTATTTAATAAATAAACAAATCCTCCATAATTTTATTTAATTTTTTATTTTTATTTTAAATATATATTAATGAATAATGAAGGAACCATTGGGCTAAAACAGAACATTAGTGACCCAAAAGTTAAAATAAAATTGGTATAATAAAGAAATGTCTCTAAGACTCTAGGTAGGCACGAGGATTTGCCTCATGGTAGGTATGTTTAATTCAATTTGCATTAACGCCGCTCACATGCTCAACATTACCGGGTCGGACCCATCTCTTTAGCATAGCTTATCTTCCATTATTTACTCTACCAAGGTCAAATTGAAATATTTTGCAAAGAATAAGAGGTAATAGAAATCACCCATTTGACATTGCCATTGAAATTAAAATATTTGACCAACAAAACGCAAGTGATGTAAGGGATAAAATTCTTGAAATTAAATTATTTTTCGAAGAACTCTTTCTCGACGTTTATTATTTTTTTTAATTTGATGATTTTTGTAGATCCTACTTATGAGTCAGATCAACAATAGGTTAGCTAGAACAAAGAAAATCAAAATTGAACTTATAAAATTTTTGTTCATTAGCTTTTTAAATTAATGAATCAGATTGAGCTCGTGTGTTGAGAATATGTAATTCATGATTTTATTTACGAAGTTGACTAAAAAATCATATGTAAGTTATATTTGGGTTACTCTATTAGATTTTCAATTGATCAGTTTAATAAGTTTTAAATAGATATAAGCAAAGTGATCCAATAAACTTTAAAGCAATCATTTTAATAGACAATTTATTTACTTCTTTTAAACA